>JANZLQ010000022.1:5263791-5304272 GCA_026212715.1 Elanus axillaris
GGGGGGACACACCCCCGGGGCGCCGCCCCCCCGGGCCCCCCCCCCCCCCCCCCCTTTTTGCTGGGGCGGTGGGTGGCCGGGGCCGGCGGTGACCGAGCCGGGGTCCCCAGCTCTGCCCGGAGTCCATTGTGCAGGAGGAGGAGGAGGAGGAGGAAGGAGACATGGCGGGGGAGAGAGCTCCGGGCTCCGCACGCTGTCGGGGCCCCACTTGCCCACCCGTGACACGAACATGGGTGCTGTGGTCTGGCACTGGCTGGGCAAAGGCTCTTTCCCAGCCGTGCATCCCGCTTCCCTCTGAATTTCAGCTCACGAAAACACCTTTGCCTGCTGGGAAGCGATGCTCTTCAGCTAAAAGGATTTTCCGCCAAGGCGTATTTTTATTTTCTGCCTCCAGCAAGGCAACATTTACAACAAAAATGACTCCAAAGGGCCCGGAACGAGTTAAAATCGCACCCTGACCACATCTGTGAGTGCCGAGTGTGCAAGTGTCCTGAACGCAGTGGCTTAAGTGTTTCTTGGGGAAGAGGAACTCGCTCGCCCTTTGTGCGCCGAGGGGGCTGTATGGGGTTTGGGGGGGCTGGTTTTGGGCAGGGGCTGGCAGCCCTCCCAGCTGTGGGTGCCTAAGTGTTTGTTTAAGAATTGCATGTCCAGCTGTAAAGAGAAGATTTCTTAGAGACTGTCCAAATTCTGGGGCAGGTGTTGTGCTAGACATTGTAGTTCAGTTATAATTCAATTCTCTGTCTTATAATTTAGTTAAGATACTGGTAAAAATGCAGAGAAGCAAAGTAAAATCTTATTTCTGAGCACCAGCACAAAATCAATTTTTGCCTTACCTTGCTCTTTATATTTAGGATTTGAAGGCTTTCCAAACACACTATGTCTTGTTTGCCCAAGTTAGGTAGATCTGGAGGGATGGCCCTTCTAATTAGTTGATTCTTATTTCACAATTGAGTTACTGAGTGTAAAAATAATCCCTGTAAGGTCTCAAGGGGAGGAGAATATGGCCGTATATCGATGGGAGACGTGGAGGGGCTCTGACCTGGCTGCTCTCGCCGTTCATCGCTGTGACGATGCTGTGGAGTGCAGTTCCTTCCACAATTAGCTGACTCGCGTGTTGCTGCCCCAGGAGCTGCTTCCTTCGCTTGAAAGGTTGCTTTGTGGAGATGTAATAGTAGGGTTTTTTTTGTAATGGCTGGCACAACCATATTTTTAATTCATTGAAGGTTTTCCTGCAGTGTTGTGGTGGCTGTTATTGGGGATGTCCTGGTTGCGGTGTGTGTCAGGTGTCAATGCTGCTAATGCACTTGATGTTTATTTTGTTTTCATCATGGTGCCAACCTTTGGCATCTTCAGTTATGTTTCTGTGATAATTTTAAAAGAGCACTGGGTGTGATTTAAAAGACAGTGGGGTCCTTTGTGTACCTCTGCTGACATGGCCTTAATAAAGAAGGTGAGGATTTTCTAGGATTCCCATGGACAAACATAATCTGCTGCAGAAGGTAGATATCAGGATAAACATAGCGCTCCTTACCTTTAAAACTCAATTAGAACCTTAGGAAATGGAGAAAATGATGATTTTTTTTTCTTAACATAAATGCATTAATTATTTCCTGTGTCAGTTTAGATTAGAAGAATGGGAATTACCTGTGTTTTCATCTGATCTCACAATTGCAATTTAAAACAAATTCTTATCAGAAGCAAAGCATTTGGTGGGGAGGGAGCAGTGTCTCTCTCTTGGGCACTCCTGGCTTGGGCGAGGGGAGGAAGGACTCTTCTTAGCCTGTTTCAACACACCGTATGTTCCTAGAGCCTAAAAATGCTTTAGACAATGATACTTCAAATCTACAGCTTCTGTCTCCGGTAACGCGCTGCCAACTGCCTGTACGCTCTGCATGAGCAGACGCAATATTTTCACTTGACAGCATTTGATTTTCGGAAAGCGGTAGAACACATCTATTCTGATGCCCCATTTACTGCTTGTTGAGCAAATATTTGAATTGATGGGAGGTAGACTGGTAGGTACGTGGCTTCTCTAGCAAGCAACCACGTTTACAAATTCATTCATTAGCGATCAAAGTGTTGCTGTGCAGGGGTAGCTTGCAGGCTTCCAGCCACGGGTTGTTTGGATGCTCTGTGTGCTTTGATATGTTGATGGGTGGATGACGATGCCGGGAATGTGGCGTGTAACATGCTGGAATAAAATTGTATATACAGAAGTGTTGCTGATGGAAGGCGGTGCCTCTGTGCTAGGTTTTCACCGGGAGTTGTTTAGCATCTCAAAGGAATCTTGGATTTTTGGGGTCGGCAAGTAAACCTCTAGCTCTCCATCCTCGGGGCAGTTCAGTGGAGGTGTTGGCTGCTTGTCCACAGCATCTAGCCATGAGTTTCTCCTCAAACACCTTTCCTTCTGTTCTCTAATGAGGGGTGTTTGATGAGAGCCTCTTCCTTTGGGGGGGACCGTGACGGTACCCGTTCCGCTGCAGAGCAGGTTCTTCTTCAGCCTCTTACTGCCACATGCCATCTGTTTCTTGGAAAGCCTGAGAAGTTGGTGCTGCTGAGAAACGTTGCGTCCATTGTGGGTGGTGAGAGCTGCGGACTCTCTCCCGTTGCCAGGGTCAGGGGATGGCCTGCGACTGAGAAACCCGACTGGAGTGGGAGGCAGAGCGGGTGCTTCCCACCCCACTGCGGGTGAAGGTGTGCCCAGCTCTGCAGGTGGGGAGCTTGAGCTGGGCTGTAGCTGTGTGCTGCGCTGGGTTAGCGTCTGGACTTGCTCTGCTTGCTGAAGCTGCTTTTACGTTCCTGGTAATGAGCAGTGATGAATCAGAGGTGTTGTTCTAATAAGGTAGTCTTTGAGGGGACTGCAGCAGCCCTGTGGATGCAAATCATTTCCTATTATAAACCTTATTTTGTGCTTTTAAACTCTGCTGCAGATCTACTGGCTTCTTCCTAACTGTGGTTCACCCCCATGCAACTTTTCTGGAGCGTTAAGAAATGGCAGATATTCAGATTGTTCAGACTCAGAGCTGTGTTGTTTTTGCTGTCGTGCATCTCTCTGGGGAAGCTCAATGCAAAGCTTTGCATCTCGAGTGGAAATTGCACTCTGGGGTTGGTGATCTTTTGCAATAATTGTTCTGCTTTCTTGGTGCTTGGCTTTTGCTGTAATCTTGTGTAGATTAAGCAGGCAGCTACACATAAAGATTTCACCTTATACTTCTCATCTGCTATGCTGTTTTGGTCAGTAAGTACTATGGTTCCTTAAGTTGCAAAGAACTGTAGGATGCGGCATAGCAGGGATTTATCTTTGTCCATCGGATGGATTAGGTAGGAACGTTCATGGCTTGTACTTAATCCAGATTAATATTATTAGTTTCTTTACGTTCAGTCAGTTGTTTACGCTTGTTTTCTGTTTATGTGAATTTCTTCTTGTGTAATGCTGCTAACATTATGTATTAAAAACAACTACTTTTAATTTATCTGCGTAGATGGACTAAATCTCTCTCTCTTTTTTTTTTTTTTTTTTTTTTATGAAGCAGTTCTACAGAGAGGAAAATTCTGTGGGCTTGGGATGTGTGTTTCAAGCAATCATACTCTTCCAGAGCATGCTTCTGCAGACCCCACTGCATGTCTGATACGGGCTTTTTAAACAAATTCCTGTGCCAACTTGCTTTAGCTCCTGTGCTCAGAGCAAACATCTACAGCAGTAGTTTATAATTTATTAAATTGCACAGCACTTGAACTTTGGTGCTTTTGGAGGGGACCGAGTATTTCACATCTCCCTGATCTCGGTGCAGAGCTTGGAAGATGTAGGAAGAAGAGCAGCTCCAGGTAGTGTTTTTTGCTTGCGGTGTGTTTCTGGTGGTGGGAGAGCTCCATGGCTGGCTGATAGCATGGCCACGGCCATCGCGTTGTGTGCTTCCCTGCCACGCGTGTTTTTTTGGAGACTGGTCCATTCTATCTGTTGGCAAGGGTGAGTGCCATGGGATGTTAGTCGGACTTTCTGGCAGGTTCATACTATGAAATAATGTCTTCTGTGGCTGCCTGAGGAAACCTGCAGCCCGGACTCGGGGAGGAGCCTTCGCTCTGCTCGGACCGAGGTCCTTCTTACAAGGATCAGGTCAGCCTGAGTTGTCACCGCAGCAAAATACACTGTGGATGGAGCCCTGCAGATGGAAGCATGGTTTGGAAGCAGCAGGAGAAGATTTGGGCTAGTTAGCTGTTTCTATGAAAAACCCAATTCCTTTGAACCCGCGGGTCACCAGTTGTAGGCTGATTATTCCCCCCCCTTCCCCGCCCCACATAATGCGTGTGTGTGAGAGAGATAATTAAAAGCTTTTAGTTAAATAAATAACTAAGCCGCTCACGCGGCTTTATAGTAGAATTCCAGAGTCAAACACTTGGAGGTAGAAGATGGCGTGCGCTGTTGCTGGTTCTGCAGCATCTCCTCTGCTTTTCCGTGTGAGCGCAGACCAGCGTGGTCTCAGTGCGTGATTACATGTGGGCTTTTCCCCTGCAGGGCTTGCATATCGCTAAACATAAGAGAAAGCCGCCCGCTAAGTGGGAACAGTCCTGTCTCATTGTGTACGGGGCCCCGGGCTGTATTTATTTCCCGCTATTCAAACTCTGCTCCAAAGACAGGATTAATAATTCCCGCCCGGGTTCATCTGCGATGCCTGTGTGCAAATGAATCAAAGGCATAAGCTGGTCTTTGCAATTCGCTTGTGAGACGGAGCTGGATGCTTCAGGACAGGTAATGGTATAAGCATTGAAGGGTGGTTTGGGTTTATCTGTTGGACGCGGAGCATGGTGGAATATTTTAATTCAAGCCCCAGTTTCTGCCTCTGTGAGCTGCCCGCGGTGCCTCAAGACAGGCACTCAGAAAATGAGAAATATGCAGCTGGTGACCATTCCTGGGGAGTTTTAAGAGTCGTTCGTTATTGGGCTGGGGCTGGTTCATGGAAGGGTAAAAATCTTTCGGGTCTAGCTTCAGCTGCCATAGCAGGAAAATGTTTCTCCTCCTGCAGCCCTGCCTTGCTTGGTGCCTTCCAGTTCCTGAAACAAATGATAAGAGGGCCCTACAACCAAATACACATAATTTTTCCTTATAACATCAGGGCCAGAGGAAAGCAGGATGCCTGAGGCTTTACAGAAAGATGCAAATTTTAAGAGGTGCAGAGGCAGCTCAGGGTGGCATTTTGCAGTCTGACAAAACCCCCCTCTTGAATCCCCTAACAAAACGTGTTAGTCTGTCTTTTAAGTACTGGATTCTGCATGCACGTAGTTTTCTAGTCCTGCTTGCAAACAGATGTGCCCTAGCAGCATCATCTTGAGATGCACTTCAGTCGTTAGAGACGTGAGCTGGTGGGACCCAGCAGGGATGCAATTCCTTGGGTGGATGGGGGAGCTGGGGTGAGCTGTAATCCTCCCTAGCCAAGGGAGCCTCCCTGTTCTTCATTAAATAAAAATATAGCTGTTCATTTTGTCTGAAAATCTTAAAATCCAGCATTAAGCCAAAGTTTTCTGTCTTAGGTGCCTGTTGTACAACTGTTGGCTTGGCAGTGGTTGACGTGCAAGATGGAAATTGTGTGTTTAAAGTTGTGTGGGGAGTTGTTCTTTGTGCAAAGTCAAAAGAAATGCTGCCTAATCGACATCTCTGTTTCTCCCACGCGAGTGTGTGTAAGTGTATAGACATGGTAAAAAGGCCAACTACAATGTAAACATGCCTGAACACAGGCAGATGTGTTCCCAGGCTTGCAGGATGAAGGGGTCACATCCTATGCAAGAAAACAGCATTTTTAGGGTCCTCAGCAGCAAGTACTAACATGCAAGCAGTGAGAAACCAGATGGGGTGAGTACTGGCAATTGCTCAGGTGTCCCTCCATCTCTCCCCGGGGATGTACCGTCCCAAGGATGTCACTCCATCCATCTCTCCTGGGCAGTTCCAGCACTGCCCCTGTGTCTCTCCCTCTCTCCCGAGGTTGTTGCCAGTGGTCCATGCTGGTATTGCTGCTTTTTTTGTCTCCAGCTGCCAAGTTGATAAGTGAGTATGTGTGGCGAGAAGCTAGTGAAACTTGGTGAATAAGCACATCAAATAGCAATGCTATAAAATCGAAGTGTGGGCTGCCTGGTACAGCTGCTGGAATAACTTTCATCTAGGTACAAGTTGGAAACGTTTGGGGCTTGGGGAGGAGTCTGGCTGCAAAGAAAATTACTTTTTTCAGCTGTTTGTTGTATGTAGCTCTAGTCAAAACAGTTTAAGGACCCCCATGCTTTCTTGGAGAGGGAGAACAACTAGGAGGAGAAACTGATTTGGGAGGGAAAAATGCAGGCTAAATATATGTTGTTTTGCCATGGATTTTCATATGCAAGCCAGGCCTCCTGGGGTGTTTAAATGTGGTGGAAAGAGCTCTTGCAGATGCATGGGTTTGCTGAGTTGATTACACAGATCGACTGACTTCATTCTTCAGGAGTTTCTGAAAAATAGTTTTATATTGTAGAGGACGGACACAGGATGGACCCTGAAGAAGGGGGCTGTATCTGCTGTGAAGCCAGGAGGAGTAACGGGGGCGATTGCATCAACATGGGAAGGGTGTGCTGCCCATAGCATGGGGAAATGGCCACGTGCTGAATTCCTCTGACTTCAGCAGCATCTGATACCATTTCCAGCATGCTTCGTTAGAGGAAATAGTTTCTTTAGACTTCGTGTTGAGGTTTTTTTTGTTGTTGTAACTGCTGCTTCTGTTATTTCCCTTCTGTCTACCTAGATGCTGTCTTCAAAAAACACTTCCTTTGTTTACTGGTGGCAGTATCTGGTTTGTTTGCTCCTGCCTGTCTCTGTGCTTCCTTTCCCTCCCCCAGGAAAGGGTGGAAAAAAACTGGAGTTGGCTGATGAGGTCAGAGCAGCCATTGTGCCTGTCCTGGTACGGAGCTTGCATCCCTGCCCCTCTCTGCAGCATGGTTTGGGATGCTTTGCACCCTTTTTAGAAAGGGTAACAAGAACCCAAGGGACTAGCAGTGCCTGAGTGCATTTGTCTCAAAGAATGACCTTTTTGCCCCTGCTTGCGAGCCGGAGCAAGTCTTTTTTCCTATTTTATTTTGCTTCTGAAGTGAGATGCTTTGAGTAGCTGGTGTCTCACATCCCCTCAGTTGTGGGGCACCGATGCAGAAGATAGTCCTTGTCTTGGTTGCATTCAGGTACGCTCGATCCCCACCTGCAAATGTGCAGCTGAACGGCATCTTGGATGCTGGTGGAGAAACCAGCAGTGGCATGGGCAGCGTTACTGGCTTTGTATTTTGTAGCTGTTGCTCTTGGCTTAATTAAAAATGATGATTGACTCTCTTCATCTGACCTGATGGTGACAAATGGCGATATTCCTTTTGTAAAGATGTAGTTTATTAAAAAAAGTGTTCCCGCCACATGATGAATAGAGAGGGAGAGCTTAGGGAAACTGAATCTGGTAGTGTTAAGTGTCTGCGTGCCTCTGGAAGCAGGAATGGGACTAGATAATGAACATGAGAGATGACTTCAGCAAAGCAAGGAGGCTTGCAATTACAGTGAAATTTGGTATTTCACTGTGATGCTTTTCTTGTAGCTTGCTTTATTTCTGTAATTGAACTGGACTCTCCAGCATGAGTATTGCCTGGTTATTACACTGGTGGGGTTGTTCAGGCTGGGTTTCATCTATGCAGTGATAATTGCAGAAAAGACAGGTGATCTAGTAATGCAAATACAGCAGACTCGAACTTTTTTCTCCTTTTTTTGAGGTAGATGCTCAGCTGCATCATTGCAAACACAGGTGAAGCGAGCAGCAGAGCTGGTGTAGGGAGACCTGCGAGCACCCTGTGCCCAGAGATCAATCATGCCCAAGTTCAGTAGGTCGTTAGGTTTGCACAGTGCTAATCAGTGGCATGATGAGGTGCAAGCCTGATTATGGGGTTAGCTGTGTTTGCTGGGCTAATGCTGCTGGTTGAAGCGGTTGCCCATTAACTATTTCTCATGATTTTTCATTGCAAACAATTGTAAATTGCTCATGTAGTAGGAACAGATACAAAAAAGCCCTCAACCCTGGTTTTGCTGTGCAGCATACCACCTCCTGCCTGGGTCTTTTAAATTGAAAACAGAATTGTAAGGAAACAAAGAACTGTGCCCCTTTGATGCATTAACTATAAAATCAACTGAAAAACTGTTGATTGTGCTTATTTTGGAAACAGTTGAACCTTCTGAAACTTCTGACTGGCAAAAATCCTAGTGATTAGTTAGACTGAAACTGAAGTTTGATTAATTGCAACTTTTGTGACACTTCAGCTTTACTAATAGAAACATATCTTGAGATAGGTGAAGAACATTTGGGGTTTTTACTAAAGACGCCTGTTTTAATAAACTTTACCATAGTCTAGCTGGGGGTGGAGAGGATATGCACTGAAGTTGCTGCTGTGCATCTCTGAAGTACAAGGTTTATGGGTGAGTTGTTCCTGTGTACTCCAAGGGTCTGCTTATTTTTTCCTGTGTTGAATACCCTGGTCCACTTCAGCAGAAACACTCCCTGAGAAAATACTTTGAGGCATTTCTTTAAAACAAAAAACAAGTGGAGAAACAGGCGCAAGCCTCTCTGTATCCCTTGAGTTGGAAAACATCATCGGAGCTTTTCCAATGGAGCAATTCATGAAGACAGTGCAGAAATGCAGCTGACTGCACCTCACGAAGTCGAGCATCGTCTCAACATCGCTACATAAGCCAAGTCCAGCAGTCTGTCAGTTCCTCCTCTCTGGAGGAAATGGCAACTGGGGAACGTGCAGTTTTCATCTGCTTTTCTGAGTTAATCTCCTTGCATTGCTTTCCCACCCATTTACTGTGTTTTTGCCTAGTCACAAGGTGTTTCACGGGTGCAGCGAGTTTGGATGCTGCAAGTCAGTGATGTTTGGGAGTGAGTCATTAGAGCTCAGGATGGGGCAAGTTTCTTGAAAACAACCTGGGAGATCCCCAGGCTTTGCACGAGCTTAAAATTAAGCATTGACTCCCAAGACAAAAAGATCCAGACCTCTTGGTATTGACAGCTATGAGCTCTTTTAATGGTGCTTTGGGAAATAACGCTTGAAATTTGTAGCTCTCTTTTTAAAGAAAAATCTGTTTTGCTGCTCCAAGCAGTGAATTATAATTTTAAAAAAAATGTAAATTGGAAAACATTTAGCTTGGAGGAGTGCAGATACTTGATTTTTAAGTTGATAGTTTGTTGCGTAAGTAATGAGCCAGTGTGGTACCCTGTACAGCCCCTTATGGCTTTGTAGGATTGGGGTGAACATATATATGATTTGCATTTACTGCAAGGAAAAATGAATGTGTCGCTTGCATTTTAGTAGGCAGACTGTCTTTTTGGTTGAATCACTGTAAATGGGGATGTATGTGTTTCATTTGAAATCTGAGATCCACCCATCTCTTTTATTAAACAAGAGCATTTGGTATGTGCCACCTGCAGTAAAAGCCTACACAGCCATTGCCTAATTCCTAATGGCATAAGCATGTTTATGTTTGTGTAGCATCTTCCTATTTTAAACCATGCTGGAAGTTGGTTTTGCTGCTTAAAATGAACTCCTTTTGTAAACTAGCAGCTTACTGGGTGACCACTAATTAATTTAATTGCCGCTCTTAATATTAAATATATTGTGGACTAGAAAGGTGCATTCTGCTGCCCCACAGTACTCGACCGAAGCAGTCCCAGATGTGAGTTGTCCATGTTCCTCCTGTCCCCATGCAGGCACAGACCTGATGTGAGCAGTTCATGCCACCACTGGGTTCCCTGCTTGTGGTCTGGCGGGGTCTTCAAGCCCTGCTGCTGAGCAAACCTGCAGCAAGATGGTTTTTTTCTCAAAAAGCTTGTGTTTGGGAAGGTAGGCAAGGGCTGGGAGCAGAAACGAAGTACAGAGAAGAGCTATTTACCGTTTTATTTTTCCTTTTCTATATAGAAGTCTAGCACTGACCTTCCCTGCTGTTGTCGAGAATGAGTTTTGCAGTGCTGTTTGTGAAGCACTTTGAAAGTGCACTTTACCATGCAAAGAGAAACACACTTTGAAAAAAAAAATCTAATATTCAATCAAAACATGAATAGATAATTGCAGTGAAGCGATATTTCCTTCTGGCTTATAGCCATTTCACACAAGTGGCACTGCGTCAGTCCTTTGTGCAGTAGATACCTATTTGTAGAGAGGAAAAAAAGAGACCAAAGTTCACGGGATCTTTCTCAAAATCCGACAGAGGGATGCCTTGCACCAGGGTGATTATTAAATCTGAGCAATGTGAGTTGCAAAATAACTTCTTGCGCTGCTGTCTGCAGATGCCAGTGTGTTTGTGAAGGCTTCGCAAGCTGCAAAGGGTCATTCTGTGCCATGTCCTAAGGCTGACACTGTGCTCCCTTTTCCCTGGGCTGTACAACAGGGAGTTGTTTCAGGTCTTAGCTCCCAGGTCTGGTGTTAATACCTGAACAGGCTCAGTGCATGGTTTAAAGTGACCCGTTGGAGATGGCTTTCAGGCATTTCTCCCATAGTCTGGGGAGTTTGGGGGTCTCCATCCTCATTTTTTTGGAATGGTTAGCCAAAGGCACTTGCAACTCACATGAATTTATATGGCACTGGCTACTGATGGTGATGTATGTCCCTCATCCCGGAGATTTTCAGGTTAACCAACCCAGTCTTGAACTGGTGCTGTGTTTTGTGGAATCCCAAAGATGAAAACAGACATTTAGTGGTGTGGATGCATGGGGGCTCCAAGGGGCTGGCAGAGGCTGCTGAGATCTAGGCATTGACGCTGTGATGACCTTCTGCTCATCTGCTCTTTCACTGAACCTGCTCTTGGTGCTCAGGGCTTTTACTCCGCCACCGAGAAGAGGAACCTCTGTTTCTTTTCGCAGCGGAGAGGCTGGTCCTGGATGCTGGTGGGTTTGAAGCAGTGCCTTCAACTCCACGCAGCACAGCCGGCAGCAACCTCGTGCGCAGGGAACTCTGTAATTAATGTTGGCTCTTGAGCGCCGAGTAATTGAGAGCAGTAATTGGATGGTAGCTTAAGAGCAGGAGCATGGTTAAATAAAACAATCGGGCCTGCAATCGTTAACGTCAGTGGGTGAAACGCCTGGGAAACGGCAAATCCACATGGCAGTGATGCGCGCTGCGAGCATCCGCGAGCGAGGTCCGTGCTGAATGCAGGCGTGCTTCAAAGCAAACCCAGCGAAACCGAAACGTGCAGATGCCGAGCAGGGACAGGCTCCTCTCCTCTTTCCCTGGGTGCTGAAGACACCACCCGGTAAGACAGATTTTGTTTTTAAGCATTTCCCTCACTTAGGAGTAACATAATGAAATGTTTGTGTTGTGGAGTTGTAATTCGCTTCTAAACAGTTTTTGCAACTTGTTTAGTTTGGGGAGCTAGAATGAGCTCAGGCTGCTGTGTGTGCGTGCGCCAACGTCCTAAATGGGAGACCAGCTCATTACCTTTTTTTCCTGTTTCTGCTTTGTTTTTTACTCTTAAACCACACTTCTTGCCACTGCGAGGGCTGCAAAAAACAACCTGCTTTCTGGAGCCACTGTGGCTTTTCTCTACTCTCATTTTTGGTAATGCTTTGCTAACAGCTCACACCGGTGAGGAGGTGTCTCAGAGCGAGCTGAACCCTGTTCAGACCTTGTTTGCATGTTCATTATTTTCATCTTAAAGAGGAACAGGAAACCATTTACCTTCAGCTTGTGTATGTATAAAGAGAACCTGAAGGAAATGCAAAGGAGGTGTTTCAAGAATATATTTATTGGAGGAGTAAAGAGCTGGTTTGGCATGAGCTGCCTGGCTGGGGAGCCTGGGTGAGCTCACTGATGCTTTTTGCTCTCTCCACTCTTTCGCCCTGGCCTCATTTGAAGGGTCTTCTCACGGCAGTTTTAGCCTGAACAATGATATCAACAGAGCTTGCAGAAAAGAGGATTTGTGTGGCATTTTATTCCCTTGTGCTGCATGAATGTGGATTTCAGCAATATTGTTGTGTGGCTCCTGCTGTCAGCAGCACAGTGAAAAGAGTAGCTCACTTGTCTGGTATTGCGAGTGTGGCACTCGCAGCCCTTTTGCAGCATAATTTTAGCTGGGGCTCTCCATTCGGTCTTCAGTACTGGGTACTGGACAAGACCGATAAGGTTTTGAGTCCAAAATACTGAGGGTAATAAGGTTTATTCTTAATTTTCTGGTGGTTTTGGTACTTGATAAATACCTGAGCCACACTGAGTCCCCATGAGTCTGCGGAGCTTTCAGCTGGATGAAGCAGCGTTGGGCTCAGTGAGGCTTCAGCTGTGCATGAGGCAATTGCACAACTGGGATTTAAATATAAAAAAGGGAAAAATAAGCAAAGCTTCTCCAAAAAAACATGCAGTTATTCATACCGCCTTTGTATTGTTGAGTGTGTGTGCGTACGCACACATATTTGCACACTTTGAATAGAGTAAGGATTATTCTGAGACCTAACTTGTAAAATAAGTATCAATGGGATGCTAAATTGTGTACACAAGACCAGTAGCTTATCCAGAAAGCAGCACAGGGAGATACTTAAACCAGCTCTTTTCTCTTTTCTGCATATGCTTTATCCCTACTAAAGGAAATATCTTGTCTTGCAGGCTCTTAGGTTTTTTTTATTATTTTTTTTTAAATTGCAATATTTAAGAAGTAGTGAGCTGTTTGCTCTTGTCTTCTCAGATGGGCAGTGTCCGGCACCGTGTCGACTGTGCCACAGCGGTGTGTATCGGCACCGGTGGGACTGGAGAAAGCTGGTTTACAACTTCAAAGCGATGCCTTGGTTTCCCCAGCGCACGCCTGCAGTCTGCCCGCCTGTCTTTACACCCAGGCTCTCTTTAATGCCTTTGGGGACGTTAAGCTTCTCCCCGTGTGGTGTTTAATGCAGAATGAAAGGGCTGTGGGGAAAGGTGTGAGCAGGTTGGGGAAGGGGGGATCCGGGCAGCCCCCCAGGAGTGGGGATCGGTGGGGGGGTGGGTGGTGGGGAGAGCAGGTCTAAGGCAGCCAGACAGGAGGGTGGGAGAGATCCTTTTAGTGCATCGTGTCTGTTGAGCAGCATACAGGACTCCTGGGTGGAGCGATGTTTGGATCAGCAGAATTAAGCGTGGCTGGAGAGGAAGGTGCCGTGGTGTGTTATTCAGAAATACAAGGGCAGTCCAGGAGCACCAGTGTGAGACTCGGCGCTCATACTGTCCTCTTAGGATGCTGGAAGGCAAAGGTAGGAGTTGAAGAAGTAAAAAATACCTCTTCAGAACTGCTCAAACATGGCAGTGCTAGTGTTTGTTCAGTGAAATCAAAACCTACAAAAAGCCCTTCTCATACCAACCCATTGAGTGCAGAAAGGAAGGCAGCAACTGAAAATATAAGCAAACAGCCCCTGTGATGTGGGCGCAAAGTGTGTTTCTGATCCCCTCCCTGCAGGTATCGAGGATGAACGCAGGTTCCTTTTTCTTTCTGTGGTTTGAAGAAAGCAACATTTGTGCACATTTCCTCCATGCAAATGATTGCAGTGATGGTGAGCGGGAGGGGTTGATGCAGGAGCTGAGCAGAGGGTGCTGCGGGGACCAGTGAGGATGCTCACCTGGGTCTCCAGTAGTGAAAAAAACCTTGCAATGCCATGTTATCTTCCTTCCCACTGTTTAAATCAGTGCTCTCCCTTCCTCCCAAGATGATATTTAATATCCTGCTTACTCTTTCCTATTGCTGATAGGACAGGCTGCATGCTGGAGCTCAGCTGCCGTGTCCTAGTGAGCTATTAGTGTGTTAGGATGGGAGTCCGGTGTAGTAATTCAAAGCAAGAGTGAACACAGACGCCCCGTGGAATAACGCGATAATGGCTCTGTGGGCAGGCAGAAGGTGTCAGCGTAATTATTTTGGTTCGGCAGCAGAAGTGGTGGTAATAAAGTGCTCACTGGGTATTTGCTCTCCCAGAGGATCAAAGGGATTCCTGACAGCTGAGCAACTGAAATGAAATGCGCCGTTGTCTGCCTTTAGCCAAGCTACACCGAAAGGTGATGTACCAAAATAACCGGATTAGGCGTTGAAATACCGTCCCTCTGTCCCATGGGTCAATATTGAGAGTATTGCCTGAAATGGTAACTTTTTTGCTGCAAACTTTTAATAGCTGTGCTCCCACTCTGCTGCTTCAAGCAGACTGCCACTGATTTCTCAGCACTGTAGTCACCTCGTGCTTAAATCATGCCAAAGAAACAGGTGCTTATTTAATGAAAATCGCATTTCCAAGCTGTGCACGAGTGTGTCTTGTTAAAGCATCTGGAAAGCTGGGTTGTGTCTTCTCCCCATTGGTGACACAGCACAGCCAGTGTGGGAAAGATGGCAATTTTCATTCAAAGCCATCTCCAGTGAAAATGGTTGTTTGTAAATGTGTTGCATCAGATGTGTCAATAGATGTAATTAAGGAATGAAGACTGCTGCACACCCCTAATTAAGGGGATTAAAAACTAAAGCTGCCTGATTTCACTGCTGGGTGGAAAAAACAAACAGGCTGACTGGTGGAAATGGCTGGGAGGCCAAGTCTTGGGTAGGGTGGTTCTGCTGCAGCCACATCGGGTACGGAAAGGAGCAGCTCTGAGGAGGGTGACAGGACTGAGCTGCTCTGTAATTTGTGCGTAATTGAATGCTGAGTGCAGAAGAAGATATTTAATTGCTGCTTTGCACTCCCTCCCATTTGGTTTCTGTCCCTGGTGGGGATGGGAGGATTTTCATCCCCTGCCAGCTGTGCTGGGATGCAGCATTGGGAATGTCACAGTCATATCACCCCATGGTGGGTTGGTGTCCCGGTGTCTCCCCACCCACCGTCTCTGGACCCGTCACCAGCTCTTGGCTGTTGGGATGGTGGTGTGGGATCTGGTTGCATAGAAGCAGAAGCGAGATTTGTGTATGAGGTGCTGGACACAGGGCAGGACCTTCAGGCATCCATGAGGTGCTTTTGCATGCACAGAACAGGCAGTATTGTGCCAAATCTGGGACAGTGAACGTTGTGTATGGAACTATTAGGAAGCTGTTCTCAGTGTGGGCTTCTCCCTAGCCTTGCTAAGAGGAAACCACTTTGTTGTGGGGTGGGGACTATCAAGGAGGATGGCTCACTAATCTTGACAACTATGATCTCCCATTGCTTATTTGACTCCAGGCGGGTATCGCATGCTGTGTGGGTGCAGGATCCCCAAAGGGCTGCTGGGGGAACACCCTCTGCGCGGGAGGTGTTGCAATGCCTGATGTGATTTTCCAGGAACCATCTTCTCCTTTGCCCTCCAGCTTCTGAAGCCACCTAGCAGGAAGGGTGACTTTGCGGTCACTGAGCATCATAAGCAGGAAAGGTGGGAAGAAAAACCATCCTTGTGGAGGCGGTTAAGTGTCCCAAGCATGTGCCTGGGATGTGCAATGCATACGTGATGCTCCATTCGTCAAGGCAACGTCCTTCTGGGGCCCCGGTGGCACTTGAGTTTGTCCCAGTGAAATACCCTGAGGCTTTACAAACAGCATCTGACTCTTGGGTATGGGTATTTGAGAAAATGTCTGAATGACTGGTTTGCACACCTGCCTGTTGATTACCTGTGGACCAGGTCTGGTTGGGAACGTGGTTGCACCTAGGCTTTAAATGGCACTGGGTGTTTGCCTGCTATCCTTTGGCCCAGGCAGGAGCCCAGAGATGTGCAGTGGGATCATTCCCATGGGATGCTTTTCTGGGCATGGTGCACAGACTTTAAATTAACTCATCACCTGCACTAGTTAAAAAAAAGGGGAGCTTTCTGGAGCAGGTGTCTCCCCACCTCCCTTCTGTGCACAGTGCCAACAGAAGAAGCTTTGCTCTTCCTAGTCTTGAGGCAAGGTCAGCAGATGGCTGGGAGTCTGCATCCCAGTTTGCATTCCCCATTGCTATGTGCCTTGGGGAGCTGCAGCCAGCTTGGAGAGGGCTTGTGCTTCTGCAGGCTCTTCTGGTTTGGTTGGGGGACTTTCATTAGTTGTTAGTGGTTTCTAAAGTGAAGCTGCATGGTCATGTGAGTTTTCCAATGGTTAAAGGTTGGGTTCTTTCTGTGGTACCGGGAGTATACAGCTGGAGGTTTGTGGTGGGAACAGATTTCTCCTTGGTCGCTGTCCTGGTGTTGCTGCCTGTGATGTTGAGCCCTGGAAGGAGAAGAGGAGACTTCAGAAACGGGAAAACACCGAAGGGTGGCAGCTTCCTGAAACAAAGTCTTCCCTTTGCTAAGGAGCACGTGCAGGCTGCTGCTGTGTGAGTATGATACCTGCAGTGGTATGTACCCACCCAGTGAAACTGAGCTTTACAAACCTCCCTGCTAGGTGACTCATGCCTCCTGGGCTTGTCAAAGCTTTTTGTAGTTGTCCCAGTTGTGTCTCCAGAGCCAGTGGCCATGGCCATGGTGGGGCTGGGTTGTTCTGGACTGGTGGATGCTGACGAGGTCTCCAGCTTCTCCTTCCTCTGTGTTGCTCTGCAGGTGTAAGTGACTGGGGCTTGGCCATCTTGTTGAGAAAACCAAGAATTAAGGAATTTAGTAGGATCATTCACAGCTGGCCAGTGCCTTCCAGCACCCCTAGGTGGGGGTCATTAAACTTTAAAAGTGCAATGTTCAGGGCTTGCTGATAATTACTGTAAGGGTAATTGTCCCCTTGCAGCCCCCGTCTTCACTGCGTGTTGCTCGATGGTTGCAGTGAGCACGCTAGAGCAAACCATGTAAATAAACTCAGCCTGACGGCTGGTACCAACTCATTAAAAAAGGCAACAAAGCTTTATTGCTGCTGCCTCTGGGCAGACCCTTGTAGCCCTGGTTTACAGTGTGTCCTTGGGGTATCCCTCACTGGCAGACTCTTGCCAGGGAGAATGAGTCTTCTTTGCACTGAATATTTTTGGAGTCTTGGTGTCAGGAGGAGGAGAAGCAATGGCTGATTTACAGGAGAAAAGGTCTTGAAATCCGCTCAGGGTAGTGCAGGTGCTAACTTGTTTAAATATCCTTCATATACAGGGTGGTCTTGAAGTAGTAAGCCCAGCTTAAAGCCCAGGTTGAGGACGCTTTCAGCTAGGTTTTACCTGGGCTTGGTGGAGGGCAACCCTAGCATGATTGAGGCTGTGCCAGCCCTTCTTGTAAGTGGTTCCCTTAGGTAGTTTAAATGTTGTGCGTTTATTGTGCAGCTAATAATGTAAAAATAACTGGCGCGATAGGTTATTTTTAATGAATTTTGGGCGTTGTACCAGGGTGTGGCAGATGTATTTGAGGCACTTGGATGAATGCAAATTGTATTGCAGCCGTATAACTACAAATAAAGCAGTTAAGCGTGATGTCCCCAGCACGCAGCAGAAGAACGGCTCGCAAGTGTGAGCCGGAGCCGTTGCCACCCGCTGCAGAGCAGCAGCAGGCAATGGAGCCGGTTAAGAGCTTTTAGCATCAAACATCCTTCTGGCTCTCAGTGCTGCAGCGGTACGTACTTGGCAGGTGCCTGTGTGTGTGTGCATGGGTAGTATTTATCTAGCAGGCAGCTCTTTATCAAAGGAGTGTGCAGGTCCCTCTTGGGTTCTAATTATAGCTTTGGTTTGGAAACAGCCAAAGGGAAAACAACAAAAGCAAAAAACGCTTTACCCCTGTGCTTGAAAAACTGTAAGGAAGGAAAATGAGCCCTGTTATGTTAAACCTTGAGTGTAAATGAGGCACAGTGTGAGTAAACACATCTGTGTTCAGGCAGGGGAAAAAAAAGCCTTATGAATAACGCATGGAAAAAATCCTCCTATTCAGTTGATTGAGATCTATCGCTTATTTCTGTTTAACTGTTGCTTTAGAAAGCGGTGTGCTGCTGGAGGAAGAAGGCTGCTGTCACGTGTGGTGCTGGCGTTACCGTCTCGTTTTTGCTGTCATCGCCACTCTCGGTATTCCTTCAGTGCAAAGTCAGGAGTGGTTGTGATGGAGTGACCTGCTGGGATGAAGCCTGCGTGTCCTTGGCTTTGCTCACTTGTGACTAAGTGCCGTTCACTCGCGGCACTCTTGCAAGCTTTCGGGCTGCACCGTTCCCGCTACTTTTATTTGCACAGATTTTTGGCATCTGACTCATTTCATGTGTGCCGGGCTGCCCGCGCTCCCTGCCTCCATGGGAGGCTGGTGGATGGCGCAGCCCCCGGGGATGCTATCTGCAAAGTGCAGGTGCCGGAGCTGGCTTGCGGGGTGGGGACGGGTGCCGGGGTGTCCCTCCCTTCCTCGGCCAGGTCGGGCAGATACCGGCTCCTTCTGCAAAGGAGAGTTTGGGTGCTACTACCGCCTGCGAGGCTGAGCTCGCTCTTTCCTCCTTGGGGGGTTTGGTGGGGTCGGGTGGTTTGGAGACTTGTTTCTGCAGAGGGGAAGCTTTGGCAGGCACCGTGCATTTGAGGCAAAACCTTGTTGTTTCTGCTCTGACCTCTATTGAAGTAGGGGAAGGGAGCCCCAAGAGTTGTTTCTGCTGCTCACTATGGAATAGGAAGCAACACCTGTATTAAACTGACAGTTTTCTTAGTCTTTTTAGCAAGCTACTGGTTTGCTCCTACGTTGCAGCTTGAGGAGGGATAGTCTATGAGCAGCTTTATTTTGCTGGCAGCTTGGTGCATGTGCCTTCCCCATGGCTCTATTCTGGGTCCAACTGCTCCAAGTTCAAGTGAGTTTTCTTAACAGGTCCCACATGGGCAGCCTTTCCAAACCTATTGCTGTAGACAGGGTTCGAGTGACAAGTACATGTTTTCTTTTAAATTTCAGCACTTTACTGATGAGCAAAGCCCATGAATTCCTGCGTAAGGAATTCTGTAGCATCCAAGAGGATTTCTGAGGATACAGGGGAGGAGCTCCTGGCTCCCTTCAGTTGTAATGCACTCACTGCTCCATTTGGTCAGGTCATTTATAAGCCCAGTCTTAAATTTGACATAAATGATTTGCTTTCAGCAGATGGTGAGCTACTATTTTTTGCCCTCATTTAAATAGGAAAGCTGTACGATAGCAGAAGATGAAAGAGGGGCATGGTGCTGCTGACATACAGTAGATTACAAGGGCTGGTCTGGTGAGAATTAAATCCGGGCGGTTGTAATGTGCCATCTGTGTTGTGTTGGGTGGTTTATTTGTCCCCATTCGATGAGGCTCCTGAAGTCTCCTGTTACCCTCTGGGTAAGGCAGTGTTGCTGGCTGAGCGACAGCATCCCTTTTGTTCAGGACCCAAAGTACCGGCACAAAAAAGATGATGCGTGTTAATTCTAACGGGGGTTATAAAATGCCAGCACTAATTATTCCTTTAATAAAATACATAAAAAAATTTTGAAAGGCTCTGGTGCTTTACAGTATTTTAAAGTTTGAATTTCTTATTGAGAGGCTTATTTTATTGCATTTGAATTTCTTATTTCATTTTAAAAACCCCAACAAACAGCTCTCTTCTATGTTTGTTTTTTAACTGTAGTAAAAATCACATGTAGGATAAGTAACATGAACACAAGCGTGGGATGAGTCCTGCTTGTGGCGGTTGCAGTTCCCTCCTCTCCCACCCGCAGACGCAGGTTTGTTGCACACGTACTAGGACTTGAAAAAAAAGAGTTTTCAGCCTGTGCTATCTATTTCAGAGCAATGTTCTGCGTAGTTTCCCTGGTGAATTGTGTGCTTTTCACACACATTATGAAATGGGAAGGAACGCATTTAAAAAACCCAGACTGCTGCTGAAACTATTGGAATTTTTTGCCTATTTTTAGCAGAAATTTCTCTCTTATCTTCGTCTCCAGCTCTTGCTGTAGCAGTAGCATTTGGTGAAGCCACATGTTTTTGGGTAGGAAGGTCAAGACAGTTTGTTCCAGCAGCGTGATTACCATTATCTGGCATTGGGCATCGCTGTGAAACGGTTTGTGTTTCTGAGAAATGAACTTTCCCGGTGGACGGTCCTTATTCTTCTTTCTCTGAAAGACTAAAACCCTGGGAATTAAGTCAGTTACAGCATGAGCCATAAATCGTGTTTCCAGGCTTGGAAGCAGGAATAAGTTAGATTTTACTATCATTACACTTATTTGTATGCCTAAATAAGAGACTGGAGCGTGCTGACAGGTAGGAAATGGTGATAGACGCATATCTAAATATTAGTGTTTCTTTGAGCCTCTGTCACTTGTCACGAAACAACCCAAATGAGCAGCATTGTTATTTCCAGAGAACTAACGCACCATCACTTAATGACAACCTTCTGGGAGCACGGGCACAGCAAGTGAGTAATTCGGCATTCTCCACGCTTGAAGGCTTTCTCGCCAGGGAGCTGTTGGGATCTGTGGAGCTACTCTAAAATCTGTATTTTAGATGAATAATTGTGCATGTGTGCAGGCTGGAAAAGGGGAATGGTTTGACTTGGAGGTTGGTTGTCTTTTGATGTCTGCAAGAGCAGAGCCCATGGAGTGGTGTGTGGTTGAAACTGAGTTTTGCTATCTGCTGCTTGCCAGATATTAATTAGTGTTGAATTAAACCATGGATGTTACATCCAGGAACAGGATGAGCAATGAACCCTTGCAGTCCTCCTAAGCCTCAAGTCTGTTTTGTTGAAAGGATATCGATGCAGAGAAGCAGGGTGAGTGTACAGGTGACAACGAGCCCGCAGAGGTGATGTGTGCTCCCTACAGCCTTACCCTTGGACAGAAGCAGGGGTGAGTGCTGAGGTTGGGGCTCTCAAGATATTTGGGTGGCTGGAGGGTCTGCTCTGAAAGGGACAGCAGGATCATAAGGTGCCCATGTAGTGGTTTGCTTTGGCGTTTGGTGTTCAGAGTCACTGAGACCTTTTAAGAAGAGATGTGCAGGGCTCGCTCCTCATCACCGAAGCACTGATGTGGTGCTGTGGGACACCAGGAGGTCCAGGTCCTCTTCTGGAGGCTGATCTGGTGCAGGTGAAGGGGGATGCTGTCGGTGGGGGGGTCAACCTGTGGTGCGGGTCTCCTCGGTGGGGAGAAGACAAACAGGCTTGCTCTGGGTCTGTTTAATTACCTTTTTTTTCAGATTGCTTCCTGTTGCTAAAGTCTTCTTGTCTGGAGTAGCACATTCTTGAACTTAAAAATGCTGAAATATAAACACATATTTGAACTATTTTCTGATGAGATTTTCGCTCTAAAATCTCTATGTGGGATCGTATCTAAGTTTTGCTGTGATTTGCTTATTTCCGTAGTGTTAAACGCCTTCTCTACACTAGAGCTGTGAAGAGCCTGCCTTTTACAGGCTGTCTGGCATCAAACCCTCATCCTCCACCAAAAAAACTCCAAACCTAGCATTTACGAGCATGGTAGCTCAGAACAGGAGGTGAGCAGCACTGCTTAGGTGCTCCTACAAGAGCAGAGCATCCTCCTTCAGCGTCCATGGAGCTCCTGAGGCACCTGCAGGCTCTGCAGGATTGCCTTGTGGAATAGCGATGGAAGAAAATTTAATTTAAATAAAAACCTGCTTGTGGTTTGGCTGTGGGCAGTGCTTTCTCCAAATAATGAGTTGAAGAGCAGTGGAGCGGGAACCTCACTCTTCATGTTGGCTCTGCTGTGGGCTGGGTTGGAAACAAAATGCTACTTAGCAAACATCTTTGTGCAGCAAAGGTGCTTTTTAAAAATAATACAGCCTCTTGCTTATGTTGCTCACTTACAGATCTCTTTGCTTTCGGTCAAGAGCTTAGGAAACCATTTCTGAATATAAAACTTAAAAGCGAGGGAACCAGCCATGAGCCCACACATCAGGGAAGCACACTTGGGTCTTGCAGCAAGATGTTTGCCTGCACCCAGTGAGTTACTGGTGCTGGCTGCTGCTATAAAATGTTTATTGGGAAGGGAAGGGCTCCTACGTGCCCTTCTCCACATTCCCAGCCCTGCCGAGGGGGTCTGGCTGAGCTGCAAGGTTGTTCCCGGGGGATGGAGGAAAGACGTGAAGACGTTTGCTCATTGAAAGCAAGACGCACCTTCCCACACCAGGAAAGGTCTGTGACTGTGGCTTTGAAATCCAAACAAGTAAACATTTCTTGTTCCAGAAATGTTGGTATTTAAAGAGAGAAAACTACGTCCAGAGGAAACGTTTGTTTGTGGACTGTCCCTCTTGTTTACCATGGCTGATAAGAGCTGCTTTTCAGCTGTGCCCTCCCCGCAGTTGGGATTGTAAGAGCTTTGGTTCTGCCTTTTTATTTTTAGGAGAGCAACATGCATCCAATGTGTGTTTTGATAATGATGCTTACAAATGTATTTATTCAAAACAAACACAGTAGGAAGCAACTACAAAGCAGACTGCTTTGGCAGCTGGTGCAAAAGGGAGCTTGCTATTTTTGTGCATTCGTGGTGGGACAGTCTTGCAACACGTCCATCCCATTCTATGCTTGTCAGGGCTTCAGGAGCTTTGCCCCGGGGTTTGGCCATGGTGAGCCTGTTGCATCAGGGGCTTGGGGTGGTGTATGTTTGGCTGAATGTAGCTTGTTGCCCCTGCACCACCTTGTAGCATCTCCAGGAATTTTTGGAGAGCTGTTGAGAGCATGCGTTAGCTGCATGGTGCCTGGGGTGACTCTGAGACGGAGTTGTGTGTTGTTAACAGGGCCGGCAGCATCCCTAGGAAGGGATCGCGGGAGGAACAGAGACAGCAGTAAGAGTTGCCGGGGCAGGTCATCCACATGCTGCCATCTGCAAACAGATTGCAGCCCTGTGCCCCCCCGGTGAGTGCTCAGCCCCTTCAAAACCTCTCCTGAACCGAACTGCAGATGTTACTGGTTTAGGGGAGAAGGAAATTCAGCACTGTGGATATTTTTTTTTTTGCTTTCCCCACAAAGCGAGCGACAGGCTTGAAGCTGCCCTCTTCTCAGGGGTGGTTGTGGAAGCCAGCTGGGTGCTGCATGAATCCGCTGTAGCCTTTCATTTAACTTGGATTTTACAGCTTTCTCATGGAGCCTGTTCTGTGATAATCTTGCAAAAACAAACTCCAGCAAGACTTCTGGGGAAATGAGGTGACATAATGCCCAACTCAACAGCGTTTTGGAGAATTACCCTGGGGTGCTCTTGCTGCCATGTGGGCTATGCCAAGCTGTCCTGTGTTCTCTCATGCGAAATGCTGGAGGAGGAGAACCGATGCAGTGTGGTTTTCTGCACATCTGCGTCTCCATCTAGCTTGGAGCCTTGCAACGTCTGGATTTTGGCAACATCTTTGCCTTGCAATATCCCATGTGCCCTCGGATGCCCGTTTTCTCAGTGCAGGTAGAAAGCTGCTGTTTCAGTGGCCTCCACCTCTCCGTTGGGTTTGGAGAAACCCAGAGCAGCTCACTGAGGGGAGATGGTGTGTAGGGTGTGAGGCTGTAAACCTGACTTTTGCAGGAGACCAGGCGAGAATGGGCCCTGCAGCTTGTCCCAAAGCTGGCTGGTGGGCCTCGTCCAAGCAAAGAGGTTTCAAACAGTTCAGAGAGCCTGTCTCAAATGTGATACCTCTCTGAGTCGCTCCGATGGGAGCACAGACTTTGTGGATTACCATGCCTGCTCTTCCAAAAGCCCTCCTTGCAACTCCCCCCAGCCCCAAACCAAAACCCAGAACAAAACAAACCTCCTAAACTCAGGAAAATTGCATTGCTGGAGAAACAAATTCAGTGAAGGTCTGTAATGCTGCTTTGTTTTAACCACAGCTTTAACAATGATAAGCTTCTGCATTAAATGCAGGGGAAGAGTAGTTTGGAAAGCTAGGAAGACACTTCTCTTTCAAGCACTCTGGTTATTTTGGCATTCAGGATGAGTTAAATTAAAATTGTTGAATGCAATAATATGTAGGAGGGTGACATCTTGAAATGGTTCTTAATTTTAAGTATATAGTTTGAGCAAATGTTTGTATGCTGAGGCTTGGGCTGGGGGGGATTGAAAGGCATATTGGATTATATGCTATTTGCTCTGTGTAAGCAGTGGCAATTTATTGCTGCAGATGCATGTGATGCAACGCGCAAAGATTAGTTCTATCCTCTCTAAAGCATGATTATTTTGGGTCCTCTTTATACCTTAAATAGATATTCTTCTCATGTGATTTCCATCTTTTTGTGTCAACAGCCCAGGCTAAAGTTGAAATAAACATTGCATCAGCTTAATAGCACGGGCTCTGAAGAAATCTACTCTCCATTATGGGAATTGTTTGGAAACCTTTGCATTTTACATTTCTTCAATGTGCAGTGCAAAGATCTCATGAATCCTGAAGCCTGCTCTCTTTCACTGGACCTTTCTTGGTCAGGTCAATGTAGCTGATAAACACTGATGAGTCCCATCCAGAGCAGAGCATCAGTGTGGTTCATCATGTTTAAATATCCCCCTTTTTGCTTCATGGTGAGGATCTGTGGCCTCTTTCAGGGACATTTAGAATTGAGCAGCTGTTAAAAATTGTTGTGGCCATGCAATTTTTGACTCGCAAGCAGTGGATTTCTCCCTCCACTTGCAGTGGTGGAGAAAGATGCTGTAACACTGCAAGTCATCGCAGGCTGTCTGGGGTTTTGGCATGGCATGGTAGCAGGAAGGTTGCCTGGTCACGTGCGTGTCCTCATATGGTTGGACTCGATGATCTTAAAGGTCTTTTCCAACCTAAATGATTCTGTGATTCTCATCTGCTCTTCTCCCACAGCCAGTGCTGCGAGAGGGGAACAGGGACTTGGAGGAAGAGAAGACCTCAGGACAGCCCTGTGGAGCAAGACCCTCTGCCACCTCCTCCGCTTTCCCTAATCTTGTTTGCATTTTTTAATCATTTGCTCTTGTCAGGTTGCAGACCTGGTGCCAGGGCATTCAGCAGTTTGGAGTCAGCATGGAAGATGCATGGGCAAATGTGGATAGAGATGTTTCTATCAAAGCAAACCTTAGCAAAATTAACGATTTTGCTCTTAATGAATTTGTAGGCTGGAGTCAGCAGGACAGGGTGGTGTGACTGGCGAACGTGGTGTGTCTGTACTTGTGGCTTGGTTTGAATAGCTTAATGCAGACTTAAATATTGGAAAACTCCTGTTTGAGACCTTTTGCACCTCTCTTACAGCATCATCATGACAACAGAGAAGAGTGTAGGGGTGGACGCTGACAATTCAGAGCAGCAGCAAGCCAAGGAGGAGGACAGAGCTGCTGAAACACAAAAACAAGAGGCTTCCCTAGAGGAAGGGGCTCAGCAGACGTCAGAGGGACAGCCTGCAGTGGGGCAGAAGCAGAAGGCCTCCAACGGTGATACACCCACACACGAGGAGCAAAGCAAGAAGGAGCGCCGCACCTCCGAGGGCCGGGGTCTCTCCCGCTTGTTCTCATCCTTTCTCAGGAGGCCCAAGTCTCAGGTGACCGAAGGGGACAAAGACACTGATGCTCCTAAAGAGGCAGGAGGTGACCAGAAAGACCCGGGTTTAGGAGCCAGCCCTGATGAAGACATCCTGGTGAAAGCCCCAATTGCAGCTCCTGAGCCTGAGCTCAAAACTGATCCATCATTAGATCTCCATTCCTTAAGCAGTGCAGAAACACAGGTAAAACACCCTGCTCTTTGTGACATGCTCCCTTCTGTTCTTGAAAATGTATCTTTTTAGCCAAAACTATAAAAAACTTCATATCCTAGGATAGTAAGCCTGATCAGAAAAAACTTATGGGATGCTAAAAAGGCTCTTATCAGCTCCCTGAGTTGCACTGTGTACTTCCAACTCTTGCATTCCTGTATCAGACTGTGCTGCAAAGTACCTACGCCTGAAATTGTGCTCATACTTCACAGCCTAACTTAAAACGCCCCATGCTGACTCTTTACTCTGCTGAGGTGTGGGGACTCACATCAGAACTAGGGTTCAGATTCATAATTCATGACAGAGCAGTTGCTCATAGGGATGTCCTTGGTGTGTGCAGAATAAAGGCAGACCAGTGGTGGAGATTGCAAGAGGATGTGGATTTGGGAAAGGGTTTCTTGAACTTCAAGGAGCGCAAGTGTGGAGTTTCAGGACTTGGTTGTCTGTTCAGTCCAGGCTCATGCTGAGCCCGCTAAATACAAATATTTTCTGCTTATGCATCACGTAGATCGGGATTTCTGCACAGCACGTGGGTTGAGCCCAGCTCCTCGTAGCCGTCTGATGTCTACTCTTTGCAGCCAGGGTCATTTTTCATGCAAATTTTGAAGTTTTTAAAGCATGATAGAAACTTAGGCAGACACACCCACAGGGAGACATTCACAGAGTTGCAGCTGGTTATTGATTTGGGGGTATTGGATGTCTTCTCTTACTCCTTGGGTAATTGCAGCTCTGCTGTTATTACTAGTGCAGAGTTAGACAAAGGTCAGTGCTCCTTCTCCCAAGATGGGGATTTCTTACAACCCATCCAACCTGTGTGTATTGTTGGAGTCATAGCACATTCGCGGTAAAATCTGGATAACTTATCCCACTGCCTTAAGTTTTGAATGGCCTCTAGAGAGGTGTTACATATCTGCAAACTCTGACTTTTGGAGTAATACTTTACAGGTTAGAGCATGGCCAACTGTAGGCCGTAATTGTAAATCCATCTCCTTAAAATTACAAAAGTTAGAGAAGGTAGTAGGTAACACCTTTTTTTCTTTCTTTTCCCAAATTTCTGAGCCTGTGAAAACCATGGGATGATCTCAGCTCATGTTTTGTACCTCTGAAGGCTGAGATCAGCACAGAGGGGAGGAGCTGGAAATTTTCATGCAATTTCAGCCCAGAAATTGTGTCTTGAAGAGGAAATGCATGATTTCTTCCTCTGTTTAACTTTGATTTGCTGCTTCTGAGCGCGTGTGCACCCACAGCCTTCCTTCACCATGGGCTGTTTGTTTCAGATGAAGCATTTGTGCTTTTTTTTTTAGTTCTTATTTTAGATCAACGTCAGTGGCTTTTTGAACTGTGACACTCGGCAGATATTTCTGCTGTGAAAGCATTTGCGAGGTGCTGCTTGTTTGATAAATGCTGACCGACAGGCATTACGAGCTTTGACTGGTTCCCTGCTCCTGATTGTCCCGGCCCTGCTGGAACAGAAGTCAGCAGCTTGTGGACATTATTTAGTTTTTAAATACCTCCGTGCAGTTGTGCCTGGGTGTGATTTCATGAGATGCGATGGGCTGAAAAGACAGGGTTTACTCTTCCTCTGCCGCGACTGTGTGTTCCTGCTGCATTGAGCCACTTCCAGCACTTGTCAGAGCTTGCTGTGAACTCGTTTAACCTGCTGAAATGACAGTGGAAAAAAAAAAAACAACAACCCAGCTTCCTTCCTCATCCTGTTCCCAAACTGCATCTCTTTCTGCTATTTTAGTGAATTAAACTGGCTTGCAAAGTGCTTCAGTAGGCAAAGGGAGAGTGGTATGAAGGCTGCCTTCCCTTTTTGGTGGCAGAGAGCTGCTTGATTAGCTCAGATGGCCGTGAAATCTCAGCACTGACCCCCCTTTTAATGCCACTGCTGCTGTACTGGGGGCTGGTGTACTGGAGCAAAGCCCATCGCCCAGGGCAGCGGTGGGAGCACGGGGGCACGTGCAGTGGGTACCCTGGGTGTCTTGCCTAGGAGGGGAAAAATGTACTAGTTCAAAAGGTGTTGTCATTAAGACCATGAAGGTTTGCATGATATAACCTGCCCTGATTTCTCTAATCAACCCTTTTTCGTTTTTTTTATTACACCCTTTATTAAATGAAGACTTGAGAATGACTTGAAGGGCTTTAAAAATGAGTATCATTACCTTGCTCACCCAAGCTGCTGCTCCAGGTCCCAGGTTACACATTTAAGTCAGATAACTAATTCTGGGGTGAGATCCCAGCCCTGTAGTGCACCTATGCAGTGCTTGTTTCATGTGATGTTTTTTTTTGCTTGACACGTCTAAATTGCAACTTGGGTGATGTGGGGTTTTCAGCCTGCACAGGAGGAGAGGAGGGACGACCAGGAGCCGGACAGCAGAGACCTCGGGGGCAAGGAAGGAGGGGAAGTGAAGGAAGAGTGCGCCAAGCCAGAGCCGAAACAAGAGACTCCGGAGACCAAAGCAGAGAAGGATTTGAAAACTGCCCAGAAATCAGTAAAAAGACACAGAAACATGTACTGCAAAGTTGTCTTGCTGGATGACGCCATTTTTGAGTGCTCCGTGGATGTAAGTACTTTTGGGGTTTGTTTCTGCTTCGCCTTTTTTCCTTCTCCCTTCTCTTCCCCTTGAAAAATCACCACAAACATGATTTAACAGAGGCCTAGTTTTCTGCCAGTGAATTACGTGACAAGCTTCACTGCAAAACAATCTTGCTGTAAGCTGTAGCAACTAACTTAGTGTGTTGTAAAAGTCTCTGGGTGCCTAGAATGTTTTCTTTTTTTTTTTTAAATTGTTCTACAATTTCCAGGGATTCTCACTTTGTAAAGGTGAAGGGAAGTTTAAAACAAAAAAGTTATCTTACTTGGTGTTCATCTTCTCTCTCATTTGTATCCCAGGCTAGAGTTTAGGTTTTGTGTTAGTTTGGGATTGTCTAAATATCTCTAGAGTTTAGGTTTTTGTGTTAGTTTGGGATTGTCTAAGTATCTTTTGCCCTTATCCTTTGAATAAAATGGGTTGTCAAATTGATTTGTGCTTTTCTGTTCAACCAAGGTACCTTTGCCTGTCAGGCTACTGGCTAACATAACTCCTGGAGCTTGGATGTAAAGAAAAACATGTTGTGTTTAGCCTGCAGTTGAATATATTTGCAGTAAACAATTTAAAATTATTACGTTGACTTACAGCACTGCAAACCCCTTCATCTGAGAGCTTTTCTGCTTTATTTTGTGCATTCTCTCACAGGGCTGTCTTGCTGTCAGGGCAATAAAAAGCTAGCAGAAATCCCCATTTCAGTATTGAAGTACTTGTCCGGAATATTAATAATCTGGTACTTACCATTCGAGCATACTTCCATCAGCTTGTTTTTCCTCAGTCCCGCTGGTTAAATGGGCCAGGAGAGGGTATGTGGGCACAGGGCTCCTTGTGAAAGCAGTTACCTTGGGTGATCCTGGGCAAGTAGGTCAGCACCGGCCGTTTGTGTAACAGCGTTGCTGTTGTTATTGCCTGGGATCAGCTGGGAGCATCGCTGCTCTGATCGCCTTCCCCTTTCCTAGGGATTTTGTATGCAGCCCCTGAAAGGGAACTGTTCCCCAAAATGCTGGTGGCAGCTTGCTGTGGCTTTGTGTGTGAGTTTGCTGCAGCAACGCTTTCAATTGCCAGCAGGCTGCACAGACGCTGTTGGTGGGAGAGCTGGTGGCGGTGTGGTTGGTCCTGACTCGAGCAGGACGTTAGAAGTCTCTTTCTGTAGGTCCAGAGGTTCGTGGTGGGCACTGCAGAGAGGTGAGGTACGACCCTCTTGACTTGGCAAGTACTCTTGGCTTTAACACCAGTATAATTCTACTCTGGCAATTACGACTTAATTGAGAAGGAATTGCAAAGGAGTAGGCAAAGACCAGCACAAATGCCCTCATCCAAGAAAAAGAAATGCTTTCAGACATCCTTTCCAATTGACAGCCATGGAGGGTTTTTAATTCCTGTATGTCTTTAAGTGCCAGTTCCTTAAGAAATATCCAGCCTAAAACATGCACTATGTTACCTATAGAGTCACAACGTACGCACTGAGGATCTTAACAGCTGAAGGACTGGAATAAAACAAGGCTATGTTTTTGGATCAGTTGCCATGCAAATATGAGTAAAAGGAGGGATGCGGGCACAAGCGATGCATTAGTAAAGCTTATTTTGCGTCACTGGAACTGTACTTTCTTTTTAGCAGAGCCTTCAATAGAATTAGCTGCTCCTGGTTACCATAGTTTTGTGCCTCAGGGATGTTTTCCTTCATGCTTTTGGACTAAAAGGGTATCTGTTCCTAGGGCCAGTTCACTTATGCAGGATTTGGAGGGGGGGAGCGGGGAGAAGAGATAGGAATGCTCAAAGTGTGTTTCTTGGGGCAAGAAGTTGTGTGCGAAGCAACTTTTGGTGCATAAGGCAAAAGTGGAGAAGCTAGGTTTCATCAGCAGATTGGGTTGATGAAAGGCCATGGAAATGATGGTCTTTGGTTCTGAGCCACTGTTTCTTTTGTGACCCTGCTAAGCCAGGTTGCCCCCAAAATGGGGGACTATAGCAGTGGGTTGTAGCAGCAGTTTTGTACCCTGCATCGATAATCTTTTGATAAACGCTTGATTGTCTGACAGCCTGGAGCTGGGAGGTATCAGTGCAGTAGATGTAGTTTGGGAGGTAAAAACCACACAAATCCTTGGTGTTTATGGAGTCGTGTTTAGAAGCTCAGCTTTGTGGGGCTTCAGACACCGAGCTGGTGGTAGCAGAGAGAGCCGCTGCAGTTCCTATTACCTCTCCGGTTTGAATTTTTATGCCTGATGCTCTCTCCTGTAAGGGGTGCTTGCTCAGAAACAGCCAGGAGATCTGATTTTGAGCTCCTCGGGACTTTTTTTCCCTCTTGGCAGTGTACAGTATGGTTTGATTACATTCCCTTTCACCCCTCTCCCATGAACGAGAGCAGGCAAAAAACAGCCCGTCCTACAGAATTTTGTTTGTCTATTTGCAGAAACATGCCAAGGGGCAGGATCTACTTAAAAAAGTCTGCGACCACCTCAATCTCCTGGAAGAAGACTACTTTGGTTTGGCCATATGGGACACACCGACCTCCAGGGTAAGCAGCTGCGGTTGCATGGTATTCTGCACCTGGGTGGGTTCAGCTTTTCCAATGGAGGTTCATCTCCCCCGGGGAGGAGGTCGTGCATGAGCTCTTCTTGAAACTCCTTTTGGTGTCCTCCTCAAAAAAGGAGTAAGAGGGTCATCACAGAGGCAGAAATTGTGAATAAATGACTACAGGAGTGTGGATTTTAGTGAAAAAGCTACATGAACTTGTATCTTCACCTGGAGAAAATTCATTATATTAGTCTACTGCAAAATGATGCCATTACTTTGTAAAGCTGTAGCTCAAGAAGTTACGAGGAAGATAAGGCTTTTCTCACTGTACAAAAGCAGCAGGCTTTTTAACTGTGATTTTAAGAATAGGTTAAACTACTCCTAGGCTATAGAAGATGAGCCTGAATGTTGACACACTGCAGAGGAGCTTCACAGTCCTGGAGCCTGTGTTCAGCAAAGGTGTAAAGCTGAGCAGTCAGCAGGAGTAAAAGCTGGCTGCCCTGGCAGTGGTGTTAATTTTTTGTAAGGTTTGGTTGGAGTGATCCAGAGCAGTTTTGAGTTGAGGCTTTGCCCTGCAAAAGAATGCATGTGACTCTTCATACCAAAACTCTTACTCATATGGTTTCAGTTTAAGGTCTTTGTTTGCTTAGACTCAAGCAGTGTCTTTATCTTTTAAACACTCAGTTACACTTTAACTCAAGCAATTACTCAAACTGTTTCATGAATCTAGCCAAAAGTGTGCTAAATTGAAATTAAGGACCCACTTTTATGTCCTTTAGCCTGGTTATGTTGGTCCACATTCTGATTGTTCCTGTGCTTCACCTACAGCAATCACTTATGGGCCATGGTACTATGGCTGACAGACATCTGTCTTTAAATACTTAATAATTGCAAGTGTGAATTTTTAATACATGGGCAAAATAACACCCCATCACTACTTGAGTCAGGCAGAGCTCTGTCTTGGATTTGTTTTACTCTCTCTGGTGTCTTGCTATTTTCTTGGTATGTGAAATTTGCTTCCATATATATAGCCTGGGTTTTTTTTACTCTAGTATTTTGTTGTGCTTGCAGAGGGAAGGTTATGTGGTGTACTTTTAGATCCAGTTAAGAGCAAAAAGAGTTTAGCTGGAGCAGCTCAACTTCTCACATCCGGGTGTGCTGGCATTGATTCTTCCAAATGCAAAAGCATACACCTCCTTCCCCCCCAAGCTGACGAGGGCTAAGGAGCTGTGCAGCTTTTTAACCATAGCGACTGAAAACAGATACTTTCGTCAGATTTGTGTCCCAGAGCTGGGAGCTGAGCATGGTAAAGCCGCTGTGCATGGGTTTAGGGCCAGTGGAGAGTAAGCTGCTTGGTGGAAGTCTGGTTTGCTTTGATGGGGGAAAACACCATTTTTGGTTTTTTTGGGGTAACCTTTCTGGTTACATTTCATCGAACTTCAAAATCTGAAGCTCCATCTCTCTCCTGTTGTAACTTCAAACAAGACCTGACCCTTGATTTACTGATTCACAAGTAGAAATCATCTTAATAGGAAACCAGTGGAAGAGCTTTTGCACCTGACCTGCAGCTGTGTGGAGCAGGTGGAGACGGACGTGTATATTCCTGGACAGGGAAGGGTTGTATGTGGGATCACCCACCTTCATATTTAGGGAATAAACGTTCCTGAGGATGGGTGTTTTCCCACACAGGAATAGCAGAGGGTGACAGTGGGAATAGGAGACTGTGGCAGTGGATAGAGCAGCCGGTCAGCACCGAAGGAGCTTGATGCTTATGCTGCTCTGAAAGGGAGGATTGTTTCCCACTGATTCATGACACAGTGTGGATAAAAGTGCTGTTAATTGCTATACTCATCATTGTCCGCTGGATCAGGCAGCATGAGTGCCAAGGATGCATGACTGCACCCCGGGCTCGGCTGCCCGAAACCCAGCTGTTATCACTGCAGTAATGAACAGTCGTGGCACCAGTGTGGATGAAGAGATGCTCTGCATAAAACAGTGGCCCTAAAAAGAAAGCAAGTGGCATGTCTACCTTTCAAATGGATTTTGTATCCCTGGTTTTATAGGTTAGAGGAGCAAGCATATAGAAAGATAAGATTAAATGTAAATATCGCTGTCTCCCTGCCATGAAGTTACGTGTCCTTCTGGTCAAGACAGATTAACTTGGGGGATTCAATGAGTTAATTCCTTCACCTTGGGAGACCTGGACATCCAAATCCTGCTCAGGGCTCACGAAAATGAAGAATGTGGTTTAATGTAGCCTCTCCAGGAGGGCTGTGAGCACTGTGCCGTCCCCTTCAGCGGGGCAGACCCTGACCTCTGCAAAGGGAAGGGCTCAGGCTGGATGTGCCAGGGTTGCTCAGACTGTACTGGCAAAAGCAGGAGTTGTTTTTTGAGGCTTATATTGCACCACTGTCCCATAAACCCCCAAATTACAGAGGCGGGGAAAAAAAGGATATATTTCTAAATTTGTAGCTGAGATAATTACTAGAAACTTGAGTCATACTTAAAAGAGAAAGTTTATGTCACACTCCTGTAAAAGATTCCAGCCTTCCCCAGCAATTGGATGTTTTCACTTGTATTTCAGTGATTAGGTCGTTAAAAACAGCTAATAATAGAAAGTCTTGGTGATCTTTGTTCTGAATAGGGTAAGTATGGGACATGGTGCCTAAATGAATGCAAACACCCTATTTGCCTGTTCTTAAAGGTTCTGGATTAAAAAAAAAAAAGTGTTGCACAAGTGCCTCTTGTAGCTGGATGTAGCTGCAACCGTACCTGCTGCTATGTCCTTGCAGCCCTCATATGCTGCTTTTTTTTTTTTTTTTTTCCTCCTGTTCCTTGTGCCTCCCCTACAGATACCTGGTAGGTGAAGGTTTGGAAATGCACCCACCAAGACCACACACTGGAGTAAAAGTTGTGAAAAATGCACTGTCTCTCCAGTTTCCATGGCTGCATTCATGTCAAATGTTGTCTTTTTGCCGTATTTTTAGTGATTTGCAGTTTCCTGTGGTGTTTCTGGGATGTCTGGTAAACTGTGAATGTTTTTATCCTCTTACAGACGTGGCTAGATCCTGCCAAAGAAATAAAAAAACAGGTTCACGGTAAGTAGATTGAATTTATGATGTGGGTGTGTGTGGTTTCTCCCCTAAATAAGCATGGCTTTGGCAGGCCATCCGAGGGGCCCAAGGGTGGGTGAGAGTTCAAGTGAGGGTGTCTGGCAGGGATCAGCAGAAGTACAAGCAGTCTGGGCATCCTTTCTCTTCTTCTTAAGTACTTAGTGATGCTCTAGATTTAGGAAAAAAAATGTAATTTCCTTGGGAAAACATAGCTTGGGGTGTGTTTGCCCTATGCAAACCCATGCTGTCCTTGCTACCATGCGATGCTGAAATGGGAGATCTGCTCTCTGTTGGAGGATGGGAGAATAGGTGTCAGTGGGAACCATTTAAATCTCAAAGGAGATTGGAAGAGCCCAAGCAAAATTGTATGCTGTAGCAAGGTTTTATGGGCTCTGAGGCTGTCTTGGGATCCAAACAGGGGTACTGGAATGGTAAATGGCTCACACAGTATCAAGGCAAATACCAGATGCTCTCCGAAGTTGTATTTTAAGGTCTGCTAGCACTGAATTAGTTCCCTCAAGATGAGAGCAGTGTCAAAGTTAAATAAATTTTAGAGGCTTTTGTTTTCTTTCAGGAGCAAGTCTGCTTCAAAAGTAAAATAGTGGTCTATGAAAGTAAAAAACCATTTTACATATGGTTTTGGTGGGGGGCGCAGAACAAAGTGTGTCATTAAGTACAGATTAGGGGGGAAATGTCTCAGGGCTATGGAGCTGGAAAAGCTCCTGCTCTTACCAACTTCTTTTTGAATCAATAGCAGGCTGTGTCTAAAGGGCATGAGCTGCTCCGGTCATGCCGTGCAGGTAAAATTCAGCTCGTAAGTGTAATGAGCAACCTGCTATGGAATCTGATCCCCTGAGATGGGTTAAATGGCAAATTATTTGAGTTTACTTGAATCTGTGTTGAATGTACCTATGAGTATGTGTACACCAGTGTATGTTGGTTTAGGTAACATCTACTGCCTAAAATTTCATCTTGGAATAACTTGTTTTGAACTGCGTGTAATGAAAACAACATGCCTTGTGTTTAATCCCTGTTATGGCATTGCATAAGAAGTAAATCCATGAATGCTACGTCCCTCCTCGTCCCTGTTTGAGGTTGCGATAAATCTCTGAGGAAGTTAAGCGCAGGGGTATCTTCTCTTTCTGAAATAAGTATTATTTTGAACTAGTGTTAAAGGGCAGCAGCACAGCAGGGGGGAGTTGTAACTATGCAAATTGCTTTGAGTGCTTAATGGATCGGTCAGGACTCTTTTCTGCAGGTAAACATGAGAGAGCAACCCCTTCAGCTGTGTCACCTAGGCTGTCCATACCATATATAATGCCAATTCTAGGTGCAATTGTGTGGATTCTCACTGCAGTTAATGCCTGTAACAGTGCTGTACAAGATTTGCAACAAGCTGTATGTATTAAAGCATTTAGGTCTGGACTTGTAAAGCTCTTTCTGTCTTGGTGCTTGCTGGTTTCATCCAGAGATTGATGCTTGTGTTGTGCTGAGTTTAAACTGTGGTCTGACTACCCCACCACAGTGCATTAGGCTGCTGAGTGAATTAGTACATCTGCTCTTTATGAGAAATTAGAAAATTGGGTCGAGTGATAATACAATACTAATTCATTAACTTATAGCACATGCCTGACCTCTCTTCATGAATCCTTCTTTTCATCAATGAAAAAATATGAGTAATTTAGCCTCTGAGCTATGAATTTAATTTTTTCCACAAGTCGTGGTTTATTCATCTGTATTTGCCTGCTCTGCTTTGTTTTTTCCTGCTTGTATCTTAGCTCCTGTAAATGAAATTGTGTCTTATAGTGTCTGCTAAGCAGCAGCTAGCTGTGCGAGCGAGCAGTATTAAAATCAGTATTATGATCTGCTGGCTGTATTTTGAAGATCAGATTGGATATTCCCAGCCTTTTTTGTAATGACTGACTTATCACCAAGCTGATCTAGTGTGCTTATTTTTCTCAACCTCTTCTTTGCAATTGCAGGAGGCCCCTGGGATTTTACCTTCAATGTCAAGTTTTATCCGCCGGATCCTGCGCAGCTGACAGAGGACATAACCAGGTGAATTATCTGGGACTCTTGCTGCCAGCCAGAGAGCTCACTCAGCAAAGCAGTGAATATTGAATAGAAATTTTTAATACATGAGCGTTTTTCCATCCTTCAGCAAGGAGATCAGATATCTTAACAGTTTGGAGGGTTTTTTGTTTGGTTGGTTTTAGTGGATGTGTGGGATGCTCCTGCTTTCCACTGAAGTCCACATGTGTAAAGCAGCATCATTTATAATCCTGGCATGCATGTGTTTGTATTGAAAAGTAAATTTTTACTTAAAAACAAGATTTTCTGATCATCACTGTCCTCTACTCCCTTTGCAGAGTGGAGGTGACCTTAAGTCCTCCTGTTCTCCATGCTGTTTATCGTGGGAATATTACCATAACTAAAAATGCAGGTAGAAATTAGAAATAGGCATCATGTTGCATTCATCAGTGGCATAAAAAAAAAAAGAAATTCTGTTTGAACCTCAAGTTTCTTAAATTTCTCTGTGCTCTCTGTAAATAGTATTTTGCTTCCCTGCTGTTCCCCAGGTATTACTTGTGTCTTCAGCTTAGACAAGACATCATTACGGGGCGGCTGCCCTGTTCCTTTGCGACTTTGGCTCTGCTGGGTTCGTACACAGTCCAGTCCGAGTTGGGAGACTACGATCCTGACCTACACAGCCCAGATTACATCAGTGAATTTAAATTGGCCCCGAACCAGACAAAAGAGCTTGAAGAGAAGGTTGTGGAGCTTCATAAAACCTACAGGTAAGGTGCAGTGGCTGGAGAACTTGTTTGTGCACAGCAGCCTGAAATAATGGAAATAGTGGGGCTTTCTGGTATTTTCCCCACCTCTGTTGTATGCTTCTGGTTTCCTGCTAAACAAAATTTTTTATATTGGCAATAGAAATTTTAGCAGTAAATTATGAATTTTCAGCTACTGAGAATAACAGCTTTTTTAAAAAGATCTGATACTTCATAACAAAATCTTTCTAGAAGCTAGAATTCTGTTTTCCTGCCTGACGAAGAAACTATGTTTTTAGAAGGCAGATGCAAAGTCTGGCAATTTTTTATTAACAGGTACTCTTTTTCAATAGTATAGCTATGAAAGTGGGTTTTATTTCGTGTGAAAATAGAAAGTTTGCTTGTTTTAACCTTGCCCATTGTCTTTTTTTTTTTTTTTTTTTTATATTTGCTTTGGGATTTATGTAATTTTTGGATTGCAATCTGGTTGGAGCAGTTCTCGTCTCTTTGTGTATATGCTGTACCCTACAGCGTGTTTGGGGTTTTCTGCTGTCACATTTAATGAGTAACACTTTCTAACATGGAAGTATTCCAGATGATGCAGGAGATACGAACCTGCAGTTAGGCTCTCCTCCGCATGTTTGCTAGTGCAGCCATGACCTGGTCAGATGTCTCTTCTTCAGGTAGTGTTGAAGGGCTTCTGGGAGACTCCCTGGTACCAGATTAAAGGGTGACAGTATCTGAACCTCTTCCTCATCTTATTTTGAGCTTATTTTCATTGATGCTCTCGAATGCTTGGATTGCAGAAGCTGTGCGGAGCTGTGCACTTGCCAGCGCACAGGGCTGGCGTGGAGAGAGGCCAGCTGGCAGCTTCTGCACCCTCCCAGAGATAGATTTGGGTTTTAGGAGGGGGGAAAAAAGCCCATAAAACCACTTGGTGATACTGAGGCCTTCAACCAGCAGCCCCTTGACCTGTGAAAAGCTGCTGGCTGACGCACTAATAATGAGAACAGAGCAAAGATGAGACCTTCTCGCAGGCAGATGGGAACTAATAAACCGAGTGCAGTAGGGAAGGGTGGACGTGTGTCCCCAGCTGTGACCGAAGCTACAATTAACACCTCGCTCAATCCTGCAAATCAATACTTTAAATTGATTCCCCTCCATTTGCACTGAGAGGAGAGGAAATGAGGGAAAATAAGTACCGGGCCGCTGACAAGCTTCATGACTTGAAGTCAAAGGCCGTTAGCTATGCTAGAAGTGGCAGATCATGTTGCTGAATTATTCATGGCTTCATTAGAAGGATACTTCAAAGCGTAGGATGTAGTTATATTTAATCTGCTCGTGTGTGCAGGAGGAAGCAACATGTACCCATTTAATTTCTGGTTAACGTTCTGTGAACATTAAACCGTCAGAGGGTTTTCAGTGGCAAAACTCTGCTAAACCATGCTCTGTCTCTTGCTACTTTATTTGCAAAGTGCATGGCACGTACCAGAGGTGGCAACTGCTCCTGGGTCCTTCCTAGAGAATTGTCCTTACAGTTGTCTTTGTCTGCCCTGTCTCCCACCACTAAACCCTCTTATTTACGTTGAATGCAAGATATATGCAAGAGTTCAGTAAGGAAGACATCAAAGCAGGGAACAAAATGAAATGTATACAGCTGAATACTCTCCCAACAGAGCTGTTAGGTGTACTTTGTACACCAGAAACTTATTAACAAGGGCACTTCAATAATGTTGATAATAGCCTCCATTATGAGGATGTTTCTGTTAAGCGAAGTTGTGTTGGGTTGCCCCTCCTGCAGACAGGGTACCATCTGTTCCCAGAAAATGTCTCATTCATCTGGTCTGCCCCAGTAGGAATCACTGCTGAGTGGTCTCAGCTGTCCTTGCATTTGGTTTGGAGAACAATAGCTGGGTTTGGGGGGGGGTCTGGAGGCAGGACATCTGGGAGGACAGTACTTGCTACCCTCTGCCTTCAGCTGAATTGGTGTTTCTTTCACTGAATCAAGTTTTGGACCCCATACTGCACTTGCTCACCTGATAACTTGCTTTCTTGTCTGAGGTCTGTACAGCTCCACAGAAACAGGGTGCATCTGTTTTATGAGGATGTTTCAAAGCAAAAATTTGTGCATTCAGAGCAATTTAATAATTCATCATCTGGGCACAAATTGGTTCGTATTGAAAGCAAAAGAAAATCTAACGAGTAAATGGTTATGTGAAGTGTTATCTGTCCCCTCCTAAAAGCAACAGTTATGGGAATACTAAGTCCTTTCTCTCTTTCCCCAGATCCATGACTCCAGCCCAAGCAGATCTGGAATTTCTTGAGAATGCAAAAAAGCTGTCTATGTATGGAGTCGACCTTCACCAAGCCAAGGTGAGAATCACTGTGTGTGCACCTGCCTGTGGATTTTGTAATTCGATTATCCTTCCCTTGCAGGAGCAAGTTTACCTGTTTCAGAAGGCTCCTTTTGAAATATATAGGAAGCATGAAAACACAAGACACCTAACAGAAATGCCTGAAGTATTCTTGCAAGAGAAGTGATTCTTCCTGATTTGCTTATTATTTATATATTACAGGAAGCTTTACAAAGCTACTGATGTAGACAGGTCCTTGCTCTGAGGAACTTAGAATATAAGGCACTGACCCTGCCAGGTGAGCCACTCCGCTCAGGGAAATGCAGGATAGACTCTAGATGAGCCCTTTGAGAAAACAGCGTTGCAGGAGAGATCAGCAGAAGGGAGGAGGTTGTAAGGAGAAACGTGAAGGAAAAGCAAACCTGGCCCTAGCTGCATAGGGAGCTGGAAGCTGAAGTCTGGGTGGTGGGGAAATGAATTCAGGGGAAGACCAAAGGGGTAATTTGGAAGGCAGGTGTTGGCCTGAAACTTGTAACCCTGACACTGCTTAAATCTTCATCTGGTTTCCCAGGACTTGGAAGGAGTCGATATCACTCTGGGAGTCTGTTCCAGTGGCCTTCTTGTTTACAAAGATAAACTGAGAATCAACCGCTTCCCTTGGCCCAAAGTCCTGAAGATTTCCTACAAACGCAGCAGCTTCTTTATTAAGATTCGGCCAGGGGAGGTATGTTCTGACTTCTTTGTGCTCATGTCTTCTTTAGTTGCCTTCTGATTATCACCAACGTGTATGCTTTACTAAAACAAAGTAGGGGGAGGGAGAAAGCTTTTCTCTCAATGAGCATTTTATACTCTATAGGGTTTCTGATCTTGGCTTAGTGTTAAGTTCAGGTAGAGCCCGCTGACCTTGCTGAAGCTATAAACAAGCCGGTGACAATTTAAACAATGTGTCATCCAGCACCACCTCCTGGCACCGTGTGGTATTCCCAGCATCCAGAGGAAATCAGTGGGAAGTTCACATTTGAATTTGGGAGAGGACTAAGTCCTTTTTTGGAAATGGAGCAAGACAGGGGCTCTTTGTCTTGCTTTCATTTAAAAAAAAATATACAGACACATACCTTTTCACTTAGACTGCAGCAGGCAGGGGGTAGCTGCCATGATGCTGCCTCTTGTGAACAGGGAGATCCTGGAGCAGCCTGGTCGCTGGAAACTTGGTGAGGAGAGAGGCTACAATGGAGGTCTGCCTCTTTCCTCCTCTTCTTCCTCCTCCTGCTTCAACTGCCATAACCCAGCCTGGCAGGGAGGTCAGTTTTCGACCTCATCCTGTAGCTGGGCAGTATGACAGGGTGTCATGGTTTAACCCCAGCCAGCAACTGAGCACTATGCAACCGCTCACTCACTCCCCCTCACCCACTGGGATGAGGGAGAGAATTGGGAAAAAAAGTAAAACTCGTGGGTTGAGATAAAGACAGTTTAATAGGACAGAAAGGAAGAAAATAATAATGATGATAATAACGACAACAGCAACAATAAAATGACAATAATAATAATAATAATAATAGGATTAGAATATACAGATCAACTGATACACAGTGCAATTGCTCACCACTTGCTGA
>JANZLQ010000022.1:5304372-5316489 GCA_026212715.1 Elanus axillaris
GAAAGGAAGAAAATAATAATGATGATAATAACGACAACAGCAACAATAAAATGACAATAATAATAATAATAATAATAATAATAGGATTAGAATATACAGATCAACTGATACACAGTGCAATTGCTCACCACTTGCTGACCGATGCCCAGTCAATTCCCAAGCGGCAATAGCCTGTCCCAGCCACCTTCCCCCAGTTTATATACTGGGCATGATGTTACACGGTATGGAATACCCCTTTGGCCAGTTTGGGTCGGCTGTCCTGGCTGTGTCCCCTTCTGATTTCTTGAGGCCCCCCAAGAAGGCTTTCTTGCTGGCTGGGCATGAGAAGCTGAAAAATCCTTGCCTTAGTATAAACACTACTTAGCAACAACTGAAATCATCACTGTGTTATCAACCTCATTCTCATACTAAATCCAAAATATAACAGTGTACCCACTACTAGGAAGGAAATTAACTCTTATCTCAGCCGAAACCAGGACACAGGGGGGTAAATGAGACTGAATGGCTGCAAAGCCCGTGGCACACTCTTCTGCAAATCCCGTTGCATCCTAAGAGATGCCCGGGCTTGTGGCGAAGCCCTTTCTTTTCTCGGGCCTGAGCTCCTCCTGCACATTGTGGGCTGAGTTCAGCTGCTCTTGGACTAGACTAGCAGCTTGTGCCACAGCAGAACAGGTGGATGGGCTGAGGACTGGACTCCTGCCACATTTATTTCTTGCTATACCTAAATAACTTCTATTTTCTGCAGCAAGAACAGTATGAGAGTACAATTGGGTTCAAGCTACCAAGTTACCGGGCAGCGAAGAAGCTGTGGAAAGTATGTGTTGAACATCACACGTTTTTCAGGTGGGTTTTCTAAACGGTACGCTTTCCTTGAATAACTAGTGCTTTAGATTAACTGCTGAAAATGAGCACTGTTCCTTAGGGCTTCACAAAAATTGGAGTGGAATGGTTGCAGAGACATTAAGTGTTTATTGCAATAAGTTTCTAGGCAGCTTCCACTTCATAAGATACAGAAGACAGAGGTCTTCTAGCTTATGTAGATGTGGGGCTTAATACTAGTGCGTGTTAATCAAGTGTATGCAGAGACTTCTTTAATTTGTATTTTAATTTCCCTTTACCTGCCCCTTTCTGGATCTGGAGGTATGATTTTTAAATTATGTATGTGGTTTTCAGGCTGACTTCCACTGAGGCCATCCCGAAGAGCAGGTTCCTGGCGCTGGGCTCCAAGTTCCGCTACAGCGGCCGGACGCAGGCGCAGACGAGGCAGGCGAGTGCCTTGATTGACCGACCTGCTCCCCAGTTTGAGCGGACGGCAAGTAAGCGAGCCTCCAGGAGCCTTGATGGAGGTGAGTGTGATGCCTCTTCCCTCTCCGTGGCTGGATTCAGTAGAATGCTGAAATACTTAAATACCACCTAAATTCCCTGCTTTAAATAAAAAAAAAAAATGCAAAAAGCATAACTTCTCACTTTAATACAAGACCTGGATATAAAATGCAAACCGATAGTACTAGCAAGAGCTGACTGACAAAAAAGGATGTAGGTGGGTGCTAAAGGCTTATGGCAAAGTTCTGGTTGTAACGATATTTCCTCATTCAATCTCAACGCATATTCCTTTTAGCAAATCAGGAATTAAGCTATTCTAGGATTTGTTTTGTTTAATGTAGCTTCTTAAATTACATAGTTTTCCTTGAGGGAGAGATTTTTTTTGCCACAACTGTTGGAAGCTTTTTCAGCATCTATTAAAGTGATGCTAACGTTGAAGTTTGTGGCCTATCAATCAGGTGGGCTCATCCCTGACATTTTTAAAAAAGCCATATAGCAGCAGGCTAGAGGAGGTGAGGCATGGAAGAGGGAGTGCCTAAGTTTGCTCCCCTTGATCTGGATCATGGGGTGCTTGTAAAATCTGGATCACGGGGTGCTTGTAAAATCAGGGTTCAGGGAAAGGGGAGCATCCTTCTGCACCAAGGGCACCTGATGGAGCAGGGTCAGCGTTGCTTTGAGCCCTGAGGTTGTGCTGCAACTCAGGAGGGAGCAGGGTTGCCCCAGTGCCCCGTGGCCAGCAGCAGCCAGGCTGCCCCTGCTCTTGGTGTGGATGTACAGGGCTCAGCGACACCCCGAGCCTGGGCTTCATGCCTCAGAGCCGGGAGGGAAAGGGCTGCCTGGTTTGAGCTCTGTACCGCCACAAAGCAAAATGCCAGCTTGCCTGCAGTTGTTATGCAGGCATGATGCACGGAGGTGAGGCGACCAGCACTGTTGGTTGCCCCTTGGCCATGCCCTGTAGACGGTTACGACCCCAGACGAGTAGAGAAGTCTCTGCTGCAATCCCACACCTGAATGTCAGAGCTTGGAAAAGAGCAGCCTGTGAATGTAATGCTTCTGTCCCCATTGAAGTCCGCAGCCTTTTTGCGTCTGCTGTGTGGGCAGTCTTTAACATGTGCCCCATTTCTTCAGCTAAACGTGCGACTCATAAAGTTGAGTTCAGAGCCGTAGAGGAAGAGAAGCAGGAGGAGGTGGTGGTGGTTGAGGTTCCCGAACCAAAACCCACGGATCAGATCCGAGAGAAGCCAGGTATAGCTGTGGTGGTGGCTACAACTCTTCTGCAGCACCTTTCCTATCCTTCACATGCTTATTCCTGACAACTCAAAGTTTCACTGAATCTGGCAGCTTTCTTTTTTCGTTTCTTTGCAAGAAGAGTTTTGCTGTCAGAGGACAGACAGCCCAGCAGAGCCCTGGCTCTGGGAGACTTGTTAAATTTCTGCCTTGCACCTCGTTAGACTGTAATTCTTGTGGGGTTGTGGGGAAAAGTTTAGGATGTGCTGGCACTTGGGAAGCGTCTCCTTATTAAATTTGGGTGGTTTTGTAAATGTGGATTAGAAAACTTTAATGTTTGATCTTGAAACTTCTTGTAAAGCTTCTGAAATTCTTCATCCCAGGACCTGCTTGCCATTTTTTGAGCCTATTCTGTTTTTTTGGGGGAGGGTTGAGAAATGCCACCCATTTTGCTACATGGAGCTTATCTTCCTCTTAAGATAGCTACTATTAATAAATGCTAATAAATATTAATGCCCTTAAGAGGTGTGTAGGTACAGCAGTATATCTGAATACTAATAAGTGTATCACAGCAGCATTGTTGTCAAATATTTGCAGTCTTCATCACTTAAATAGCAAATGCCTGTGGTGCATTAGGGCTGGAGATAATTTATATGCAAATGCATTGTGTACTGCTCCACTTCCCTTCTTCCACCCTGAATTTTTTACAGCGTGTTTTTGACATCACTGTTTTTCTAGTGTGAAATCTAGATCAAGCTTTCACAAAGCAGTGTGGCAGACTGTCTCGCCACCACTGTCTTGCCTTGAATTCTCACTAGTCAGCATTACTGGGCAGGGAAAACCTGATGCTGTAAAAACAGAAGGTGGGAAATTTAAGACACCAGGGTAGATGGCTGTATGTTCTTACTTTCTAGATTTTAAGTTGATCACTCAAGTACTTTTAATTAAAGCTGCTAGTTTTTATACAGGTTTTTATCAAGCGGAGCCTGGGTGTGTCTTCCCTGGATTTTACCAGCCAGCACCTGCATCTCCCCAGACTTTGCAGGCAGAGCCCGTCCTAGTACCACACTGGAGAGCTGTTTGTGTGTCCCCACATATCCATGGCTGGGCAAGAAGCCTGTAAAGCTAACTTGTGTTATTCTTTTCCACTTCTCATCTAATACACTGTTGGGCCTGGCAGTGCTGTAGAAAGACTGGTATGCAATTGTGTGGTGAAGAATTACCATTAAGCTGCCTGGTTTAAAAATCTCCTTGCTGTTCTCAGCCGCTGCCTTGGAGCAGGATCTCCTCTTGCTCTTTCCTCTGCTGCGGCAACTGTTGCGTGTCCATGCAGTTCTCCAACCATTCTATTAACGCATGCAAACCTCTTTCTAGCCAAACACCCTCTTGAAACTTTTGAAATGAAACCAATTGCAGAGGAGGAAGAGGAGGAGGAGAAGGTAGAGGTGGTTAAGGTTCCTGTTGCCAAGCCAAAGTTACCGGAGCCGTTGCAGATGTGGTCAGGTACAGCTGCAGTGGTGTTTGGCATTGGTGTGGCTCCTGCGGCCGCCCGTGCTGTGACCTGCTGGGTTGACGTGATGCAGTGCTGTAGGACAGTGGTTGAATTGTTTGTGGTGGTGTTCATTGCCATTAAAATCACACCCCGCTTTGCAAGTGTGCTGCAATATGCGAGCGCTGCTTTATTGGGGTGTGCCTCTGGGTGAGATGAGGAGGTGCCGTGCTGTGGCTTGGCTGCATGCCTGCGTGTCGAAATGAGTGTGCAGTGGCCTCTTAACGCTCCTCTGTTACTGTTCCTTCTTGTAAGGTTTGCTCCCCTGAGCTGTAGGAACGTGCAGTGCCTGAAAATCAGGTTGTGTGCTCCGGGACTGCTGGAGGTCACCTACTTTTTTTTCTTTGCTAGGGAGCCTGCTTCTTCCCTAGTTGGGGTGTTTTTTCAGAGCAACTTCACTGCTGCAGACGGATCCACCCTAATCACAATTAAAAGCAGAGTTGGTTAGTCATTGCAGGAAGAGGAGATTGAAGCCATACGGGGAGGTAACTGGGAACTTAACCCATTTTCTTGAATATTATAAGAAATACTAAACCAGCCCTTTTCCTTAGACTGGAGAATATTCCATGGGATGGGGAGCAGCAGAGCAGACGGCAACCAGTGTCAGACCTGAGTATGTCTAGGCATCTCTGGCTGCAGCTGCCCCTTCTTATCATTCACCTCCTGCACTTTTTCCTCCTCTTGACACTTTTGTACCCAGTAGGGACCATTTTCTTGGCCAGGGTGATGATGATTGGTATTTTGTATCTCATTTTGGAGCAGTGCTTTTTTATGGTGTTTAAATCATCAGGCGTCAAAATAGCCAAAGGTAGTTGATCAAGAAAATGTAACTAAAATAACGCAGTTCTGGGCAGCACAGAACTCATCATTGAATGGCAAAGGAAAACCTTGGTATCTGTTATTACTTTTCCTGCGTGTCTTGATGCTCTGAAGCACTGTGAGAGAAGCAGGAGAGGTGGCTGTGCGGATTTACTGATGGCAGTATTTCATTTGCTACTTCATCTGCGAGGTGGCATTTTAACACATCCATAACTTTTTTAGCCAAACGTGCTCTTGGCAATGTTGAGATAAGCCCAATTGAAGAGGAGGAGGAAGAAAAAATGGTGGTGATGAGAGAACTAGAGCCAGTCCCGAAGGAGTCAGGTACCACCGCAACGGCTTTGCACACCCAGCATCCTCCTAATCCCAACTGTCCCTGCCATCTCACCATCCCTCTGTACAACCTCTCCGGTGGCTGTAACCGCTTCAGTGGCATAAATACACCAGGACACGGCACCGGTTGTCCTTCCGAAAGGATCACACAATGTCCGGCTCGCAGAAATGAACTGCTGTGCTGAATAGCAGGCGAGATAACAGAGATGGCGGTGGTGATATGGGTTTTAGGGTGGATTTTCAGCAAGACATGGTGTCCAAGAGTTTGTCTTAAAAGTATAATTTCAGTCTCTGAAAAATCAGGTTCTTTTTTGTCCCTCCATCTTGTATGTTTTTGACCACATGGATACTTTATTCTGTACACGTTTTATACACACAGATGAGATGCAGTTATTTTCTCAGTGAAACAGGAATTCTTACTAAGGAGTTACTTAAAATTACAATTTCTTTTCTAATGCCAAATTTTCTAGTGTCTTTGACTAGCTGGATGGACGCTAGTAACCTTGTATTAGCTGGGATAGGTTACACAGTGTGACCCTTGCTGCATGAACTGTGACTTTAAGAATACGAGACCATGTGAAAGAAATTATTTTAGGTGACTAGGTATATTTTTAGAGGAACAGCCATAAAAACCAACATCAGGAGAACTAAATAGCTTACTGCATTTATAGGTATGCACAGTGACTTAATTGGGGCTTGCTTTGTCGCACAGTATTGGTTTGAATATTTCGGAGGTGTTGGGCTTCTCTGGGATCAGGAACTGTCTGGGAAGTCAGGAGTCGAAGGAAAGGAGTAGGCCGCTGATTTTGTGTGTACCTAGCACTTGTATTTAAGACTGTCATCCTCTGGAAAGATGATTTTTTGGCAGCATGCTATTCATTTCTGCACAGTCACTGATCTGGAGATGCTGGGTATCTTCTTGCAGTGGTGCCTTGGGCTGCAGCAGCAGATACCCACCTCAGACACGCAGCCCCAGCCTGCTTTGAAACCCACCTGGAAGTTGCTGTGAAGTTTTATAGAGCAATGCTTTTTGATTATTTTTTTGTTTGAATTGGTGAAAAGACTGGGGAGATGGGGGAAAGCCTGTGTTGCCCTTCCAGAAACCATCCGTTTCTGGTTGAGGAGATGCCAATGAGTCAAGAACTCACCACAGCTGTAAGTGTTTCTATTTTAATGGTTGCATTGGAATGGACTTCTGTGTCAGTTGTGTGCGAAGGACCCAGAAATCGATGGCACAATGTCAAAAATAGATTTGCCTTTCTGGTGTGGCTTCTCTGCAGAGTGCAAGCTTGCTTTTTGTAAACCATCTGTTGTGGGGTTTTATTTTATTTCATTTATACCATAAGGAAAATAATCTCAACTTTCCTGTACTAAATGCACAAGCTGCTTTGCTCAACATCTTTATTTCTTTTCCCTCTTTTTCTTCCTCCTCCTCCCTTTCTTTTTAAACGTCAGCACTGTAATTTGGAAAGACTTTGCCTGGTGCTTTAGAAACGTTGCCCGCTCTGAACCTTGTCCCTGTCTGTCTCTCCCCCATCCTCAGCAGTGGCTGTGATAACCCCCGAGAGGAGTCCCCGTCCCACCTCTGCCCCGGCCATCGCTCAGAGCCACGCTGCAGAACTAGTCCCAGCTAAGCCTGACGTGAAGGATGCAGTTGCTGCATCTAAAATAGAAAAGGAAGCAGCGAAACCCGATGCGAGACGTGAAGAAATCCCACTGGAGAAAGCCAAGCCAGAGCCAACTGATGCATCAAAGGTATGTCAGGCCAGAGTCTCTTTGGAAGAGGCTGTGCTTGTGCTGGGCTGGAGCATCAGCTCTAGAACCTGCCCCAGAGCAGCAGCTCTCTGCACCTTCCCCTCCCAGGCAGCAAAGGGTTTATTCCTTGCCCAGGCATTCGGTGGTAAGGGGGTTTGGGTCCCGGGGAAATCCCAGCCCTGACCCTCCAGGTGCAAGGAAGGAGGAGGTCCAGGGCAGCTGGGTTTTGGTGGTTGCAGTTAAACTAAATGCAACTTACTGATAATGGCATTCAAAAAGCTGGCAAGAATTGCACACAAGTTCATGGTATGTGAATATAGGGCTCACCCATCACTAGGCTGTCTCTGCTGATTCCTGGTATGACAGCAGAAGAAATTCCAGTGAAATTGATGATACAGATCTAGTCCACAGCCCAGCGTCCGAATGCAAATGTTTTTTACATTGATAGGCTTTCTCTGGGAGAGCTGTTAACCTGCTTCTGCAAACTGGATTAAAACTTTGGTTTTGAATGGTACTGTTGAGACCTTAGGGGGTTTATTGTTTAAATGACATTTTTTTTAAACATTATTTGAGCTTTCTACAGATGTCTGAGACCTCTGCTGATGTTGATATATGTGTATTGTTCTCATAAGTGAACATAATGTGAAAAATTATTGTTCCTATTGCAGTGTCCTTAATATTCTGCAGAGGTGTATGCCTTGAGATTCAATTTTCACATTACTCTGACTATTTAGCTGTTCTCAGCATTTCTGGAGCCACATTTTTGCTCTAACGTATCACGCGGTGGGTCTTGTATGACATAGTCCAGGGGAGACCACTATTAATTAAATTGGGAGATGGAGGTGAAGAAAGGACAGTTGCTTTAAAAAATTTTGTGGCCTGTGTGACCAGTGATTTTTAAAGGAAAATGCTAAAGGGATCTTCAGGCTGGCACTTCGGAGTGTGCATTGTGGCATACGGTTCCTGTAATGCTGTTCCTGTGCAGCTGCTCACCCTCCCTAGCATTAAACTGAGAACAAGTAAATTTTATTCATCCCATATCTCTTATTACAGGTTTCTTTCCTAAATGCTTAAACACTGGATTTTTTTTTTCTTTAAATGTAGATGTGGGAGGAAATTGTGCATTTGAACGTGCCAAATTTACCCTGTTTCTCAAATGTAGCTGCATCACTTCATTTAACACCCACCGATGCTTTTGCCTTCAGAGTATTTGGCAATCCAGTTTCGCTAAAATACTTTCCTTAAAGTGTTAAGACAATCTTGGCTCTTTACTTACAGACAATAAAGAGCTTAATTTGTGATGTTAGGCTTGATTTTGTAGATAGGTGTCTTCTTACTGACTCCGTGAACATAAATACCTGTGCATAACAACTAATTTTCTGTTTTTGAGAAGGTCTATATTAATTTGAGCATGTTGCTTTTGGTATGGATTTCACTGGGAGATCCAGCTGCAAATGAAATTTGAAAACATTGCCTGGCAAAGCTAATGCAAGTGGGAAGCTCCTCTTCAGAAGCACTAGAGAGCACTGGTTTCAAATGCAAATAATTCTCAAGCTGAAGGAATTATTGTAAATGTGCTGTTAACTAACGGACTGTCAGAGAGCTGTGGTGTCATTAACTCTTTCCGGAGGACTGCATGTTGGTTTTTGCATGTTCACCCAGCATTTCAAAACCAACTTTATGCAGCTGTGTTTTGAAACTATATGGTCTCTTGAAACAAGTCTACTAACAAGAAATGTTTTTACCAATTTATTTCTTAAATGTAGGTGAGGAAAACGCACATTGAGGTCACAGTACCCACCACGAATGGTGACCAGCCCCAGGTTTGTGCTAATAATTCAGTTAGGTTGCTCACATTTTTTTTTAAGGTTAAACAGTGAGGTTCAACTTTTTTTTTTTTTTATCACTGCCAAACAGCAGCAGCCTGCAGAAAAAGAGGAAGAACTGATAAGAATGAGGAAGGTTAGCCATTTTACACTTTCACCAAACAAATTTGCCATATCATTCATGCATCTGTAACCTGTTTAAAAAGACAGTGCTCCAACTTCATGTGCTTTGGGTTGGGTTTTTGTTTTTTTTTTTTAAAACTGCAGCTATCAGATATTTGATTTCAAAATGGAATAGCTTTTTGTCCCGTAGGCAGTCTGATGCTAAAATTATGCATGTTCAATGTTTGAAACACACTTGGTTTGATTTATAAAATTTATCTTCTCTGTAACATTTAATTAGAAACCAAGGAAAGCCATATAGTGTGCACTTCAGGGGAAAAAAAATAAGTGTAATGCTTTCTTGCATTGATTGAGTAATAGCAGAAATATCCAAGATGGGAAAGGTGGTTAAGCCATAGTTACTGTGTACATTGAGGCCTTGTAAAAGTTACACCAGGCAGTACAGCCTCGTACACTGGGGTGGGCCTGCATCACTGTCAGGAATATGAAGTTGTGACTTTGTGCAAGGCTTCCACTGAAAACCAGTAAACTGTCTCTTTGTGGTGAGCAATATAAATGAAGGCAAAAGCCGACAAACCCCTGGGAGCTGTCTCTTTAAAGGACTCATTGCATTTCCCCATTCTCCATGAGCAAGAACCCCCATTTCCTGGTGGTGTCCCTGCAGCTGGGTCCCCACCCCACGCTGGCACAGTGCTGCACTCCCAACATTGAGTTAACTTTTTTAATTTGCCAATTTGTCAATCCCGCAAGAACAACATTTTAATTTTTTGTGCTTTTCTTTTTTTTTTTTGTTTTGTTTCCCCCTTTTCTTTCATTTTCACAGAAAAGATCAAAGAGGCTAGATGGTGAAAACATTTATATCAGGCATAGCAATTTAATGTTGGAGGTTTGTATGAACTTGAAGCTTTTTTCAGTTGCGTTTGCCTAGACCTTCTGCATCTGCGCTGAACTTCTTCTTCCTCTTCTGCTGCTGCCTTTGTTTTTGCATGCTCTTGCATGAAAGACCTTTTTTTTTTTTAATATGCTTTTGCATGGTGACAGTAAACATGATGATGTGCAGGCGTTCTTCCTTCTGCCTCTTCTGACTTTCATTCTCTCATACTTACCCAAAATATATGATTGTCAGAGCTGCGTGCTCAGGTCTGCTCTTGGACCCACTGGGTGCTCACAGTGGCATGAATCGTGGCGGGCGGGCTCATTTACAAGATTCTCCTTGCTTGAAATAAATTATTTTCCTGGGGGAAAAGACAGTCTATGAAAATAGAAAATTCAAGATAAGCTGCAGGAGAAATTGTCACCTCTGTGGCCTTCAGGCTACTGCGATGTCCACATTGCTTCAGACAGGAGCGAGTCCTCCTTTCAGATGTTGCTGCTGGTCTTGCAGTGCTGCAGTCCCTTCTCCCAACGCTTACTTGCCTTGGAGCATCTTTACTGGTCCCCGGGGCCCCATCCTGCATTGGTGCCAGGTCCCCTTGGAGCTGACGTAGGGGCTCGATGGTTATGTGCGGCTTGCAAACAGGCAAGAAGCCATTTCATCCCTCCCCATACAGCTCTTCCCTTTGGCTTTGGGAGCCCTTTACACTTGGTTTCTCCTAAGCACAGTCTCAGAACAGACCATGCCAATCATATATTTTATTTTTTTAATACACTGTGTTATGGAAGAAGTTTTGTGGCTTCTGATACTCTGTGTTATGTGTTTCTACTCAAAATTGCAGCACCAGCAGCTGGTAGGGTTTCCATGTTGGTATCTCTTGCAAGTGAAGTGTACTAACTGCCTCCTCCTAATCTGAATTTTAAAAGTTTTGCAGCTTTTGGGTGTTGGGTTTTTTTTTTTTTGGTTTTTAGGGTTTTTTTTAATTTTTTTTGACTGCTAAAACTTAGAGCTTTCGGCCACGAGCGAAGGGTCTACGGCACGATGGGCAGGGTTCCGCCGCTGGAGTGCTGTGAAGACTGTGCTTGTTGCTTTCTTTCACCCAACTCGAACAGCTCTATCTCCCCAACCCCAAACAGAGCTTTTTCATTGCTTCTAAACCCCTTTTTCCTCTTGGTGCAGTACTTGGCTCTGGCACCCAGCCCCTTCTCCAGCCCGTTCCCTCTCCGCTGCCCTTCCCACTGTTCTGTTGCAGGTACTCCAGCCCTCCCATAGAAAAGGGCTGACCCCAGCAGCTCACTCCCTTTATTCCTTTTTTTTTTTAATCCATGCATTTGGCAGATCAGATATTTTTCCAGCAGACCTCACACTCCCGAAGCTGCTGCTTGATTTTGTTGAAAGCCATTTAATGCTCCGTGCTTGATAACCCATGCTCCGTGTTCTTACAAAAACGGCAAAACAGGAGGAAAAGCATTAATGCTTAGCGAGCTTGTTCCTCAAGATGCTTTCAAGACCTATTTTGGCTCTATGTAGCTCCTTGTGGCTTTAGCTTCTCTGCAAACCCTCCCAGGACCAGCTCTTGCGCAGTGGTGGATAGCCAAGGTGGTCTTTCTCTCTTCTCTAAACCAGGAACAGCTGTAGGGCTCCTGAACCTGGGTAGGGCTTTATCCTGGAGTCCTCGGCAGACTTATTTGTGCTTTTTTTTCTAACTAGCAGGCACTTGCCTTGTGCTTTCATCTGGGATGGATGCCAAAACTGTTTTTTTTCCCCCCAGAACCGTGCCAAAAAGAGCAAATGTTGTTCATGAGGCATTTGGGGCTATAGCCCTGTGGAGGGAGGGCGGTGTGTCCTGGGTAAGCTGCGGGGACACAGATATTTGGGGGAACACCCTCCTTTAGGGATGCATTTACTCTCCCATCTTCTAAAATCGATGGGCTGAGTAACAACTTAAAGCACAAAAATAGCAAAATTGCCCAGCAATGCTTTTACTGACTTTAATTTCCCCCTTTCTAACAGGTGAGGCTTGCTGCTTTTTGGCACCGTCCAGAAAAGTTGTTGTTTGGCTTATGCCTATTTTATGCAAATGCTTTGTTTTCAACAAACTCTGGTTTGCTTGCAAGGAAAAGCTATTTTTGTACAAGTTGAAGAGAGCTTACTTGCCTTGAAGTCTGTGCATCTATGCTGTAAACTGGCATCACAGAGCAGAAATCTGGCTTTTTCCACATGAAGAATTTTAGCAGGAGTTTCTTGATTGATTCGGCATAAAGTAAATTCTCAGTTTGATTTTTAAA
>JANZLQ010000022.1:5316565-5339781 GCA_026212715.1 Elanus axillaris
GGCGGAAGGTAACGGGGGTATTCTGGGACCAAAGCTAGTTCCTGGTAGGATGAAAGAGAAATAGGTGTGAAGAGAATAAATAAAATTGGGAAAACATTTTCTTAAACATTAATTGCATTTATAGCTGTGAATATTCAGGCTAGCAGAGGGAAAAGAAAGTAAACCCACCCAATTTAAAGGCATTAAATTAAATAACCCAAACAAACATAGTCTTGCAACTTGAAAAAATCCCATATGGGGAAAACCCTTGAGAATACGCCTCAGCTGTCATCTGTTTTGGTGTAGCTCGAGATGAACCGATGGCACGTCCCGCTCCTGGAGGAGACCCCACTCCCTGCCGATTGCAGTTTATCCCAGATAATACAAGAGGAAAGAGGAGAGAGGACGCTCCCTTTGTGTGTTTGCAGTGTGAGCACAATTGATGGAAGTCGGCAACAACTCTGCTGAGCGCAGCTTTGCTATGCGGCAGCCTAGGCAATCGCAGGTGTCATCTCCGTGTCTCTTCATTTATCCTGTCCTTTTACTAATAGGATCTAGATAAGACCCAAGAAGAAATAAAGAAACACCACGCCAACATCAGTGAGTTGAAGAAGAACTTTATGGAGTCCGTCCCAGAGCCTCGGCCGAGTGAATGGGACAAACGTTTGTCCACTCACTCCCCTTTCCGAACCCTCAACGTCAACGGGCAGATTCCCATGGGAGCGGATGGAGTGAGTACCTCGGCGGCATGTGGGTGTTAGTGCACTGCATTGTTCCAAGGGACAGCTTTGCAACCTAGGATTCAGCCTCAGCTCCCCTTAGTTTTTAGTTATATTGAATTTTAATAGTTAATATTGACTTCTAACATGTATAATGGCCTCTGAGAGAACCGATGCTTTAGTTGTAGTGACATAAAAATGTGATTTTTTTGGTAGACAAGAATGTAGGAATACTTCACCTGGTTTTGATGCTGCTTTTCCTAGTGTTGCTTTCATCCATGGTGATAGACTTTATTTCACATGGCTGTCTTGGGGACTGGCTTATTCCTGGTGCTGGGGAACGTATGTTCCCAAAATGTGGGGAAAAAAAAAACCACCCAAACCCAGACACCTAAGTTGAAGGCAGTTATTACTTCAGAGATAATATTGCAGATCACCCAGTGGAGAAGCACTGGGATGGTATCAATTTTCAAAAGTCACTTTATTCTCCAGTTAATCTAGTATGTCATTGGGTTTAGTCTTGCATTAGGATCTGCAGGTGCCGATCTGCTGTGGAGGCTTCAAGAAGACTCCTCAGGTGGCTACAGCAGGGCTGTTCATATGTGATGGAAATCTTTCTACTTACAGGAACAGTGCCTGTATGTTAGTAGCGACATACATTCACAGTTTCTCTGCTAATTTCTTTGAAAAGGTAATTTTTCAAAGAAACCGAGTTGGAGCAGCAGAGATCTCTGTCTGCCAACTGGTTTCTTCTGGGATAACAGACAGTTTCTCTGTTTAATATTGGTGTTACCTAGCAGAGATTTGAAGCTTGTGAGTAAAACTGTAGTTAGACCCCGTGGTAATCACTCTCTTAAATAGTAAATGCAATTTTTTATTACAACTGAAAAATTGCATCCTGGCTGCAGTGGCGGCAGTTGTAGAGTGTCTCCTGGTTTAAGCCTAGCTTCTCCCCTTGCTGCCCACAGCACTGCGGATGAGCTTGCATTTCATCTTCAAACCATTGCAAGGGAGATACTTTTTAAGCAGAAGTAATCTTGCAGTGCAGGGAGGATTATCAGAACAGGTACAAGGGATTTTAGCAGCCAGGTTTACTACAGATTCCTCAAAGCATAGAGAAAAGCCATGACAATTATAGGGCTTTTCCCCTCCACCTTAGAAAAACAAAACCACCTAAATGAACTATGAGGGTTGATCACTATCTCCTTGGAATTAACCTCTTTAACACATGGATGGACTTGCTTCTTAGGTTTCTGAGTCTCAGTGTAAATTTGGCAGGAACTTGGGCAGCAGACTGACGCAGAGCTCTGCCCATGGTGCCATGTGGTTTATGGATGTGTGGGTGGGATAGAGCAGGGGCTTTCAGGCTCCACAGCTGCAGTTCAGGAATGATATTCTTGGTTATTATGAAGAATTTCTTGCATGGTGACCACATTGTGGCGTCTTGGGGGGGCTGCTGTTCGCGATAACTGAATGCTGTGGTTTTTCCCCATCTAAGGCTGCAGTGGTCCACAGCGATGCAAGGGTTGATGTCAGCCCTGGATTTGCATTTCTGGAAATTCCCTCTTAATCTGATCCTCTCTGAAGTGGTCTTGCTCTGAGCTGGAGGTGGACATGTTCTGCTGTGAACTTCCAGAAATGCATCTTCACCAGGCACCTGCCAGGGAGGGTGTTTTCCTTCACCTGCACATGTTTAAGGATGGTAAATCACTTAATGATTGATTACTTATCATTATCATTCATTACTAAAGATCGCTTAGTGTTTAAGAATGGTAAATCACTTAAAGATGCAAAGCAATCCTATTTCTCCTGTTCATGGTGGTATCTTCACCCTGCTGTAGTGGCCAGAGGGTATTCTGCCAGGGGCTGCTTTTCTGCTGTTCCTATATGTTTTATTGCAAGACAACTGAACCTTAACACGCTTTGTGTGTCCAGGTCAAGAAAATCACTGTCCTATCTTCTGAGAGACAGGTTGGTGGGCTTGAGGTAAAGCTGCTGTTTTGATATGTGCTTCTGAACCAGACTTTTGCTATTGCAATGGCACCAAGCAAAAACTCAACAGCAGCTGCTGGATAACATTTTTTTCTTTTGGCTACATGATGTAGTTTCATAACTCACACCGAGAGGACTTCTGCACTGCTGCAGCTTTTGCAGCTTTCAATTTTGCTTATTTTGGTGCATGGCTGGTTCGAAAAAGCTGCATGAAAGATATAACCGTGTATTTGGAGAGAAAAACAATTATGAAAGTTTAACTGTACCCTGTTCTTTTTATGTTGTCTTTCTTTCCGTTTTTTGTTTTAATGATCATGTTACCCTTGCATTTTATATTTTCTTTTGCTGCCCAGTCTCCCAGCTACTTTCTCCCCAGTACTCATCACTTAGGGGTGTGCAAAGAGCCAGTCCCAAAATACCGCACTGATCAAAGGAGGCTAGCTCAACTGAGAGAGCTTAGAGCCAAGTTTTTCCTCTCCTAGGTACACTTGGCTTTGACCAGGTCGGGCACACTAAAGGGATGGAGAGTTCCTAAACAGCAACATTTCCCACTATCTTTTCTTTCGTCAACGGAAGTGCTAGAGCCCTTGCATGATCCTGTGTGATGATTTACTCATTCTGGTTTTTTACATTCTTTAGACTCCAGAAACAAAAGTGCTAAAAATGTGGAGCCAAATTTAAGGAGTTCGCAGTGCTCCTACTGCCATCCTGCCTGTTCCACGCTTGGGATTTCTAAGATTAACAGTTTTTCAGTTGTTCCAGTAGAATTTTCAAAACAATCAAAATTTTGATACTCTTGTCAGAACTTTGAAAAAGCATTTTGTATCCGCACTGCAGTCTGGATGTTCAGTGATATTTAACAAACGCTATTTTTTAAGGGCACTGTAGAACAGGAAGCTGTCAGAGACCACGTTTTGTACTACACCATTTCTATTTCTAACGCCTCAAACTTTTTTCTCAACCATTCCAATTCCAAAATGCTTCACTAAGTTCTGAGCATATGCTTTTCTGGGAGGGCAGGCACGAAATATACATGATCACGATCCAGAGCTTTGTGTCAAAACACTTGTGATCCTGATCCAGATGTTCATGAGCTCTGCAGAAAGCATGAGGTTTTATAGCTCTAAGGCTGGTGCGACCCGAGCCACCAGTGGCTCTGCTCTCCAGGGAAGTTTATTTTTTCCATTGAGAGGAAGGCTGTCCTAACGCTTTGCACACCTCCAAGTATCATTTTGGGCACTTTCCATCTGTCATTTTTGTTCATCTCTCTCTGTCTTTCTTGATCTTCTACCACGAAAGCAGACACAGGAACGTCCTCTGTTAGTACAGGATGAAGACAAACTAAAAAAGCAGGAGATACCTACTGAGACAGCCTTTCCCCGGCAAGCAAGTGAAGAAACTCTTCCAAAGGTTTCTATTCCAATTCCTGAGGAGCAGAAATCACTCAAAAAGTGTCAGCTGTACTCTAGCATTTTTCCTTCTCCACGTATTCCCTTTATGATGTCCTTTCTCCTGGTCATAGCACTGACTGTTTGGTGGCTGCTCTTTCTCTGAGTGGCAACAGGGTCATGTTGAAACCTCAAGACCAAAGCTCCTGAATTTCTTGGCCGTAGCCTCTGCCGCATCTTCCTTGTCCTGGTCTTTGATCTCCATAGTTCGCTGTCCCGGGGAGGGACACCCTGCGACTGTCGTGTTAATCCTGCTGTGTGTCATTGTGTAGCTGTGATCCGGGACCTGGCAGGAGTGGTCATGGATTGCCAGGTCCATTTTGAAGTTTCCTAGTGTGCTAAAGCAAATTCTCTGAACCGTGCTCCTGATTGCTGTAAGAGGGCAGACGGGGAGTGTAAATACGTGGGAGGAGATGTTTGCTTCTTCAGCCCCTGTAGATGCCATGTAGGAATTGCTGAAGACTTGCTTTTAAGCTTGTTGTTTTAAATGTAAGATGTTCACAAGCTGAAGAACATTTGATACTGATCCAAAAGAAGCTTTACAGTAATCTGCTGAATCTAATCCATAACCACTCCTTTTCTAGGAAACGAAGATTGGCATTTAAATAAAAAGTGTTGATTATCAATGCTGCTGTTAGTATTAACTTAGAGACAGGGACAGGCACCTTTTCATTTTCCTAGTGGGGGAAGCCTTTTGCAAAGCATTGCAGCTTCTCTCTCACACCCCTGTTCTGGTTTCCAAGAAAATACATTGTGTTACGGGAGAAAACCCATTGCAAGGAGATATTAATTGTAAACATAGATTAATCATTTTTTTCTGAATCTGGTGGTCTTGGTGCACTTCAGATGTGTTTTATTTAATTTGTGTTGAAGTAACTGACGCATGTTTGCTTAGGTCACAGGAATGGAGTAACCTACTCGTAGGTACATCTCCTCTGTTAGCATGTTGACTTTACCACATCAGGACACCCTTCTAATGTTAAAGCCATCGATTGTTTTGACTTCTCTAACAAAACCGTTGCATGCTGCTTGTTGTTTATTGCCTACAAATGTAAATGTCTGGATGATGCTCATGTTTATCCGAGTTACCCTGGTTGAGCTGTGTAGGCTCCAAGATGAGTTGCCCAGATGGGCTGAGCAGAACTGGTTTACGAGCTGGAGGGAAGATGGGACTTTGTGTCTCAGGGGTTTCTTTTCTGTATATAGTAATGATGGGACTGAGCTGAGCCCACTGCTTCTCCTTTCGGTAGTAATCTGCTTTCTGTTGCATTCTCTGGAGGATTGGTGTAGACACAATTACTTCGGAGAACAGCCACCAGTGCCATCAGTGTTGGCAGCTGCTCCAGCAGCACAGAAGAGAAAGGAGCAGACCTTTATTACAGGGACTAAAATGTGTGAATATATATAAATACATGTATTTATAGCCCTTTATAGATCTGTATCTGTGTGAACAGTGTTATTTAGGAAGCTAGCAGATAAGCTTGCAGGAAAAAGACATAAGGCAAATATGGCATGTGCTGTCTGATCTGAAGGACCGTGGTGTTTCACGGACCTTTTGAACTGCCTCTTTTGCTCTCAGTGTACAGGTTGAGGCTCTCTGAAGTTTAGGATGCTAGTGAAACCCTTTGTTTTAATCTCGCAGGAATTTTTCTGATTACTCTTGTAACCTGCTCTGATTAGTTCACCGGTTTGTGCCTTTAGGACTTTGTTTTGTGAGGATGCTGATTTTTCATTGGAAAGTATTCTTCCCTTTTTAATACACTGCCTTTAATACACAGTCTTCCTCTTTCAGTGGTTGGAAGTATAGAAGTCGCTGGGTTGTTGGTACAGGCGTTCCGTGGTGTGAAGGAGAGCTGTCAGCAGCATAGCCTGCCTGCTGCCTCCATGTGCAGCACAGGCAGCGGATGGCCGGTGCCACTTGGTGGGCTGCGTGCCTGCATCCGAGGAGCATGCCTTAGGATGCCCTTGAACTCCAGCAAGCTTGGCGTGAAGTTTAGGAAGACTTACCTTGTGAAAGTGGGCCCTGGAGAGGAGAGGTGGGGAAGGATGCTGAGGTGCCACGTGCTGTGCAGAAGATGCAGGATGGAAGAAGCTGGGGGGATGCTTCTGGCTGGGGTTCCCTGTCTGAATCTCCTTCCCAGAACTGGAACAGACGTGAAGAAAACCAGGAACTGTTCATTCCACCCAGCCTGACGCAGAGAGGGAAGGGACAGGAGTTGTTTCGATCGATCTCTGTCCACTTTCTGTCCATATTTCCTGGAGAAGAGCAGCTTAAACACACATCTGCTTCCTTTCAAAAGCCATGGCTCTGGTTAGCCGCCATGATGCTGCTTTGAGCACTGCTGAGGTTACTGCATGCTGTCTTTCTGAACCGATGACAAGTACTTTGAAGCCATACCAGTGGCTTTTGCAAAGCCATGGTTTCTGTAGCTCCATCTACCATTTCCAAAGGACCTGAAGTCTAAAAATCTTTGCCCAGAGCAATGTTTGAACATAGTGCTCAGGGTATCTTATCCCAGAGTGATGAGGTATGCACTCTGTCACTTAAACTCAGTTCTTTAACTTCTTCATCAAAACGGTCTCTCTCTTGCTTTTCCTTTTTAAAATCTTGAGATAAGGCTGGTTGTCATCAGCAAAAAAACTTTGAAACTTTACATTCTGAGAATGCTCAGGAACATTTTTGTGATTTATATAACAATTATCATTGCAGAGTATAAAGAAACTAAACAAATGCTTTATATTTCTATGGCAGTTTAGAGGCCAGTTATCTATATTCATCCGGGTGGATATGATCTCTTCTGACAGCGAAAGCCCATAGCTTATGAGGAACAGAAACCTCATCTGTTCAACACCGCAGTGATGTGTCCGCTGTGCTCCAGCCCCTTTGCTGGTCACGCCTCCACTTTTTTTCCATTTGCTTGCAAAGCAGAGGGAGTTACAGACATGCCCCATGGCAATCCATGTAAGGTCTCATTCCTGCACATTATATATCCTGTTCCTGCACATTATGTATGTTGTACATGTTGGTGTTGTGCTGGTTGATTCCTGGTTTCACCCTTTTCCTTTGATGACTGTGCAGGATGCGGCGCTGAAAGAAGGAATTTTGGGATGCCTGCTGTTGTATTTGTGCACAGGGAGAGTTGATTTGCTCTAGCTTTGTTTATGGGCAGAGGTCTCAGGGTTTTCATAAAGGAACCATCACATGTACTTTGCTCCCTTTTTTCCTCAGGGACAAACTTGCTGCAAAGCACCGTAGCCCCACCCCGGGCTGCCTGCCCCGACACCATTACTGACCTGAGCAATGGTGGGATTAATGCACCCTGTTCGTACGTGGCTGGTGCAGTGCCAGTCTGTGAGTGATGGGAGAGCTGAATCATCCCTTCCAAAGGGAAGCTGGAAATGTCCGCAGCACGTAACCTTATCCAGGTTGGCATGAGAAATCCTGAAACTCACTTTCTGAATATTCTGATCCTGATATCAGCTCTTCTGAACTTCAGATAAAATGCAGAATCTCGTGCTTTTCATGCTTTAGGAGAAGGTTGGCATTAGTATTTTGAAGCAGCAAGTATGCCAGAGCTGATTGCTTGAAACTCTGATTCAGCTCTGAGGTTCTGTTGGGTATCAGGCTCTGTATATGGTGATCATCAGTGATATTCAAGGTGTGCGTTACTGTAAACAAACATCCCTTTTTTTCTTTTCCATTATTAAAAGTGAACAGATAAATGAGAGGATTGTCTGCATCTGCTGCCGTGTGCTGCTTTGCCGTGCAGGTCAATACAAGAACTGAGGACTCTCTATGGGCAGGTCAGGTTAGGGTACAGAGTTAAGCTAAGACCCGCTCTCCTTCCTTGCAGTTTGTGCAGTAACTAGTGATGACCCTAAAGAGTAGGTATTCAATATTTGCCTCCTATCCTGAAATAATGAGGAGAGATGGAATTTCCTCAGTATGGCACTAAAGGAGTAGTTCATGTTTGCAGGAACGAGGTTGGTCTGGCTTTTCTGTGTCCGTACCACGGGGCTCCTCAGAGGGTTATAAGCAAAGTGTCTTTCACTTCATGTAAAGGTCACTAATTTGTCACTCTGAGAATTATTCCACGGGTGTATTGGGTTTCCTTTTTCCTGGTCATGAGTGGATGGCGCTTGTTCTGACTTACAGACTGAGGTAGGATGCTTTCTGGAAAAATTCAGCCCCAAGAAGGGTTACGGATTCATTTAGAAACTCTCTGGTCTGCACTTACCAGTGGGTGACATTGGTGAACGTTGACAGTGGTGGTTTCTTTTGTGTCCCTCTTTGCCCAGAAAGGTTGAGGCTGCCCCATCACTGGCAGTGTCCAAGGGAGGTTGGATGGGGCTTTGAGCAACCTGGTCTGGTGGAAGGCGTCCCTGCCCATGGCAGGGGGATTGGAACTACATGACCTTTAAGGTCCCTTTCAACCCAAATCATTGTATGGTTCTATGATCTGTTTTGGTTTGTGAAGCTGGAGGGAAGGACTAGCCTTGGTTTGTGCCACTTTGGGATCTTCTAGTGGTGGTACACAGTCACGTTGGATCAGTTTGTGGGGACTAAAAACACTTTCTTTTTTATCTAAAATGCTCTCTTTTGGAACACTTTTTTGGTTTTGTATTTTTTCTCAGACTTTTCTTTGTAAATATGTACATTTATCATTAATAAATGTTATTGCAAATCAGATTCTTCTTTCCACTGCTTATTAACAAAAAGCTATATGTGACCTGTGTCTACAACTACCTTGGACTAACCGTCGGTATGGCTTTCTCAAACCAGGAGCCATCAGACCCTGGTCTTAACTGGTTGCATTCAGGGTGTTGGGTCTGCTGGGCACGCTCTGGTGTGGGTTTCGTGCCCCTGGGGAGAGGGGACATGCAAGGCTACAGCTGTAAGCAATGCATGCTCTCAAACTGGTCAGAATAATTCAACTAAGGATTAAATCCAGCTTGGTTTAAGAAAGGCTTTGTTTGCAGAGGAGTCAAAAGGTTCAGCCCTCTGCCAGATACTTACTTAGTGTAGCACTAACACGTTCTCCCTGTTTGCTTCTGAGACAGAATAATAGGAAAAACAGCTTGCAGAAAGTTGTCCCGAGAGCAGAAGCATCCTAGGTCCTGCACAGTGCAACTGCAAGAGCCTCTGCCCTGCACATTGTATTAATTTGAGGACAAAAATGGTCCTTTCTATTTTTGTAAGCGAAGAAACCATGTTCCTAATTAACCACTGCCTTTCTGCTTGGTAATACAATGCAAGCCTCTGGCTGGGTTTTAGCTGGTTGAAGCTGCCTGAGGTTGTGTCTAGAAGCTGTATCAAAAGTCAGTCTTAATTTTAACTCCCAACTTTTCTTCTGTGAGGTTATTTACTTCTGGTTAAACTGTTTGGCTCTTTCTGTGCAGTCACAAGCAATCACAGGAAAGCAAATCTGGCTGCGAAGGAGCGGCGTGAGGCTTATGCTGCTGCTGTCCTGGACGAGCCTGGCACCAGAGCAGAGCTGTAGCTTTATGAAATGCAGCAGCACAGAATTGATGTCAGTTATAAACCCTGATGGTATCCCCACTCTTTTCACCTGCTGCTGCTGCACTAAATCCGAGGCAGTTTTTGCAATGCCACTAGCAGCTTTTTCTCTGCAGAGGGAATTTGGAATAAGAAGCACCTCATCCAAAGTACCTGCCCCCCAAAAGGGATAGCAAGGGGATCACGGTGGATGGGGAGAGGGCTCATTGGTCAGCAACCTTATTTTAATAATATAAGTATTGATTTTGAGGTTGTTTCATGTTGCCAAGTAGTTGATGCAGTGGACTGGAGGTGGCTGTTGTGTATCATGTAATATCCTGGGATTCTTACTCGTGACAGCAATTTAATCTTTGTAAGCTTGTAGCACGCTGTGTATTTTCTAGCCTTACTTTTAACTGTGGTCAAATTCTCTTTTATCCTTCTGTTGTCTGACTAGGCTGATCAGGATGTTGTGATCAGATCAATGGCAATTAAAAAAATCCATCCAAAAATGCAAATCCGTAGGTAATGGCCATCATTTTCAAATGCCAGGGTTTGTTGAACGACTTCTAAACTTTTTAACTTCTGTCTTTAAGGCAAAGCAGTTCTATAAGGCATGGCAGGTGCTGTAAAACAAGGATCTCTTCTTTTCTGCTTTATAATACTTTTTACCCAAGTGCTTTGACATCTGTGAGATTGAGCATCATTTGATCTGGGAGTTCTCACTGGTGAGTGTGGTTTGCTGCAAAAGCAACATCATCTACTTGTGCATCTGTAGATGGTCACACCGAGCCTGTTAGCTTATGTGGATACTTGTTTGGGGATAACCTAATAACATGCACCAGCGTTAATGACTGCAATGCCATACTGAACAAGAACGAGACTGGGAAGTACTAACTAGCTGGCATTTACAGCATTTCATATGGTGGTTATAGGGAGTTAGCATGCACCGTAATTTCATGGTTTTATTAATTTTTATCAAATGTTTTTGGTAACTGGCAGGTTGACATAATTTTAGCACTCCTTAAGTTTCCTGTAGGATAGGAGTCTGGTTTGGGATGAGGATAACCAAGTATTTCTGGGGAGAGGCAGCAGCGTGCCTACATGGGCTGCACAAAACAGCTATCTACTCTGGCAGTGCAGGGCAGCTGGTTCATACAAATATATCCTGATCCAAAATAGTAGGTTCTTGAAAAAATACAGGAAAACAAATTTATACAAAAACAACTTTTTAAATAAATAAATCCTTTTGGTTGCTGGTGTCAGCCATGCAGTTAAGCCTGTTATTAATTTATCCCCAGTCCGAATTATTGTTTGTCACTTTTTACACTGTAATGCTTAAATTAAGCTGTATCCTCAGTATTTGACAGCATCAGGTGCATAAGAATTTGTATTTAGCAGGGTAATGGTTTAGTTGCATTCATGTCTGGTTCAGTTTGTTTCTTCTGGGGCACTGCATCATGTCCTGTATTTTCTTTACACTGCGTATGGCTTGTGCGAATAGTCTGCTTCATGTTTGATTTAGACATCCCTGGTTTGGTTTTGTGTCTCTGGAAATGGGTAGTTTGCAGCCCAGGCACTCCCAGGTTTCATGGGTCTCCAGGAGAGCTTGGAACTCTGCAAATCTGAGCCCTAAAAATAGGAATGCTTTTGCATTTGCAATTAAAATAAATCTTGATAAGATCAGAATTTGTAACAGATGTTCAAATTCCTAGGGTTTTTTTGTTTTTCTTCTATAAAAACATAATCTTTTCTAACCTACATGCAAACTGCGTTTTTAAATATAGGTGCAAACATAGTTGTATTTAAAAAAAAAAGGTGTGTATAAATAGATAATTTTATATAGAAACAAATACCTTTCAATGAGTCTGTCTTCTTACTGGTAGAATAGGAAGGCAAGAAAAAAAAGTGCTTCTGATCAGTTGATCTTATCAGGATTTCATTCCATTTTTATAGTTTGCATGTTTATTGCCGCACTTGGTTCTACTGACAAGCAATGTATGTATGCCATAGGCTTCATTTAAGCTTTTCCCTTCCTTTATGCTTTTACCATACAAGGTACTTCCAAAATGCAAATTATTTTTTCTGTATATGAAAGGGAGCTGGGAAGTTGTTTTGACTGTATACAAATGTTTGTCTCTGAAATAGATCTACGATTGTGTAGCTGCTTAATCTGCTTTGTTTTATCTGTGATTCTTCCTCTTGGTTGAGTAATGCCCCAGCTGGTATAAGGCAATCTTGCTCCTAAGGCATTTTCCATTAAACCCCAGAAGATGTGTCTTCTCAAGATCCCCTGATTAATTTGCAAGATTTAGCATATATAATTAAGGAAACATCAGTATAGTGGCAGTATATAAATTCGGGTTTTAAAGCAAGATTAAGACATGGGCGTTCAAAGCTGATAAGTTCTGTTTCTATTCTGGTTTGTGAATATTGCAGTGTAATATCTTGCATTAGGCAAAATGAGGGTGGGAGCTGGATATACCTTTGGAGGAGCACATATGGAAGTGGGTTTTGATCAGAAATAACACTTTCCTATGTGTGCGGTCTGACCTGATCACCACAGTGCTGATCGCTGTCCCTTCACTCCTATTAAATGCATTTTCCTAAGCAGTATCCCAAGAACTTAAGAGAAACCCAAGAGGCTGGAAATCCTAATGGATAGAAATCTTACAGGTAATCTATCTGAAACATAAAGAAGCAGGGAACTGAAAAATACCCAGGAGGAATGGTAGAAGAGTCATTTCTTGAAATGATACTAAAATAAGCATCTATTTGTTCCTACATAAAGCAGCTCCTGTTCTTAACATACTATTGAACTGTGCCATTAGATGAGGTCAGTCAGGGTGAAAGCCTCCCGTGTTAGGTCAATCAGGGTGAAAGCCAGAAAATGCATTGTACTGGATAACCCACAGGCTTCAGACCTCACATTTTAAGCACAAATTACAGTTTTTTGGTTGCCCAGAGAATCTTGGTAGTAGAAAGTGAGGCAACAGTTTCTGTTCATCTTAATACCACCACCAAAACTAGAATAACAGTTGACAAAATGGACTTGCCATGCTTTTATGAAAATTTAATCACTGTTTTTGGATGAACAGGTATGTGGCTATTCTTATACAAAGTTACCAGAAATGAACTGTGACGTTAATTATTGAGAAGTAGTAATGGCATTGATTAAGCAGCACTCCTCTGGGTTTTTTCCCTCCTTGTTCCCTGATGCTGGACGATGCGACAACTTCGATATGTGTAAAATTGTAGGTGCCCATAATTGCTTATTCTGCCCTTCCCTGAAGGCAACTTTCTATGTCATTAACGAGAAACACAACTTCTAGCACAGTGCAGGACTGTAGCCATCATTCACTGCTGTTGACTGAAATGCTGCTTCTCTGTGCATATGAAATATTCATCGCTTGGGCATTTGGGCAAACAGCTGATTTTTACTAAAGCTTTCTGACTTGTTCATGTTTTAACTCTTTTCTTCTCTTCTGTCACTGTTGCTTCCCTCCTGGCTAGAGGGCTCCCAGAGATGTGAGAAGACCTAGTTGAGACCTTGCTCACGAGCTGAACGGAGAGCAGAATAGTACCAGCCTTAGTTAAATCCTCTGCCTTGGCACGCTCTTCCCAGATATCTCAGGTGCTCTAGACATGCTTGCTTGCTTCTCGGAGGGCTGAGTTGCTTCATTATGTGTCTTCTCTGGGGTCCACCATCACAGATGCCAATTATGTTCCACCTTTGGGAGGCTTAGCTACCGCAAAGGTTTCTGTGCGCCAACTGCTTTTGGGATAAAATACGTTACGAATATTTTGGTAGTCCTGAATAAATGGGCAAATGCAGCTTGTTGAGCAGTCAGCTGAACCACATGCTCGGTGGCAACGGGATCAGCCCACATTGGTGTGAACATCTGGCTTTCCAGCTTAAAGCTGCATTTCTTTATTCCTCAGCTGAAGAGTTTTGTGCTAAGTTAATTGAACCGGTTTGTCTCAAAGAAATAGTAAAAGTTCCTTCAGATGACCAGACTGCATTGCCAGTTCAGGAGCCTCTTGGTCATTGAAGCAGTTGATTTCAATACTAACTTGTAGGTATTCTTACAATAATTTTACCAATGCCATAATGACCAGTCTGTTAGTTATCCCAGAGACTGCAACGGCAACAAGGGTGCTCAGAGGTGTGAGTGTTCCCAGGGGCGAAGAAAAGAGCAAGGCGCAGGCTCTGCAGATTATCGTGCATTAATTCTGGGCTTTTTCTCTTCACCTCCATGTGCAAATTAAAACACAGCATAAAATATTTCAAGGAGTTAAAAGCAGAATTGGGGTGTGGTTTTGGTGTAGTCAGTGGGTTTTGTGGCATACGTGAATTTTGGATGTGCACAAGTCCCCACTTGCTACACTGAAATTACTCCTGTTTCCAAACTGGGCAAAAAGTGCTTAGTGGTGGCTCTTCCTTTAGGTGCAGTTTTGTTTTAATATGAATTCCTTAAACTTTAGGAGAGCAGATTATTGATGTACCAGGAAGGCCATGTCAGTAAATGCGCTGGATACATCGCATAGCACAAAGGTTTTCAAGTGTGCAAACCCACTGCTGTTGCATGCGTTACTGGAGATGTGATGTATTGTAAGAAACCGATGTTTTGCCTTTATGCTTCATGACCTCCTGTTCTCCCTAACGCTCTCTTTCTCTCTCTCTCTCTCTCTCTGGCCTTTTTTGTGTATTCGTTTCTTTTTAGAAAATGAGTGACTTTCTCTCCAGAGAGGATGTGGCTGCAGTGCCAGAGAGGAGCAGTGCTAACACTGGCTTTGCATGGGAGGGCTCAAAGCAGTCAGTAGCTTTTAGTGAGACCCCAGTGCCACCCGCCTCAGAGCCTTCTCCCGGCCATGACTTTGCTGCTTCCTCCCTAAGCAGCGAGGAGGAGGAGGTGGCTCCCAGCCTCCCCGCGAGCGAGGAGGACCTGAGATGTGGAAAGGGGGTTTGTGCTCATGCGGAGAAGGACTCGGAGCTCTTTGAGCTGGAGCCCCCCGCCAGCCCTGCCGCACCTCCCCGGCAGCCCTGGGGAGGAGAGGAGGAGGTGGCAGAGGATGGCGAAGACAGATTTGCCTTTAGAAAGCTAAATGGCGAGTGTCACGACTCAGATGTTAATAACGGGCTGCCGGCAGTCATTCGCTGTTTCCAGGTAGTGAGCCCCAGCACCTGCTCCCCCACACCCCCCAGCTGGCTTTGGAGTGGGACCCCAAACACTGCAGCAAGCAGATGCCACGGACCCAGAGAGGAGTTGTGTTTGCTTGGCTTGGACTCATGCTTGGAGCTAATTAGCCGGTTAATCTCCTGCAGTCAGTGCACACAAGCCCCTCTCAATTTATCTTTGCATTAAATACGAGCCCTGCTCGATTTATCTTTGCATTAAATACAATTGCCGCAGCACAACGCCCTTTGCTTTTCTTTCATCAAAGCATCTTGTTGCATCCCCCAAAAGGGAAATATTTAGGCTCCAAAGGCATGTAATCTTAGTTCTGTAAGGTTTTTGCCATCTCGTGCTGTACTGGAGGCTGAGCCTTAGTGCAGCAGATCAAATTTGAAGCGCTGTCAAGCGTGCTTTTACGTTGTGAACGTGCTCTTTGATATCCCCTTTCTGCTCCCCACTGTGGGAGATATTTTTGCCTGCTTCAGTGTTGATATTAATTGCTTGTGGTCAAATAGACGCCCGCTTCCCCTGCTAACAGTCATGGTGGCGTCTGCCAGGTTTGGGGACGGTGAGCAGAAATCAAGCCCTCTGGGAAAACACTGTGGGTCTGAACTAACTGTTGTCTTCTTCTCGATAATTATCAGGTGGTGGAACAACTGATTTCTCCCCCCCCCCCATTTCTCTTTCAAGATGTCATGTTTCTGTTTTGTCTGACATTGATTTAATAAAAGTTAAAGACCTAGGATCTGATGAGGATTTTTATTAATGGAGTGTTTCACTTGCAGTCAGGATAAAGCTTCTCAGCTGTGATAAGTATTTATTTGCCCAGGGTTTTTGCTAATCTTGACATTGTCAACAGTAGATGAGGGTCATCTTTTGCTGGTAGTTGGCAATGAGCTTCTAGTAATTGGAAAGTTAATAATCAGTGCAGACAGTTTCTTTGTGGTATTGTGACACACTGGTTAAACCCTTAATGCCTCGCTTGGGCTGAGGCATGGTGTTGGGGAATGTCTGGAGGATTTTTCTGTCTGTTTAATCCTCATGCACGTTCTCTGCCCTCTGAGCAGTGTGTGTCGTACCAAAGGCCTAAAAACAAAGATTTCCAGGCTGACCTTGGTTCCCACAGTGCTTTTATCAGATCAGTGTCAGAACTTTTGCCAGCAGCATGGTCACGATGTGGAAATGCTAACTGGGTCTTTACAGAGATGTTTTTAACCCTGTCTCATAGCCACCACTAGTGAAGACACAGACGGTCACCATCTCCGACGTGTCCAGTGCCGTCAAAAGTGAAATTCCCACGAAAGAAGTCCCCATCGTCCACACGGAGACGAAGACCATCACCTATGAAGCTGCACAGGTAAGGTGTGTTCTGATTAATTTTCCAGGGGCTTAATTAAACTCAAGTAGCTGTCTTGTTTCCAAATCCTCCGAATGAGACAGCAGCACCTGCTTTTCTCCAAGCATCTGAGTCACAGCACAGACATTAACCGATGCTGTGGATGCTATTTCCAGGTGCAGCTGGTATTTTTAGAGCAGCAGTGGTTTTACTATCCTTGAAGAGTAATATTTTTTTCAAGGTGAGCATGCAAACAGAATTTATCTTCAGCCACTGTTGGCTTTGGAATGTGGATTTGACTGTATGGAGTTAACCTGAGTTGGCCTTTTTTCTGCAAGAGATGCCTTGCCTTGTTTTCTCCAGCTCTCCTGGTTGTTTATGCTCTTCAGAACTTGGTATATAAATGATTCAATTGTCCGTTAGGTTTCAACCCTGAAACAGGTGTGGAACACCAAAAGTTTTGTATAAAATGCAACCAGAGTGGGTATCTGGTGATTGGAAACTAGAAATGTTAGTGGAGCAATGCCAACATATGCAGGTATGGTTTCATTGCTGAGGTTAAAATTAATCCTCAATCTAAAGTAGGTTTTATTTGTGTATTTGAGAATTTGGAGCCTTTGTTAGCTTTGGGTTTGTCATAACTGTGGTTCTTAGAAGCAGCCTGTGCTCTTCTGAGTGGGATGTCGGTTCGGGTATGGGTAGCCCATGGACCACGCTTGTATAATTTGGGATTCCCCAGGAATCCCATGGCTGCTCAGCATCCTCCCCGATTGCTGGAGTAGAGGAGGCATTCAGACATGCCCACACTGGGTGGTGGTGAGCATCGCTATATTTCACAGTGAGCGAGTAGATGAATAGAGCAGTTCTGCTCTGGTTACTGCTGTTACTGTTTCTAAGTGGGAAATGAAAAGAAAAAGTGTGTCCCCGGGCTGGTAGAAGTTGGCAGTGCGTGCACTGGCTTGTGGTGTGCCATGAGATTTCTCCCAGTCTGTGGAAAATGGTCCCACCTTGTGGTAATTCCAGATATCGTCCCACTGCCATGCTGGGGATGCAGCCCAGCATTCATGTGTGGTATACCGTAAGGGAGAGAGGGTCGGGATGAGTTGGCAAGGATGACTTATTTTAGGTTTTTTGGCAGACCTTGAAAAGTCGAGTTGTGCAGGATGGGAAAACCAGCTGTACAAGAAGCTGTTCCTAGTTCAGCAGGTTTCTGGACTTTGGTTCTGCAGAGTTTAAAGTGAGTGATGTTCAAGGTGGTGTCAGGAGGGAGGAAAGGTAGCAAGTACCTTCTGAATCAGATTGTGCTCTCTGGCTTTGTGAACCTACGTGGATCCAGGCAGGTGTAATTCAGGATAGGTGTCTGCTTTGGTTTCCCCTCGTGGTCCAAAGCATGCAGCTTGGCCTGGAGGAGCATGACCAGCATTGCAGTGTGCCCAGATTTGGGTATATCCCAGCCCACCTGGTCTGAGGAGTGCCACAGGTCCCGCCTGGGTGATTTTGTGGATCACCGCATTTCCAGCCTTAAAGTCCGGGGGCTTTGTGCTGAGCCTTCAGAGACCTGCGAAGTTCTTGTGCAGCTGGGCACAGCTCAGCTGGCTGCAGATCAACTCACTCTGTCCCGCGGTCCACAATGGAGAGGAATTTCTGTCCTCGGATTTCATCCTGCTCTGTTGATGTGGAGCCCCTGCTTCTGTCCACACTGCCTGCAGAGACTGATGGCCTGTTCTTCTATCCCACAGACAGATGGCGGCAATGGAGATTTAGACCCTGGCATCCTGCTGACTGCTCAGACCATCACTTCGGAAACCACCAGCAGCACCACCACCACACAGATCACAAAGGTAACAGCACAGGAACACGATAAAATAACAACAACTAAACCAACAACATAATAGAGAGATGGGCAGAGTTGAATAATAGAAAAAATAGCTTTTGAAAGTTCCTTTCAAAAAATGTGATTAATACCTGAAACAAAGCATAAGGGTCCCAGGTTTGCCTCTGCTGAATTAAGACTGTAGATGATTATGCATTAATTGCGGTACAGTCTGTGGACCTGAGCTCTGGCTGTCCTGTGGTACAATGGGAAAGAACTGTACTGTGAGTCAAAGCTCTTCCCTAGCTCAGTTATAAGAAAAGGAGTATTTGTCAGTTTTTCTTTGAGCAGTGGCAGTTTTCCCCCATGATTCTGATGCTGTGGTAAGACAGCAGTATTTGGTAACGCTATGTTTGAGACCATCTTTAGACAGGCAGCCCCAGTGCACTCAAATTCCTTTTCACTTCTAGACTAACAGTAGTTTTTTTTCCTTTTGTACTAGACTGTAAAAGGTGGCATTTCAGAGACGCGGATTGAAAAGAGGATTGTCATCACAGGAGATGCAGATGTGGACCACGACCAGGTATGAGCTTGGACACTGTCCAAAAGAGCATCTCAGAGCTGGCACAACTAGACAGGCTGCCCTTCTGAAGACAACCAGAAAACAACCTGGGGAAATTTTACTGGGGTAGAAACAAAACTTTAAAACTGATTTCAGTAAAGAAATTCCTCTTTGACAGTAGGCAGCTGTATAGCTGGGCCAGCAACGCTTAATTCTGCTCTGAAACTGGTATTGGCAGCAAAGTTTTGATTCCAGAACTGTTTTGGACAAATGCAATTAAAAAAAAAAAATCCTCAAAAATGTGGATTAAAAGTTTTCCTTGGCATCTGGATGTTCTGCATTAATTTTCTAGTAACTCTGAAGTGCTATTGCTACTGTATAGTGCCAGAAGTCATTTCATAGCACTCAGCACCTGCATTAAATCTCATTGGCTTTATATGAAACCTTTCTGATGAGTCAGCCTCATTGGCCTCTAGCATGTGTTGGAAGTGATGATTTTGTCATCAGAGAATTATACTTTGAATTTAATTTTAGTTGCAAGTATCATGGGGCTGGAGAATATTTGTACAACAAGAACTAGTTTATGAATTCCAAAAGAAGATGTCTGAGAAGATATCTGAAACGTGCTCATCACACTTGCTGGAAGAATAAACAGGGTTTGCTTAATTACGGTCATCCATCTTCTACCATGAGGCAGTGGAGAGATGTAGTGTATTCTTAGAAAACAGCTTTTGCTTTCAGAAAAAAATCTAATGCCACCAAAAGTCACCAAACTGTGCAGCTGAAGTGGAATCGCTTTTCTTTTTCTCTCCCCAGAGTTAGAAAGTCTCTTGTCCCCCTGAGGACCCTCGGTGGCATGCTCTGAACTGTGGTCTCTTTCAGGTTCTAGCACAGGCGATAAAGGCAGCAAAGGAGCAGCACCCTGACATGTCGGTGACCAAAGTGGTTGTGCACCAGGAGACCGAGATCGCAGAGGAGTAGCGAGGCTGTGTAAGTAGGGAGACCATGTACAAGTGAGTGAAGGGTGCTGCTTTCCCCCCAGGGCAGGGGGCTTGATCTTTGTGCAAGAGAGGTTTGACTAAATACGGTCAAAGTTTAAGTAAAATTATTATTGTTAGCTGATGATGAGTCCTGCTCAGGCTGTTCCTATTAAATCATTTAAGGCTGATGAAGCAGTCACAAATACAGACTAATCCTGCTGTGGAAGTGAGGCAAAATTGTCTAAAAGACGCTACGTGGCTCCTGTGATGAGGCTGTTTTGCCTTACCAAATGCCTCCAGTGCACCTGAAGCACACTGAGGTATAGGTTTCACATAGACCCCTGCCTGTATCAGTACCTGAGCAGGACCCCATGCTCCTGACTTGCCTGGAAAGATCCCTCTTCTGCAGTCTTGATGGTTTTGGGAAAGAGCTGCTTGAGGAATCCAGCTCTGCCTGTACATTAGTGTTGTAAAGCCCGTCCTGATGCCTGTGATGATGGTGTTGCCCAAGTCTGTGCCATCCGTTTCCTGGTGTGTGTCCTGCCTCATCCCAACAAAGCTGGTACTTGCTGAGATTTGGGAGGTGGAACAAGAAGAAGTTAGGCAAGAGGAGACATAGCATGGTTAAACAGACATTGTGGTTGAGCTTTTTATCTCTCCAAACCTAAATATAAATGGGACAGGTTTCCTATGGGTTACTGGACATGCAGCTTTTAAAATATGGTCCTTCGGGGATGGGAGCAGTGTGTTTGTACCAGGTGCCTGGTGGTGGCTCTGAGCCTGAATTCACACCTACCATTGATGGCAACTCATCTTCTGATTTCAGTTCTGTGACGGCTTCAGGGAAGCAGGTTCCTCTCTTTCCCAGAAAGACAGCTCTTAGTAGCCATAACTTACCATGTTTCTCTCTTTCTAGGAAGCGTTCCTGCCAGACACAACACCAGGAAAAAGAAACCCAGCAAAACTACCAAGAAACTACCTGGAGCACAAAGACCTCGGATTTACAAGACTTGACACTCAGAGACATTCATATCATTTATTAGGAGTTGCGCTTTGACATTTTTCTTGGGATTTTCCAGACTCCACTGGATCCTGTTGGATATAGATTTTTTTATATATATATTGTGACAAAAGTATGCCATATTTCTAACTGTACTGAGTATTTTTTACAGGTTTTCAATTTTGCATTCCCTCTCACGCATAGCCTCTTCAGATACAGACCCCGACACACCTCGCAGGGCTCAAAGGGTCGCTTTTTAAAGTCGTATTCCCTCTGCCTCATCAGGGATAACGGAGATAAGTCACATCCGTGCATATTCCAAGTGCAGGATCCACATGCTCCTTCAAAAAGACATGGGTCCTTCTGCTGGGAGAGTCAGTTTAAAAAAGTCAGACTTCAGTTTTGTGCAGCATTTCTGATTGCCTCTTGATTTTTTTTAGCTCTAGGGAGCTTGAGACTCTGGCCGTGATACCTGGGCGTGCAGAGCAGAGCTGCTGCCTTCGCTCTGAGTTTCCTCCCCATTGGGTTTCAGGCCCCCGATGTGTGAACACAGTAGGGTTGTGTGGTGTAGCCTATGCACACATCTTAATAGTTGACTAGATTTAAGGAATACTGGAAGTTGCTTCAAGTATCTTATACTGTGAATTTTAGAGCTTTAAGAGGACTGTGATAGCAACTCGCCTTCCTCCTGTGTGTCTCTGCTGAGTGCTACCTACCTGTTTGTGTTTTCTAGATGCCATTAAATTAAAAAACCCTTAGAAGTGTGCGTTTAAGGTGTTTGGACTCTGAATGCTATTAAGGTAGGCTTATGCAGCATTCACAGTAACTGGGTTTTTTCAGTGTCATAGTTTTTCACTTGTTTGTGTTCATGATTTTTAAATTAGGGGCTTTTTTTGTAAGTTATGGGTTGCTTTTTTTTCTCCCCTCACAGTGCTATTTAAAGCTAAACATGTTGCCCATATACCAGGGCATATATCCTACTTTCATTTAATTTAAAATCCTTTAGACAGTCCTTCCTAGGCCTGTAAAGCCGTATTTGGAGAGGCTGAACGAGAAATCTTAGGTGTCAGGTGTTGCTGGTCATGATCGAGCCAAGCCATGTTGGAAAGTGCTGCCACCCCCTCTTCCATGGTGGCTTAAAGGTCTGTACTTTGGCTTCATGACCACCTTGCTGGAATGAAATACCAGGGTTAGTGTCTGCATCTTTAGGCTGAGCTTACAGACCACAGGGGCCATCTCCAGCTAGGTGGAGGTGACCAGAAAACATCTTTTCTGGGGCTGGATGTGCTTCCCTCCACAGCACTGGGGGCTGAGCTCCCGCTGCTGCTTTCTGAGCTGTGTGGAAATGTTCTAATCATGCCCTGGTTTCTCCTTCCAGCATTTAAATTTAAAACAAAAAAAAAAAGAAAGAAAAAAAAGAGTCTGCCCAGACACTTGTGAACACTTTAGTACACTTTGAGGTTGTGGGGTTTTTTTGTTTTGTTTTGTTTTTAATATAAATATATATATAGCGTGGCACATTGGTAGCTGAGGGCATGGAGTGCTCTGCTGCTGCTCCTCAGTTGAGGATGGGAAGAAAATGGCAATAAAAAAAGCTCTCTGCTATTTTAAATTTGAATAATGCGTTTCAGAAGTCACTGGATTTAGCTCAGGCTGCAATGACTTGCTGTTTAGCTGTAAACAGCCTTTGAACTACACTGGGGCTAGTGTAGCTTCTCAGATTCAGGTGCAATTTTAATTAAGCTGTCAGTATTGACTGGAGACTATGCCGAAAATGCTGGAGCTGCCGGATTTTTGCTTTCTTTGAGCCTTGCTGGCCGTGGGTCCTTCCCAGCCTCCAGCCTTCCCATGCTGTTACCTGCTTCTTGGGCTGCTCTGGGTGCGTGGTCCCTTCCCATGAAGATGCTCTGCCTTCCACTGGGTGCCGGGCATCCTATTCTGGGGATTTAGGGAGTCCTGGGCTCCACAGCTGTAGTGTAGAGATTAAGTCTTCCTACTGATGTCTGAACAGCCCTTTCCTTCCTTATTCTGCAACACAGATCCTTTAACAGATCTGTGTCCCTGCTTTCCTCAACTTAGTTGGGTAACGCTTGCCTTAAACACCCATCATGCTAAGCATCCCTCTGGCAATGTCCCTTCTCTGGGAATTCAGCTTTTTGCCACTCAGTCCTTCCTTCTCAACCTGTTGCAGCTACCTGAGGAGTAAAAGGGCACACTGAGTCATCATTAAGAGGCTTTCTGAGCTTTACCAGACAAAGCCAGCATGATAAATTAAGTTTGTCCATAGCACTTAAAGGCACTTGGCTGTCATGAGAATTTAGGAGAACGTGGTGCAAGACTGAAGCTTGGCCCTGGATGTTCCGTTGGGGTGTCCTGTGCCCAGAGCACGATGAGTGGGATAGAACACCCTGAGCAGGTGATTTCTAGGGTGAGAAAAACCTGCTGGCATGAGACGTGGTTCCTTTCCAAAAGGATATGCTCACTGTGGCTGCATACATCCCTTTTTAAGGGCCCATAGACTAGAACAACCCACCCCCCCTTTTTTCCCCCCGAAATACATTCCCCGGCGCGGCACACGTTGCTCCGGCTTCGGAGACGCCCCGCGTGGAAGGCGGCGACGCGGCCGGGCGCTGCGGTCCCCGCCGCCGTTATCGCCGCTTCTTTATCCCCGCTGCAGCTGTCGGGTCCCGCCGCCGAGGGGCGGCGGATGACC
>JANZLQ010000022.1:5342915-5359389 GCA_026212715.1 Elanus axillaris
TTTAACCCCCCCCCCCCCCCCCCCCCCCAGCCAGGGCAGGGGGTCCTCAACCCTATTGCTTCCCTTTAGCCCCGTGCCTCAGTTTCCCACCAACCCCCAAACTGCAAATTCTGCCAAGCCTGGAGCCCTGTGGCATTTTGCCTGGCTACAAGCAAGGGAAAATATTAGGTAAACAAACAAACACCATGGCAATCTAGAGAGATGCAAATAAATAAATAAAACACCCAAACTCCTTATCCCAACACCAGCAGAAGGCAGCAGCAGCCCACAGGCGCCCAAGGGGGCTGAGCCCGGGCTCCTGGGTAGCCCCACGCCAGCTCCAGCCCCCAGATCCCACACCGAAGGCAACGGCTCTATCCCAGAGGTCCCATCCCTTGCAAAGGAGCAGCAAAAGCCATTTCCCTTTGTCACCCATCCCCATCCCTGGTCTTTCCTCGAGTTTCCATCCTGGATCCTGACCCAGCACCCAGAGGAGCAGCCATCACGCATGGAGGACAAAGTTCCCATTCAAACACCAGTTTGTTCCAGCCTGGGCTATTTTTAGGTCATTCCTCTCGTTTCGGGGGCTCAGGCAGCCAGCCGTGTTCCCGGCGGGTCAGGATGGTGTCCTGGGGTCAGGGCCGCTCTCAGGGTCCCGAGGGGAATTGCTGCGGGAATCAGGCAAGCAGTGGGGTTGACTCCATTACTTCTAGATAGAAAAAAACCCAGGGTGGCTGAGAGTCTGGAATAAACAGGGTTGAAAGGGAGGAATTGCATTTGCAACGGGCCAGGTAGGACAGACCAGGCTCAGCCCGGAGCTCCGTAACTGGGGAAACTGAGGCACGGGGAAAAGTCAAAGCCAGAGGCAGGGAGTGACCTCCCATCCTGCAGCAGCCAGGTTGGTGGCATGGGATTCGTACCCGCTTTGTTCCCACCCCTCCGGGATCACCGCTGCCGGACACCTGCAGGTCTGTGGGCACCAGCACAAGCAGCTCTTCACTCCCACCCCAAGGGCTCGATGCTCCCCCAGGGACAGCCCCCCAGGTCAGTTTGGGGGAGCAGAGCGTCCCTATTGCTCTGCAGAGCACCCTGGCACCTCGCCAGCCCCTGGGAGGCTGGAAAACCGAATCAACTGGCCGGATTACAGCCCAGCGCAGCCCAGTACAGCCCAGTAGCTCCACACTGGGTTTCTCAAGCACCACAGACCTCAAGCAGCGTCCCTCCAGCTCGCTCCATCGCCACCACCGCCTCACTCCCGCCTCTGAACCCCCAAAGCAGGGAAGTGGCAGCTCCCCAGGGAAAAGTCCGGCCCAACTGTCATCCTATGGAGCAGGATGCGCCGGCTGGATGCATCCCACTGCCCTCGGCGAGTACCAGGGAAACCTGCAGAGCTGCTGCCGTGGGATCCGAGGCAGGAGCAGGGGCCAGTTGTGCCGGTGCAAACCCGTGCCCAGACGCTCTCCCAGGATGAGGCAGTGGGTGGGAGCAGCTCCGGCACCCAGGGGCCATCTCAGGTGGCCACGGCATTTAGTGCCCTGGGAGCTTTCTCCTGCAGGACACGTCCAGCAGCAGACCACCGCTCCTCTGGCCCTGGCTCCACCAGTCCCAGCTCTGGCAGCACAAGGAGCTACATCTCATCTCCCGAAGGCAGCCGCAGCGCCCTTGCCCATCCTACTTGCCATGGGACACTGAGGCTGGTCCAGGCTCCAGAGCTGGCCGTGCTTAGGTGCAACTGAGTCCCCAGGGAGTCACACGCGGTGGCTTTTGGATGTTCCCGACTTGCATGTTGCTCTGCCTCCATAGCAGTAAAACTTCAAGGCATGAGCTTTCCCCTGCTGGCCCCAACACACACATCCTACCAAGCTTCTCCTGATAAGACAGTTTTCCTGGGGTAGGAAAGGATTCCCAAAGCCCAAATTCCCAGCTCTTCAATGCCCCAAGCCCCAGTTAACCCCTTGCATGCCAGACATACCACATTATCCATGCATCCTTTCTTCCCCCGTTTGCCCTGGGGGTGCTTCCCAATGGGTGCCAAGGGAAAGCCCTGGATATTTGGGCTCCAGCTCTGGCCACGCTCCAACACTCAGCTGTCAGGACAGCACACGTTGCTCGGATGCTGATAAAGACTGATAGGGGACTCTGGCTTTGGAGCTTGGCTCACCCCAATCCATCCAGGACCAGTCCCAGGGGGATCAGCCCCACATTGCTCAGCCTGTTTATGCAGCAGGAGAAAGGTGCAGAGCCCGGGGTGCCAGCGAGCCTGTGCAGGACACCGCCAAACCCACAAAAGCCAAAAAATAAAGTGAAAAGAATAAATTAAACAACTACCCCCAAACCCACCCCAGCTCCAGCCCTGTCCTGGCTCCTTTAGATGCCGGGAAGCACCAAGACAGACGCCTTTGACTCAGCGCCGGCTCATTAATGCAGAGGCATTTGGCATCACACTTGTTTCCTTTTTTTTAAATAAAGCATCCAAAAGCAGCACCCTTTATAGCTCGCCAAAAGGTCACAAGGCTTTATAGCGCTGGGGAGCACATCCACACCCCATCACCCCCACTTCGGGGTCCTCAGCTTTAAACCTAAGGTGCTGCACTATCGCTCCTCACACGTCGCAGTGGTCCCAGCCTCACCCCCAGCACAGAAAACCCCGACACTTCATCTTCCCAGCACCTCGGGAAAGAGATTTATAGCAGAGAGCACTCACCCTAAATAATGCACCAACATTTGCATTCCCTGGCTGTACTACAAGTGCATGGCCGCTAGCAGAGTGCTTTCCTTCCCATAGACTTTAAATCTTAAGGAAGGACTTACCAGCCAAGCAGACTCGTGGCTATGACCTCCCTCGCTGTGGGGAGAGGAGGAGGAAGGAGGAGGAAGGAGGAGGAAGGAGGAGGAGGAGGAAGGGCTGCAAACCCTGGCAGCTTGGTGGGACCCGGTGGGCTGAGCAGCATCAGGTGTGGGGTGGGAGCGATTGTGCCCCAGCTGTGGCTGATCTGGCCGAGCGTGGCCGTAGCTCTCTGTGCTCGGGGGTTTGGGTCTAGATCCTTTACAACTGGGACCTGCTGCTTTTTGGCGTGGCTGCTCCAGCCCTTCTCTCTCCATCCCACTTTTTTGCCCCTTCGGGGGATGTTTCTTGGGCCGGCTCTGACCCTGCCCTGTCTGAGCTGCATAGTCCTTGGCTCCGGCTCCATTAAAGAGATGGTTGAAGGGCTGTTATTGCTCCCCCACATCCCCTCCACCCCCCCCTGGGGATGGGGGGGTCCCAGCAGCGAACCTGGAGCCCCACCAAGTGCTGGCTGAGGTGGCCCTGGGCATGGGAGACCCTCTCACAGCCATTGGTGGGGTCTGCACCCTCCCTGGGGCATCTTTCCCACACACAGCCTATGGCAGTGGTTTCCCCCAACCCATTTTCCACATTTTGTCCATTTTTGGCCCAAACTGTCCCATAGCCATGCGCCAGCCTAGATGTCCCTTGGTGGTGTGGGGGGTAATTGCAATTAGCCCAAGGGACACCCTGTGGTCAGTCCTGGTCAGTCCGGATGGTCAGCACCGGGGACAACCCCACCATTTTCTTTTGCTGGTGTTTTTGGTGAAATCCCCTTTCTCTTGGTTGGAATCTCCTCCGGCAGCAGGCACCTCCTGGGGTGGGGGATATGCTGGTGGGTGATAAGGGCTGGATTTTTAATCTCTAGTTTATAGAGCCAGTTCCTGGGCAGGATAAGACACTGTCCAGCATCGCCCTTCACAAGCTGCACGGCGTGAGATCTCCAATGCTTCCAGGGTGGTTTAATTTCACACCCCTGCAGCCGAGAGGGGTCAATGGAGGGATCCAGGGTGGATTTTTTTTTTTTTTTTGCTTTATTTTAAAATTTTTGGGTTTAACCCAGATCCATTCCTGCCCAGTGTTATTCCCAGCATGCTGCCAGGACACTGTGGGGGTGAGAGCATCCACGGCATCCATCCATTGAAATGGGTGGATGTTAAAATCCCACAAACACTCTTGAAACCGTGTCCACAGGCAGAGCTGCAGATGAGGGATGTGCAAATGATGCATTCCCTGGAGACAGCATGGGTCTTCTCACCCCACCAGACTAATTAATAAAGCAGCTTTGCATTTGGAAAAAATCCCTACATGGCTCAGAAATTCTCCCCCGGAGGATGCTGCTGTGTCAGGCAGGAGGATGCTGGGGGAGGAGGATGGAGCGGGTGCATGGTCCAGGTAGATGTTGCAGGCAGGTTCCCCTCTCACCCCCCATCATTTGCCACGTTGGGTTGCAGCCGCTTCCCAAGGTTGGGCTGAGTCCCAGCCAGAAAACGAAGGGGGAAAATTAAAACAAAAGCCTCCAGCCCTGAAGCAGCTCCTGGTACAGCTCCTCACAGCATTTCAGGCTCCAATTTCTTGCTCCTGGTTTCTGAAGCGTGGGCCAGGGCCCGGCATTAGCTCTGGCTGCAGCTGGTTAAGCCCGAATGAAAAGTTATTTTCAGCTAAAAACAACCTCCTGGCACGTCCCCTGGGATGCTGCTTCAGGGCAGACCCTGCCGGTGACTTTTTGTTGTTGCTGTTTATTGCATTAAACCAGTGCCTAAATAATTTTGAGATTAAGCATCCAAATAAATAGCTGAGCTGTGGGCCGGTATCACTCCCAGTGAAACCTCAGGGATGCTACTGCCTCCCAAACCGCAGCCGTTGGCCCCATCTCTGCTTCCCTGCAAAGGGGGATGCTGGTACCCAACTTCTCTGGGAGAGTTTGCATCAGAAACAGAGATGGCCTTTTCTTGTAAAGCAGGAAAAAAAAACCCACTGCAAGGGTGTAAGGGGAGCTTAGGGGTTGCTTTTTGGGAAAAGGAGGGGTTCAGCGGCCCCACAGTTGGGGGGTCTTGCATGGGGCAGGCTGGGATCGGGTGGAAGGGCATGGGAAATGGCAGAGATGGGGCTGGATCTGCTCTGGGCAATAGGGCACAAAGCAGTTATCGTTCCTGTAGGAAAGGCAAAATAGAAATTAAAATGAAAAAATAATACTAAAAATTGAAACAAAACATGCTGAGTTTCCAAAGGGAGGGGAAAAAAAAAAAATTTGTGGAAACCCTGACTTTTCTGAAATGAGTGCAGAGCGGTTTTGTTTCTTGCAGGCTTTAACTACCATTTCCCAGCTCCAGTGCCAAGCGCCGCTGGTAATGCGGGGTAGTGTGGAAGGCGATGAAAGCCAGGAGAGAGACAACGGCATTGCCAGCACAACACTCCCGGCTCCTGCAGCCCTGTCCCCAACCCCATGGGGTGACAAAAATGGGTGATAAAAGCCCCCGGCTGGGGATGGTTCCCCTCTGCCCAGCCCCAGCCCTGGGCCAGAGGGATGTCAGTCTCTGAGCTGCTAGGAACGCTTGTGCTGGGAATATATTTTTGCCAGAAAAGGCAGTTTCCAAGCCATTCTGCAGGGATGTTTTGGTCTGGAGAAGGATGTCTTCCCTGAGGTTTGCAAGGTCCAAAGCTTCATGCTTAGTTCAGACCGGAGAGAGGGAGAAGCAGAGACAGGAATAAAAAAACCCAAACCATTTCATACAGATAAAACATATTTCAGCCATTTACACGCACCACGGTGGGCTCCAGTCTTGGAAAGGCAAAAGGCAGAGATCCCATCTAAGCTGCAGCATCGCATTTTGAAGCATCCTGAGTCGCCGGAGAGCAGAGCAGTCCTTGTCCCTTCACTCCGATCCATCCTTCAACAGCCCCTCGCATCCCAGGGCTGCTCCTGCCCCAGAACTGGAGGGAGTGGGACGGGCTGGGACGGGCCCCCAGCACTGGCAGACACAGCTGCTGCGGATGGACAGGGTGTTTCTGGGCGGAGAAGAGGCTCAGAGCAGTGATCAGAGCATGAAGGGCACCATTTACTTCTGGACTGATGAGGAGGGCAGGATCAGGCGTGGTCCTTGGGTACCTGGGCAAGATGCTGGTGCCAGATGCTTAGAAAAGGCAATGTTGCTGCTGCAAAAAAAATCCTCCTCTGCTTTTTGGTAGGTGACATCTCCCCGGAGATGGGGGAAAAGAAACAGGCAAAGAGCAAAAAAATGCTTTGGAAAGATGCAGCCATCCACCGAAGTGGTACCCTGCCATGGGGACGCTCCCACCTCGGTGCCCTCGGCAGCCACCCGAGGCTCAGCGTCCAACCACCCACCCCGGCTCCCAGGCCTCTGCCAGAGCCAGAGATGGACTTGGTGTTAAAAAAGGGTGGGGTTTTTTTTTGTGGGGGGGAGAAGGACTGGGTCAAACCTCAGCATCGTGCCTCCCAGGGTCGAGGGAGGACACCCCGGCAGGGGTTTGTCTCAGCATTTGCATGAGCCAGTGGCACAGCTGGGACACTCCAGCCCCTGCCTTAAAAATACAAAGGTGAAGGATATTCCTCCAGTTCCTATTTATTTTAACAAGGCCCCACCATTGCTTCCTCATGGCTGTGCCATGGCCAGTGGGACCTGCCAGCTTCTCACCCCCCGTCCCCATCCCCACAAGCCCTCCTGGGTGGGCTTCACCCACGGGGGACATCGGAGGGACACTGCAGCCACATACCAGGGTCAATCAACAGGAATCAAGGCTGAGCACCAAAGCAGTGACCAGCCCACACCTTCCCTAGAGGCAAACATGGCAAAGGCCCCAGGAAAGGATCGGGAAAGAAATGACAGAGTAACCACTGCTGGTTTGCAAGAAAACAGGCAGGTGATGTGTCCCTCCTCCGGGCTGCTGAGCCTGGAGCTGTCTCCCAAAATGGGTGCGAGCTGCATCCCACAGAGCAGTCTCACCCAACACAGCGAATCCTGTTTCTCCACTTAATTTTTCGTTTTATCCACATTTTCCTACTGCATTTTTCTGCTATGACGGGGGTTTTTTTGAGGGTTTTGTTTCTGTGCTACCTTCTCTCTGGGGATCACACCACCCCAGTGCCAAGACTGGCTTTCTGGCCTCATCCCACGCAGCTCCTGTTCTGCATCCAAAGGGCACCAAGTAACACGATGGCACGCAACAGGGTCTGGCAAGACTAGCACCAACACTCACCCCTACCTCTCTGCCCCATTGCATCCCTCCTCCCACTACCCACATCCTTCACCCCACCAGAAAACAGCAGAAATAAACCCCAAACCGCAGATGGGCTTTGGGAACCGCCACGCCCCAGTGACTCTGTTTTAATTTCGCAGTTGCCCAGATAGAAGGAGGGTGGGCAGCAGCATCTCGCTCGCTGGGCACCTTACATACCATCTCCTGGGCACCTTTTACATTCCTACTCTGCAAAAAAAAAGCCCCAAACCTTGAGCTCATCACCTTATCCTGCAAATATTCAGTAGCTGTAGAGCATCCTTACTCTCTCCAGCTGAGCATCTTGCAGGGAAGACGAGGCGAGGCAGGACCGCATGGCATCAAGATAATATTTAATAGCCCCGTCGGGCTTACGTGCTCTGGTCAAGCAAATTCTCCGGTGGGTTGAGGGTGGGCACGGGGACATCAATCCCCCAAAACATCCCCCCACCCCAACCCCGCTGAAATAAAGTGCTGCGGGGGCTGGTGGGGCTTCACCTGCCCTGCATCCCTATCCCGCAGTTTGTGTCGGGTCTCAAAGTGAGGGCTTCTCTGGAAAAGCCTCCAGGAGAAGGGCTTGTAAGGCCAAGGGCATCCACCAGGAAGCTGTCGAGAGGCAGCCAGGAGAGGACATCCTACCCCAGGCAAATCCGCCCCCAGGAGCAGTGGGTCAGGACCTCCCTCTTGGCATCCGCTTAAAAACACCATCCCTGAACGCTTCATGGACACGGGGGTTTGGGGTCGCTGGTGGGTGCTGGAGGCCAGGATGAGGGACTGCGACGTCACGGTCCCTGAGGACATTGGGGATGTCAGACCCGCACGCCCCGCTCCATCCCCACCACCCAGGAACTGGGTCGGAGCTCGCCCCGGCTCGGGGGCTCGCTGGGCTCCAGCAGCCGGTCCGAGGACTCGCCAGTACTTTCCAGTTTGGCATAACCCACCAGGCTGACGTGGTCCAGCCGGGGCCAGCTCCGGTTCTTACGGTCCTTGATGGGGGCCACCAGCAGCATCCCCGGTTGGCCGAGGTCCAGGGACTTGGAATGTCCCGGCGTGTGGAGCTGCGCATCAGGGCCGAGCTCTGCCGCTGCCGGCTCCGTGCTGGGGCAGCCGCTGTCCATGTTGATGACGATGTGGCCACCACCACCACCGCAGTCCTGGCTGCGGGATGTGATGCTGCCAGAGAGCGGAGCCCGGGAGAGCTGCGGTGCTTCGGGGGGGGGCTCGGCAGATCCCACCTCGGCCTTCTCGCTGGCCCCCCGTGCCGCCGCGTCCAGCAAGCGGTTGTTGAGCTTGATGACGGGCAACGCCAAGGCGCCGACGGCCGAGGAGAGGAGGGACTCTGCTCCGGTGCGGCAGGAGAGGCTGAGGTTGGCCTCGGCGGAGGTGCCGGAGCGGAGGCTGAGGAGGGAGGCAGCGGGCGATGCTGACGGGTGCTGGAGGAACTCGGCCGTGGTCTGGAGCCTGTTGGGGCCATAGCAGTCGGACCACTTGCTGTAGGGGCCGGGGCAGGGCTGGCAGGAGAGATCCACCTGGTAGCAGCCCTCCACACACTCAGCATTGGCCTTGGGGACGGACTGGCCATCCCCGCGCTGGCAGTGCCCGTCCTCGGGACCGGTCCCTTCGGGGAGACCCGCCACCATGGAGTAGAGCCCCTTCTGCATCAGCCTGCGGGTCTCCATGTCCCTGTTCTCGTACAGCATGGTGTTGGCGCAGATGAAGATGAAGAGCCCGATGCCCATGATGACGGGGCCGATCAGCTTGAGCTTCTCGCTGTGGAGCACATGGCGCCCGGTGGCCACCTCCCTCCTCATGTCGCCCGCGATGCTGGCATTCCTGGCACCGGCCCCGGTGCCACTGGGTCCCCGATGGGGCCAGTAGCCCACCACGGCAATGGTCATGCCCACCAGGACAACTGAGATGCCCACCATGACGAAAGCTCCCGACGGCGAGCGCATGCGGAGCTGCCCTTTCACTGGGACCTCCGGCGGTGACTTGCGCCGCAGCCTGCGTCCCCGGCGCCGGGGCGGGGCGGGGGGCACCGGTGGCTTAGTCGTCCCCCCCTCTGGCTCCCGCATGGGTCCGTTGGTTTCAGCGCTCTCGGCAGTCATCGTCTCTGGCTCGGCCACTCTTCCTGTGGGGTGGGGAGGAGAAAAAGGTGAAGAAGAGGCATCTCTGGGGCTCCGCGTGCCCGGGATGCTGGGAGCAGGGGGATGCCACGAGCATGGGGACCACAGGGATGCTGGGAGCATGAGGATGCTGGGAATATGGGAAGCCTGGGAGCAGGGGGATGCCAGGAGCATGGGGGGCATAGGAACACCAGGAGAACGGGGGTGCCAGGAACACGGGAAGCATGAGGATGCCGGGAAACACAGGGAACACCGCGCCCGCAGGCTGCACCATGTCAGGGACCAGCAGCTTTGCTCTCCTCCCTCGCCCACCTACTTTCCTCTAGTTACTTCTCTCTCTCTGCTCCAGTACGATGGAAGGGCTAAGAAGCTCCCTCCAGCTGTGCTGCCAGAGCCTCAAAACTCCTATCCCCAAACTGGGACAGGGCAGAGCAGTGAGGATGGCCGGGACCCCACTGCACCACGTGCTGCACCGGCACAGAGACATCCCTGGCACCGGGGGCCCAAATGACCTGTCCTGGGTCACCAAGTCCTGCTACACGTCCAAAGGGGTGCCACCAGCCAGCTCGGCTTGACAGCAGTGAGGGAACGGGCCATTTATTTGCCTGCTGGGGAAACTGAGGCACGGCCGCATGTGAAAACCCAAAGCAAAGCTCTGACAAAGCCGCACCGCATGGGGCCCTGCAAGCGACGCAGCTCCCCCGTTTGTTCCACTCACTATGCAAACAGGACCTAAAAACCTAAACCAACATCCCATCACATCCTCAAGCTGCTCATCAGACTGCGGGACCCACCAACTCAGCACCCACGCAGGATTTAAACTGAAAGAGGCTTTTGCCCTGATCTGCTGCTGTCTCCTGCTTCAGGGGGAAGCCGACCCCCTTAGTGCATCCGTGGAGTCCTGCCCTCGCACACACCAAGATAAAGCTCCGCATCCAGGGATTTATGGGGCCTTCCAGAGAGCATCATTTTATCCAGTACCTTGTTTCCTAGATGAGCAAGAAGGTGTCGAAGTTGCTGCCAAAACCAGCCGGTCACCAGCCTGGCAGGGAAGCGTCAGCTGGGCTGGCACCGTTGTGCACAGGGTAAGTGGTGCCCCACGATACAGGGAAGCTAAAACATGCCCTGAACATGTCCCAGACCGAAAACATCTTTAAAAAAAATAAATAACCTCATGTTGACAGGAATCTGTGTCCTTGCAGCCCAGCTACTTGCTGCTGTGTGCCCAGCAATGGTTGGTGACGTGGGCTGTGGCTGCGCAGCCCGGGCAGGACGGCGTGTCTGTGCCCTCGCCCGCGTCTCCTGGCACTGCCGGTGCTGCCGGAGGCCGGCGTGGGAACACTGCCCGGGCTGTTCCCAAACGGGGCCCAGGGATGTGCCACCGGCGTGAGCGGGGAGCGCTGCAGGGTGGCCCCCAGCCAAGGGATGCTACATCTTAAGTTGTAAAAGGAAAGCATTCGGATAGCACGGCAGCATGAATATTCAGCAATTAAAAGCCAGAAACTAAAACCATGGAGAAACACCCCAGGAGGAGGAGGGTGACCGCTCTAATTTTACTCCCCGAGATGAATGAAGCACTGAGAGCCAGCAACCAGCATCACCGACGGCAGAAAAATAAGATACTAAGTTTCCCCCCCCCCCCCAGTCTTAATCATCTTAAGGTGTTATTAGCATCAGAGGGAAGGAATTAAAGATATGAGTTTCAGGATGACAGTGTGTTCCTGGCACAAGGCTGTCAAGCTGTGACAATTTGAATAAGGGAGATTTAAAGGGAAAAAATGAAGTCCCAAACAAAACAACCCAAACCCACAGCCCACTGCTGAGTGGGGTGTTAAACCTTTCTGTGAAACAAGCTGATAATCCTGCATTGCAAAGGGAGAAACAAAATAAACCCAATGCGATGTTCACCCGAATGGAAAAATGAGTTTTAAAATATTTTGGTATTAAAGGGAAACAACTCAAACACATCCCAAACACTGTGGGGTTTTTTGCCTCCCAATGCCCTGATTTAGGTTATGTCCCAGCTTTCTCTAATTTACCATCTTAGCTTCAACTTCTCTTAATTTTGTATCATACCCTTTAAATGCTTTGCTGGCTACTCAGGGATTAAAAAAAGGTAAGACCCTCCCTAAACTGCAAGAGCAGAGCAAAGGCGCTTTGATACCGGCTGAGGGGGGGAAATGCAACCAACCCCCCCCCGGGGCTCATGGCCCCAGAAGTCAGGCCGAACACACAAACCAGCCACCTCTGATTTTTGGCCCCAAGCCTCAGCGGTGCCTCTTTAAACCCAATTCTGCCATTATCCCCTTTAACCCACCGGAGCTCCCACGGAGCCAAAGCCAGCGCCCATGGGGACCACGACCACCCCCCAGGTCCCACGCTAGGCGTGGGGTTGGGGCCAGGTGATGCTCCCCTCGGCCGTGCCGGGCTGCGGTTCCCACGCTTTTGTGCCGGATACAACACGATGTTAAACTGTGGGAGCTGGCGATGCTTAAAAATGGGTGCAGCAGGACCACAGGGTGCCCATCCACCCTGCATCCACAGGGTCCAGACCCCATTTTCCCCCTCCTCTCCCTTTCCCTGGGAACAGGGATGGAGGTACAGGGCAGGAGGGACAGGCAGATGCTGGCAATCTGCCTCTAGGCAGGGAATCCTCTTCGCCCTCTCCCCAGCCCACTGCCACTATTCCTGCCCCCATCGCCTCTCCCCTTATCTGCCCACCACCCGATAGCTGCCTGCTTTCTGAAGTTGGAGCATTTAATTGCTCATTGCCAGGGCTGGTTGTTCCCAGAGTTCAAAACCATTATTTTTATTAATAGAATCCCCAAGGTTACATAAGCTCTTTAAAAAAAAATATAAAAAAATTTAAAAAATAAACCCCAGCATTGCCATCCAATTCTGCAACTCGCAGACGCCGACACTCACGCGAATGGATTAATTCAGCGTTGGAGCAGCGGCACTAGACACAGCTCAGCTGGAGGGCAGGTCTGGGGGTCCCATGGGTGCCGCCGGGGCAGGGGGAGAGCCCGGTCCCTTGGCGGGGACAGGCGGTGGCCCAGGGCTCCCGGCCACCTCCCTCCAGCCCGGAGGAAGCCGTGGTTCACCGGGACCCAACGCCTCCAGTTTTGAGGTTTTGATTCCCGGTGGGGAGGAATGACAGTATAGAAATGTAAATGCTGTTAGCGTTATCGAGCGAGATGAGGGCTGCTCTGCTGCCAGGTTCCGAGTTAAGCTTCCAATCCCTGCAATAAGCCTGGCATTAAAATAAACCCAAATATTTCTCTAATCCCCCCCATCACGAAGGCATATTGCTGGCTCCACCCCCCACCCCACCCCAATCCTCTCCCGCCACCTTCGCAGACAGCTGCTCCTAAAATTTGACACTAAATCCCAATGCATCCGACAAGCAGCAGAGCTGGACTGGGGGTAAAGCGGAATTCAGGAAGGGTCCCTCTTGCAGGTGGGTCCCTGCATCCCTTGAGCGCCCCAGGGATGCTCTGCCCCTGCCGCGACCATGCTGCCAGCTTGAATTTGCAGCATGCCACCGGCTATCAAAAAGCAGGTTTGGCCTCAAAATTTCTCTCCGCCCTCAAAATTTCTCTCTGCCTGAGGGACGAGGGGCTGCGCCAGTGCCAGGCAGCAGCACCCCAGTGCTGTGCCGCAGGAGATGCCAGCCAGCGGCCACCCAGCTCGGCGATGTGCTGGAGAGCTGCAAAAACACCGTATGGAAAAGGGCCAAGTGCAGGCAGTGCTGAGGGCAGCTGCCTTCCCCTTGCAGGTTTCTCCCCCTTGCCAGTTCTCTTTCCAGGACTGCACTTGGCTCACACCTGGAAAGGGCTTTGGTGTGGAACAGACTCCACCACGCCAGCAGGGATTTAAAAACCAGCGTCTCCCCAGGGAGTGTTTCCATCGCCGTCCTGCCCCGCTCCAGGCTGCGTTGCCCATCCTTGGGGCGTGATCCCATCCTGCACCCAGGATCCCATCCTGGGGGTCTTCTGCCAGGTCACATCTGCAGAGCATCACCCCGGGGGAGCTGGTACCGGGAGCAGCCCAGGCTGCAATGAACACTCAAGAAACGCCTGACAAACAGAGAGCACCTCCTTTTCTTTTCCTAAAAGCGACTTTAAAGCCGCTCTCCTGACTTTGGGAATAAACCGGTTTTGAAATTTGTTGCCAAATCAGCCAGCAAAGCCCACAGCGTGTTTAAAGGCTGCAGCGATGGGTGAGACACCCAAAGCGCCGAGGCACAGCGCGGCCCCCTCCGCCTCGTCCGAGCCCCCGAGGGACCCCGTGATGCCGAAGCCCGCGGTGGCTGAACTCCCCCAAGTCCCCCCTCCACAGGGAAGGGGGACCCAGGCAGCCGAGACCTTACGAGGACATACCGAGCTGTGCTGCGAGAGCCCTTCCCTGGCTTCCCCACCCACCGGGAAAGGTACGGAGAATAGTAATGACAGTCTGCGCCGAGATAAGATGCTTAAAAATAACTCCCTTTCAGCCTAACCTCCAACGCCGCCCCCGGCGCGGGGCAGGGAGGGGATCGCATGGAGCAGCACCCAGGCACCGGCTCCCCTCTCCCCATCTCACCTCCCATCCCGGCTGGAGGAGAAGCGGAGCCAGCAGGGGAGCAGCATCGGTCCCGGCGCGTGGTGCATCCAGCATCTTGGATGCTCGGGGTGGTTTGAGGCCCCACGTCCTCGCCTGCATGGTGCCGCCTCCTTTCCTGTTTTTCTCAGTCCACTTCAAATTTCCCCCCTTGGCTACACATTAAAGGTGTTCAGAGAGAGGAAACAAGACAAAAAGCCAACGGGCGTCTTTCTGGGTCTCTCCCAGCAGAAGAAAACGCTGTCACCATCCCAGCACCCACCAGCAGCTCCCACTCTGAAGCTGCAAATCCTCCTCCGGGCTCGGTCCCGAGGGGTAAAACCACCCTGCCGTGACCCCAGCACAAGCGTGTTCCCAACGTGGTGACAAAATCTGTCTCTCCAGCTTCAGCTTTGGCTGGGGACACCTGTTAATCAATCATAATTAATTAAGTTCCCTCATAGAAGCTCCCACATAAACCCAGTAATGCTAATTATGGCATGGGAAGGATTATCCCCCTTCCCAGGAGGAACCACCTTCTGGTCCTGGGCTGGGGGTCTCACAACTGGTTTTAACCGGGCTTGTGATACATTTTCACCCTCGCTGCAGCACAGAAGAGCCCGGGTGTGACTACCCTCTGCCCATCACCCAAAGGTGATGGCTCATCAGTCTGAAACATCCCTTGTTCCTCTCTCCGCAGCAGCAGAGACCTCGGTTTCCCCAAGTGAAGGACGGGATGGATGGATGAGATGTTGACACACAACCACCCCCACTAAGCACTTGCTGATGGAGACATCACCTCCACGCCTGGCCAAGCTGTGGAGAAGCATCTTGCCGGCTTCCCATCTTCAGGTCACACATCCCAGACAGCAGCCAGGAGCCGCCGGGGTCACCACTGTCACTTGGAACATGATCCGGGACAGCAGACTATGGGGAAAGACGGTGCTGGGGTGGTTTGGGGACAGACAGACCTGTCCCTTTGCTTTCTGCCCCATGCTTGATGGGCTCCTCCAGGCAAGAAGGTCACGATGGACAAATGGGATGCAGCAACACCCGGGATTGAGGAGAGCCACCAGTGCCACCAGTAGCTCCAGCTCCATTCACCTTGACTTCTCCAAAGTCCTCCCTGGTTCCAAAACGGGGCCATCCGCTAAACTCCTCTCTACCCCTCAGGCAAAGAAAGTGTGTGGAAACATCCAACTGATTACTAATTACAAGAGCTTGCCTTACCCAGATTTGCTCTGCTAATTAGACTAATCTCCACGGCTAGGAAATGAGCTGCAGTCACCCATAGCGAGGAGATCACGCAAGTTGGATGGATGTGTAACTCATGTCAGACCCCTGCAAAGGGGATCGTAATTCCCGGCTGCTTCTGACGGGCCATTGTTTAAGGAGACAATAGAAATGCTGGCGAATTTTGTGTTTCTCCTCCAAGCTGATGCCGAAATCAGGACATCTGCATTGCTCAACTTTTTTTGATATGAACCAGATGCAAATAATTAATAAATTCAAATTCAAGATAATGCAGGCATCTAAATTTAAATGGAGAGTGGATTCCTAATGGCAGTTTTTTGCTTGCTTGGAGGAGGGAGAAGGAGTGGGGAGCTCAGGGGGATTTCCTGGGAGAATTCCTGCCTTTGGGAAGCGGTGCAGGGTGGCAGGGCACCCGGGGATGCAGGCTGCGGCCAAGCACCTTGCAAATCCTCATGGCCAAGAGACAAGGAAGGAGGGGGAAAAAAAAAAATCCTTAGGCTGGGATTTCCAGGGAATTAGGACCAAACTCTGTCTGAATTTGGCACCTTCCCTGCTGCTCCTTTGAAAAATCCCTGCCAGCGTGGAGGGAGGGAGGGGACTCCGGGGGGGCTGCCAAGTCCTCCCTGCTCCCAGGCATGGCCCAAGTTATCCAGCGGGTACAAACACATATAACCCATCTCCTCCCGCCCCAGGGACCCACATCCCACTCTGCCTGCAGGCGGTGAAGTTTCTAGCCATATTCCCAGCTGGGATTACTCTTGCCTCCAGCGTTTTAAACCTCCCATCTCCCCTACTCTTTACCCTGCAAAAAAAACCCCATCTCCCTGATGTCATGAACAGGAATCAAAATCCACCTGGAAGCGAGACGGGAGCCGTGGGTCTGCCTGAGGTTGTTCCCTGCCCTCCCTTCCAAGGGGCAAAGCTGAGCCCCTTATGCTGAAAGGCCTTCCCGATCCCAAACTCCAGGAGCTACCGGGATAATTTCCACCCACTTCTCTCTTGAGCGTCTACACCGAATCCTGCGTGGGGATTAGCTACGTGACCGCTCCTCGCAACTGCAAAAACTCCTGGGATTTGGATACTACAGCCGGCTGCTGCCCGGTTCCCACCTTCTGGCCGTGCGAGGGTGCGTGTGTCCACCCGTGGGCTCGCACACGAGTGTGCGTTGCACACCCGTGCACGCCTGCGTGTCGGCGTGGGCAGGCGAGTGCACGCGAGGGCTGCACGCCTCTGCCCGCGTCTGTCTGTCCGTCTGCTCGTCCCCCTGCGTGTGCTCGGTGTCTGCGGGAGCCTCTTTGTGTCCGTGGGTGCCCCGTGTCCGTGGGTGCCCCGTGTTCCGGGGTGCCCCGTGTCCGTGGGTGCCCGCCGCTCATCCCGCTGCGGGGTCGCTGCGCCCGGGGTTCATGCAAGTGGGTACGGCCGGTACCGGGTCCGTGTACTCGCGTGGGTCCCCCCACGCCACCGGTGCCCCCCC
>JANZLQ010000022.1:5360582-5421376 GCA_026212715.1 Elanus axillaris
CCCCATCCCTGCATCCTTATCCCCATCCCCGCATCCTCATCCCCATTCCCACACCCCCATCCCTGCATCCCCATCCTCACAGGGCAGCGAGCAGAGTCCTACAGCTGTAGCCGCTGGTGGCACATCGCAATGCACTGAAAGAACTGCTCCTTGCTTTCACCAACATACTCAGGCACCAACACCACACCACAACGCACTGGTAAGTGCTGAGGAGATTCGGCCTCATTACACCCCCAAGCTACTGATATTTTGTAGGCAGAGAGGCTGTTTATCAGCCTTTAATTAAAAATGTACCAAGCTTGCATTCCCCCTCTTCCCCACAGTTGTGGTAAATCTCAGAGCATCAAACCAGACCCCTGCTCTCCCCAGGGAGCCACAAAACACAACCCTGCAATTCCCCACACGACTTTGCCACAGGCACCCCATGGTCCATAAGCAGATGCAGAATCCAGTCAGCCGGCTCTTTGGCAGGGAGCACCGCCCAGGAAAGGTTTTTAGGGGTAAAGCTCAAAAATGAGATGTCGGACACCGGGTTCCTCACCTGTCTCTGGCAGGGGAGCATCATCCAGGGAGTCGATGATGAGAGAAATAAAATCCCCGCTTCTGGGTTACGCTGTGAAGGTGTTGCATGGGGTCATCTTCCCCTGCCAGGCTGAATTAAAGCAGCGTTTGGGAAACTTTGGAGCTTCTTGAGTGATGAGCTCTGGGGAAAGGCAAGGGATTATAGCTGCGGTTTCGATGTGCCAGCTGCACTGCTGGGCCGGGGTGATGCCTCGCTCAGCCCGGCCATCCAGGCAAGCTAACAAACACAACTGCCCAGGGAGGAATGATATTTGACTTTGGCTTTTCAGGCTGTTCAAGCGGCACGTTCAAGGTCTCCCTTCCCTACCACTGGAGACCATCTGGGCACTCCACGATCCAGAAGAAATTAATGCTTTTGAGCAAAATCTGATTTCTATTCAGAAGCTGTACCTGTGCCAGGCGGAGCCGGCCAAAGAGCCGGAGGGGGAAGCGGCGAGAGCTCAGCTCCGGCAGCTTTAGGACCAAGGGTCAGCGCTTTCGGCAGCGCAGGCAGGGAAGGGATCTGGCAGCACGGAGCTGGCACAGGGCTGTTGCACTCAGGCACTGCTCATCCCTACGCAGGAGCCTGCTCAAAAGCAGTTTTCCAATCGCAGGTTGCCCAGGGATGCCCCGAGTGTGTTGGTCTCCCCTGGGCCTACCGCTAATGTGATAAACGATGCTGGAGGCAGCGTAGGGCAGAGGGCAGCTGCCTGCCGTTCTCCTGGGGTTGAAGCTGGACCGTGCAGGGGACGAGGTCCTGCAGAGAAGGAAGAGCTCAGCCTGGGTCTTCCACCCTTCCAGAGGTACCCAGCTCATGGAGGGGGAGGTGGATGCTGCAGTTCCCTGTTTCCTTGCAGGCAGTGGGATCACCTCCGGAGGAGCAGAGAGGTGATGAGGAGAAAAGAACCCACTGGGGACAGAAGTGACAGCAGAGAGAGAGGAAGGGGCTCAGGTAGGCTCTGGAGCAGAGCTCACGGCAGGCCAGGAGATGTGCAAGGACCAAGGGCTCAGGGCACTTTCCCTGATGCTCTAGGCAGCTCTTGCTCTTACAGACACATCTTGGATGGGGAAGAACAACAGAAAACAATACGAAAAAGAATTGACGTCACTCTGTCTCTTCAGAAAGAGAAAAAATGAATCTCATGGTAATTGGGTACCTCCTCTTGAATTTGGGGGAGGGAGGGGATCTGCATCCGCCCTGTTTCAAGCTCTAGTGATCCTGGCAAAGCCTCCTCTGCTCTCTGCTGCCTCGGCTGGGGACTGAGCCTGGACAGGAGGAACCATGTGGATGGAGGAAGGAGAACTAGACAGCGAGTGATCACAGCCAGGATCTGAGATCAGAGAGAAGGAATGTTGTTATGGAGAGGCTGAAAGCTCGGGGTGGGGATGACTCATGCTGGAGAACATACAGCTGTTGGAGCGGGATTTGGCACCGGCTCGCCGAGGCTGCGGAACCTTCCCCATTAGCAGAGAGGGGAGAGAGGAGCCTCCGCGATGTCTCCGATCTGGCAGAGGCAGTTGCCAACCTGGGCTGGAGGTGATGGGGAGGGAAGCATTGCCTGCCAAACCAGGGTCACCACCCGGAGAGATATTTTGGGCAGCAGGCAGGGCTTAGCAGTGAGGTTTCTTGCTAGCAGGGTCCCTTCTGGCTGAGGAACCTGCAGGGGCTTGTCTGCTCTCGGCTGGGGTCGGTGGTGCTGCCCTAGGGAAGGGGGGAATCGGACCCGTAAGGATGGGATGGGGCTGGATGGGTCAGCTCTGCTCAGTGCCGGAGCTGCAGCTGTGAAGAAGTACAAGGTACAAAGCAGATATCCCTCTCCCTTCCCTAGGAATGGGGAAACTGAGACATGGAGCGGCATGTGATGTATTCCCACCACCAAGTCAGGTGTGGAGGTTAAAAAAAAGCCTTGCGATGGCTGTTGCTCACCGCTGCATCCTTGGCCCGTGGTCACGCTCTCCTTGTACTGGGAAGAGCCAGGCCATTTTGTGGCTGGAAGCAGTCTCTGGCTGAGGAGTCAGACCACCATCCCCTCCTGGGCTGCTGGCAGCCAATGCTTGTAGGACATGAGGGCTTTCATCCAGCTTCCATCCAGGTTCCATCCAGCGGGAGATGCTGTAGCAGCTTCCCCAATATTCACAAGATTGCTGCAGAGAGAAAGGGGAGAAACCATTCCCCCCATCCACTGAAGCCAAGGCAGACAGGGAAGGAGATTTGGGCAAGGCATTAGGAGCAAGAGGGTGAGCCAGCGTCTTCCCCAAGTCCCTTTCAGGGAGATTTTTTTGGTGTCATGCCTGGAAGTAACCACAGCGCCAGATTCCCAGCGCCATGGGGTAAAAACCTCCATTGGCTGCTTCGGAGGTGGCCCCATTTCAGTGGTAAGCAAAGCGACTGTAAATACAAACAGACTTGTTATTCATCATGTTCTGTAAATGTGGAATCATTATCTTTATGTCCCTGGAAAAGTAATTATCTCCAGCTTTTCTGTAAGAACTTGGAAAAGCCTAAAGACCTGAGTTCTGGAAACGTCATCTGTCTCCACGTACAAGAAAACCTGCATATTTTCACAGATTAATATGAGTTAACCGAATTTACAAAATAAGTGAGTTCTAATATATTTCCAGAGCTTTAAGTTAAATGCTTCTTCGCTTTCCAGTGATTTATAATCTTGTTTTGCAAACTTTTCCTGTATTGCACATATTATACTGTACTGTATGATGTTCTATTTTATCTTCTACCCAGTAGTACTTGTACAGGAGACAAGGTGGGATCTGATTTACGGGATCTCTCCTCCACTGCCATGTAAAGCAACTCCTCCTCGCCTGACCAGGCTTACGGGTTGCAGAGGTTCGCATAAAGAATTATTCCTTCTATAGAAACAACCAAAAGAAAACGTTTTCCAGTTGAAGGGAACATCAAGCTGATAACTTCAGGCCAAAACAGAGCTCTGTGAAGTTTTATGCAACTGAAAGGCCACAGAAACATATCCATGCTCAACAGAAAATATTTGGGAAGATAACATTGCCTGCTGCAGTTACATTCCTGATGCTCCAACAGCCACTCAGGGAGAGAAGGAGGAGGAGGAGGAGGAGGAGGAGGAGGAGCGGGGAGCGAGACGCTGCAGCCCTGGGACCAGCACTAGCCAGAAGCCACTTAGCCATTACATTTCCAGCTCCAGCAACGCAGCGCTAGCACAAGCTGGGGGAGAAATCTGCATTGAAGCTGGTTTTAATTTCACCCAGTGTCTCTTTAAAGCAGAATACGTACTGTGTGTTATGAATGGAACGGAGAGCTAGAGGGAAGGCACTTGCTCCCACCATGTATGTACTCATCACCTTGGTGCATGGCTCAGGCTGGGGGTCAGTGCCCTAATTTTAAGTGGCCAGAACTGTTCAGGAGAGGGGATTTTTGCTCTGGAGCAGCTGCATCTGGCCATCGCTTCGTTTGCTTGGTCACACAAGGGATCCAGATCTGATTCCTGATGGGAAGAGGGGACTGTTTAGGAAGGATTATCCCAAAATGCACCAAAAGGCTTGTCCTTCTAGCTCTTCCCCAGATTTCGGAGACGTTCCCGCATCAAAATGTTTTGGTTTGTTATTTCGGTTATGTTCTAAATTACTAAGCATTAGTGCTTGTTAATGTTGAAGTAACAAAAATAAAAGCCAGAGCGAAGTGCTTCAGCTAAAGCTGGGATGGGATATTTCACAGAAATGCAATATTCTGAGATTGTCTTTTCATTTCAAAATGAGCCATAACATTTCCAGCTCCACATGGCTCTTGAGGGGAGATAATTTGTATTTTCAACCCTCTCGTGCCTTCCTGGAGCAGGCAGGGGCAGGGCAGGACTCAGGGCAAGGTTGGGCTCTTGCTGCAGGTACAGCAGCTCGGTAAAACCCCAGCGGTTCAGAGGAGAGGCAAGGGATCTTTGTGATGTTTCATCCTAGAGGAGAAGTCCTGGGGGAATCCAATGAAACCATCAGGGCCAAATTTTAACATACACAGAGGGAAATGCGTATTCAGACCCTGTTTAATTGAATTGCCGAACGTATCGCTGTAGGAGCTCATGAACAAGTTCAAAAGAGGAGAACTCAAACTGACGGAGAAGTGCATCGGCAGCTAACAAACGTGATCGATGGGATGACGTCTGCAGCCGCAGAAGCCCTTAAGGCATCAGTGCTCCAAAGGGATGGAGCACACCGGGAAAGCATCATCCTCGGCATGCCTGGCTCCCACCCCGGTCCCCGATGGGAGACCTGCCCTGCCACAGGGCTGACCCTGGCTGGGGTCTACACCCCCAACCCTTCCGCACCTCCTGTCCCTTGTTTGTCCCCTCCCTTATTAAATTACACCCTCATTAGCAGGAGGCCTTCATTAGCAGCTTGCTGTGCCAGTGAGGCAGGGGGAGAGGGCTGTCCCCTGCTTGTAGCCCGACGGAGGGACCCTCCCGGCGGAGGTGATACCAACAGAGTCTGGCAATGTCCCTGTCCTGTGCCAAACGGCCCCTTCCCAAAATGCTTCGATATTCGTTTTGCTGATGCAGAAGGTGAGCATCTCTACTCCATCACACAAGGAGAACTGCAGGGCTCAGGCATTTGGGCAGCCATGAGAGAAAAATGTCCCCTCACCTGCCTCAGTCCGCAAGCTGAGGACACACCTTAGGTCAGCACATTAAATAGGCCTTATTGGCAATTAAGATAACTGAGCCCTGCATTTCCCAAACACGGCAAATATCCTCAAAGCAGAGATGTGCCCTTACCAATAGTTGCTCACTCAAATGGTGTCTCTTGCTGTGCCTGAGCACCAGCTCCCCAGGAAGCCCCAGAGAAGGCCCTGGTTCTGCTATCAAGCTCTAAAGGAATAGTAATTAAAAAAAAAAAAGAATAAAAAAGTCACCCAGTGCAATGGCCACAGCCTTGTCTTGTACATTAAAGTTAGTTATCGCGGGTCAGTTAGGAGCAGGAGGAGCCTGAGCAGTGTGGCAGCTCTAACACATTTATCTGCTCCTCGACCCACCATCTGCATCTCAGCATCTCTCAAACGTTATTGCATTTATCCATGTCCTGACTTCAAATAACATCCCAGGGCGCCAGCGGGGAGCGGAGACCTTGGGAGGGGGGAGGACTTGGGCAAGATCCTTTGGAAAAGGAGACGAGCCCAACCTGAAGCTCAGACACAAAGCTTTCTTCGTTTGGGATATTCGGCTTCATCCCTGGATACAAGCTCATCCTCTGCAGTCCTTTCCTCGACATTTTCGGATCCCCCCACCCACATCGCTTTGCAGGCACAGAGCCGCTATGTGCAAAGAGCATCTCTCACTTTCTAGGGTTTGGGAGGATGCAAAACGCTCCCACGCGTCTCACTGAGATGCTCCCGGCAGGGCAGCCACCCCCACCCCCGGAGGTCTCAGCAGGGGATTTCAGCCCTATAGCACCAGAACCCCAGTATGGCCCCCCGAATGCTTCCTATCCCAGTCCCCAGGGATATCAGTCTGGCAGCAGGGCTGGAGCTCCACCTTGGTCATGTTTAAAGGTGATGGTGGCAAAATTAAACAGACATGGGGTGGAGGTGTGGGGCCGGAGCAGGGCGATGGGTTTGAAGCTAAGAGGGAACCTAAGGGCAGGAACACCCAGGCATTTAACAGCATCTTTCGGGGAGCTCATTTCCCTCTGACCAGCTCAGATGTGGAGGTTTCTCCCACACACTTGATTTTCCCTGCCCTGGAAAGGTCCTGGGGCCCCCATGGCTGCTCAGTGAGATGAGATGTGGTGGCCCTGTCCTAAGATCAATGGCCATGGGGTTGACACAGGCCTGGGATTCACCCAAAGGGCACATTTCCACCCAAAGCAAGCCAGAGCAGAGCTTGTTTGCCATATGGTGCGGCTGGTGAGCAGCTTGGAGGAAGGCAGACAAGCTCTCCACAATTTCATCTTTGCAATTTCTTCTCCTGAGTGAGAAGATCAAGAGGAAGAAGAAACAGAGAGGGGACATTTGCTGACATCCTTCTCCATCCCTGTTGGAAAGGTTGGATGCTGAGGATGGAAACCTGGCACACCAGTTATTTCCAGGAAATTATTTGGGCTCCAGCATCTCATTGTGCTTGACCTTCCCAGCAAAGGCCAGGCAGGGGCAGGAGTGGACTCCATAGATGGAGGAGAGCAACCAGAGCTATTAACGCTAATGGGTGGGAAGTGGCCATGAATAAATCAGCAGCATCTTTCTAGCCATCAAAGCCGGAAAACCTCCAGCATGGAGTGAGGAGCAGAGGAGATGTCAAGATGACATACGGTTGGTTTATGATAGGGGCTATTCAATGCTGTTACCTACAAACCCAAGAGACTTGGCCCCATGGACACCCGCCCTGCTGCCATGGGGTGGGATTTTGGACCTCACCCCCCAGCCCTGCACAGAACCCCCCTCCCAAGGCCACCCCTGAACATTGGTGAGCAAAGCCTTTCATTTCTGAACACCTCTGGGCTGGATCTGTGCAGGGGTTTCACGCTTGCCCTGCCCTTCCGATGCCGCAGACAGGAGAGAAGATGCGGGGAAGCATCACCGCTTCAAACCTCCCTTTAGCCAGACACATCCTTCTACCTCCAACTGTCCAGTCTAGCCTCGGTAATCCCAAATCCTACGTATTAGGCATTTAATCTTGCATTTTATCATGTCTCCTCTTGCCAGGGGGTCTGAAATTAAAAGGGAAGCAGGGAAGAGATGAGCTTCTGCAGGTTTAATTGGTTCTGGCTGGTGGACAAGAAGGAATGAAGGAGGAAAACACAGTGGTTTCTTTTGCTGGCTTTCCTCGGCATTTCCTGAGCAGCTATAATTATTCAAGGAGAGGGGAAGAGATGCAGCATCAGGGAAGGGAGGGGAAAAAATGCCCCCTCCCTGGACAGAGGAGGAACTTGTGTTCACGTCTCAGCCAGCCCCGGGCACGAGGGAGCCGAGCAGCTCCATGGAGCCGAGCCAGCGGCCTGGGCTGGAGGCCCATGGACATTATTTTCCGTGATGCAAACTGGGGAGGAGAGGGAAGGGGGCCAAGGCGGGACATGGACGAATCAGGGGTTTGGTGCCTTTGATGTGTTGTCCTGCCTTGCAGGAAAGCTGGAGGCATCTCCCTGTCCCTGGGCTGGTGCTGGGGAGGGTACGGGTCGGGTTGTGAGTGGAGCTGGAAGCTGAGCACTGGAAGTGACAGTGGGATGAACCGGGGTCAGAGCCAGAGGGGATGCGGAGCAATGAGTTGGGGGTCCGGGGATCCCCATTTGTGAGTGCTGGAAGCTGGCAGCAGTGTGGTTTTAGCTGCGGCTCCCGGGCAGTACCCAGCACAGGTCCCAGCTCTGCTTTGCTGATGCCCTACGGGTCCTGGGATATAAAAATCCCACTTTCCATTCCCTCCCCCAGCCTGCTACAAATCCTCTGGACATCTCAGTTTTTTACTCCAGAACAGAAGTCCTAATGCAGGATACTTCACCATTAATGCCATCTTGCTAGTCACCCCAGATCCTACTGATGCTAAGCTGCCCTGGCTAATAAATGCACTTGTTTAATTATTATTGACAGAATGGAGAGCTTTTAACGGCATTTCCACCCCTCCCCACCCCCCAGACATAACGAGGGACTGTACTTTGACCTCAGTTGAAATAACTATTAAGTAGCAACAGGTATGTACTTTCAACACCCTATTTTCTAGATAAAACCAGGCAGATCCACAGCTGATGGGATACAAAAAGCCCAAATGGTGAAGCTGTAATCATGCTTCTCCACGTTTACCAGGCAAAAGCATGATGTGGGAGCTTCAGCATCCCACGTTACTGACCCTTGGCTGCTTGGGGAAGGCCACTAGGAACGACTGCCTGGAATGCTGCAAAATTTCACCACTGCCAGCCTGTGGGAACTGCTGTGTGTCACTAGGAAGAAGATGAATTTTGGAAGAACTACACACACTTAAAGAATAAAGCAACCTGCCAGCCACTTAACACAGCCCAGATAAATGGAACCGACAGCTGGAGCTTACCCAGGTAAAACTGCCAGAGCAAGAAGGCTCTGGGGACAGGTGATGAGCTTGGGGATAAATAGGACACTTTTGGACCCAAATCTGTGAGGTCTTTCCCTGTGCGGGTGTGCAGAGGTAGTTATGGCTTTGGAAATGGGGCAAGATGGGGAGGTGGGACCTCTCTTGTGCTGATGCTCCACAGCATCTGTGAGCTGACTGCCCTTGCAGGACCAGGCTGTACCACCGTGTCCCTGCTGCCCGAGCCCTCTTCATTCCTGCTCCATCACAGGCACTGCCAGTGATACACGGGTGATAAATGATCCAGAAATATGCAGTTTTAGGCCACCAAAGTAGCAAATGACCCTCCAGCAGCAAGCCCGCCTACCCCAGACTATCTCCCTGCTAAAGACTGCAATTAAGATCAAAGACAGATTTTTTTTCAGCAAATGCATCTTCACCTTAAAAATAAGAAAGAAGAAGAAAAAAAAGAGTGTGATGGATGGACCCTGCTTTCTTTCATCTTCTTTATAGTGAGTTTCCTCCGCTCTACCTCTCCTCCAGTGCCAGCCTCAGCCTCCCCAATGTCCCTCTACAACAGGAGCTGGTGCCTCTCCAGACTCCTCTTGCAGGGCAGCTCATAAATTTCCAAAGGCTCAGCCCTGACACAGATCACTCAGAAATGAATGGAACAACAGCATTTGGCTGGGGGTTAAATAAAACCCCATGTGTCATGGGGCCGTAGCATCACCCTTTCCAGCCTCAGCTGAACCCCCCAGCACTGCAGTTTGTCTGTAGGGTGCAGGAGGTCCCTCCTGTCCTGGTTAACAGCTGAGATGTGTGACCCTCTCGGGTATGATTTCAGTGAGGGCTGGGCACCCTGAGGGGCACCACTGAGGTTTGCCACCCTCAGCTGGACAAGACTCCTGACCCCGCCTCTGGGGTCCCCTGGACCCCAGCAGGGAGATGGCTTAAATCCCACTGGGACGCAAGGTCAGCACCGAGCGCGTTCCCTGCTGTGGCACAGGTGAGGGTTTGCAAGGGGAAGCTCAAAGAGGCTCGAAGTTCCTGAGAGCCAAGGTGTGCCAGCAGATGCCCATTTATCTCACACTCTCATATCTGAAGCAACAGAGGAAATCTGGAATTCAGCGCAACCCCCTGTCTTTTGCAAGGCCAAGCATTGGGCAAACATGCAACCTAAACACAACACGAGAAGACATCCCGGTGTCCCCTGTCCCACGCTGTGCACTGGGAGATGGGGCAAGAAAAATCAGGATGGTTTCATGTCACAACATCAGCTACACATGCATCGTATGAACACGCCCCAAACAGCTGCTCTGCTGGCATCCCAGGCTGGCACGCTCCAGGGAAAAGGTGCTCACAAATAACAGTTTGCAGCTTAAACCCATCGTGAGAATTGGGCTCTGCCCGCTCCCAGCCACCCAAGCACCCTCAGCGCATTGCTCCATATGGCAACCATTACCAGTTGTGGCAACGGGAATAGTTTGCACTGTGCATGCACGCGTGCGCGCGCTCACACACAGAGTCTCTCCCCTGCCAGCCTCCTGCCCTTCCTTGTGCATAATCAACCCCACATGCTAACGAGCAGGCGTGCAAAGCCAACCTGCCTCCCCCCACCAAAAGTGTTTGCTGGCGCAGGGTTTGCCGCACAACTCGCCTTCCCAAAGGGAACCCGGCATGAGCTCTCCTGGCGAAAGTATGGCTCAGCCTTTCCCTTCTCTGTCGTGTGCTTTGGTTCTTGGGGAGAAACACCCAAAAGCTGCTTCTCCAGACCCTGGGAGCAGCCGCCGTGTGCTCCTGCTTGCTTGGGACAGGCTTGGATGAGGCAGTGGTGCAGCCCGGCAGCACATGCAGTTGTTTTACAAGCAAAGCCAGTAATGCTGTTTACAATTAAAACAGCCCAGCCCTTTCCACTGCAAGGTCTTACTTCTTGCCGCTGGACCTCAGCAAGCTTAAAAGCCCTCGGCTGGCGTTTCTTGGCACTGGGCAAGTTTTCCCCCTCCTCTCGGAGAACCTCGCTGGAAAGGACTTGGCTGCCTGGGCCGACGGCACGGAGCGGAGGTGAGGAGGCTGGATGCACAGCCAGAAATTCAGGACATGAAATAACACCAGTTACTGTGGTTTGCTGAGAAGTTTTACTTAGAAAACATCAGGCCTCATATAACCCATCCCAGTCCATACGTGCCTATATATATCCCCGTAACCCCGGGGGGCTGCTGCAGCCTGGCACCCCAACACGAGTCCCAAGACAGTCACAGCGCAAAGGCAATGACAACCACAAAAAAAGCTGGCTATAATCCCTCTGGAGAGGATTTAGCTGTGCTGATTTCAGAAATGAAGATATTTTATGGCCACCTAAGGACTGAGCAAGGGAGGAGGCACAAGCAAACAGACCTGGGATGGAGTGAGTGGGAGCAACCAGAAACTGTTTTTTTTGGGGGGGGACCAAAAGGGATAACTTTCATTTAGGGAATCTGACACTGTTTCTCCCAGCAAGTTTTTGGTTACAGACTGGCTAATGGAAAATCCTGTAATAATTATGTCTGTGTTTTAACGTTATGGAAAATACCATAATGGGATTAGGGCTGTGCTGGGCTCCTCTGGCAAGCAGCATGGTGATGTGCACAGGCTGCCCCACATGCCCACTCCCCTCCGGCCTTTCCTGCTCTGGGGAGAGCAAAGATTTTGGGGTTTGGGAACCCTCCTGGTGCCCTAAACACCATCATGTTGTGGGTAAACATCATGGGTTTCTCCCACTGCAAGCATGGGCTGGAGGGGAGTCAATGAAGGTCTCAAGGCGTGGTGGCTCACGGGCAAGGCTCTCCAGACCTCTGATCCTCTTCAGCTTCAAAATCTCCATCAGTGATATTTCTCTTGGAGATATTTATGGCTCTTTCCGTGTTGCTTTCCATGTCCCACTGAATATTGCATGTGCTATCGTTCCCCAAGGACCAATAGTCTGAAGAAAGCTGATTCTTTGCAGGCTTTTCTAGAGCTGCTAAATGGCACCTCTTCTCTTTCCCAGCATGATTATATCTGCACATTTACCACTGATTATATTTGCAGGCACATTTGGGTGTGATTATTAGCTGAAACCTGTCAAGGAGTCAAGCTCAGTTGTTAAAGCATCTCTGGGGGCTGCAGTCGGAAAACAAAAGCAGCATCTTTCCTTTTCATGGGGGCATGTGTTGGAGGCTCAGCAGAGCTGGGTGGTGGCAGAGCCACCCACGAGGGGTCCAAGCCACCCACGAGGATCTGAGCCACCCAATGTGTTTATTCCCATCCCTCTTGCCAAGGGGTATTTGGCCGGAGATCCCAACTCAGACATGGATAGCAAGAAGCAAGGACCAGGAGCTAAAAACAGGCTAAAAAAAAGGGCAAGAAACACAGAGGAGAGGAGATGTGCAGGTCCAAAGGGAAAGTGGAGAATCTGTGCCATGACGCAGGGACCTCATAAAGCCCTTTTCCTTACAAAGGTGCTTATAGATGTTATTATTGTAATTTATGTAGATCTACACTTGCAGTAGAAGAACTTAGAAACTAATTAAACAGCAACCGAAGAACAGCCCTGGCCTCAGCTCTTGCCCAGAGAGAAGTAATTCCTGGGAAGAAACAATCCTGTACCGAGAGGGAACTCAGCTGTCAGAGTGCTGGCTTCCTCTATGTGATGCTTAATTTTCCTAGAAACGATACGAAAATTGGGATGATTTTCTGGAGAAAAGGGAAACAAATTGGCTCACAAACGCTGGAGTTCCCCCAAGGCAACAGTGCAAGCTCTTTTGGCCTCTCAATGTGACAAAATGGGTTCCCCCTCGGTGATCCAGGGGAAAGGAATCATCTGATCAGCAATGATTTTTGACACCATGTTAAGCAGAAGACTTGGATCTGGTCTCCAAGTGACTGTGTCTAGCTAAAAACCAGGGAAAAAAAGGAGGTGCCATTTGGGAAAGTAATTCACTAACCCTGCTAACGGGCACTGGAGCAATCACGCATGTGACTCTAATAGGCAGGAAAATAATTAACACTCTGCCAAGGGCTCAAGTGGTGATTTTATGAGTCCTGCTGAAGCCAAGCTCCCATAGGAATACCAGGGTGGGTTTTTTTTTTCATTCTTTTGGGACTATTTCATGATCTCACGTGCAACTATTGATTTTTCCCATCTGTGGATTTACACTGAGCTGCCTGAGCAGCAGTGAATTAGTTGAGCCTACTGCCCCGTGAGGAAAGAGCTCCAACACACCTCGCCTCCAGGACCACCCGAGCCACCCACCCGCATCACCAACCCTCCAGCTGGGGATATTTCCCAGCCAATGGTTTCCTCAAGTTAACCAGCACTTGCTGAACATTGCAAGGAGCTTTTCTAGGTTAATCACACTCAGAGCCTGCACAGGCAGGCATAAGGGAAGAGGAGAGAGGAGAAAAATCTTGCCGTGTTATTATAATAATACATGCAATAAATACTACTGAAAGCATCCTTTACATCTCGCCCGCGGAGATTCACCGTGTCTGACCTCAGTCATCTGAAAATCAGCTGTCCTCTGGGCTCTCCCAAGGCTTAAGGGGGGAAAGTCAGCATTTCCACACATCCGATCCCAAAACAGCTGGGTAAGAGAAGGGGGATTCCTTCATTTCTGCAGATCCTGGTTTCTTCTCCCTTGACCAGCACAGGAGCCGAGACGCCTCAGACGAGATGTTCAGCTGATGCCAGTTGAAACAGATCATACTTTTGACATTGCCCTGCGTATCTCTGGACCACACCAGATCACACAAATCCTGTCCTATCTTACTTCCCTCTCTCCTTTGCGTGCCAGGGAGAAGGGATGAAAGCAGACAGCACTCGCGTGCGGTAGAGACAGGCTCAGGCTGGAGCTTTTGTCCTCACTTGCCCTCGAGCTGAGCAGTTGATGCTCTGTGTTGTAGCTACCGGCAAACTGGTCTACACCCATTTGGATGATGCTCCCTTGAAACCAGGCAAGAGCAACACAGGATGGTCCCTCATGTTCCAAAGCTTTTTGAATTCTGCCCGAGAGAAGAGTGTGAAGAGGACAACGGAAGGTAAAGCTGTCTGTTATTTGCAGAGGATCTCTGCCATAGCAGGTCTTACCCTGTGGGATCAACAGAATACTTTGTTTTCTTTATCCCTTCCAGTAATTAATCAATTTTACTGCTAAACAAAGCTGCCTCCTTGAAGGGGAGGTCTCCTATTTTAAATCTTGTTTCAGAGGAAGCAGTAGATGATCTTAACCAGACGTGTCTTCTTAAAGGGATGCAGTTGCTACTGCTCTGGCTGAAGACTCTGGAAGATCAAACAGTGCTCTAAGAATTCACTTTACTACATCAAGTTCCTCTGTGAAGATGCCATTACCTGGTTTCCGCTATCCAGAAGGGCTTAAACACATATTCCCAGCTCTTCCCACTGATGAAGCTCATACAGAAACTATACATCCATCTCACATGGGTGATAAAAAGTTCGTAGGGAGGAGGTGGGCAACAGCATCTACCAGAAGCTCCATCATCTCACCATAAAGACTGTGATACCCCGATCGCTTGGGTGCTCATTAAACACAACACCCGGAATGACAGCCAAGGCTCATGGTTGACTTCTTCTGCCATGCCAGGAGTCTCCAGCTGGGGTGGATATTGTTTGTTTGGAGGTACTGGCATGTTGTGCTCCTCCTGCCTACCAACACAAGCTCTTTGTGGTTATAAGTGGACAGGGTTAATTTTGTTACCTTCTATGCTCACGTCCAGCCCCCTTTTTTGGCAGTTACAGGGGCAAATCTCTGTATTTTTATCCTACCTGGAAGAAGGCTTGTTGGTTCCACAACCAGAAGTTCCAATACAAGTTTATAAAGGTTTTTCCATTTGCAGTAGATGTAGAGTTATTTGCAACATCCAGCTGGAAATATGGTTGGCAACATGCAAGAGTGCTATCTGCTGCATCACTTTGGGTGTTTAATGTAATTTGATTGTAAATAGATGTAAACAAGCACTGGCTTTAGGGCAACAGAAAAGCTTCAGCAGCTCTGTTGTGGGGATAACTCTGTGCAATAGTAAAAAAACCCAGAGTCTGCTTCCTGCCCTGCTTACATCAAGTCCTCATGCACATTTTATAAGAAAAACTGCCTGTGTAAAAAAAAAAATAAAAAATTACTCACTCTGAAACTGATAACATTGAACACAACTATGTTTTGATCCAAAGCCAAAAATGCTTTATTTATTTGAAATGTAAATTATTCCTTTATCTACTGCCTGGTTCATGAGTTGTTTAGGGCAGTTTCCTTCCAAATGGGTTGCTCAGCACAGAGTTTTGCAAAATCCTGGGGAAACGAAGAAAGCAGCAAGGAAGACATGGAAACCCTCTTGGCTGATTTATGGAGACAAGGGTGGGAAAGGGGCCTCCCCATCCCTTGGGAAAGCATTCCCACAGCCACCTTCGCTGGAGACTTGTTGCGAGGATGCTGCAACGAGATGAGCGATGCAGCCCATACTGCAACCATCAGCACCACTCTCCCACTCACACCAACTACATCTCTGATGCTCACTTATCCTTTCAGCCCAGCCTGCAATCTCTAACTGGCGAGCATCACAGGAGCACAGAGATCCCAAGAGCATCCCGTGTCGACAGAGGAGTCTTTTTCCTTTGAGCACTGTGGGATTCCCACCCATTTTGGGTCACCCCGTTCTGGCTCCTGCTGCTGTGGTGGGTAGAGACAGTGCTCCTTCCTGTAGCCTGGTCTTGCTCAGGGTGGATGAACTCAGTGCTGCTTGTTCCTATTTATTCTGGCCTTTCTGGCTCTGGGAAGGGTCTGCAGCCCATCTCGGTGGGAGCAGGGGAGGCTGCGTTGCTGCTGGGGATGTGTTGCTGCTGCTCGGGAGCATCCTCGTGCTGTTTTGTTACAGGATTTGGAGGAGCCAGTGGGAAAGCTGCAGGTCTGCCTTCACCCTGCAATGCCCCTTGGACCCCCCATCCCTTGCTGCCCAACCCACCACCTCCAGGAGGGATGCAGCATCAGGGTGGACATTTGGGAGAGTGGATGTTGCTGGGAAGGTACGGAAAGGAGGGATGGGGGTAAAGAGAAGGGGAAGCCCATGGGTTCACACGTGTGTGCAGCATTCATGGATGGGAAAAGAATTGATGTTGGAGAGCAGCAGAATTAACCGATCACATGAAGAATTGATTGATGTGGAAGCAGCTTCACATGGCAGTGGAGCTAAGCAGGCAGGGAAATCCCACAGGCAGGGGAGGGAGATCAGAGAGAGGGAAAACAACCTGGGCAGAAAAACAGACAAGGTGCTACTGAGCTCTGAAGACTAATGAGGTTAATTCTTTCAGCGCATGGGGCTCTGGCACAGCACAAGGAAAAAAATAAATCTGTTTCATGGGGAAAAAAAATTATCAATGTTTCAACTGTTTAGTTTCTTCTGAAATGAAGATGCTTGAGAAGTTTTTCACTGAAATGAAAGGGCAAGACCTTCCCCAGCCATCGACCAGAAGCAGAGACATGCTTGGGAAAAGGGAAATTTATATTCGAGCCTCTTCTCTGGCCTTTTTCAATTCCATCCATAAGAGAGAAGAGTTCAAGACGGTGTGAAAACTATCAAGAGAGACTCATTGAACAGTTGTGTGGTCCCACTTCATAACGCAGAGACATACCGCAGCTTCCTTGCACTTCATTTCTGCCAGGGATAACAAAACCCAGAGCTGCGTGCCCTGGGCACCCACGCTCAGAGCGGAAAAGCTTTATTCGAGCTTTAGGATGGTGCATGAAGCAAAGGTGTTTTGGCAACCCTGACCTGCAGAGCTGCTGGCTCCCAGCACAGCCATGACCCCAACGATGGAAATCATCTGAGTTTGGAACAACCTTTTTTTGGCATTTTTATCACTTCGGTAATTTTAGACAGCCCAAGCCCAGAGCTGAAAGGGAGCCTGGACAATGCTCCGCAGGTAGGAAAGCTTCTTAAATCAGCACTGCTGCAAAAAGCCACTTTCTGGCCCAAAAGGACCCACCACTGATGATGCATGGGGACATCAGGTTGACCCTGGTGAAAACATAACCTTGTTTTTGAGGACAAACCTTACTGCAAATGCAACACCCACATGATTGAAGGCACCAGTACTGTGCTCCGAAATGGCAGCTGGTCAGGCTGGCGGGGAAGGGGTTTGCTGGGGGGATGCCAGAGCCCCCATGCTGGCACCTCTTGGGGCCGTGGCACAGATACCCTGCTCGCGCAAGTCTTCAGTGCATTTCTTGGAGAAATGGCTGGAAACTTTCCAGCAGCAAATGTATCCGTCTCCAAAAGGGGAAAAAAAAATCTTGCTTACATTAACAGTCTGGATGGTGAATAATGTAGAGGAGAAAGTGTCATAGGGCAATTAATAAGCTGAGGCTGTACTTGGTGGCAAGGATGTAAGAAAATATTAGGGAAGTGATACGCAAAGCCAATAAATAGTGGAGCAAGTGCACTATTTGGGGAAAGGACTGGCACTTCTGCTCATGGCTGGGGTGCAGTGAACACAGTTAAAGCCTCCTCCCACTCCAGGCAGAGCACAGCCAGCCTCATCATCGAACCCCTCCAACCACAGCATTTTTCTTTCATGCCACTGTTATCTCTTTCTCCTGAAGCTGGAATTTGTCCATCAGCTTCAGACATGCAGGATGGAGAGGGCAGGTTCCCTCCTCCATTCCCACACCCTTCTTCCCCGCTGGGGCTGGGCTGTCAGGGTAGTGCAGCGATGTTTGTCTTTACAGTTCCTGCTGCTGAGAAAGCTGCTGGGCTTGGGAGTTTTAAGTGGCCAGATGAGATGTGTGTGTAGGAAACCTAGGCAGAGACCCTGCTGGGTATCCCTGAAGGTGCAGGATCTGGCAAGCCCTGTAAGCATGTATGAGGAGGTAAGAGCTGGAGCTGGTGCTCAGTACACACCTCCTTTTACACTCACTGGTAATAGCAGGTTAACTGAGCCCTGATAAAATGCTGATTAACACCTCAAGCCTGCTGCAAAAGCACAATGAAAATCGGTGTTTAAAAGCACTTAAAAGGCAAATGGTCTTGACTTCTTTTTTTCATTTAACGAGATGCTCAGCAGAGCAACCTTTGCAGCAGCATGTTACACTTGCAGGGAACAGAGGCTACAGACAACCTTTCAAAGGAACACCCCAACTCCAGCACAAGCTTTTCTGTCAAAATTAGTGGTGTTCACTTTTTAAAGGAACGAGCTCATACCATCCCAACCATAAAACCCGGATCCAAAGCCACCATCGCTCCGAACGCAGCCCCTCTGTGCTACACCATCTCACTTGATGATGATGGGAGCAGAGCTCAGCCCAGCAAGTACCAGTTCTTAAACTCCAGAACCACATAGCCAAGGCCAACAGCCTCCCGTCACCCCCAGCTCTCTGGAAGGCTGTAGCATCCCCAGCTGTAAAGGCAGAGGATGCCGGTATGGGGGCACGGATGCAGCACTGCTGCTCTGCCGAATCCTCTAAGGGAGGAGGAGATGGAGGAGGAGAGGACAGGTGGTCGCTTGTTTTATCATGCAGGAGATGTGCTGCATGGGATGGAGGTGGGTAGGATGCTCCTTTTCCCTGTTGCTGGCTCTACCCCCATCAGACACATTTGTCCCTTCAGCAAATTTTCACACCAGTATGAACAAGAACGACGGAAGTGCTCAAATGGGAGCTCAAAGCTCTGCAAACGATAAAATCACACAATCTCCTGTGAGCACTGCAGGTCACACCTTCCCGACAGGAAAAGAGCACACTTTCAGCAAAGAAAGTCAACAAGTGAAGGTTTGTGCACATACCTCACCACAGAGCTGGGTATCACTGTCCTCCATGGGGCAGAGCTGCTGGAGAGGAGGAGATCGAGGCGGTCTCTTCTGGAAGTGCAGGCTAAGGGAGTTCTTCAATGGCATGTGTGCAAATGCAACCCCTGAGTCACAGCTGCCAAAGCTCAGTGTAATTACAACAGGTTTTGATGAGCGTTTGGGACAGGCAGAGTTTAAGTAGTTTTGCTCCAGTGGCTTGAGCTTGTCTGAAGGGCTGCAGCCAGGCTTGCAAGGGGAGAGATGTTCAGCTGAAGGATGATGCAAAGCGATGCAGGCGGCACATCCCTTCCACCATACTTTGTCTTCACCTTAAATCAAAGAGACCCCTCCAACCCCTCAAGTGGGTGTGCAAATCCCACCAGGGAATCGTGCAAGTGCTTCGGCACGAGGGAAAAATCAGTCCCAAGGAGCACGGTCAGGGCTGACCACAGAATAACTTGAGCATTCAAGCAGGCAAAAAATAAATGACAGGTTTTTCCTGCCCAAGGAGAAGTATGACTCGGGACTGTCTGTCTGAGCAGAATAATCTGCAAATATAATCAGCCATTTGGGTGATTAATGCACCCTGTTCTGTTAAGACTTCTCCATCAAAACCTTGGTTAAAAAAATCCCTTCTGTTGAGAAGTTCAGGTATCACAAGTGCAATGACACAGACAAGCATGCATCCCAGCAGAACCCCGAGGGAACTAACAAAGTAAGTAAAAGCAAAATTTTATGTTACTGAGCATGCAACAAGCATCCCAGCTAACCAGACTGGGAATCCAATCACAGTAACAAAAGCAAACAAGCTGGGGTTTAAATAGAAGCAAAAAAACCTTGGAAGGGAAAAACCAATGACAGCAAATGTTTACCCCGATGATGGAATAGTTTAGAAATTATGGCTGTGTGCCAACTCTCCAATAGTTTTAGTTTTGAAAGGTCTGCTAACCTCAGCCACCAAAGTGAATCTGTGCCCTGGTCCCCTCCTGCCCTCGGCTTGGCGACGTGCTGCAGGTGCAGCTTCAGCCTCTTGGCTCTATCAGAAACACCTCTGTGAAGATGAGGAAGAAGTTTCTGCCACCTGACTTTGGGGGAAAAACAACTGATGGCATGTTGCAGAGTATTTTGTGATTTATCAGCTAATCACAATTACAGCATAAACAAATGCCCAGGTCAGTTAATTAAAATTGTTATGGGGGACAGTGAAGAAGCCCAACAGAGCATTAAGGAAGGTAAACCAGACACAAAACCCCTAAAATGCAGAGTTTTAACATTGATTCATACTAATAACAAGTTATGCTAAGTTTTAGTTAAACAGTCAAAGTTGGAAGCTGCTTTAGGAAGATGGCAGAGTCCTGGGATGGTCTGCAATAGGAAACCATGAGGGATTAAAATATTCTGTCAGCAGTAGAGGACAGCAAGGAATTGGTGGCTTAGCTACAGCCTCAGTGGACAAAGCTGGCCAAGGCTGATGCTGTCCTGTGTACAAATCAAGGAGAGCTCAAATATATGGCTTTGCTCTGCCTGATGAAAGAGATGAAAGATGAAAATGCTGCCTGCATTCTGATTGCCAGGTTTAGGGGGAGGAAAACAAGGGGACAAACCTCCGTGACGAACAAGCAACCCCAGTGACAGGCCTTCAGGGCAGTGAGCCAGCCCAGCTTCCCTACAAGCACATGCCGGGGTCAGACCCAAACACAGAAAGATCGAGTCAGGTTTGAACTTATATTAATTTTATTTACATTTCCAGAAGAAAGCATCGGTGGAGTGCAACGTCATGGCTAGTGTCAGAAAGCTCAAGTATTTGTTTGGTTTAAAACAGGCAAACATTTCAGAGGCTGAACTGAGACAACGGGCGCACGCTCCCTTCCCCTGCACGTGTTTCCAGTTCAAGCAATAGGAATTTCAAAAATAAGCTAGCTCATCACATGATGGAGAGGATGTCAAAAACTTTAAAGCTTTCTGTGGTATAAATCCCTAAGCAGGGCATGAAAGTAGCAGGCAGGAAATCTTCTACAGCTGAACTAGCTTATCCCCTGGGCTGAATGTTGGTTGTTTTTTTTTTTTCCTCTTTGGTTGTAGAGTTCTGCTATCAGTGTTGCCAAACACTTCTGTCCAACTTTAATGCGATTCATTACCCAGAGCAGAAATTTGCTGCTACTGGATTAGAAGGATGATAGTTGGTGATGGCACAGAAAAATTTTAACAGGACTCTCTACCAAAGAGAAAAAGAGAAAAAATTGATCATTGTGGATTTCAAAACCAGGGATACAGGAACAAAAACATATCCAGGAATGAGATTCATTTTAACTGAGAACTGAAACCTCCCAACTGCACTGCTGGCCCACAGGAAGTTGTCACAGATCCGGGTTGCTTCTAAGTAATGTATTTACATTTCTAAGTGACTTCTGGGTTCAGCTGGGCCAACAGCTGGTTTCTGCTGACATTTAGCAGACAATGAAAGCCTCCTAAAACCAGGCGGGATTAACCAGTTTCAGCTTTGCTTACCACAGAGCTACAACTTTTGGCTTTCTGCTTCAAAGTGCATGTTTCAAATTAGACAACAAGGCATTAGAGAGTCAAAGGCATCTGCAGACCCCTTGCCTTGACACAGGCCTCAATCAGGACTGGGAAAAAGCAGAGCTGAGTTTGTACAGGCAGAGTCTGGCAGCAGAAACAAGTCACCAAACCACACGTGGAAGTGGCGCTCCCCGATGCAAGTGAAATGGCATCAGCAACCAATGAATTCCTAAGTTACGGGGCTAAAAGATGAGCTGGTTTAGTTGTTTTTCTGTCTTGTAAATATTAGGGAATTCTAAATGTGTCCAGTGAAGACACTGGAAATCTTTTTGCCCTGGCGTTATTGTGAAGTTGCTTGATTTTATTAGAATATAGCTATATTTGGAAAAGGAGTCAGTAATAGATATACACACATTCTTGCTTGCTCTGCAAAGACAATTATCAGATTACAAAAAAAGGCACAAGCAGCACATTCCTCCTCCTTCTATCCCTAAAAGGGTTCCTCCTTCCTCCTTGCTGAAAGCACTACTCTTGCTGTCACCGAACAAACTCCAAGTACACATTTTCGTCTTTGATCCAGCTGGCTTGGAAGCCTCAAGGATTAAAGATTTCTCTTCTGTTTGAATATTTTCAGTGACTAGAATCTCATTGCTTGTTTCACCAATTCTCTTAATCCTCTATCTATATATAGTAAAAGAGATGAAATAATACTGTATTTTGTTTTATTGCTGGAGGCAATCTGCTGTCCCCCAACTCAGTTTCCCAAAGGAAGGAGGTAAAACAGAAAATCTGGCAGGACTTGCTTGCTAGAAACAAGAGCAAGGTGAAACTGCACTCACCCCACATGGCTGGGTGTCACAGAGGAGGAAGCTGGAGCAAAGAAGGGCTCAGGGTTATTTAGCAAGTCGGTGAAGAGCCAGGAACAACACAGTCCAGCAACAGATCCTCTGCTCCAGTAGTCAGGAAACAATTTTGCTTTGCCTAAAAGGCGAATTGTGTCAGAGTCCAGGACATGCCACTTAAAATTCAAGTCTACACTGACACTGGATGCGCAGAGTGGGATAAAGGAATGTGACTCTTTGGTGAATATCCTGGTTATCATACTGAAAATGTATTTTAATAAATTAAATTCCTATCTTGTCTAGGCCTTAACACTGCATTAAATTACCCTCCTGCAGTTGCCTGGCTGATATTTAATGTTTCAGCTATTAAATATCCCACCAACCCTATGTCTTCTCTGTGCAAGGCTTAAACTCCTTAACATCTTATATAAAAATAGAAAGTATGGAGACAAATTGCTCTCTATATTAATCCAGGACTGAACGGCTTCAGTGGCGTGCATTCTGCTCTATTTACAGTTTTAAGGAACTTACTACTTTAGGCAAGTCACAAGGACCTTCTCAGCAGCTGGAAGGTTGGACAAAGGACATGGAGTGATTAGGGAAGGAAGACCAAGTGCGTTCCTTGCGTCACCACAGAGTCATGGACAGCGTGTTCATCCTGTTCCCAACAGCTCTTGAAGCAGCAGGGCTGGGACTATGGCAACAACAGTGGTGACAAAGATGCCAAGTACAGAAAGGAGTTTGAGGTGCCTATAGATGGATCACATCTCATCATGCAGCACCCTGAGAAATTCATGCAACCCTCGGCAGAGGCTGACAGCATGCCTGCCTTTGGCAACATCATGTAAAACACCCTTAACAGCACCTGGAAGGGTTCATGCACACAGGATTTAACCTGGCAGCTCTGAATCAAGGGGTGAAAAGGCTTGTCTAAGATGGTTCTAGCTAAACTCCAGAACGGCCAAGTATCTACCAGGGAGAGTGGCCAGAGGAAGAGTCACGAGCTAGCATGCCTCCAGGCATGAATTGTAACACTGAGCAGAGCCCTAGCGACTCACTGCTTCTCCCAGGGCTTCCATTGTAAGAGGATGGCTCTGGAAGGAATGGTGTGGAAATTCCCCATCCAGGACATCACAGTCCCATGTGCATGTTCATAAAACTATGCTCTGACTTAGAGCAGAGCAGGAAATACTTGTGCTCCCTGCCTGCCAGGAGAGCACAGACTGCATGCACAGGAACACAGCCACAAGCTTTGCTTCCTCCCTGACACAGATTAAGTCTCTCTTTTGAGAAGTAATTCGTACCTTGTTTTGCTTTCTGTTTAAACCCCAGTTGCCCTCCAGTCAAATTTCCCTGTGTGCTCTGCCTGCCTTGCCACTAGAGAGGCAGGGGAGTCTGTGCCCTGCTGCTACAGCACACAGACTCTTGGGTAGAACAGACCAAAGTCCACCTGGAGGTTGAAAAGGCTAAACCACTAAGCGTTCAGGAGTTTTGATTGTTCAAAAATAAAAGCAAATTGTTTCTAGGAAATCTTTTTGTATCTGTATGCATATGCTGGCCACTGCTGGGTTTCCAACTCATATTCCTAGCATTTGGCTGACAGTGGAGAGGACAAGAACGAGCCCATCAAATTCCCAAGTGCTCCTGATTGTGCCATTTTGCCCTAAGATGTTCCTGGTCTAGAGAGCAGTTGCACAAAAGCACTGATGGGAGAATTACAGCTAAAATATCTAACTTTGTCTCCTGTGGGAAATATCTTTATGAGAGATCTTTCTCTACCCAAAGGCTATCAACACAGGGCTTGCTTCCTGCTCTCTGGTGACATGAATGAGAACATTTTGCTTGTTACCAGAAACAATGCAAGCCATCACTGATAGAAACCCTTTGCCCATGCTACCTTTCTGCTGCAGTGTAAGCAGCCCAAGTAGCCCAGGGTATTAGAACAACTAGGATCAGTAAGAGAAATTGGAATTTAAAAATCAGTCCTGAAAAGGTCAGGTCTTGAGTCACAGCATTGAAGGATACAGGTAAGTTGCTCTGAAGTGCATCTTTTTCCTACTCTCTTTTCTCAGAGTTTTTATACATACAGAACATATTAAACATGCTGGTGATAACTCAGTCTCTCTTTCAGGCACTATCACTGGACACAGCAGTCATTTTACTCATAGCTTTCTTCTTGCTATTGCAGCTCCACCAACATTACCCTGGATTCCCCTTATAACCGGAGGTTTCTTCTAGATCTCAAAAAGAGATTGATATATCAAAACCAAATTCAATTACAAAATATAATAATATCCTCTTCTTGGAAGTGAAGCTGCCCCATATTCCAGACTGTGGCAGGATTTTTATGTCCTCAAAATATTTTTAATAAGTTCTACTTAAAATATATCTGAGTCCAAATTTGCCTGTTCGGCATGTTGTCATGCTCTCAGCTGAAGATCCATTCCCTGTCAATTCCTTGTGGGCTCTGCTGAAGGGCTCTTCTCAGTTGTCTTCTGCAGACTTGAACATGAGAATGGCGTTGTAGATCTTCAGGGCAGGACCCAGCTTGATACTGAGTATTTTAACTATGTCGCTCTGGTTCAGGAGCAGGAAGGCCTCACCATCTATCTGCTAGAGGTTGGAAACACAAAATAAGATAAAGCCTAACATCAAGAGATAGGTAGGATTCTCACTTCTGGTCGTTCAAGTAAACAATGTACTTTGAACTGAGGAATGAAAGTACGAATGCACGTCCAAAGACTGAAACCTTGTATTTCTCCCTACTTCTGGCACCCACACCCCTGTGAAATTCCCAGGTATGCTGCCCTTTCCAAGGGTCTCAGACCTTATCTAGCAGCCTTTTTTCTAGAAATAGAGAAGTCTGAGTGTGGGCAAGACTTATGGAGAGACCATAAGAAGGATGCTTCATTAGACTTTATATTCACTATAATTGCTCTAAAAAGCCAGCAACTGTCAAAAAACCTACAGCCTATTCACAATCTGTGGCCAGAAATTAGATCAGGAAATCTAGAACACAAGTCTTCAGGAGGCGGCTATCCAAGAATTAATATATTACAATGATTTACAATGATTAGAAATATAAAATCACCATTTCCTAGTGCATTCATTACATTCTGTCACTGCATAGACTCTTCAATGCCTGTTAAGCTGTTCAGGGTAAAATTTAAAGCCAAACACCCCTTTTTTCATCTTTTTTTTCAGTCAGCTCTGCTAAAAACCTTACAGATGAGAAAAATTCCTGAGATGTTAACATCTGGCTACTCTCACTACTAAGATGTACTCTGCCCATAGACAACAAATCTCTGTTTAAAGGAGAAACAGGAGGACATTGTGAAATTGTTTTCAGTGACACTAAATGGGCTTGTTTAGCACATGGTAGAAGAGATTGTGTGCTATATAGAACAAAGCATAGAAAAGACATGTAATCTGTCTGAATTTACACACACACTCTCCTACTCCATCAGCAAGGAGATCTTTGATTAGATTCAAAGTAAGCAAGTGAAAAACATACTACCTTGTGAAAATACAGGATGCTTTAGGTAGCAGCAAGTGAAATCGTAACATATTATTTTAAGAAAAGGTTAAAAATTTACTTAGGTTTACAAGAACATCCACAGAGACAACACAGATATAATTAATATAAACCCCAACTGCTGCAGGGAAGAAGCCAAAGATTAATGGACACAGACAAACAATATGCGTCTCCCTAAGTTATTCCATTAAAGTCCATTTACAGAGACTGACAGCATCTCATCCTCTCACTTGATGTTCACCAGTGCAGCAGACAACACCGGACACTCAACTCATCCAGAACAACAATTCTATTTATGTAGTCTTCCTAACTTGGACAGTAACGACTGGAGGAAGAGGACACATTGAATAAACTTGGACAAATATATAATTAAAGCAAAGAGCTGGGAGCCAGGAGATTTGATTTCCCCCTCTCTAACCACACAAGAGACGATCAGCAAGTTACTTAACCTTCCAGTATGTACACTGGAAATGACAGCAGCGCTCCCAGCCCACAGATTACTGGCAACACAATGTCCCCGGATCCTATTTGCAAGCTGCGTAGAGTCTACACTACTGCAATGAACATGTTAAAAATATCTTGAAACAAATGGACTGCTGCTTAAATTAAATAATACAGAGTCAAGACTAGCCAAAAACTGCTGGAAAACAGTCCTACATTTCAAAATGGTTTTGAGTCCAGCATTATTACTATGCTTCATTTTCACTGCATTGCCTCAAAGATGCTTATTTTAAACAGACCTTCCCTGAACTGGACCTAGAACAAGCACAGTATCAGTGCCTGTGCTTTATTATTCATTTCTTTGTTCCATCTTATTTGGATGGTTTTTAAAATTCTGTGCACAATTTGTTCTCTTCATTCCTAATGTAAGCAGCAACTTATCCCTCTCCCCCCCCGCCAAGAGAAGTCTGCAAGGGATTTATTTATCCTGAACAGCGAGCACTCAAAGGCCTGATTACAACTAATGGACAATGTGGGTGGAGTTCAGCAGTCCTGTCACTCACACCTGAATTCTGGCCAAAGCCAAACTGCTAAAAGGGTTTTAATTTCAAACTGACAATTTGGTTTGAGCATAAACCTGAAACACAACCCAAGACCCTCTCATTTGGCACAGGGAATCATACTTTGAGGCTGCAGAAAGTAATGTATTAAAATAGAACATGGCTATGTCGCTCTCTGAACCAGAAAGCAGCCACTGTATTCAGGACTCATTTAAATTAAGGCTAGAAGAAATAAAATACATTGTGAATGGTTGGATTCATTAGAAGATTTGATAGTTACATCTTGCCTACCTTACCTACCAAACTCTCACCTCTGAATGCATCTTCACTAGAAATCAGGACATACCTTTTACACTCAGCTACACTGAAAGATTGGTTCATTCGAATAAATTTCATTATTCCCACTATATTCAATGAAACAGTAGTCCACTACATTGTTACATGGTGAACAGTGCTTTGTGCAAGCCTCCATTTCTTTTGCTTTTTATTTTGTGTGAGTGGGTGTTTTTTAAAATAAGGGAAACCAAAATACAAATACATATATCCCATAAAATGCACTACAGCCTGATTCATCCTGAAAGGAAGCCAGCTCTGGGGAGCAGTCATCTATTAAAAACCTGCCCTTTACAGTCACTACAATGTGCAATGCTTTTCCTTGGTCCAGAGGGTGTGCTCTGTGCCACACAGAACAGAGAAGGTACAGCCCCTTCCCTCAAGCTCTTACAATCAGAGCTGTAGAGCTGTGATAGAGGGGGAGGTATGTCTGTGCAAATTAATCAGGGGCTCATAAAGAACCTCCAAGTCATACCTGCAATGTAATTGGAAGCCAAAGCACTCAACAGAGATTAAGTGTCTGTGATCCATGCAAAGAAGTGTGCTAAAAAACAGGACAGCCACATTCTGTGCCTGCTGAGGTTTCCAAGAAGCCATGGTGAAAGCACCACAAACAGGGAACAAGTCCAGCCCAGCACGTGGCAGCAATGATAGGACACACTGCATGCAGGAGATGCTCTGATTGCCCAACCACTGCTTGTTCAAGGAAAGGTTCCCCTCCTGCTCTTACCTCAGCCCATGGGGGAAGCCAGTGATTCCTGGGAAACCCTACGACTGCCAGCCTCACCAAGAGAAGCAGGCATATGTGCTCGTTTGAGGGAGCAGATGAGATCTTCATCGCACCATTCCAACAGGACATCTTTATAACGATGCCAAACCCACCACACAATAGTCCAAGACAGGATGTTAAGCATAAGCTCAGTGATTGGAACTGCAGGGGAAATTTAAAGCAGCAGAATGCAATTAGCCATGCTGGAATTCAGCTCTATGCCGAAGCTGCCTCCTAAATGCCACAGGCTCTTTAATGACAAGCCTGAGCATGTCTATGCTATCCGCACTGTACAGAGTAACGGGACTCAAAACCACCTCGCTGCCATCAGACCAGCCAGTGGCATGGCACAGGATTTGGGCAGACTTGACTTACCTCTTCCCTGAAAACAGATGCTTGTTCTTTGCAACCAGGTAAACGCTGGATAAAGCTTACCACCTGAAATTACATGTGAGAAAACAGAAACATGGATAAGTAAAATGGGGTATCACCAAGCAAAAACATCTTATTTCTGCATGAGAGTTCTATATGCAAGAGTTTTTAAAACTTTAATACTTACAACTCTCCCATTAATGAAGGTTATATATGAAAAACATTACTGGGTTGTTGCTGCAACACCCCTGAAAAGTGTATTCTGGTTACCTATAATACTTTCTGTATTGCCTTTTGACCATTTATCTTTCTGTAAAAGTCTAAGTTTCTCCATTTTAGGATCTTTATAAAATACAAAAAATATTTTTACAGATTAAAAGCCATATATGGCTATATTATTTTAAACCCATCCACAACTTCACTTTCTCTATGGTATTGCTGGAAAATAAAATTAAAAATGATTTAGACAGTTTCCCATGATGACATGCCTTTAAGAGACAAGATAAACCAACCGAATGAGTACTGCTGGTTTACCAACATACAGAAGGCAGAAGAGCTGGGAAGGAAAGGAGTTTTGGTTTTATTTAATCCATGGTGTGTGCACAGGATCCATGGAACCAACAGGATTAAATGAGTAAAAATTTTACATTTCACATTAGGGGAAAACCTTTCTAAGCAGGAAATCTGTTAACATTTGGAATGATCACCCTGGAGACATGCTAGCAGCCCTTGGATTACATTATATAACACCAAGTAGTGCGAGAAGCAGTCCTGAATGCAGTGGAAGATGACTTAATATGTATTGTCTTCTCCAGCTGTAGCTTCACTGGTTCATAGAAGATTTGTATATTGAGGCATAATCAGATCAAACATCTCATGCTAATTGGATGCTCCCTTGCAGGAACAGCTCTGTTTCATCAGGCATATTCATTTGAGTTATTACAGATGTGACATTTCTTCCATGAACACAGAAAAACAATTAGGAGAGGTCACTGTCAAACATGAGCTTCCCTTTAACTCAGGATTGTCAGATTCTCCCCTAAATCATGTCATTGCATCTCCAGCTGATCCCACCATTTGACTAATATTCATCCCCTTCCCCCAATTCCAACCACGCAGGAACGGAGCTGACAGCATGCCCTCTGGTTTTGCTCTACCCTGGCGGAAGCTGATTTTGGTGAACAGCTCTGACTCCTGTTGTTTCTGTTATGTAATCTGAAAGCAGAGCGTCCCTCTCACGTTTTGCCCTTATCTTCTGCTAGTAGGGACAGCTTCATTTTAAAGGGAACCCCTAAAATCCACATCTCCATCAGGCAATGACTCCACATTTTCTTCTGTAGAAGTGCAAACTCCTATTATAAACAAATAACAAAATACTACTTTCCTTTTGAATCCCCCCACCTCCTTATAATTAAAACACAAACGAAAATCCTCCTGCAGGGTCTGGTACCTTCCAGAATTTAAGAGACAGTTGGACCCCTCAGGGCAAGATGGTGAGTGCCCTTTAGTGTCTATGGTACTGAGAGGCTGGTAGAAACTCTGGGGAATGGTCTGAGCTTGCCTTGCTCCTGTGTCCTTCCCTGCACAATTGCTGCTGGCTATTGTCACTGACACTGACTGACAAGCCTTTGATCTGTCCCAGAAGTAATTTGTACAGACACTGCAAGCACTCTTTGCCACAAGAGTGGCCTTTTAAACAAACAGGAGTCCTGCGGTCTACCAGAAATGGAGAAAAGAGAGGGAAGGAGGATGCAAGAGGAGAATACAGGAGAGAAGGTCCCCAGCATGTGAGCCAGACCCTGGGTTCCACTGAGCTGCAGTGAGCTGCCTGGCCCATCACTGCTAGGGGAGGAGAGTTCCCAAACAAAGACACGGCAGCTGCGGGACAAAGGAGGTTCAGGTGCACAAGGCCAAAGCACAGTAACACCATGGGCTAGAGGAAACCAGCACAGCCCCACAATGGTGGCAGTGAAGCCCTGAACCAAGGGAAAGGGTAAGGCTGGAGGGGCTCAAGATGAGGGTGGGAGAGGTGTCAGAAAGATTAGGAGCACAGCGGGATGAGGCAGATCAGGGGTTTTCCTTTGAGGAGGCGAATGCCTGCCTGCCCTTCCTGCTGGTAACAACCTCAGTGCTCACAGAGCTATCTGGTTGAAGCTTCTTACACTATGACTGCATGTTGGTAAAGGGAAGGGGGTTGAAAAAGAGCTTAATGTAATTCTGAGAACACCTTAGAAACTCCATGCAACCCATATGGAAGGTGCTGACACAACCCCAGCTGTGTGTGGTATATTGAAATCAGCACAGTATCGGTGTACCTTTTTGGTAAAGTTGGAAGGTAGCCTCATACAGCACTCCTTTAACATCAAGCTATAGCAGAACTCACAACACCTCAGGAGACTATGCAGACGCTGAGTTTAACTGGGATTTAGTAACACACAAGCAATTAGCACAAGGACAGTCCCCCCACAAGGTATTAGCTTCTGATGCAGGATTAACTAATGAACAATACAACTCTAGCACATACTAATGTTCGTCTGTGATTCAATATCCTTCACTAGCTGTGCTCTGAAAACATGACAGGAAGCTTTCAATAAATAACAAAGCTGCATTAAAGTAACTACTTTTGTTGTCTGTTCAGTGTTACCAAGATTTTCTTAGCTTGAGGGCCCCTAAATACTGCTGCTGCTCTGCCATTTCAGCTGTTCTCAACCAACAGAGAATTAAAGCAACATTTTTTTCCTTAATGTGGGTTTTATAAAATAAAAACAGTTCTTCAGTCTGAAACCAAAGGAGAATTTTACACCCCCATTGCTCTTGTTTCAGATCAGCAGAATGGCCTCCTTTGTGCAGCAGAGTTCAAAGCACAACCCAAAGGCAAATGTTTGCCCTGTAGGAAGATGTTAGGAGCCCAAATGCCGACAGATCAGATCTACTTTGGACTCACTAAAACACAGAAAGTCCTCCTGCTTTCATCTTCCAGACCTCCGGCTACATTTCACTGCACATGCTGATCCTGCAAGTGCTCATACAGAGGCCAAATTGATTCCTATGGGAATCTGTGATGAACATAATTTGCAAAACCAGATCCACTTTACTGAAATTCAAGACAAAGCCTGTAATGACTTTAGCCAGTCCATTGTGGTGCTGCAGCTGATCTTTTTAATGTGCCATTCACACTCCTACTGGCAGTCGAAACTTCATCAGTTGTTTGAGGCTGCAGCACAGAGCACAGTTCAGTGTATTCTGGGTTTTGAATCGCTATATCCAGAGTGCCCTGCATTCATGCCCTGTGGTCCCTGCTTACATTCATCCGTTATCAAACTAATATCTCCCAGTTAAATTTACCCAGCAGTTGCTTTAAAGGTCAGCTGCAAAGGACAAATTTTATTTGGCTTGTATCCTGACTCTGTTCTTCCATGAACCAGCCTCCATGTTTTATCCAAAAGAAAGAGCCTCTGATTTTCACATCAGAGGATTAACTGCTTCTGCGTTTACTGATGTTCTAGAAGACCTTTTGGAAAAATCATTGGAAGCTTTCTCAAAAGAAGAGTATGAACAACAAAACTTTCAGAGAGATTTTTTTCTTCCTTGCTATGAATTTAATTCAAACACATTTTCATTACAAAAAAAACAACAACAAAAAAAAAGGACCAAGTTTTAAAACTGCAACACTAATTGCTCTGTCCCCTTCACAATTGCTGTCGTTCCTGTCTCCTGTGAGACTGCAATCCCACCAGCCTCCTAGCAGTCTTCCAGCATGAAGAGCAGTCAAGACTGGATTTATCTGATGTAAGAGGCACTTAGGGAAAATGCACTTTCTAAAAGTCTCTGAAGATCCTCTATGCATCATGAAGAACAGCACCTTTTTCCTGCTTTGCAGATTACCTACATACTGACAAGCACAACATTACAGCACATTTATCTTGAATTAAATGGCTTGCGATTAACCGCCAGGATCCAAATTGTCACCACTTCCCAAGTGGAGATACAAATATTATTTATGCCCAAGGCATCGAGGCAAAAACCAACTACTCAGCACACAAAAGACACTGGCTTTTTCACATGCCACCTAATTACAGGAGACATCTCAAGAGCTAGTACCGCAGAGACATATCCTCAGCTGCACAGCTACCTCTGTCAGAAATCAGGTCAGGCTGTGGGCAGTTTTGTTCCAGGGGAATCAGGCAGGGAGATGAAGGAGGAGTGGGCATGCACAGTGCAGTATGGAATTATCTGCAACGTAATAGTGAATCAGCAGCAAAGTCACGAGAGAGGGGGAGGGAGATCAGAGAGAAATGGAATCTGCTCTCAGAATCATGTTTCAGGCCTGAGGACTAAAACATCAAGGGGTAAAGAAACAAAGAAAGGGAGGGAATCCTATTCTGGGAAATAAGCTGTGAACACCAGAGGGTTAACAGGGATCCTTCCCTTCCCTTATGAAGGGACTTGGGTATAACTTCTAGCTGAGTCAGCTACAGCATACACAAAGCAAACAGAAGAGCACTGCCTAGGAAAGGAAAGAAAATAAAATGTCTTCCAATGAGCACTCCAGAAGAGGATGGCTCTGGCGTTCCCACACCCCAAGAAAGCAGAAGAGGGAACAGGTAACTCACCTCTTCCACAGTCCATTTGGCCACGTGTTTGGCTGTGAGGCCCGAGACCTCTGGCAAGAGCTTGCAGTGCTGCTCCCAGCAAAGATGGAGGCGGTGGGTCGGGTTAGAGGCCAGGGAAGGCATGAAGATGGACTGGTGGAGGGCCTGCTGGAGATCCAAATCAGGGTCTAGAAAAGGAAACGAGACAAGTCAGAGTGAGGCTTCAAGCAGGAGCAATTACAACAAAGCAGGAGGAAGGGTCACACTCTGGAGGGAAAAGCAAGGCAGGGTGAGCAGACAGTCAGGCACGGCTACTGTATGGCACGCTGAGCTTTGAGGGCGTTCTTTCCACCCTCCCAAGAAGGAGAAAGAAAAAAAAAAAAGATAAGATTGCCAGGCTGGAGGCTTTATCGTTAGCTTCTTCCCTGGAAAATGATGTCATGCTGCTAACAGAAAAGATGTTTGCAGCATTTTATTGACAAGGTGGAGGAGTTCTGGTAACAGAATCTTCAGCTGGAAACTAATGGCATCATTCCAGCTCACAGCTGTAGCCAGCCTGCGAAGAGCGCTACGCATGCCAGCTGATGGCCTGGGCTTGCTGCCTCCCCCAGAGACTCCCAGGCCAGGAGTGCTGCATGTTACCTCCAGACATCAACTCCCTCCTCATATGTCAAGTGATGGAAGCTTTAAAAATCAAGGCGAGAAAAGGAAGAAATCACCCCTCCCTAATGAGATCACTCGAGTAGTGCAGAGTCATGGTCCTACAGGGACTTGCCTGGTTATACAACAGGAAGCGAAGCAGAGGATGGAAACAAGATGGGAAACATTCCTCTCGTTTACAGTGGTTAACCTGTGCTGTCCCCTCGCCCCCACCATGCCAGGCTGTGCACAGGGTGCACTGGCTGCCCGGCGCCATCCCGTGGCAACCATACAAAATTCCAATTTTGTTCCTGCTTTCAGATAGGTTTGGCATGCCCAGCGCCAGTACGGCTGCTGCTCGCCTCTGCCGAGCTTGCTCAGTGTTAGCACAAACGGTTGTTAGTAGGCTGGTGTGTTAGTATCTGTGGGGTGTGTCAGTCGCTATGTGTAAAGCACAAAGGAAAACAGTATTATAAAGAAAAAGCAGATTTCCATGATTTGCCTGCTCCTCACCAGCCAAAGTGAAAAGCAGTGCTGGAGGTAAAGCCTGATCTAGCAAAAGGTCTAGCTCTGGGTAATCGTGAAACTACAGGTCAGTGGATTATTGCAGAACTTCCCTCCACTGATTTCCATCATTCTGTTTAAGGTGAATGCAAAGGGAGAGCAGACAGCTTTCTCTGCCAGCTGCAACTGCAGCTCAGCTGGCAGAATTGACTGCAGAAGTCAGCACTAGGTAAAAATGAGTATTAAAAAAAGCGCTAGGCACCTGTCCCAGTTTGTGCCTGCTTAGCTATTTTTGATTGGAGACTTATTACCATGTTAAATCCTCCTAAAAGCCTGGTCAGCTCTGTTCTCTGAAATGGCTTTTTATAGTAAATCTGAAAGTTAAGCATATGGTTTGCTAAAGTGATATCAGAAAGCTTTTCTTAAAACTTAACCTGTCATGTACCAGGAGAAAAAAAAATACTGTTTTTCCATTTAATTTTTTGTTTTCTTTTTCATCCTTAGGCAAACCTTAAAAAAGTCACCACCCAAAATGATTCAGATTGTTTCTGAATACCCAAGAGGGTCTAAAGAAAGAAGTATGTTAATGGAATTTCAACTATCTGCCAGGTTTTGAGCAAGTCTCCCTTGATATCTCTGCTGGTTCTGTCAGCAGAATGGTCACCAACTGTTTCGGGAACAAAATACCCTTGCCACTTCAGAAGAGTATGCAGTGGTACACGAGATGGTGCAAGCTTGTCTTCTCAGTTAATAAATATGAGGGTTCACTCTACAAAGCATTAAACCTTTCACTTCTGAGTAATTTTACCCTTCCTCTTCATTTTAAAGGAAGAAAGGCCATCACCTCCAGCATCTCCTTTCTCTTGACTATGGAATCAAACACACAAAAAGCTGTAAAGTTTTAAATGCTCCTTGTGACTGTGGTATATTGCACACATATGCACACATGCATAGCAAAAGAAATAAAATTTAACCAACCTTTCCCATTGTTTTCCTGTTTCACCAGCTGGAACTTTATATAGGCATGTGAGCACCCAAGCCTGAAAGGACCAATTACAAAACATTTCAAGAGATATACAAATTGATATAATTTCTTCTCTATACAGAGATTAATGGGACTTTAGGAATCAAGACCTTTTCCCTCTTAAAATAAGCAATAGCCCTGCTCTGTCCTTGACCTCCCTCTCTAAGCTAAGGACTGTGCTATTAAATTCATGGCTAGAACTCAGATTTGAGTTTATTGCAGGAAAGAGAGGGACCAAAATAATGGGAGGAAGGGAGGAGATTTGCCATGTGAAGGGAGGAGATTTTACCCTACGCTGCAAGTCTCTGATCAAATTGGGCTGTTCTAAGTTATGATTTATGTCTGTATTTCAAATACAGCATCAAGAAACACAACTGTAAATGCATGAAAATACATCACAAAAATCTTATTTACTTTTTTGGTTTGGCTTTGATATCTGCAGAGGAATCCTCTTCTACCCAGTCTCTCTCTTGATTGCTTTCAGACTGTTCCGACAGACTGCGAATGCTGCTTTGACATGACTTTTCACTGTCTTGTGCAGATTTTCTGGAAAGACAGACAAATGATAGTAGCTAAGCTGACATCCTGTTACCTTTTCCCGCAGGAGAGCGAAACTGGCTGTTCCTTGCAAGTGAGAGCAAAAACTACCACCTAGTGGTAGAAGCTTCCCTCTCCCCCACCATCATTACGGGTGCAGTACAAAGTGATTTTTTACTCTTCAGCGTGGATTGAGAGATTATGTGAAATAAATCAGCCCCTGTGGACTGAGGCTGTGATCCCAGCAGCTACAAGAAACCCACTGAAGCATGTGTTATGGTGAAATCAAGAGATTTAAGATCTTTGAATCTTGGTACCTCCAGATAACATTTAAGACTCTCCATGACTGAGTTTGATGCATAAACTGAGCTACACAGTTGCCCAAGGAAGGACAAGCAGTAGGGTGTTATCAGATTTGCATACTGAATACAGACCTCCCACTATCAGGAAATGAAATATTTAGAAGAATAGAAATATATTACAATTTCAGAATGCTATTTATTCTGGGAGAATCCCAAAGCTCCTGACAGAGCTTTATGGTAATGGTGCCACTGAAATACAATCAATTCTGGTGTCAAAATTAGGAAATGGAGATACTTGCGCATTTCTGGGATGGGAGGAATAAAACTTTGGCCATGTATGCCAGGGAGGGGAGAGAAGTTTTACTTTTTTCTGGCCAAATATATCTTGAAAATGTTACAAATCTAAGCAAATAAATGAACTTTAAAAGGTATATAAGATGTCATACACAACAAAGACCAAAAGCATTGCTGGAGTTTGCCCTAGTGAGATTAGATTAATACAGACTAAAGGTGACAACAATAAAAGTCTTCATGTCCAGTCTGTCCCATGACACATTTTAACTGCCTCCTGCAGTCCAAGAACTAACACACAGTTTGCTTCAATGCTACTCAATTCCATGATTTTCATGTAAGAAAATAAAAATATCTGAAGAAGCTCAACTTGTTTACCAAGTCATACACATGTAGTCATTATGCCTACTAGTGTAATACAGCGACTATAGGGTGGGTTGCAGGTACAGTTTAATAGTGCAAAATAACCTTGCTTGACAGTTTTAGGACAGGAAACGAAGGAAAAGAATATATTTTAAATTGAAACAGCAAGGAAAAATTTATGGAGACAGAATGCAATTTCCTTTGTTGGAATGTGACCAGAGCAGCAGGATTAAGGAATCAAGAAACCTATTAAGGCATATGAGGGTATAAAAGTGCACTGCTCTGTGTTAAGAATGTCTGGGGCATGGGTCAATATTACAGACAGATGAACTCAATGCTCTGCTGCTTCTTGGCCAATTCCTGTGTTTTTCAGCCCTATAAAATGATTTTGCTCCCCAGTAGCCACCCAAGAAAAGGGTTCAAATTACCTGGATTGCGGAGAGTCTTCCTGAGAAGACTCTCCTGCTCCCAAAAGAAATGGGACAGGAGTTTCCAGCCTCTTGGCTTTCTGCATGCTATTGCTAGGGGAAGGTCTCTCCCCACTCAGACGATCCTGTAACAAGTTTTCTCTGTTGAGGTTCACATCAGAATAGGGGCAGCCAACTAACCTGTATTAAAGAAAAAAAAGACACCCCCCCCAAAAAAAAGAGAGATGACAATGCATGTTTTCAAGTCATACAGTCTTACCAGTCTCAGGCAGTCTTATCCATCAACAAACTCAGAAAAAGTGAGGCCAGAAACAGTCAGGGAGATGTTATTACCCAGTCTTAGGTGTGGGAGCAGGGGACTACATGGCAGAATTAGAAACCAAACTCATGTTTTTAAAGAATCACCTCAGAGAACAAGAAGAGCTCTTCCTCTGTAACCTGGTTGTCTGAACAGTATTTCATGAAACAAGAGAGTCTTGCAACTTCACTCTAAAAAATTCAAAGCACTTTACCACATTATATACTGCCAGATCTTCAGACCTCCCACCTGAGTTTGTTTTCTTGCTCTTTAAAATAGTTCAATAGAGAAATTCCTTAAGAAATCAAAAGGCAGAGCAGAAAACGTGAGCTAGCTCTCCTCACTCTTATACTTTAATCATCTACCCACACTCTCTCCCTCTTTAACTGCCTCCTTGCATGCTCTTCCTGGGTGTATAATTTTACAAAAAACCTCCTTCGGTAATGCTGGAATGTAGAAATTGGAGTGAATTAATCTATGTTGGATTGTATAGCAGTTGTAATGATTATACTGGTATAAACAGAATTTATGATGAAACAGCACATTTAGACACAAGAGGGAGCTGCAATTGCAGTTATAACTATCTCCAGAATAAACACCCTGAGATAATTTCAATGCAGTGCAGGTGCTTGTTGCTGCATTATTATTATGGACAGCAGTCAGACTCTTGCAGGCAGAACCCTTATAAGAAGATCTCATACACATACGTATAATGTGTTCCATATCGTGGTCCCCTGACATGACCAATACCATGGCAGCCTGGAGTAGGGCATGCTTGTCCCACTGTTCCCACTCGATCAACAGCAGCTGGTAATAAGAAGAAAAAAGTTAAACAGATTTGTAAAATGCTCCCTGCATCTGAAAAGCAGATTTCACTTAGGAAAATTATTCAACATAACAATATGATGTCATCTACTTTACCTAGAGGGACTTGCAAAGCGTGTCCAGTTTTTGCACACCAGCCTACTGGATGAACATCAGGGCTGTCTGCATCGACCCAGAAATCATAATTACGGTCCCAACCATCAAAATGTATCTAAAAGAAGCACAGTCTCAGTGAGAGATACAGTTAAGGACATGACTCAGCTTTAATTTTAACTTCCCCCTTTGTTTCACCTTGCTCAGCTTGGGGATGATTCATTCAATCTTTCAGTCAAGCACAATCGTCCTTTGTGCTCAGTGTAACCATTTATTTTCCTGTCCCCTGCCCCTATTTAACAGAACACCAAATTCTGGTGACACAGTCAAATAACAGGGTCTGCAAGAAAGCACAGACCATAGGGTATTCCAGCACACTCTATACTCAAGGACTAAAACTTTGCAAACACAATTGCTTATTTAATTGTTTTGTTTTCTGAGCATCCCAAACACCATAAAAGCCAACAAGTTTGGTGAGTTTTGCAGTAATCAAGCTAGAATTTTCTGCTGAATGAAGAGACTAGGAATAGCTCAGATCCAGGACTGGTTAACAGAGACTATGGATTACTGCAGTTTAAAGGCTACTGGGTTGTCTATGCAGCAAAGTTTCAAACAAATGTATGTACCGAGTATCATGCTACTATATATTGGCAAAACTTGACTTTTGCTTGCGATCACAGTGATGAAACTAAGAATCAAATGGCTAATGGGGAGCGAACTCCACTCCTGCCCACATAATCATCCTTTAGGAAGCAGACCTGTGGCTGAGAAGCCTCCATTAGTGCAGCCTCCACTTTAGCTGGCTCATACTTAATTTCTCAGAAGCCAAAGCACAACAGATTTTTCTGGCAATATATTTATGTGAAAAGTATTAGTTAAAATCCATTTATGTAACAAATTCATACTGGAGAACAAAGCTGCTTCCCACATGTACCAGGGTTTAACTTGCTTTGGGTTTTCCTTTAAGTATTCTAGGAGAAAAAAAAATTGTCAGATAGCTTCTCACCAGCAGAACATTAATGCTACCTTCACTCACACAGATCACACAGAAACAGACAGGAGATGGAAAATCATGCTGTCAAATGTTATTTCAAAATAGTTACATTAAAACAGTAACTAACGATACCAGGCAATTCCATGAGATTTCAACAGGACAAAACAACAGAAATAATTTCCAGCTGGGCAGGCCTGTAGGCTAGATCATCTACAAGGTGTCTGTTTGCTGCTCCTCATACCAAATGGATATTTTTTCTGTACTGCCAATCACTACATTCCTCAGCACAAGGGCTCTGCACTTTGAAGCAAGGTCATACCTTAATGCGATGGTCGTCTTTGTCAACTATTGTCGCCACTCTTATCAAGATGGGATTTCTTCTGTCCACAGCCTCTAACTTCATATTAACTTGGAATCCGTGAGCAGGACGCTGTAAGAGAGGATTGTAAGCAGAATGCTAAAAAGTCTGGGCATTCAGAGCTAGTCACCTGCTCTGAATAAAATGTGCTGAAGTTTTCATCTTCCATTCAAATGCCTTTGCAGCTTTGGCCCCTGATCTCACATGGCAGACTGCTTCAGAGGTTAAAATCAGTTTCCTACAGGTTTAAGCTGTCTGTTTGTCACCCAAAACTACTTGAGAGGAAGTCCGAGCTTTCTCAGTGCAGAGAAGCATTTCACAGCCAGGGCAAGAGGCACTTCCCTAACAGAAAAAAGGCCAGATACTACCACAAGCTCCACTGCCATACAGACTCCGCAGTCTGACAGCACAACTCCCAAACACAACAGAGATGATCTCATATCTGACAAGGACAGTGGCCAGTTCACCACTGTCTTACACCTGAAACACACCACCACGTGATGTCTCTCTTCACTACACTATACATGACTTCCTTCTTGGCATCTGGATATTACAGAGTTACTTCCATTAAGCAGGTTACCACCTACTTATGACAACAACCGCATCTGCTTGTTAACAACAACTGCTGAGAACTGCAGTGCTGGAACTCAAAAGCAGCTCCAGCTGCTGGAGTCTCCCATCTGCAGCTGCCAGCTTACCCCTTCTCTCAAGCCCCAGCAGTCAAACTACTTTGTAAATCTCCAGAATGTCCTTTGACCTCATGCGTGCCCTTTGCAGCACCCACAGATGTAAACCTCTAAGTAACAGACAGCGTTTACCAATTTTTCCATTTATCTTTAAATGATCGACTGCAAATTCCTCCTCTGACCTCCTCAGCTGGGGGTTATGGAGCACTGGATACTCATTCAAAACACATCCTTCTTGACTTCTGCACACAAAGGTCAGGATTTTAGCAAGAAATGATGAATCAAGTCTTTGAACAAGATCAGGATAATGAAAAGATGATTGTAATCACTCTTCCCTCACAATCCTCCTTACCCTTTTTACTGTCAGTAGCTGGGGCCAGGGAAGGAGGTCCACTTCTGAGCTAAGTGGATTACAAACTCCAAACCTTGAGTTTCTTTTTGGTCTTTTCAGCTGGACGCAGACATTTATCAACAGGCTTTCAGCTACAGGACACACCGGAAGCCAGACAACCTAAACTGCTTTTAATTTTAAGAGCACCTTATTGAACCAGCCAACCTTGTCCAACTTCCTTGAGGAAGGAGCCTGAATGCTACAGAACAAAATCCTGCCCAGGTGAGCCAGGCTATTTGTTTAAGTCTTGCTGAAGGGTTGCTGCCTTTTTGGCAATGGCTTCTGAATGTTTTTGAATTGACAGCCCAAGACAATGGGCTGAAATAGCGAAGCTTATGAGAAAGCTGTCTCCTGCATTTTTGGGTGGAGAAGGCAGAAATCCAGACACAAGATCTGCTATTTGTGCTGAAGATCCATGTCTTCAGACTACATAAGATAGCTCTTGAAAACTGTTAAAAACTAATTCAGTGAGAAATGCCTTTTCTGGCTCTCAACCCATATTTTTATGTACTGATTTCCTGTAATTGCTAGCTGGAATAATAATAATAATTAAAAAAATCAATAACTGTGCCATATATTTGCACTTCAGACCAACCAAGCCAGAAAAATAACAAGGTTTGATCTTGAAAGAGCTCTATTAACTGTTGATATATCAAATGTCAATTTTTTTTCTGTCTCATTTTTGAAACACAGTCTCAGATGCTAATTTATATTCTGGAGTTTCATGAGAGCCAGAACTGGCCCTTCTGCTATTCTCTCAAAGCCAGATACCTGAAGGAGCAAAAAAACATGGCTGCAGAGATGTAAGTAAACCAGGAAATGAGGCAGACAAGGCAGCTGCATTCTCCCTTGGAAGAACACTTCACTTTGTAAGAATCCAAAAAAAGGGAGCACCCAGTACTGAAAAGGGTCCCTGTCCTGAGCAAAGTCCAGTTATCTTCGGGTGACAGTTCTCAACATATTTTGTATTCCGACAATCTGAGGAAAGAATGCTGTAATGACAGATTACTGAGGATTTCAGACTGGGAGTTTTAAGTAGGTCATACTTCACTGTTCCTTTTTGTATCGTGAAGAGTTTTATTATCTTTCCAAAATATTTGTCCCTAGAAAACTACAATTGTTTCTCTATTGTGTAGAAGACCAATTGCTGCATTCTTTTGCTCTTGTTTTCAGAAGGCTCCTGTTTTCCAGCACTGCTGGGATTTTATGAGCACGGCTCAGAAAAAGGCTGAGCCTACACTGGGGGCAACAAATGTGTCCTACTGACAAGCTTCACTCATTATCCTGCACACTGGCTCTAAGGTGCTTCACATGCTGCGCTGCATGATCGAAGACGCTGTCTGCCCAACTCTGGAAAACCTTAATCCGAGGGATGTTTTGGAGTTCAACTGTGCTGCAGATAACTCCAGCTGTGGCCTTACAGTTCTCTGAAGTGGCAAACCCAGCCTCTTCCTATTCCCTGACACCCACCTTGCAACCTACCACAACTTCAAATGGACACCTGCTGAAATCTAGCAATTATTGTACTTGTCTGGCTGGATTTTTACCTCCCTTATCTGAGGCTTCCCTGATTGCTTTTCCTCCTCAGTCCCAAAAAGCTTACCAACAAAATATATGGGAGGGCAGCACGTATTAACCTGCAATGCTAACTTCATCAAAAGGAATCAGGACAAGTGTCACGATGGCACAGAAAAGTTTTTAAGCATATTGCAAAGTTTAGCAAGGTGAGCCAGCAGTGTGGAAGAAGCTGCTAAGAAAAAAAACCAACAAAACTTTGAAGTATGGGGAGTTTTTTAATAAAGTTATTTTAAAGATTTTATTTTGTTTCTGCTCACAGTGAGCTCCCAGATAAATGCACTGAACTTCAATGTAAGAAACAAAAGCTCATGCTCCCAAGGTTGAGAGAACCATCTTCAGATTTAGTCTGCAGGATGATCGTACTCCATCTAGGAGTTTGGCAGAGATGCTCTATCATCTGTTAGTACACTTATTTCTGTGGAGGGTACAGCTGGCTCCTCCCTAGAAGAACTAAGATCTATATTAGAACATTTAAGTCCTTGATAGGAACTTCTCACTCTGCCTTAATTCAAGCCTAACCAACCAGGGGAAGAGGGATTTGCACAACTGCAAGGTGAAAATATTTGAGAGAAGTTTTAAAACTTCATGTGGCAGGGACACCTGATGGAGGAAGTGCACACTTCTCATTCCCCCTAAAATGCATAAAAACACCCCACCCCCTCCTCCCTTCTCCACCAAACATTGCCAGTTGCAGGCCTGTGTCGACCAGCATCAGTCCTACTCAGATGTCAACTGGGAGATCCCCTTTGCCCACCCAGTCAGACCTCAAGCAGAAGACCAGCTCTTTCTCTTCTCCATGCCCTCTCTGAGGCAAGGTACTGCCCTTCACACATTCCTCTGAAAGCTAAAATTATCTGTGTGGACTGAAGGCTCTTCCCTTAAATCTACTAATGGAGCAAGTGAAGATGTTTAGTCAAAAAGACTTTCCAAGATGACTTTCCCGGGCATTTAAAAAAAACAAAAAAAACTTGTAGCCTGCTGCGTGTTTTGTTTTAGCAGCAGTGAGAGTTGATCTTAAACTCAAAGTAAAAAGAACCAGTTTCACCCTCTTGGCACAGACACGGTAACCCATCATCAAATAAAGCATCTAGCAAGAAATGGTAGATAACAGCAGTTTCCCCTACCCTCCTGAACTAGGACAATCAGAGATTCACCAACCAGTTTGAATGCTCTTGCTGGGGCTGCCTGAGAATTAGTTTCTTCCAAGTATTTCTCCCATGAGAAGGCTTTGGAATCCTTGTATCCTGAAAAAAACAGAAAACTAAGTAAGGAAAACCCACATTTATTGTTACAAACAACAGAAAAGCAGCTATGTAACACATAGTTATTATGTCAATTTAGCACTTACAATGGATGGTGCTGGAAAGAGGCCTGTTTATTCATACATGCCCCTTACAGCACACAGAGCAGCACTGCAAGTTTCCCCAGCTTCTACATAGGGCTTTAACCCTGACCAGAAAAACCTGAAGAATTTTTTTCTGTACAGCTTAATCAATGCTTATTCTCTAGAGAAAGCTGCCAATTAAGAGCTAGTCAGAGGATTCAGTGATGTGAAATGGCATCACTAAATTAATTTCCTATTTTATTAACTATTCTATGTGTGAGTGCCTGCAAGATTGTGGAAACTTCTCGTCTCCTGCTACCTACTCGCCCATAGCTGAGTAAAACTAGCAGTCTGGAGATAAAAGGCTCCATTGCCATTACCATAATCTCAAACATCTACATGGGTGTGCTACTCTAACAACAATGGGATGTTTCTCCCTGGCAACCACAGTTAAGAAACTGCTCTACTTTTTTCCCATCCCATTTCAGTATTTTTTAGCCTCAGTATTGTTTCCTTTTGGCAGGAGGGTGCAATGACTAAACACATAGGACAGTCTGCAAATTGCTGCATGTAAATCTCAGCAGAGAAATCAGAATTGACTGCAGATTATGCTGGGGGCACAGGCAATCGTGATATGAGTAGAGGAACTGCATGCCACAGCCTTGTTGCACGTTCCAAGAGCAGGAACAGATGTGGTGTTGCTGAAGAGTACGCATTTACAACCCCTTTTGCATCTGCAGCAAAGCCACAGAGGCTAATTCCTCCAATGCAGAGGGATCTTGTAGTGCCATCCACTCTACTAAACTTAATATGCAGTAATTAGAGAAATTCTTGCTCCAGGGCTGTCAATCTAGCCAAGAGCAGACATAATTTTCTTATATTTGTTATTTTTAAGGAGAACGAGCACTTCCAAGGCCTGAAACAACACTGATTTTCCTGTACGTTCTGTCCTTTTTCATTTGCCAACATTCTCTTCGTTTACTGAATTCCAATGCAGCAGAAAGAGATGTGGCTTCAGTTACTCCTTCATCTCCAGAAATTCCATCTTATCATCTATGAAATCATTGTACTGATTCCTCTTTCTTCCAGCTCACCTTAAAGGAAACGCTGCAAATACTTCCAAGTTTTTCCCTTCTGAAATCAAATTCAATTACAAATTACCAAACACTGTTGCATTTTTTGAAAGAGCTATGAAGCAAAATAAAATGCAGTGGTGAGAAGTATGAACAATAATATTGTTCAGTCAGTAGAGAAGAGAGTACTGAATGGAACCTGTAACTTGCAAATACATAATTATGTGGAAGATAAAACTTGCAGGTTTTTTACTGAGGCAGGAAATAAAGTCTCACTTTCAACATACCAGGTGGTGTTGTCAGTGGGGTTCCAGTTTCTTGGCAGTAGCCAACAGGACGAATATATGGGCTGCTAGCTTCACACCTGAATAAAGAGGGAAAGTTGGCACCAGTCAATTTTAAAGCAAAAAGAAAAGCAGAATTTCAAATGCTGTCTGATATGCCTTTGCTGGGTTAGCAGATGCTTTCAGTGGGTGTGATCATGGTGTAAAAGACAAGCATTACCTCGTTAGAATTTATAACACCAAGTTTTCAAGGCGTTCAAGCTGCCTCAAAAGATAGGGAAATACAAAGAAGAATGTCTGGTGCTTTGAAAAAACAAAAACAAGCAGCTCCCCCCCATGGACCATACCATCCACAGTTCAGCCTGGACATAGATCATCCAAGCTAAAATGCAAAGGAAGCAAAGAAACAAAAAACCAAACCCTCATCCCTAACTGAAATACCATTACTGTGGAAGAAGGGGAAATTACTTTTAAGGTCTTTGCCAAGAACTGCACATTATCCATTCATTCTAGCTGAAACCTAGTGGTAGTTTGCCTGGTTCCCAATTTTATTGGATCTTTAGATCTTCTGAGTCCCTGAAGGAGGCGACAGGCCAATTTGAGACAGCCCCTTTTGTCACATCTGCTCCAAGGAAGGGACCAAAGCAGTCTTTCAGACTGAGGTAAAAATCCGTGTTTTCAGCCAACCTGTACTTTGAAGCTTTGTTTGCTTGTGTTTACCATTAAAATTTTCAAATTCCAGACAAAACGTGGTGTGGAAACAAAGCTTCACAGGCTAAAATGGTAAAGGAGCAAGATCTGAAGTCCTGCAAATGGCAATACTGGTGTTACAAAGCTCTGTGTGACGTATTTACGGCAAAGAAAGAAAAGACCCACTTGCCACCAAACAGGTGCCTATTCTGAAAAAAACAAACAAAAGGAGATGGGGGAGAGAACACAGAATACTGATCGAACCAGTGCTATTTTGATAAGCATGTGTCTTGTGTTGCTTTCACAGACAAATTAAAAGAAAGTTAGGCTGTTCATGTAGGTTGGAAAACACAGACCAAAAAGGGAAGACATTTCCTTGACTAATACTCGACCTGGCCCCAGCATGGGGGCAGGGGATCAAGATTCTCAGACACAGAACAACCGCAGTATGGGTCAGGACTTAAAAGCCTAAATGTTGGACATAATTTTTATTTTCAAAGGACATTAGCCAAACTCCACTGAAGCAAATGTAAAAGATTTTTACTGACTTCAGCACTGCCTGTTTCCAAATGTAAGTTTGCAGAGAGACATGCCAACACCCAGTACTAGTCCTGGAGGAGAGGATGTTACTAATTCCAGGTGGTGTCACTAGTGGAGCTCACTCTTCCTTCAGTTCTGCCAGAGGAACGGATAACATGACCATTCCCTGATCTGACCCAAGTCAGCCAGCTTCATTCTTCACTACCTCAAACCCTTTTTACCTAGAATGCTTCACAGGTAGTTCAAGCCAATCCCACTGGTTTTGCACTGAGCCAACTGATGAGCACTCACTCAGACAGCAGGGGAAGCTACTGGGCAACTGGCACTTCATAAAAACCCTGATTAATTACTCAGATGCTTGAAAACTCATTTAAGAACCCAAATTCAGTGACTACATTTAAAATATTAGATATTACCCTTAGTGGAAGAGTGAAATAAACCACCATCTACTTGCAGATATATATTAGAAATAGAATCTCTTTACCAGTAGTCATAACTCTCATCCCAGTTATCAAAATGAATGAGCAGACGGTTATCCACCATATCTGTGATGGTTGCGACACACATCAGCGATGGATTCTTCTTGTCCACTGCCTCTAGTTTCATTCCCAGACGAAAACCAGAGGGTGTGACAGGCTGAGGAAGAGGACACCAGGAAATCAGCCACTTCTAGGTCAGGCCATTTAAACTACCCTTATAAACTCATTTGTTGCAGGTTGTAACCCCGAAACCCACAGACCAAAACACACTATAGTTACTAGCAAGAAGTCTACAGACAAGATTTCCATGTGTTCTGGCAATGATTGTTACTATTTCTAAAAAAGAACTGATGTAGCTCAAATACCAGAATCTCCAGGTACACAAAAATACAGACACAAAGGCTAAGATGCACACACCTTGCAGTGATGAGTATTGGCTGAGGATAAGCATGAACATTGCAGGTACTGTTGTCTTAGTGAGAAAGTTAGAGAGTTTTCAAGGAAAACAGGTGACTTGGTCGGAAGCAGAGCAGAGCTGCGCAGTTGGGCCCTGATCATACTGAAGTCAGTGCCCTGTCCATCTGCAGCATCAAATCTGGCACACTGTGGACTTTGTGTCATCTGACTGACACAAAATGGGAGTGTGTTATACATGAACTGAGGCCAACAACCAAAAAGAAAGCAACAGTGGGTGAATGATGAAAAATGCTCAAGATCCATAGCCTCATAATGAATCCCATGGCACACATGAGCATGCTGCTGGAAACCAGAAATTATTTTGGAAATGATTAAATTAGAGGGAAGTGACACAAATATCTTGACTGTAGGGACACAGCAAAACAGACTGTTGTAATATGTTTAATAAATGGTAGAGTAAATCTTTTCCTTCAGTATTAAGGAGAAATGGAAATACAAATTCTCTCTCTGGAAAGCCAGTGACTGGGGCAAGGAAGAAAAATTGTACTAGTTTCCCATCTTAAAAATAAATCACAGCAGGAAATAGCTTGCATCTGATTGTACCATGGTTGTACCTCTGACATAAGCATATTAAAAACATGTGAATATTCTGGTCAAAACTCACTTAGCATTAGACCTATTTGAAACATCTTGTATTCAATATCACCACTTACAGTGCTGAGGGTCTTAAAAAGGTTTTTTGGAGCTGCTTGAGCTTTGCAATTCTTCAAATAGGAAGTCCAATTAAATTCTCCCTCCTTGAAACCTAGAAAGAGAGATAAAAAGATTGTTTTACACAGCCCCGTTACATTCAGATTGGTTTTTCAGAAATGGAAATTACCTGGGAAGAATATGAACTTTGCATGATAACTGCCCTTCTACAATCTTCAGGGATTATCCATTTCAGCTAAAACATCTCTCTCTTTTTCAGTATAATGTCCAATCATTAATCTCAACCTTCAAATGTCTGTAGGAAATTGCATGCAGGAAAGAAGCAAGTTCTGAACCCCAAAGAGAATCCTTGCTTTATAAGCTCATCCAATAAAGAGTTTCTAATTTGACTAACAATGTCAATCTTTGGGAATATCAAAAGGAAGCTGTTTTGTTCATTTGTGATTCACTAATTTAGTTACACCTCTTACCTTTAAGCCGCTCAGATCAAGTTCCACAATGAAATCATACTAAAAATGAAACATGCAGAGCCAGGACAACTAGTTCTTAGTAGAATTTATGGTTTCTTGTACACCATTCTATTTTTTTTTCATACCTTTAGGAGGGAGCAGCTTATGACTTGTTTTTTCACACCAGCCAACAGGATGGATGTCTGAGGAATCAGCATTAACCCAGAAGTCATAACACTCTGGATAACCATCGAAGTGTAATCGCATTCTGTACCCTTGTACCTATAAGCAGGGGAGCTCTGATTATCATAAAGTGTCATAAAGAAGTTAAAGAAAAACACTAATCAAGCACTCTTTCTGTATTTGGATGTATGGATAAAAGTAAATATAAGATCTCATTTCTCAAAAGTCTAGTTTTATTTCTCATCATTTATGTCTCCCAGTTTCCATGCTCCTCTTTCCTCACTTCAAACAGTTGAAAATAACATTGGTTGGTGTAACTTCACTGGGCTCCTATTCCATACTCATGCACATATTCCTGTGCAGCAATAACTGGAGTACAAATGCAGCCTGAGAACATTTATATCTACACCAGATCAACACAGATTTTACAGAATTGAAGAGGCATAAATGCACTTCAAATTGCTTATATATGCAAGACTTAAGACCTAATTGCACTGTTCTTTTAAATATTTATCCATTGCATGCAATTAATAGGTTTACTATTGTGAGTTACAATTGCAAAAATCTGACAGTAGGATTTCAGGTATAGCTCCTTAACCACATAACACTATTCCTTCAGTGTCACCTTGAACTCCTCATAACCATTAATTAATTGAAGTACTATTATTATGTTTCTACTTTTACTGGAAAAAATCGTAAATGTACATGGGACTTTTAGAATCAAAGACAAGAAAAGCAATTACCTCAGCCACTGTGAGAACACAAAATCGAGCTGGGTGTTCAGGATCCAGCCCTTCCAATTTCATTCCAACTTTAAATCCATTTCGGCCTTGTGGGAATGACTGATACTGAGGGGGAAGAAGGAAACATTTGTTTTTAATACCCAAAGACAAGATCTGTTGCAGAGCAGTCATCAGATATACTTAAGGCTTCAAATTTTCAACTCGGAGAAGAAAATTCTATCACTAAATGATTACTGCTTTAATAGACAGACACAGGTACAGAGATCAATAATGGCATGATCATCATATTTCAGATTTACTTGTTATTCTAATTAATCTCTCAGAAACACTGAACCACAAGCCTGCTGCAATTAGCTATAAACAAATCTTTCTGCAGATGCAGAAATGAGCTCTATTTAAACACAAAAGAATCCCCTTCACAGCCCAGTGTAGGAGGGCTGGCAGAAACAAAGAGTCAGGAAAGCCTAAATCATTTTGCCTGTGTCAGCATGAGGTCAGCAGTCCAGACTTTCCCAAAAGGTAACTTCTCATCTTCAAATGGTAAAAGGGACAATGCATGCTTGGTCTGGGGCCCATTTACACAGTCATTCCAGAAAACATTTGTGGTTTTCATTTATTTGCAGTCTTAATCCAAATTAAACATGTGAAGTACAGTAAAGGCTTAAAAGAAACCTGAACTGGAATTGCAAACGGCTTATTGCATCCATTGCAATTGCTCGACTTTCCTTCTCATCTCACTCTGTGAGGTGCCAACAGCCCTTGGCTTTGAAGAGCTCACTGGGAGCTGAACTTTTAATGTGGGCTGGTACACTGGAATGCAGAAGCAGCTTCACCAAGGCTAAACTCACCCTCTCCCACCTTCAATGCACCAGACTATGAATGAACACAACTTACACCCTCCCTCGTAACAGTCACTTCTCACTGAGACAATCTACAACATTCACAGGCCTAACTGAATTGAGTTTTCTACAGAGGAAGGCTGGAAGGGGTGTTGTACAACTACAGATGAAGCAGAGGACATATGAAAGACGTTAAGCTGTTCCTCTCAGATGCTACTTGGAGATTGCCTAACAGCCCATTTATCCAGAGCTACCCAAAGCAGATTGAAACAGTCATTGTTTATTTGTGAGTAACATTCAACCAGCATTTTTTACACCCTGGTTTGGGATGAGACTCACAGGGCAGATGCTTGTTTCCACAGTGCTTCAGGGCTGGAAACAAACATGTGGGGCTTCTACTGCTTGCTTGCACCAAAACAACACATAAATGTAACTGCTGGCTTGAGGGTAGTCTCCAGTCCTACCTCCATTGAGTTAGCAATACCGTTCTGTTGCCTCAGAAAAACATAGCAAGAGAGTTGAAAAAGCTGCCAACCTCTCTGAACAGTTTTAGGGGAGCAGCTGGCATCCGTTCCTCTTCTAAGTAGGAAACCCAGTTCCATACCTTCTTCTTTCCAGGAACAACTAAGCAATCAAAAACAAAGAGAAAAATGAATGTTTCTCTCAGATGCCTCCCACTCTGCCCTCTCTTCTCCTCCCACGTACACGCCAACACTGTTTTGCTGTTGTACCTCGAAGGAGGCAGTGTTACCCAACTTTTGAGTAAAGGCATGAATTCCAGCAGTAGGAAAACGGTGCTCATTTCTCATTAAAAAAATAATTATTATATCACAGGTCAAATGCATTGTGGCACCCGGATTGCTGGCATGCTGCCCATGGAAAGTTGCCACTGTAAAGTTTGGACAAGATATAACAACTTAAAATTGTGGAAAATAATTCCTTCTCCTGATATTTCACAGAGGAATAAGGGGTTAGATATAAACTAAAAGACAGCACAGAGAGGCATATAATTGCAGCTGAAATGAACCTAAAACAAAGCAGATGAAAAACCAAGTGAATTTTTTTTCAGTTCACAAGATTTTTTATATATACTCATATATTTATAACCTGCTAATACCACAATGCCTCTACTAGAGAGGCAGCTACCAGTTCACAGATGATGAAAACAACAACTTGGGTAGGTGCTTGGATTCATTCTAGTAGGACCACGGTCATACACACAGAAAATTACATTTTAAATGCATATGAAAAATCTCCCCCCAGTTTACATATGCTAACTCCTTTAAGGTATATAATAAATTTAACCCATAATCTATAATCAATCACATGTTGTTTACAACTTATTTTCTATTTAGCATGTGTAGTCTGTGGCTGTGAAGCTCTCCAAAGTCAATGGAAAAAAGATTCTTATTGTCTTCAGTGAGCTTTGGATCAGGCTGTCTCCTTCTAGATCCTCTATACTGTGCCTATCGCGCAGGCAAATCTAGTCTATTCTTGCTAATACATTTCAGAAGACTGGCTGTGGTAAGAGGGTTATGTACCTAATAAGCTATTCTGAATGTGAAATGAGCTCTACTGTCCTTTCCTCTCCTGTTTACTATTATTCATTTTATAATAGCTAGTAAAAAAATCTATAAACATTAAAGAAAAGAGACTATGAGCTTAGCTCACCTTGTTTTATTGGTTTAGTGTTTCTGCGGCTTTTCATATTATTTGATTTATTCTTCTCCTAGACACAGATATGTTAAAAAAAAGTTTAGCAATATTGTTTTTTCCTCCCTCTGATCATCTCACAATGCAGGTACAATAAGGATGTAACATGTAACTAACAGGACTATTAGCTAGCATTATTTTCTTTTGAATAACCCTGCAAGAACATTAGTAGGGTATGTTACATATATAATTTTGATCCTGCAGTATCCCAAAGTCCTTTACAAATTATTTAATATATGCTACTGAAGTTCATTTAAATATGGCCACTGAAGAGCACCACAGGCCCAAAATCTCCATTACAATACACAGGATTTTCTTTCTGCAGTGCAGGATTTACTGCTCACGTAAGCAACCTTATTGTAATGCTCCATTTTCTTTTTCCTTTCAGAGGTTCTTATGTCCATCTATGCCAGGGAATGAATACAGAAAAAAATCATTTATGAAGCTCTGAAGGAAGCTTTAAGTAACTACTGTTATAGATGAACATCCCAGAAAATCTGGTCTCCCTGTGCCACACTCCGAGACAGATTGCCATTCACAATTCTTCTACGTGGTTTTCAAACTTGTGTAATTCACCCAGGGTTGTCATTTCTCAAAACAAACCAAAAAAGGCAAAATCTGAAATGCAAAGCTGCCTGCCAAACATGCCCCAAAAGAGACAGGGGGGCAGTTTCAAATAAGTAGGAGAAGGGGATAGAGACAGAATGCAAGTACTTCTGAAAACAGATGTACTTTAAAACATCTTACATGCATCACAGAGAAAAGCTGAGCAACAAGATGAGTTAAACTGTTCACAACATCAGAAGTTTCAGCTTGCATTTCCAACGAACACCTACCCCAGCATCTCTGCATTACAAAAGCATGTGCAATACGTGAATATAAATAAAATGGTTCAGGCCTGAGATGCTATGCACACAGCAGCAGTGTGCAGGTTGCACAAAGAAGGACCTCTAAAAGGAGTAAGATGCTTAACAAAAGTTAAGAAAAGATCAGGTCATGACTGAGGTACTTTATTCATCTGCCATTAATACAGCTTTCTAGTAGTGTGGCAAGTGTACGTGCAAGCACTTAATAAAAAGCAATCAAACTCTGCAGTTTGACACTAATCTTCAATATCACATAATAGTATTTGACTGCAGTTAGATAAAGTATTTTGGGGGGCATGTGTTTTTATTACTGTGAAATACACTCGGTGCACAGGGCTGTAACTACACCTATAAAGTTACAGTCTGAAATCTTGACTTTGACTTCGACTTCACATGAGCTATTCACCCTTACGACTAATCAGACTTCAGAACAGATATTCTCATTACTGATGTAAATGAGGACCAGACCCAGACCATTCTCATGGGTACAGAACAACCTCCCTCAGCTCAGTTTGCATCACACAGTGAAATCTGAGACACAGAATTGTCCCTGCTTTTCACGGTTCTCTTTAAAGAAAATACATGCAGCCTCATTTACCTCATCCTCATCTGCGTTTTCCTCGTCATCCTCAGACTCCAGAAGCAGTCTTCTCTTCCTTCTGAGACGTTTGACAGGTCTGTCAGCCTCATTCACCTGACAGCCACTGCTGGTATTAAGATTTCTACTATTTCCCCTGTTTCTGTAATCATCTGCAATGTCTCTGGTATCACTAAACATCCAAAATTGAAAACAAAATCAAATTAAAAGTGCAACAATATTCCTGCAGTATTCCCAGTGTCTCTGTACGCTTCAGAAGAACAAGGGCGCCTGGGCTGAGAACCTAAATAGGTGAATCGTGTCTGCAGCATTTGCCAGATATATATCTTTTAAAAGCACTCCAAAGTACCGGCACAACTCTCACCATCAGAGAGCAGCTTGAGAGGGTTTTTACTTTTGCCTTTTTACAACTCTACAGAAAGTTAAGGTATCATCCTTATTTGTAGTAGGATGGGGAACTGAGGCATCAAGCATACAACCAGCATTTCCTCAGGCTGGGAAGAGAAATGAGGACAGAGCTCTAGAGAGGGTCTGTCCTCTGTCGGGCATGGGAGGCTCAAGGGTAACAGGAAGGTCATCGGCAGAGCTGTACAGGTGGCACTGTCTCAGCCATGCCATGGTAACACTTGCTCTGAGGATTTCACTCTACTCACAGCAACACTTTTCTCTAACACAGTGTTCTCTTTAAACGTTTTTAAATACAGAACAGGAAGAAGCTGGGGTTTCTCTACCTGTGCTGCTGGGAGCCCATTTGAGTACAAAACTTTCCATTCTCAAAGCAATCCATTTGCTCACAGGTTTGGAAATCAGAGCAGGGCACGTGTTCTCTGGGCACTGCAGAAGCAAAGAAAAAGGAAACTATTAAATTAAAATGTTAAAACGCCTTTCATGCAACTAGCTCTGTCAAAGTCCTTTACAAACTTTCATTAAGTGACCCTTAGTATCCCATGGTGAGGGAGGTAATTATTATCTGTGTGCTGGCACATAGAAAGAGTGTACCACCTCATTAAAGAAAACCCCCTTTTATCGGTAATATTTTAATTCTGGAGAAACCCTGCCCCCATAAAAGTGATAAAGGAGGATATAAACTCAAGGCTATAACCAGGACACAGTTACAAATCTTTTTATATTTCTTTATTCCTAGTAACACTCTAACTTGAAAGACAAATGTCAAACAAGTCCATCTTGTTTGGATACTTTTAATACAATTAGTTAACTTTAAAAACTTTCAGCTTTATGTACTTTGTACATATGAAAATCCTTCATAGGGAGCCTCTAAAACCAGCACATTATTGATGGTAGAATGGAAACAATTATTTCTGTATCTAGCATGGGATCTATATCAATTTTTCATCTGAATGAAAGCACGACAATGTAAGGAATAACTCCAATGTATCATTTATGTTTACTTTCTCCTATGATTTGAGTTCTTCCTAATGCAAATTAATTTATGTTTAATATTTTAGGAAAACACAATTACAATTATACCCATTACCAGGCATCTGCACTATCCCAATGCATACTTTGCTCAAGTAACCTGACATGCAAATTGTGCTCCTACGTATATGTCGTTCCTGTTCTGCATTTAGTGGCACCGTTTGTGTGCACTGGTTTGATCAACCCATTTTTGAATGCACCATTAAATGCTTTAAAAGAAAAAAAAAAGATAAAACACACCACACAATCCAGAATGCTGAGACATGAGTCACTTTGCTTTTTGTTTAAAGCCATTTTCATAGTCTCCTTACCAGTACTTGTACTCATTCTGCTAAGATGACTGACATTTTTCATTTATATTTGATTGCTCCCTATAGCCCAATATGGATGTCAAATGGTCCTGGCTGGAATTGGGCAGACAGACTGCCTACGCAGAGAGTGCACGCAAGCCTGCTTGTATCACAACTTAAAGTCTCTCGCTGTGCCATCAGGGACCAATGATTCCAGGCAGGGAAAAGACAAAACAGGGAAAACTTGCAAGAACCAAGAGTGCTTGAAGAGCTCTGCTCAATTAGAAGTCACACTGATCTATGGAATACACTTGGACAAAAAGAGTGTGAAAAATTCTTAGTGCTGAAGTGTCCATATAAGAGCCAGTTCTTCACCTGATAGATTGACATTTCCTCAGCTCGTACAGATGAGGAGAATGACCCACAATCATCAGGAGTGTAAGTAAATGCCTGTAAGTGTAAGTGAACCTGCAGAGCTTACAATGAAATTCGAGATGAGAAAAGCTAGTAGGGAAGACAGGTACAAAGCCTTCCTACCCAAAACCAGAAATAGTTCCATCAAAATCCTGGGGAAAACCAACTGGCAGACACTTGTCCAGGCAGGCAACAAGAGATCGTTCTCTCCTCAAAGAAGAAATTCCCTCCATAGGGATGTATGACTTCTGTGAGGTAGCTCTGCCTTGACTAGGGATCCAGCATTGCCAACACAGACCTTATACAAAGAGTTAATGTCCTTTAAATTACCGCACCAAGATGCACTGGCGATGTTGAAGACATTGAGACACTGAAGAGGCTCCAGCAGCTGTCCTGTGATGCCTGTGTGTCCCAAGCTAATTCTCACGTCTCCTGCCACCACTTTAGGAGACGATCTGTTTCAGTACAAGGCATGAGGCAAGCCTATCAAAGGCTCCCTATGCCACAACCACATACTGTCACGTTTAACCAAGAGCATCTTTAAAATACGACCTTACACTGGATAGCTAATGGTACTCTTGGGATGAGAGCTCTTAATTGTCACTTACTCCCTAGCACTGGTCTCCATGAGTAGTCTCTGGAAGACACTCAGGCACATCTGTGAGGAAGCTCTACTGAAATGGTGAGTAATTTAATCAGAGGAAACTAGTGATTTACCAAAGTAAGTGAGGCTGGCCAGCTTAACCGAGTGGGCTGGAATGAAAGAGCTCAGAGGTTATATAAATATTCTGGTTTGAGCTACTAATTTCTGGATAAACAGAGTAAGAACAGGTCTGCAAAGAACTGAGATATTTCTTGTCCATTACATTGATGTGCATGTTGTAGAAGATTTTAGAAAATTTAGGACTATAAGACTGTTAGAAATTAATATAGAATGGGTTAAGGTTATTAACTGCAACAGAGCTGCTCAACAAGCCATGAACAGTGTTCTCAGCCTGCCTCCCTCTGTATAGCCCCAATCCAGGACCGGATCAAAACCCAGTCAAGCTAATCAGTAGAGACAGATCAAACAAAAGATGAAAAATCAGCAAGATACAAGTGCGTAGCTGGGGAGTGAATAAAACACGTAGAACTTGCAACGATAAATGTGGAATAGTTAATGGAACAACCAAAGAGTCTTTTCCAGAATTGTGTAGGTACGAGACTTCAAAGTAAAGGGGATAAGAAGATGACTGACCCAAGACGGACTTCAAAACCCACAGGATGATGATGGCACAGAACAAAAGAAGAATGGATAAGATTATGATGAATGGTAACGACGTGGGAACTGAGATCAACAGGAAAATTATAAAGACTTTGCACTGGGATAATGGATGGTAAAAGGTATATAAGACTGAGAAATTTTTGGAAGGTTGCCATTCACTGTGGTGGTGGCCCAACTCTGAGTTGTTAATAAAGCAAACCTAGAGAAACCCATGACTGAAAATTCTTTAACACATGTTCAGTAACATGTTTGTATTATCCTGTTAAAACTCAGTTTTTCCCTAATTTCAATTATAGTAGCCTTGGAAACCTCAAAACTCTTATGGCTAATAGTGTAACTCTTGGCATGAGCCAGGTTAGAGGAGATTCTTCAGGATGTTCTTGCAAAGATAACTAACACTACTGGGGATTCATCCTGAGCCAGGAATCCCAGGTTAGCACAACTCTATGCCATCCATTCATGCTCCACACTGTGTAATGCATGCAACCAGAGAAAGGAAAAACGCTGGAAACTCCCATCACCCCCAAGAGCAGTCAGCTAAGGCACAGCTGTATGAGTAAATCAAACACTGCCAGGTCCTGCAACTCAGCTACATACATCTGTAGCCAAGGGCACTTCTGGCCTAGGACACCTAGCATCATCCCAAGCAATTCCCAAGCATGATTCAGGAGTTAGCATGGAGCTGAGATGCTGCCCAATGGGTGCAACCACTATGTTCTGGAGGCTGAGAGTATTTAATAAGGTATATATGACCAGACCATTCCGGTCTCAAAGCCCCCAAACAGGCAGTTTGGTTTAATGTGGATGCAGACTTATTTGCTGTCATGACATGTAAACCACTGGTGTTAAGGAGAAACACTGATGTCACTGCTGATCCACCACCCTGGAAAGAAGGGGGTCCAACTTCTCAGAATCACCACCTAAAGAGATCTCAGGATGTAAGTTAAAACTCAGTGTGAGAGGGATGTTTGACTACATTGACAAGTCTAGCCCAGAATGTTTATAAAACCACACTTACCTTCCACAAAGGTGAGCACAAAGAGTGTGCCAGGTACTGTTACGACTATACAGTAATTATATTCACTCTAAATACTCCTAAAATATTCAAAATAAGACAGTGACTCACTCCACATGCTGCACCAGGGAGCACCACTCTACTGAAATACACATTTTGGTTAGACCTGTTTCTAGAAGCTTTTTCAGAAACTATATATTCTCTTCCACAGCAAAAAGCTCACCTTCCAAACCAGTACTAGAGGCAGCGAAAATGTTGACAGCAGCAGGAGCAAATCTGGTTGGGCCGGCATTTACTGCTGAGGCTGAAAGTGTTTTTATGGCTTCTGCTTCTACTTCAGTAATGATTTCCAGCAATCCAAACTCATTTAAACGGAACTGCAGGTAAGAGAAGAAAGCAAGCGAATAAGCAGTAGTAAAAGGGCTAGGATGGGGGACAGAAAGAATAGGATTCCCTGAGGAGCAACTAGGTAAGGGACAAAAAGAAATGGCTGAATGTACATAAAAAGCATTAAAAATAAGTAACAATAAAAGCAAGAAACATTCAACACAACTCTTCTTCAAAATACCACCAACAGGCCCCCAAAAAACCCCAACAATGCATTTTGTTGTCAACAAAGGAAAGCAATGTTAATTCCACCTGCTTTGGATGTGCTCGCCTTATAAAACCTGGACTTCTGATGAACACATCAGAATAAACACCGTCAGAAAAGCAGTTTAACACAAAACTCTACACGCCCAAAACTCTGCTCTGAGAGTTCAAATTAATCCAACAAAGCACAATTACATTTATTACAGCAACTTCCCTAAAATCTCAGTGCAAGCAGGAATCACCCAGCTGTTGACAGAAAGGTCACATTCCAGTGGAGAACTGTCCAATACATCCCCCAGCTGGTGCTTGCTGGGCTTTAAACACCTGAGAGCACAGCGACAGCTGGGACTGCATAAACTCAGCAAGCATATGGAGCTGCAAGAGGCCAAGCGGTTCTCAACCCTTCTTCAATGACACTTGACAGTCTGGTGGGAAATGAGCTTCCTAGAGGAGCAGAGGAATGTGAGGACAGGCAGAGGCAATACTGTTGAAGAACAGCAGACACTGAGGAATAACTAGCCTTTCTTCAATTGATAAGCTCGTCCTTGCATAGTACCACTTAATAGTGAAAGCCACAGTGGGGCCCTGACCCAAAGACAAAGGGGAGGGTCTCAAGTCCAAACCAACTGTTTCTGAACAACCTAGAAATACACCCAACAGAAGCCACAGGCAGTACAGGTGGGTAGGTGACACGTACCAGTACAGCCAGGAGTCACAGTGTCCGAACTCCCAGTCTCAGCTCTGCCAAGTTTTGACCCTTAAGAAATCCTCAATCAGCTGCTGGTATAGATGACCCTCCCATGGAGGTTCTGCTAGGTCACCCATCCTTTGCTCCCAACAGAGCACCTACCTACCAACCCTGCACACACAATGCCTGTCCTACTACAGGCCAAGAGTAAATTCAGATGCAGAACAAAACCCCTCTAGACATAGAGCAAAGTGCTCACACCATGGGGTAGCTATGGAGAAGGAATGATATGTGGCAGACTTCAGAGACTCTCATCCTTTAAGCTTAAAAAATTTCTTAGGCTATGAAGGAACACTTCAATGCTCCAGATAAAATTATTAAAGTGTGCCAAGTAGTGTCAATTCAACGTGCATCTTTTATTAGTCCCAATCTGCAATGGCAACCAAGCACTATTAAAAAAAAAAAAAGTACAGATCACCTTTCTGATGAGCAAATAGGTCTAGATTACTCACTCCTTGATCTTCTTTACTGTCAGCAATATGGAGCTACTGAGCTCCAGAATGAAAGAGACAAGTCAAAGGTGGGTTGCATTTGCAACCTCTGCTCCAAAGCTTTTATTCACAGCACTTTATTAGTTTGAGATCTTTTCTCAGCCATCCCCTCTTCACTCAAACCTGCTAAACCCAGTTTAAAAGGACCTGCTTCGCCTCTGAAGCAGCGCTCCTCACTGCATTGAGAAGCACCATTCTTCCTCTACTCCTGCATGCTTCCTGGGCTCAGGATCCTGCCTCCAGCACCCTATCAAAGCCTTATTCCAAACATTCTTCCCTCTCTTCCCTCTTTTGTATCTGAAGCCTGTATTTCTTAAACCTTCAAAGATGCTGGACTTGCTTCTAAAAAGCTCACTTCTTCCTCTCCAGCCCTGAAGAGACAGCATCATTTTTATTTCTGCACCAAGAGAAACAATCCATTTCAAAGAAATGATAAACCTAAGTGGGCCAAGTTTCCTGCAGGAGACTATCCAGTTTAGGGAAGAAACCTATCACTTTCCTCAACTGCCAGAAGAGCAGCAGCACAACAGTGCAGATCCCAGGGGTTCCTTGCTATGGCTGGTAACGGACAGCTCAGCATCATGAGCAGAAGGTCAGTGGAAGGAGCATCTCCAGAGCTCTACATGCCATTAAGCAGCAGAGCTCACACGAAGCAGAGCTCACAGCTGGAGATGGGGAAGGGTGCCAATGTCATTTTGTATTAGCAGATTAGTCTCTGGGGTAGTGACACTCCTGCATACAAATTAACAGTTCTGATTCAGCTCAAACCAGTAAAGACAGCAGGCTGTTATTTCCTCCTTTAATAATTTCATGGTGTACCTGCAGCTACATGAGCTGGTGAAGCCCAGCCCAGCCTCCAGAAAACATAAGTTTGCATTAGAAAAACAATGAGCATCTTTATTAACAATCTCTGATCTAATGCTGAGGACTGGCTGATCCATGGAGGCAACCACCAGTTTCATCCCGAGACTCTTCAAGGCAGTATCCCTCATTCCTAAATTCTGAAAATGCATAACTCTTGTTACTATCAGGACTGGATCTTCCTTTACACAAAGGAGTTCAATACAGCATGTTTGCTAATACGAAATCCACACAAACCCTCCAGAAATAATCTGTCCTTCCTGAGAATATTTTAAAGAGAATTAAGGAAAAATATATTTCATTGTGCATACAATAACTTGAACATAGCAGGAAGAGAAGGGGAAAAAGGATTAAACAGCAAAAGCAAAAAAAAAAAAAAAAAAAAAAGGTGTTTGGCATTTCTTTGGGGGGCGGCGGGTAGGGAATGTTTGGCATCTTAAGACTGAAGTGGCTTCCTGTGCAGCTAGTTATCATATTCCAGCTAAACATTTCTAGCAGGCTCACTAACTGTGCTACCTGGTGCCCTTATACTTAACCATCTAATATAAAACAATACAATATTATTTGGTGTCTTTCAGTCTAATAAATAACGTGGTGCTTTGTTGATTCTCTACTATTACAAGGAATCAATAAAAGTGAAGCTGTTTCTGCAAAGGAACGTTACTGCTATTTAAGAGAAAACCTGTGGCAATACACTGTTAAGTTCTTTTAAGAAGCAGAAGTATATTGACTTTGATTAAATACAGGGCAAAAGTTAGGGCACTGCAAAATAATCATCCAAAGGACCTCCTAAAAGTCAGAAGACTCAATTCCATGTCAGTGTTATGGGAGTGTAAACCACTGATCTCAAAATACTCCAAGCATGCAAGTTCATCTACATTTTCTCAACACCTGCTGGCAGAAGCATTTTCCTCATAGCCTAAGCGAGGTCTGACAGCCTGTGGAGAAGACTCTTCTGCACAAAGGGAGGAGGAGAAGGGGAGGAAGGGGAAGACTGTCAACACTTGCAGAAGGCAAGGGTCCTGATTCTGAATGCCTGATGTGATACCAACAATCTGATTTTTCAAAGCCTTCCAAGTCCCTTCAGCTCCTATTTATTTCACTTGAAATTGACACCCACCCCC
>JANZLQ010000022.1:5421476-5432462 GCA_026212715.1 Elanus axillaris
CCCGAGATTCAGAACTTGCAGCCTTGAGGGCAATTTTATGTATTCATTTTCAGACACCAGAAGTGCAATCAAACTGAAGTAACCGTTGGAGGTACTTTGGGAAACAGTCAACAGACTCCCTCCTCTAACACAGAACACCATGTTTGTGACCATTGGATCTTGGTTCTGATTTACACGAGAGCTGTATTTGTCACTATCATGAATACATAAGATATAGACAGCTGTCAAAAGCTGCAAAAAACAATCACTGAGGTAAAAAGAACCTAAAGACTCAACCCCAAAAATTGAGAAAATCTGTCTTTCAGAGAAAATGTCTTTCTCATGCTGGGCTGAAATTAATGGGATTTCTTGCCTGAGTATGTTGTATGGACGTTACTGAGAATTAGGAAGATCAGGCCCGTAACTTCTATTAGCAGAAAACAATTACTTAAAATACTTCCTGCCTTTAGAAATCAATTGAGCAAGAAATTAGAAGGGGAGAGGGAGTATTGCCAGGCTTTCAGAAACATTACTAAAATTTCTCCACTTCCTTGGTAATGCCAACACAGTTGTTTAAAAAGTGTTTTCTCTGCACAACTTTTATTTGCAAACTACAGAAAATATTGCAAATGTTCTGCACTGCCAAAGGCATGGTGGCCGCTCATGTATTGTGTTCCTTGGTTTCTTACTTGTATGTTGCTACCAGGCAAGGTACCAATGCCATCTTTCCAGTCTAAGGCATTCAATGTATCGCAGTCTGCTGTCGGGATGCTGATGATTCTCTCCGAGACATTCTGTTCCATCTTTCTGCTTAGCCTTTGGGCTCTTTACTTAATTTTAAGAAAGAAAACTAGGGTGTGAAAACAAAACAAAACAAGAGGCACAGAACAAACAGGCCTGTTGCTTACATTTCACAAAGGGTTTTCAGAGCGATACTACTTTCAAAAAATGGGAAGAAATGTAAAACTTGCATTTTGCCCATGACACTTAAGTTAATATGAATAGAAAGTTAAGAGCATTAAGTGTATGTGCAGTCTGAGGACAAAAAGATAAACTAGTAAGTTTTAACAATTATTTGATTTGTATGACATTTTTGCCAATTACAGTTCACTGGCAAGATCCTGGGGTCTCTGGATTCAGTAGGAGCTTTAGTCTGGATATTAGGAGTAGCAGGATTTAAAATTACAGAAACACAAATACACAGGTGCAGGCACAAACTCATATACTATAGACAAGTGACAAGTCTGTACAACTCTGGGGGGAACAGCAGCATCTAACGGCTGTTGCCAGGTCCCTCTATACTGCTATAATGCCAAGGCTCTACGCCAGAAATGCTATAAAGCTCTTAAAATACTTAAGCTCCATGTATTGCTTTCACATCCCAGAAAATAAACTAATGGGCTCCATTAGAAGACTCAACTAAAAGCCATACTGCTATATGGGCTCCCCATATCCAATTACTCAACTATTTTTGCGGTAAACATTAACCAAACACTGACCATAAATTAACTGCACATTCCTGTCCTTTAAACATAACCTGAGTATTTTCAACCTATAACTGTTTGCTCTAAAAAAAAAAAAAAATAGAAAAAAAAAATTCACAACCTTCCCTTGGAACTGTCAGCTCTACTAATTTTTTCAGTGTGAGCAAAACCATTGATGTAAGTTTGAAAAAGCACAGGCCAACTGACAGGTCTAACTGCATTCCTGTGGGAATGGGTCAAAACTGCCCATGGTGGGGGTCTTTGCTCTGACATTTGAATGCTGGAGTTCAACAAGGTCACTCTGAGCTCTTAACTCAGAGTTAACTGAGTAAGAGCAGGCATCATCCAAGGACCATGTGCTTGATTTGCCTTTGGCAGATTGTTTCTCTCCTTGAGCACCGGAAAGTGCCTTAAAACACATGGCCAGGGCAGGGTTTTAGGGCAGGTGAACTCTGTTCTTGATCTGAAGCCTTCTACATGCTAGACCTTCTACCTACAGGTTGAGAGTGTAAATTTAATTCAGCCAACAGCAAAACCACAGATCTGATGTAGGATAATTTATGACATTTGAGCATTCCTGCAACTCTAATTCAAGCATCACAGCTCTTTATGATTATCTTAATTGGGTCAAAAGCAGGACATACCTTTCTAAACTGTGATAGCAAGTATCTTTGGGTATCACAATCTAATCTCTGTAGGAGGAGTTCCTCCTTTTTTTTGTCCCCCGAAAAATATAAAATTCCAGCTACTTACAATCCTGCATAATGGTGAAGATTAGCGGCCTAGAGGCTAGTCAGAATGAGTCAGGAGGGTGAAAATGGGAGCAAAGTGGAGCAGCAATCAAGCTGCAGAAGCCAGTTGAGCTTCCAACAGTTCTAAATGAACTGCAGGTGCGGAAGATCCACAGCCAGTGACCTTGGCTACGTACACAGAAGAGATCCGCATCAGCACTGCATACCACGGCTGTATGGAGATTTATGAATTGGACTGAATCAGCCTTATGTAGGGTGGTATTGAACAACTGTAGCCAAAGGCTCGCCTTACATTAATATTTGATGTAGCCTGGTACATCTATAAACATTTGTTTGTAGCCAGTGTTTTGATGCCAGTTTCAGCAAGGGCAAACCCATCACTTTTTAGATGTTACTCTTCGCATTCAGGCTTTAAAAATAAAGAAGATCAAACCCCAACACTGTTTACAGAGCTCCCCCTGGGAGAAGGAGTTTGGAAGATACTTGGACAGAAGTTGTAGAATTTATTTAAAACTGGGCCAGGAAAACTGTCAAAAATCACAATGCAGAAAATAATCTTGTACTAACCAGAGAAGATCTGATACTATAATGGGCCTTTTTCATCTCTCTATTTTATAAATCCAGTAAAACCCCTAGAAAAATATAATAAAGAAATTACTTTTCTTATAATGCTCCCTATGAGTAAAATCTACAATAAAGATCAAGATAGCCCCATAAAAGGAAGCAAACTATGCAATTAAAACGACAGCAGAAACTAACTTGAAAAATTTTGAAGAGCCATAGTCAGGCACAAATGTTCCCCATTTGTCCATATTTGTGATCGTGTTTCATCTTTAACATTTTAAGACTCAGAAACATTAACGCAAAAGAAGATATAGCAAAACTGAGTCATTTCAGTCCCAAGTCACAGATTCAGATTTATGAAATGATAAATGACTACCATGCTTGCAGAGATAATGGTTCATAATTAATATGCTACCACCCAGACCTCTGTGCTTTAGACAAGGGAATCCATAGGCAGAGGGGGTCAGAAATACTCAAGTTTTGATCTCATTTCTGCCATGGAACCACACTGCAGCTTTGGGAAACTGCTTCATCATTACTGTAGAAAAGCAGCTTTGGCTTTAACATTCATCTTGCCTTAGTTAGGAGACAAAAAAAAAAAAAAAGGAAAAAAGCACAAGTTCATACTAACAAAAGTGTGAAGGCTAAATGGGTGGATGGGGGTTCACTGTATTTCTCTGTACACCATCAGATCTAATGGGAAGAGAAACATTTCAACAGAAATCCCATTTCAGATGCTGCCTGGTTGATTTCCAAAGACATGAGGATTTCAGCGTCTTTATATGAGGGTAAATGTGAGAGAAACAACAGTGCAATAAACCCAAAGATTGTAAATCAAGTAACAACACCGAAGTTTCTAGCCCTTCTGGCTAAGCCTCCATGTACCAGGAAGCAAAATTCCATTCGAGAAGCAGCTGTCATCAAGAAAACCATCTGATACAGTGCTGTTCTGGGAATAACCGACTTACAAATCACCTTTCTTCACCGAAACAGCAAAGGAAACCTAGCAAAGCTGGTCATTTAATTCAGTGTAATATATAAGCAGTCAAAGCAAGTTGGCATTCAGAGCTCCATGCATCTCCAGTTTCTTCTAAGATTTGGCAGCGGTGTCTAACACCCAACGCATCAGATCTGCCAGTCACTCTTATGACGTTACTGGAGAACTGACTGAAATTTAAACAGAAACAAAAAATATAATAATTCAAAACTTCTTGCAGGGCACAACTCATCTGGTCTCAGGAACTGCTTTGAACTGTTACCACTTCAGATACAGAAATCACTTTGCCTGTCCTTTGCTATGATGATGACTGATGATACCTTACTTACCCATCAAAACCTATTACTTACCTTGGGCAAACAATATTTTGTAAGGCTGAACTAATACCATTACCAAAAACCCCCAGCCTCACCTCCACGAACCTCATCAGTCAGGCACTGAAATGAACTTTCAGAGCCTGCAAAGGAACCATACCAATGTCTCAAGAGAAAGTGTTAGTAGTGACCAGCAAGCATTTAACGGCATGAAGAAGGCTGAAGTGCTTTCACTATCTATGTCAGTGAAGAAAAAAAAAAAAAAAAGATAAAATTCAGAATCGAGGAATCCCACACTCCAAACATTGTACTTCCTACTAATTTTTGTTTCTCCAGAAAAGAGAGAAAAATTGTAACTACAAAACAAGGCAAATACTGCTCTGAAAGATGAGAAGGGGGAAATGGGCTAGGAAAGGAGAGGGAGGCCTTGGGCTTGCAGCATGGGCTGGAACAGAGGAGAAGAAAACACTTTCTTTCTTAGCTCTGCCGCAGGACAGCTAAGATAACTGCTTTGGTTTTCAGGAGCTTGCCACGTTCATTTGTATAACACAGCCCTTCCAAGGTTACCTTAAGTACACATTAATGTACAGATTATGCTTAGGTAGTACTGTGCTGGGAGAAAAATAAACAGGCACCATGGCAATGTGACTTAAATCAATTTATAAGATCAGACAGCAATATTGTGAGTTTACTCTAAACTCAGCAGCTGATCCCAGTATTAAGCCCAGATCAGCATCACTTCTAGTCTAACTATCCCCATCTGCGATCATCTTTCTCTTTAGATTTATGTGACACTGTGAAGCCAGCAAGGAAGCAGCCTTTCTCCTGTCCTTTCTGCTGCAGGAGCTGAACAAGGCACTCAGTGCTACGCTGTGGAGCATTTCAACCTATTCCAAGCAGAAAGGGAGGGATGCAAAAGAAGGTACAAAACCTACTTCCATGCCCACAGAGTTAATGCTTTGTGTTTACTGAAAGCGAGGAACAGAAGCCCATCTTACTGCTTTCATTAAAAGCATTTGGTGCTGAGCTATTTTTCCCCAGCTCTTCATCTCATCCTGCTTGCAAAGAATGGTGGCTCTGGAGGAGGCATCCGGTCACTGACAAAGCCCTGTGCAAACCTCACACTCAATGGGCTCAGCCAGGAGGCCCAGGGACGTCTCCTCAAGGCCCAAGACCATGACACTGCTGATCCCAGTCTCTGGGAACCACTTGTAACCACGATAACACTTGCACATGCTAATGAACATCACCTGGTGCCACACAGAAATCATACACCATAAAAACCATCACGTTCAGAAGCTCTGCAGGAGCGACTGAAAGCACACCCTAGCAAGACGCTGACTTCTGCCATTTCTAAACCTGATGCAATTTCTACAACAACAGATGCAAGATATAAATACTTTCCATCACTCGTAATCAGAACCATTTTCACTCAAAACTTAATGACCTGTAAGGAAGCCATAAGATTTGTGATTCAAGATAAAGTCAATTTTGTGACAACATAAAAGTTGCAGTGCTGGGGGCAAAAAAAGTGGTTCTTCTAATGGCAAACTAAAAGTTCAGTCACACCACTTACATGTTTAACTAAAACATAAAGAATAAATTTTGCAGTAAAACATGTTCTTAAAGTGGAAGTAGTTAATGAAAACAATCAAGAGGAGCACGACATTACCCACAACGTTTTGTTATCCTCCAACTTTTCTGACATCTATAACGGCTGCATGGTGGTTGTCAGCTCCCAGGTAGACCTTTAAGTGATGTCAAATCTCTCCACTAGTTATTTTATTTGCTTCTGTTCCAAAGCCACTTTATTATGTTGTCCTTTTCTGATTACTTAAGAATTCAGAATAATAAGGAATAATAAAAGGTTGGTTATCTAAACTCCAAATGACTGGTGTTAAAGGGACTAGTCTTAAACTCCAGAACTACCAGTACCTACTCCGTATGTTTTTCATGTGTCAGTATGACACCAATAGCAATTGTTCCATGTTGAATAATGCATGTCAAATACTTCAAAAGAAAAAAAGTGCACTGAATTGACAAAGCAAGCTTAAAAAATACAAGTAAGTGCAGGCTTGTCTTTCAGATCCATTTGATGCTGAAGTCAAGAGGCAGAACCAGCCAGAGTACTCATATACTGTGTACATAGTTGTGTAACAAAAACTGCTAAACAGATTTTTCTTCTGGTATTTGTTTTCTAAATGGCTTGGTAGAGTATGCAGTCAAATCTGGCACAGATGGCCATATAAAAAAATCCAAACTTCTTCCAATTAAGCATCACATACCTTCTTTGTGTTTAATACAATGAGAAATTGCAAAAATACTGCTGTCCCTGTTGCAGAAAAGGTTAGGTCAAAAATGAATCTTCTTAGAAAATGATCTGAGTCTGAAAAGTGAAGCATTTAGTCAAGGAACTAATTAAACAAAAACCTGGAGAAGTACTTTGTCAGATAATATGAAAATAAGCACAGCTTGCACACATATGTAAGCCATTTTCCATCCCTCCTTTCCCATCAGAAGTTTCAGCAAGTACAGATGGATTGATACCACAGTCATGAAAGGTGAGTGGGGGAAGAAAATGTGCAAATTTCGAGAGCAATATTGCTGCTATTGATCCAACAATGCACTAAAGCATATGCTTAGTCCTACTGGATTTCCTAAAGGATTTTGTGCACCCTTTGGAGCTTCACTGAGAGCGTCTATGCAAGTGCCCAGAACCCCAAGCTTTCTTTACTTCATCACCCAACTTTTCACCTTGAAAAGTTATAACCCAAATTTCTAGCTGACTTTTTCAAAAAAGAGAAAAAACTTACCCACAATTCACACAGAAGTACCATTTTCCAAATGTGATTTATAAACTTCTTGTGATTTAGAAAACAAGGATAAACAAATGATACCTTGGGCTCTGATATCCCTGTATCAGGTTTAGTACAGTGAGTTACAAACCAGACCTGAGATGCTAATTTTCTCCAACAACCCAGTACCATCCCCAAATTTGCCATGCCGGCTCTCTCAACTGAGTGAGCAAAGGCAGCTGTAGACACTCTCCAGGCATTTCAGACACTAACTCCTTCTCAACACCCCTTCTGTGGCGAAGGTTGAGCCACCAGAAGTACAGAAATCTGCACCTGGTTTCAATACAAGTGAATGACAATGAAAATGACTGCTGAGCAGATAAGGGCCTTGCACCATTTGAAAAAAAATTTTAAAAATACACCTTTATGGGACTGACCTTTTTCCTATGTATTTATTTAAAAAAAAACAACAACTTAAGTGATTCAGTCCTATGCTATCTCATTTGAAAAGCTGCATTGTGCCAAACTTACATATATTCTGCCCCCTAAGTGAATGTAGTTCCAGGACCAATGGGGAAACCAGAGCCCAGGCTGCTGTGCATGGGAGCAGACAGGGTGGAGCTCAGGCTCCCAGGTCCTGTGTCATGCTGCCATTCCTCTCTAGCCATAAAGCCATCCACCAAACAGCACAGGGAGGAAAGCATCTCCTCAGAGCCATGACAAGGGCACGTGAGTTTAGCATTAACAAGGGAAGTGAAGGCTGAAGCTACTGTGGCTCACCCTGTAAATTCACTGCAGCTATTTTCTCCCTGCTCCAGCATTCTCACCATTCACGTTCCAGCTTCTGGGGACACCATACAGTAGCAGCGTGGAGGAAGCAGTCAAAAAACCCAAACAACGACCCAACAAACTACATGCAACAGAAGAGGAAGGGTCACACAAAGACATGGAGCAGCAGGAACGCAGGAAGAGCTGCCAGGTACTATCTGAAAAGCCATTCTAGCACATGACACAGCGCATCCCCGCAAGCTTTCCAAAACTCCCGTCTCCACCAACCCCATCACAAAGAGACAGACAAGCCACACAACTTTCAACAGTGGTGACTATTTCCATGCCTGGGATCATCTGATGTGCCAGCAGGACCTCAGCTCTGCACCGCCCTAACACCAGCCAAACAGCAACACGCAAGGAAGCTTTGATCTGCCTCACACCAGTCAAGAAGGAACTCTGCTGCTGCTTACGTTCAGGTTTCTTGCTTAAATCAGGTATTTTGTTTGGTTTAAAAGCTACAACATAAATCGGGTTATCAAAACAAATCCTGTGTGGTTCGCGAATACAGCTTCTACCTCTGTTTGCTTAGATCTACCATGCTTTTATCCCACCATTTAGCTGGATTCAATCAGAAATTAAAAAAAAAAAGGCAGGACATGAGCCAAAAGATGCTAAACCTAGCAATAAAACATCCATTCCTTGGAGGTAAAGTATTTTGCCAATAAGTTGAACCATCCTCTGGAAAGTAATCTGCCAAATTTAGCAAAGCACATCTGCACACATATCTCACCTGCAGAGCACAGTTAGTGCTACTAATTAGAAAGGACCGGGTTTGGTCAGATCTCTATTTGCTTCGATTGCTAATTGATTCCACATGTTGGAGCTTTCAGCTGCCAGCCTTCATTAGCAAGTAAACATTTGGTCATTTCACCCCCCCAGTCTCTAATCAAATTTTTCAACCCTCTGTGGTACCTTCTTCCCTCTCTTCTACTTCAAGACAACACACTGCTAGAGGGCTCGAGAAAAGGCTGAAATACATTAAAAATTACAAACTATGGGAGAGAGGGAACAGTGTTTGTCTGGGGAAGAAGCACTGACACTGCAACTCAGGAACCACCTTGTTATTCCACAGAAAGACTATATAAAGGTCCAGAGCAACTGCTACTGTGGTTCAGTCTGGTTTTGACCCAGTTTAACTGTTTTCCTGATACTCAAATTGTGCAATCCTGATAACGGGACTTAGGCCTCCAAAACCCTTTCCTGCACAGAGGTGAGGCATGGACTGGCACAGGAGGGCTGAATAGACAACACTCCATACCTTCATCTGCATCTCCATCACCACCCTGGGCGAACCTGATCTCATTACCCATGTCCCAGTGTCAGGCTTGCAGCCCATCTCTCCACCTCCACCTCAAAAATAACCAGTGTTCATATGGAAAAGGGACAAGGGGCTTCACTGAGGCTTCACCCTCAAATTCATATCCCCCCCCCGCCAAGAGAATATGTGATCATACCAAGATGTGTTTAGACTAAAAGCTTTGCATGAAGATAGAAGAGAGATAAGGGAGAGCCAGACCTTCTCCTGCAGCTATAACAATGCAATTCTAAGCCAACCATTATAAAGTAAAATTGCAGATGGTGTTTCAAATAAAGTCTAGATGCTACTTTTAATAATCAGTCTGAAGACCCATAGTCCTGCTATTGCCTTAAAATTCCAGTAAATAAAGAATTGGTGGTAAAAAGTGCAGACAAACAGCACGGCTGAGTCAAAGAAAACATGTCCTTGGGCCATGATAAGTCAGTTGGTCAGGAATCGTCTGCAGAGCACATCTGTTTGTAACCACTCGGCCTACTGCAGCTTACTTATTATGGCAATAAAAACCACAAAGGCAAGATAAATTAACTCTGGCCAAGAAAAATGGAACTGGCCCTGCACAACCTGCCCCATAGTTGTACCCAGTTGTACTCGGCAGCTCAAATTCGGGCTCCATTTCCACCTCTGTACTCACGATGAATTAAAATTTATTTCACACGCATTCAGCCTTAATGGGATTATTTGCAATGTAAGGTGCAATCAATTTTAGGCCAAAACAGGAGCACAGAAGCCAAAAATGTCCTCTGTTTTAATTGCATCTGTAATTACTTTCTAAGACTACAATCCAGCAAATTACCCTAGGGACTCTTACTAATTATTATTACATACCTTATACTGCCAACTAGAAATACTCACTGAGGAAGAGACTGTCCCCACCTTCAAAAATACATAATTTAAATAGATGCGACAAGGAAAAGCGGGGAAGCAAAACACTGACCCTAACGAGACCAAGTCAGACTGTTGTTAACTGCTGTGCAGTAAGAAGAGTTTGCAGCACCAAGTACCCGTTTTGTCTCCTTTTACTTCTTTTTCATTGTATAAGACATGAAGCAGAGAGGTCTTATGCAATTTTGCACAAGAGATCAGAGCTCTTTATCCCTTAATCCCAATTACAGACCAACATGCGCATGTTTTTGTTTCTTTTCTAAACTTATCTGGGTGATACTTGAATAAGTTAGAGGAAATGTTTTCATATTAAAAATCTAATCCAATTCTTTGCAGCACCTAGTATCAGTAAAACTGACCTAATCCCTTTCATCTTAACACCAAACATCATTAAGATCGTCCTATACTGATCTTCACCTAGAGCACTGATCACTACTTTTAAAGTATTACGTTTATCCCTCTATTTATCTGGCACTGGCATTCCCTCCGTTCATGAAATGTTGGTATCATTAGTTCTAGTCTTTGAATTTGCTGTCAGAAAGTTTGAAGATGTTTTCCTCTCTCGCATAAAAATCTGTTTTCAAACTTAAGTCTTTCTGATCTTGCGTAAGTCTCCACGATCTCTTTCTATTGCACGGTATTTATATACTTTTTAGTATTCCTGAGTTCTCACACTCCCAAGAAGTTTCCGCCGGGGCTGGGAGCAGGACTGGATAATCCCGATTTTCTCAACCTCTTGTGGACCCATTAGAAACGGGCAAAAAACCCGCCCCCGACACCGTAAACACTTTCTAATTTTGCTCCGTAGCCTGTGAACAACTTAAACTCGTCTTCTGAAAGCGCCCTTAGCTGAGCTTTATAGTGGACTTTCCCCTTTGTAGTGGTTTAAAACCCACTCTCCCCACCCAGCTGGGAGCTTTAAGCCGAGGGAGACCCGGAGAGGTTTCCTCAGCACCCAGCGGGGAGGAGACCCCCAAAAGGGGCCCGTGCTCGCCGGGGGTCGAGCTGTGACGGGACTCGAGGCTGCGCCTCGCCCCGGAGGCGCCATTTCCCCTCACAGACCCCGGCGC
>JANZLQ010000022.1:5432475-5451738 GCA_026212715.1 Elanus axillaris
CGCTTCGCCGTCTCTCCGCCACACGGCGAAGCGGCCCGGCCCGTCTCGGCCCCGCTGCCCCCCGCCACAAGATGGCGGCCGGCGGCTTCCCGCGCTCCCGCCGACCCCCCCCCGCTGCCCCCACTCACCCCGGCCCAGCCGGCCGGTGCCTCTCTCACGTACCGGGTCTTTTTCTCTTTAACTCCGGCAACAATTAGTGCCCCGGCGGTCCCGCGGGGGGCGGGAAGGAGCGCATGCGCGGCGGTCCCGCTCCGCGCCGGTCCCGGCCCCGGCCCCGGCCCCGGCTGAGGCGGTGCTGGGGGCAGGGCGGGACGGGGAACCGGGATGGGGATGGGCACTGGGATGCGGCAGTCAGTGGGACAGGCTGGCAGTAGGACGGGGCTGGGCTGGCTGCCACTGGGACTGGCTGGTACTGGGACAGGGTTGGCACTGGGATGGGCTGGGACTGGTGAGCTGGCGGTGGGACAGGCTGGCACCGGGATGGGGCTGGCATTGCGACAGGCCGGTAGAGCAATGGGGCTGGCACCGGGACATGGAGGCACTGGGATGGGAATGAACTGGGACAGGCTGGTACTGTGTCACGCGGGCACTGGGATGGGGTTGAACTGGGACAGGGCTGGAACTGGGACAGGCTGGCACTGGGACAGGACCACTGGCAGGCGCGGGGCTGTGGGGTCCCTGGGGCACAGCCCCACGCCTGGTGCCCCTCGCCCTGAGCCGGCCAGGGGATGAAGCCCACGCAAGTCCGTGGGGCATTAAGGCACGCTCCCGTCCAAAATAGAGATTTGGGAAATGGAGATGTAAATCGCTATTACTGCTGGCATCCAGTGGATCGTGACCGCGCCATCGTGCTGCCTCCCTTGCCGATGATTAATATAAAATATTTCCCCCTCTTCGCTGCATTTGTTAAAGTTGTTTTTCTTCTCATCTGAGAGTGTTATTTGCTTTTGTATTTGAATTTTGAAACAATAAAAGACGTGGTGGTAGGATTTTTTAATGACACTTTGGGGTTTTTTTTGACATGGTAAGTGACAAAGGAGCATGAGCGGGCCCCAAGCTGTGACAACTTAAATGGAATGGGATTTCAGAAAAATAATAAATGAGATTTGAAATGGCTCATTTGAAATACACATCATAATATTCTTCATCCCTCGAGTGAGGCACATAAAATACACGTCTTTAAAATTAGTCAGATAACAAAGACGTTTCTTGCCTCATCTGTGTCAGCAAGTTCCAGCTAAACCCCTAATTCTGCAGATGCTCCCAGCCAGTGTTGAAGTACTCACTGGGTCCACGTTTACAGGCGTGTTGAGGAGCCAAAAGAGTTTATAAATTACTAACCTGTCGATGTTTATTTAGACTTATATTTTGGTTTTAACTGTAGTAAGGCAAGTTTTGTTGAGAGATCCCTATTTCGGGGCTTCTTGCCCTTTTATCTCACTGCTTTGACCGATCATTTGCGCAGAGCCTGCCCTGTGCCTGCCACATGAATTTCTGCTTTTGCTCCTCAGAGCTCACCTACAAGTTGCATTTGCCCCATGAGACAGGTACCTCAACCCTAAATCACATTTTGGGGCTGTTTTTCAGTGCATCTGGGTAGATACCTCCAGCCTAAAGCTGGCTTCTTACTTGTAATTAATTATTCAAACAGAAATACTGCTTAGAAACACTGCAGAACTATTGCAGACATTCCACTCATTTTCCTCTCCAGCCATGCAATATTACTATAACTACTACTACTATTATTATAATATATTCATTATATATTATATATCAACATATATTTATATTATATCGGATGTAATAATAATAACAATAATAATAATATTACCATTATTGCACTGGCTTCATAGCTGCTGCCAGTTAAGTCCCTGCAGCTTCATGAGCCCGTTGTGCAGCACCATGATTGCAGCAGCTCCAGGCTGGGAAAGGCTAAGTGCCAGCACCAGTGAGCAGCATGAGCCAAAGGTTTTGATGCAAAACCCTACACCTTTACGAAAAATTAGCGGGGGAGACTCATTCAGTGACATTCAAACACCCATGAGACAGAAATGAACATTAAATTATACAGCATGTGCCCATCACTGCCCATGGCAGCACTGGCGGCAGAGGCGTGCTAGGCATGGTGACCCATGCTACTGCAGAGACCTGGTGCAATCGCTGCCCTGTCGTGGGGGGCACTGACGATGCATCAGCCTAATTATTGGCAATAAGATGCCCCAGAATACCGTTACCCTGGAAATTCCTGCTCCAACACCCCAGGCCACTCCATCTGGGGCAAAAAGATACCTGGGCTGAAAATCATGGTATCCACTGGGGAGGATGAGCATGCTCATGACGTGGTTGCCCTTTGCTAGGTCTTTCCCTACACCAGATAGTAAAGCATCGCAGCACTTCTGCAAAGGGTCAGTGGGGAAGTGATGACACCCATCACCCAAGAGCAGGCAGACCTGAGCGAGTATTTCCATCCTACAGGTAGGGAAACTGAGGCACGCTCTGTGCAGGCAGTGGGCTGAGGCTTCACATCATCTCTGCCCCTCGAGGCACCCGGGATTATGCAGCAAAAGGAGAAGGTGTCACAGAAATGTCTGCGTTCCTATTTTTTCCTACTTTCCAGACGTGCCTCAAGTAGTTTCCCTTTTCTCTTGGACAAAACATTGAGCAAGGGTGAAATTAGGAAAGGAAAAAAAGAGAGCAAGAGACTCCTAAAGTTCTCCCTTCCAGCACCATCCTGCTGGATGCCACCTCCCAAAGCTGCCAAATTCAGATAATTTAGCATAACACACCCACAGTGCTTGGGAAAGCAGCTCTCTCACCTGGACTACAGCTGGCCGTTTTCTCCCATGGAGGCCAGCTCTGCAGAAACCATGGGTGTGGGCAGGCAAGCCTTTTGATTTTCGGTGCTGCTGGTTTGCCTTTTTAAAATACCGATGGTTGGGGATTTGGGGACAATGAGTGTATGTGCCACCCCCTGTGCCTGAGACCTCATGGTGCTCGAGGGCTTTGCAGCCTGAAGCAGCTCTCTCAGAGCAGGGAAGGGGCAAATGCGCCGGTGGGTTGGTGACGGAGGGGTGGTGGGTGCAACGCCGTGCTCTTGGGAGGAGACCGGGAGCATCCTGGGCATTGGAGCATCTTAGCCATCAGCAGCCTGTGGGCATATTTTAGGGGGGGCCTCAGTCCTGGAAAAGAAGTAGAGATGCTGGGATCACAGCCAAGGCGGGGACTTGGGGACCAGGAGAGGTTTGAGGACTCCCAGGCCAGCCCACAGAGCCCACCAACACGCACAGGCAGAGAGGCTGAAGGCAATGAATGACCATCATCATCATCTCAGCCTCCAGCTGGGGACACTGGGCTGTGATGGGGGCCATAGCTGTTTCCCTGGAGGAGCCCATTCCCATGCAGCCCTTGGCCAGACCAGGGCACAGGGGACAAGGAGGCTGCAGGGAACCCACGGGGACTTGGTGGCAGCTGGAGTCGCCCACCCTGCAGAGGCAGGAGGTGGAGGAAAGAATGCCTTTTATTTTCTTAATACAAATTTCTATACCTTCTGTAAACAGCTGCAGCAACCCCTTTTATGTACTAAATCCTGCTTCAAAGCTGACGTCGCTGAAGGCTACCTTCACTGCCTGCCTTTGTGGCACGGGAAGAAAGCCCCAGCTGAGGTGCACAGAGGGAGCAGGGTGAGAGCATTGGAGCTTGCTTAGCTCAGTGGATTTTGGGATGACTATCACCACCTGGCCACATCCACCCCATGGGAGCATCACCAGGTCCCCCCAGAGCAGGACACATGGGGACACAGCCCCAAACAACCCACGTGCTGGTGGTCCTGCTGCCAGCACTGGGACCTGGGGTATTCAATGCCCAAGGAAGAGCCAGAGCCCAGAGCTGGGGCAAGGGTTTAATTTTTCACCTTCCTGATGGTTACAGCTGATGAAATCTTTTCAGGAAGATGCTCTCCCCCCATTGCTCCTACCACATCCTTTCTGAGCAAATGCCCAGCACAAGCTGTAGCTGCATCACGTGTGTGTGGTGGCACAGCTGAGTTCCTGGCTTTGTAACTTCATGAGAGCAGCCAGAGATGTGGCAACCTCAAGCCAGCCAAAAAAGGGACTCAGCAGGCCTTCCACCATTTCTTCCACTGCCTGCCTCTGCAGGGTGGGCAACTCCAGCCGCCACCAAGTCCCCGTGGGTTCCCTGCAGTCTCTTTGTCCCCTGGGGATGAGGGTAATGCTGCTGCTGGGGTCACTCCATCCCTGCAGTCCCCACTTAGATCTGGGCACACTTAGGGGTAAACCAAAGCACAGGAGAGTACAGACCCAAGTTGTAGCAAGTGCATAAGCACAGGCTTCATGTCAAGTGTGAGTAGAGTCCCAGGTGCTCACTGGAGTTACTTGTGTTCAAGACAAATCCAGCTGGATCACAGCCTTGGAGCAAGGTTTGTGGAGCTAGCAGGAGCCTGAAGTGCAGTTTGGCAGGTCTGGGCTTTGCAGAAGACCTTGTCTCTGATAAGTGACCAAATTCTTACTGAAATCCAGAGATTAAAATTCTTATTGAATTTCTAGTGCTTCCAAATAGGTGCTGTAGGTGCATCTTTAAATACTTAAGTGATTTTGTGAAGAGCTGTCCTGATAAGGGTAAGCCAAAGGCTCCTCCTGATACAGAAGTAGACTTGGGCAAACACTGATCTTCAGGCTGCCCAACTCTGAAATACTGTCTTTTAATCAAAACTTGTTCTTTCTACACCTTGCCAATTTGCTTGCAACAATCAATAACCTGCTTTGAAAATGGCAGGAACGAAAGCAGGGAACTCACACTTAATTATATCAAAACCCCACCCTAATGCCCTACACACACACAGAAACCTCCCCGCAGGGCAGGTGCCAGCCCTATACCTTCAGCATCACCTGAGGTGTTCACGCACACAACGTCAAAGGATTTTCATCTTTCCCATTGCAGGGAACATCCCTTACTGCACACCATGAAAATTTATACCTCGGCCAAAAGTTTCCCATGTACCTCCATTGCCAAGGGCCTGTCTTCAGGTATTTAGGGAAGAAATGTTTCTCCCAGAAGGCTCGCTAAAACCACACTCACTTCATTAGGAGCAGCCTTGGCAGCCAGACAGCAAAAGCCAGAGTCACTTTTTAAACTCTTGGCCTAGACTTTATCATTTGCAGATTTTCTTAAAGGTATTCTTAAGCTAATTATCCCCTATTAGCAAACATCTTGCCTAGCCTGGTTTGTTTCTGTACTAAGATTAAGCATCAAAAGGGATTAGAAATGTTATTACGAGAGTCTAAGATGTTAAAGCACTAAATATATATAGCTGAAAAAGGCTTTTCCTTCTAAAGAAATTAAATATCACTTCTGCAGAGCTTTCTCATGCTGCTGTAGTAATATGACATTTGATAAAGTCTGAGCCACTCACCAAGCCCTGACCCTTCTCAAACTCTACAGAAATATTTTGTGTTGAAAGCAACTCTTACGATCTATTGCCCTTTCATCTTTTTAATAGGGCACTACAAGTTTCAAATGATCAAATTATACGGAATTACTTGCACCTATGACGTTTACATCTAGCTGTGAGAACTGCTGTTATAAGTACTGTTAGCAGTTTGAGATTTGCTGAAGAAGTTTTTGATAAAGCCATAACTAACCCTTTTTTCCAGACCAAGTAAGCGCTCACAAAATAGGTTTTGCCTTTTATTTTTTGGAACATTGCTGGCAGGCAGAGTGGGGTGCTGGGGACATCAGTTCTTCATTCAAAGCCACCCGTGCAACAGAAGAGCTTGCGGAAAGTTCAGTTTGAGCAATTTGCTAGTGGCCCAAGTCTAAAATTGGGATATTATTTATGAACATCTACAGAATTCCTGCTAGAAGCTGCCTGCCTTCTTCCCCATGTCCATGGGGATGCTGGAGACATGCCAGCAGAGCAGTCCCCACCACTCTCAGTTTTTCCAAGCTCAGAGCTCCTCAGAAGCACATCCTGCACCTTTTTTCTTTTATAAAGGTTCCTCCCCAAGCACAGGTCTTTTATTAGGAGGAAAAACTGCCAGAAAATATACTGAGAAGAGACAAGCTGAGGCTCCAGCCTCAACTCCACATTGCTCTGGGTCTAACTAAGAGGCTGGATGGGGAAAGCAAGTGCTAGGAAATTTCATTTAGACGGCAAAGCCCATCTGGATGCTGCAAATTCAGAACAGACAGGGTTTCTCTACAGCAGCTCCCTTCCAAGAGAGGGCCATACACAAACTGAACTTTCAATCCACGACTGGAAATGCCCAAGCTATAATTCCGCCTGCATTTTGGGGTTGACATTAAGACAAACATGCAGCTGCATAGTGCCCAGAGCAAAGGCTGGTTCATACTACTCAAATCCTTAACGTCCTCGTCCCACCTGGGTCAGAATAACACCTTCATCTTTAGAAGGTCATGGTTGGTGACTGAAAGCCCAAATTCACAATCAGGGATCACGAAATCAAAGAACCATAAGTAAACAGCTGGGACGGCTTTGCATTCTCCTGCTGAGTGTGCTAGACTAGAAAAACACCTGTAAAAGCATCATGCTTCTTCCCCCTTCATTTCCCCCAAAGGTACCATAAGAAAGGCCAATGGTGTGAAAGAGGAAACAATGGAACTGATGATCTACAGAATAAAGCACAGAGCAGAAAAGCACACTTTCCGTGCAAGCCACACTTACCTCCAGCATCAGCTGTACAATGCGTAAAATGTTGTGGGACAAACAATGATTTCAGTTGACTTGAGTCAAACGAGTTAAGTGGGTGAAAAATTGTCCTCTCTGTATTATGGAAGCTTAAGCTCACTATGGTTCATTTATAGAGACAGTGGAAAACAGGCTTGTCACCTTCGTTATTGCTTCTGGTTCATTTTCCTGTATTCTCCTTATTGCAATGTTAAACCTCCAAACAACACAGTAAGTGTTTCTAGAGAAACAAGTTATTTTAACTGGATTGTATTCGAATGTCATGACTATATTAATATTAAAGTGGCTTTCTAAACCAAGAACCCATTTGCAAGTAACTTCTGCAAATTCAAGCTTACACCCATTGATATAAAACACTGACAATCACAACACGACTTCATGTAACCACCAGCAAGTGTCATCAAGCAAAAATAGTCTTTATTCAAATTTCATGGAAACAGGAATCACTGTACTTTGCAAGACAGGGAAAATAAAATAAAAAAATTTAATATAAAACAAGGATATTGTCACAATACCAGAATATGGAACTATACTTCTTTTCCCTATGGATTACTGCAAGTACCTCTATTTTTTTTTCCTTTTGACTGTGCTATTCACAACTTTGTAAGTCCAAAAAATATGAAACAGAAGTAGTATGAAACCTAAGACTTAGCACTTCCACTAAATGGCATACATCAAAGGGCATCAATTCAAGGGCAAAGACTGCTGAAGCCATCATACCTACCTATCAGTCATCACTGCAATCTCATAAACCCACCAAGGTGCAGTGCTCATTCTCTGCAAGGCTCTTCCTGGAAAACAGGGCAATTTTGGTGCTCCAGGAAGAGTTATATTTAAAGAGAACATTTCTATAGGATAGAAAATGAGCTGAACAGCCTTGCACCAGAGAGCATTGCAGGGAGGGAGCACTGCAGTTAATAATGACAGACATACCATCAGGGTTGTTAAAAATATACGGCATCGACATGTTTTCTACTTCAATCACTTGCGCTACAACTACTAAACATGTACAAAAGACTTTTCCAACCGTTCCAAGTGTGGCTGCAGCAAGGTTAGGATCTGGAGCGAGACCTTGACCGCGATCGGGAGTGTGACCTAGAGGCAGACCTAGATCTAGACTTTGACCGGGACGCAGGCTTTGAAACAGATTTAGATCTGGAACGAGAATCTGATTTGACATTTGGTTTTGACTTGGAAATCGACCTAGACCTGGAGCGAGACACCCGACGTCCGACTGCATCCTCACCCTCACCTTTTCCCTCCTTTTTGTCAGAATCTGATTTTAGATGCTCCTTTTCCTTGGAGACTGACCTGGACCGCTCGTGGCTGTCCTTCCTTTTCTTCTTGCTACTTGTTTTGCTGTCTCGCTTGCTGCGCCTCTTGCTTTTCTCACTCTTGCTGCGGCTCCTGCTTCTACTTCTGCTGTCATCCCTGCTTCTCTTCCTACTTTTCCTTTTATCTTTACTGTGGCTCCTGCTCCTACTCTCATCCCTGCTCTTGCTCCTGCTTCTAGCCTTGCTAATGCTCTTCTCCCTGTCTTTGCTTCTACTCTTCTCCTTGCTCCTACTCCTCATGCTCTCCCTCATCTCTCCCCTGTCCTTACTCCCACTCCTGCTCCTACTCTTTTCCTTGCTGCGGCTCCTGCTCTTTGCTTTCTCATCACTGTTATGGAGAGTGCCCTCAGCTTTATCTTTACTTTTGTTTCGGGATTTCTCTGCACTCCTGCTGCGGCTCCTACTTTTATCCTCTTTACTTGGAGTCCTGCTTTTCTCTTTTTGGCCTCTGCTACGGCTCTTGCTTCGACTACGGCTCTTGCTTCTGGAACGGGACACAGACCTGAAAGTGCAAAGGCAACAGACAGCTCCACTTTAGTGCGGCTTGGATTTCACTAGCACTTAAATAGCATGCATAATATCGTAAGGAAAAGAAAAACAGTGTTCCTACTGCAGATTTAGGGTGATGCTTCTCATTTAAGTGCATAGCCCCCATTTCTTCCAACACAAAGACATACCTGGATCTTGATCTACTCTTGGAGCGACTACTACTGGCACTGCGGCTCCTGCTCTTATGAGAATGTCTGCTTCGAGAACGAGACCTGGAACAAAATCAATCAGCTTAATGTCAGCATGTGCTCATGGAGAGCTTGTGATCCCCCAGTCCCCTGTGGGTAAAATCCCATAGTATTAAAGCACCTTTCAAGCAGCTAATGGTGATAGCGTTACACAGTAAAGTTACAACCTTAGAGTACCCTTCTCCCCACTGCTCATCCCCTGCTGCCATGTCTGGAAGTGAGCAGCGTTGCTAACCTGGAAGAAAATAGGCAACCTTATTTAAGATAAGGAAATGAGAATCACTTTCCCAATCAAGTCAGAGGTTGAATACAGTAAGACACTAGGATAAAGCTTTAACTTCAGGCTTTGATTTCATAAGCAAGCTGTTCTATGAACAGTAGAAGTTTGCCTGAGTTTTCTTGCAACAAGTTCTACTCCAGAATGAGAAGGGGAAATACTTGGTGGTGTGTGCTGAAGCAGTTCTCTTGATCACACAATGAAAGCAGCAAATCTCTAAGAAACAGGGAATGGATGGGGGGTTCCAAGCTGAGAAAGTATTGTTAGTCCTTGTGCTTATAGCAGAACACTGTTCAGTTAAAAGTGTTAAAAGCACCTTCTGCTTCATTCTGTATGCACAGCTCCACCTGCAAGACAGCAAGAACTATGGACTTGATGTAGTTGGGGAAGAACAGTAGCATGCTGTCAGGTGTTTAGCTAGCAGATACCCACATTCAGTACAGAAGATGCCTCTGAACAGAAGCCTCATTTCCCCTGGTTACTTGCAGGTAACTAATACATTCTCAAAAACTAGATTTATTGAGAACTCTGAACACTTCCAGGGTGTTCTGGAACCTGCTGCATATTCATGTAATTGCAGCTAGATTCAGCCTGAGCTATGTGATAAAGATACGTACCTCGAATGGCTTCGGCTTCTGGAGTAAGAGCGGCGCCGTCTCGATCCAGGTCTGTCTTCCACTAATCTAATCTTTCTGCCATTTACTTCTGTCCCGTCCAGCTTTTCAAGGGCTCTTTTCATGTCAGAATAGGATTTGAACTCAATCACACCTTCATTTTTCCTTCCTTTGTGTGCATCTGCATATGTCACTTCCCCTGCCTGACGCATATAATCCTAGAGGAAGAGGACAGAATAACCATTGCCTCAAATCCACAGCCAGGCTTCCACGCTGACCCTGTTCATTTCTGCAACGATTCTCACTTAGCCTCTTCTATTCACACAGATGTCAGCACGGGTTTTAGCACTGCAAATGCTGTTTGGTTAACGCCAAGGTTGCTGAGCCAGCCAAATAACACACTACAATTTCACAGAGTTTGTGTCATTAGAACCAAGGTGGTATTGATAGTTTTGAGCCAAACAATAATTTAAGGCCTCTCATCTCAAGTCTAGTATCAAATATGCTCTGGACTGTGATAAGTTTCAAATTACAAAAGTGATTAAAGTAGTAAAATGCTTGCTCTCTGAATCACGTTTTCAAAAGCTAACTTGGGAAAGGTGATAAAGGTTGAATAAGAAGAGGCAAGAAGACTACAGGCAAGCAGACTTCCCTTTGTCACTCCTCCTACTACCCTGTCCTCCATTCTACTGGAAGAAGCCGCCACACAAGTAAAAGCTCAATTCATTTTCCCACTTCATGCTTCCTGGCTTCTCTGTTTCAATTACTGAACACCTCTGTTTATCAAGGAGGGCCATTCTGCCCTGCTTCAAGCAAGCCATCAGACAGGGCCATCTTTCAGCCGCTGTGGACTTCGGCTGCAATGGAAATGGGGTACAGAACTCCGGTTCAGTCTGTTTTCAACCCAGCTACTCCCATCTTAAGTACACTGAAATGAAAGCTGTTCAAAAAAAGCAATGCATCCAGTAGAGGATTAATCATGCCATGCTCTACTTACAATTTTTAATACCAGAAGCAAAGACAAGCTATTGATGGTGTGAAGCATTAACAACAAAAGACATTTGAAGAATCTCAGTACGTACCTGAACTAGTGTTACATATTCAATTACAGACCAGTTTCTACTACATCAAAGTTTGTTTAGAACAAATTTTACACATCCTTAAAAGAGAACCATAAAAGAAAGCGTTCCTGTAAGAACAAGTGCTTTTAACCATTCCTACTAAGTTTGACAAGGAAACACTGTTTTGCACCTACTACTGAAATTCTGCTCCCTGTCCTGCCCCCTCAATCCATGATACAGATAATCAGAAGTCAACGCTTCACCTCCAGAATACTCAGTGGTACTGTGGGCTTCCTAGTGTTACCCAACACTTCCACTGCCGAGAATCACTTTCCACTCCTTTGGACTTAAGAAAATACTAGCTTCTGGCAAAGGTTTTGCATGATTGCTCATTCTGGAAGCATCCTTTCCCTGAAGCTCTCTTTAAAACAGCTTTACATGGTTTGGACATTCTTAACAGAGACTGTGCAAGAATGATGCAATCATTTCCAAATAGCTCCAGCATCTTACAAGCTGATGAGTAAAATCCGAAGTGACAAGGGCAAACTCCTCCATCTCTAGTGAATCCTGCCACTGGCAGGATTAAAGTCTGTTTTGACAGGGCTTAAAGATAAGATAAAACACATCTGTACATGATGTTGGTTTGTGTTAAGGAAAAAAGTTATTCTCCCACTGTCCAGTGACACCAAGTCTGCAGGTACAACTCCCAATGTCACATTAATGACTTTATATATGCAAATACACTTCCATATTGACTTAATGTGTGTATTACTTCCAAAATCTACTTGTATGCATATGAGCACACAGACTTATTAACAAGTTAGAGTCAAGAACACAGGTGTATACCATTTTTCCTTGTTGAAAGGGAAGCTAACTTTTTTACCCTTTGTACTCTTTAATAGAGAGAGGGTAAAGAAAGGAGCCCCATACCTTAAGATCTTGCCAACTGCAGCGGCTTGACAAATTTTCCACAATCAATCTGTATTCTGTACGGGTAGGAGGACCGTACTTATCTCTTCCGCTTCTTCTATAACCATATCCACCTTTAGGAGGTGACAAGCAGACAGCAGTACTTCAACTAGGGAAATGGAGCGCTCACTCTACATCCCGGACGAAAACTGTTCTACCCCATATGTTCACAAAGACATTAAAAATTCACCCACCCGCTAGTCTGAATTTGATCCCCCTTGTACAAAATGTTAAAAAGATCCAAGGCATTAAAAACTTTTACTACAAGCACATAATTTAAAAAAACGCACATAATTATAATTACACTACAATTAACATGCAATTAAATTTAATGTTATTTTTAAAACAGTTTGAAAGAAGAAACCGAATTAAGCCAGTATACTAATGTTACTTACATTGCTTAAAGGCTTTCTGAATATCTGACATGAATAAAGCTTTTCAGGCACCTATTTCAGATTAATCTCATCTGTCTCTAACCCTTGGGATCCTCACCACCCAGGTCTAATGGGAAAAGGTTGCGGTCGTCACATGGCTTCCTTTTTTGGTCAGCCAAGGGCCACAAAGGTCAAAGAGCCACTCATGGAAAGGTAACCCAAGGTCAGCAAATGGAACGGGCAGTCATCTTAGCCTCAAAGGACTCTTTCAATTAAAACATTGAGGTCTTTGTTAAATCTATGTTAAACATCACATTGCAAATAAACCATTCAAATAGTTAAATGAAATGATAATAATAAAAATGGTACAAGAAACTGTTTATTAATTTATCAATTAAAATAGTTTAATACAGCAAACAAGTTAATAAATATTCAGATCAGTTACATTTACATTTACAGAATACTATTCACAACTTCATATAATTTTCTTTTAAAATTACTTTTTAAAATATGAGAATTTTTTTTTATTTAAAATAAGTCACAGATACAAATGCATGTTAGTGCTTACTGCGTCCAGAACCGTAACTGCTGTCACGACGTGGGCCTCTGGCATGCTCAACGATCACTCTCTCCCCACAAAGATCTTTACCATTTAGCTCATAAACAGCATCATCTGCATCTCGCAAATCATCAAACTCAACAAAGCCGTACCTAGAAAGAGGGAGAGAAAAAGAATCATTGGGAAGGAACTGCACTCGAGGTATCTGTGCTTAAAAACAATTTGCATCCCACAGCAGGTTTCTGCAGGGCCTGAAGACCATGCCTCTCCACATGCTGTCCTTTATCTAAACAGTGGTTGCAACCTCCTGAAGGCTACCTAAGGGTTCAAGGCCGCAAGCACTACACCCACAAACCCACTAAATATGGCACTACACTACACCATATTCAATAAATCAAGAAATTTGATCAACAGCAGTGAGGCTGAAATGGCATTTTAAAGCTATTGCAGTATATGTTCCATGGATTAGGATTTATCCTGATTTTTGCGAAGTCCTAGGTTCATTCCTGGTTCTATTAGGAAGCTACCTTAATTCCTGTACTTCAAAGGGAAATACTCATTCATCTCTACAAACACAAGTGGTCTGTACACCCTGCATGAAAGGTCCAACAAGAAAGAAAATACGCAGGCAGATTAGGAAAAGGGATTTTGTTTTAATCAGACTCATTTTACTCTTGACTGTGGACAGTACTGATGGTTTGGGTAAGAAAAGCAACGTGCTCATGCAACAGGACAGTTCTTCTACCTGCTGAGACACTTGTAGCTTCCAATGTACTGCTGAGAAAGTGTTTTATGCCCACTGTATTTCCAATATCCTAGCATTTAAGAGAGCATGGTGAGTCCAAAACTTGTTAAGGGACTTTAAAAAATGCAGCAGCAGTAACCAGGAACGAACTTCCTGGGCAAATGAAGAGTCCACCTGCAGCCAAGAGGCCTTGCAAGGGCAGCACAGGGTGCAGGTCCAGAGATGAGCAGTTTTGTGTTTGAAAACACCTGCTGCATTAGCCTTGCTCAAGCCTTGGAAGTCACATACAGATCAAGTACAAGAGGAAGGATACAAATTGAAAAAATAGATGATGTTAATTTCAACATTCAAATGAACCTTGTGGCACCAGTTTCATATTACCAAAAATGAACACAACACAAAGATGAAAGCTCACAGACCAGTGCTTGCCTGAAAAGTTAAAGCACTTTCAGTTTAAGCTTCAGAGGTGCCACAGGCATCAGTGCCAACATCAGGCTGCTGCAAGTGCCTAATCCCTGTTGGCTAGAGATCCCAAAAGACTGAGTGTAGGGTTTTAAATAATTTCTCACAGCTGGTGCTCAGGAACAAGCTGGTGACTTGCTTACAGTTGCAGAGCAAATTCACAGCAGCACTGAAGCAAAACTCAAGCCTGCCAGTTTCTAACCTGATAAGAGTTAAACACCTATTTAAAAAACAGCATTGTGTAAATACCCATTATCCCAACAGGTCAGGGGAAGAGGACAAAAAGCATCAGAGTGCTGTTTATCAGAGTTCAGAGCCTACCTGTGCTTCAAATGACTTCTTCCGTTACCTGCCAAGACCAGATCCGGGCTCCAGAGTCCCCCAGGCAATAGCCAAGGATGCTGCAGCCCCATGCACAACTGGGAGCCTCTTTTCACCTGCAACCTCTCTGGCTGCTGTAAGCAAACACATAATCCTGAACTCGGGTCTTAGCAAGTCTCAGGGGGAAATTTTTGTGAGCACTGGTGTATTAAATAATCCAGAAGAACAAAGCCCTGTTACAAAAACGCTGGCCTCCTCTTTTAGGTCACTTCATTTTCAAGCTTTCTCACTACCTCTCCCAACCACAGCGCTACCAGCACCTACAACTTTGCTGTGTAATGGTACCTGTATTAACAAAATACTTAAGAATGACTCCAAACACCACAAATAAGATGGCTGCTTTTGCATGCAATTGCTGTAGTTTCATGGAAGAAACAAGCGTGATTGATTTATAACAACTGAAACAATCAGAGTCATAAAACCATTCAAATTGCAACTTTCTTCCCTTCAATTCCAAAAATAAAGCAAGCAAGCACAAATGTTTAAATGAGATCTCACCCTAAAAGCAATTACTTACAAGGTGAAGTGCCTGGTATGCACCAGCACTTTCAAGACAATAAATGCACAGACATTTGAAGCTAGAATAACAGAGGAATAACTGAATTTGATCAGAGCACAATATTGAACTTGTTCTTCCCAGAAGTTGCTTGGGGGGGCACTCAGTCACTCATATCACATGGCAGACAAAACACAGCACCTCTAGCAGCGCGTCACGGTGCAGCACTAGTGTGCTGACACCAGTTCCTCCACTTGGCCTCCCACAGGAATTTGCTCCCAAGATGGTCCTACATTGACAGGACTTCATCTAGCCAAACCATGATGGAAAGCATTAACACTTTTTCTTCTCTTCACTTATTCCAAAAGGTAGTGCTTATCATTTACCCTATGCTGTCTGTCTTTTTTCATCTGGGAATATGTAAAATGCAAGTAGCCCTACAATAAAATGTTACTCTGATAGAAAAGGAAAAAACAAAAGTTACAAGAAACTTCTAATTTCTTTTTTAAGACAAACAAGCAAGCTCATACAAACCTTGAGATCACTCGTAGTTAAAAAATACTAAAAATCATACCCTACATCACCCATAAATGAAAGTAATACTGATCCACCTGTCAAATATGTATAATATTGCACCGTATGATCCAAAAACATGAATCAAAAACCTTCAGAAGCAGTTTTACACCACAGAAAGCCACAATTGCTGACACAGCCTTAACTACAGCAATCTGAACCTGCTGTTATATGACAATGGTGCAAGTAAATCTTCTTTTAAATGTCTACTATTACTACTTCATATGTGGCATAAAACTACTTACTAAAAATGTCAATGCAATTTACTTCAGCTAATGTGAAGCTACACCATTTTCTGTTCTTGTATCAAAAAAGGAAAAAGCTACAGGAGTATGTCCTTATCCCAAGCAATTCCAATAGACTGAACTGCCTAAAAGGTGGGGGGGTTGTTTTTTAAATCCAAAGTGAAAGGAAAAATGTGGTTTTCTAAAATTGCTTAATACCTGAAATGAAAGGCAGATCCTCATCTTTCTCCTCCTTTCAGCTGCTCCCCACTTGTATCACTTTGAAAGCCCACTGGATGCTCCCAGGTGTCCCATGAGCCGAGAAGAACCTCAAAGCTGCTGTCCCTGCCTTTTGCCAGCACAGGCTAGAAATCCATGAAGTTCAGATGGGTGGCAATCTGTCTGAGCTTGTCCTGCAGCTGCAGGGTCGATTCAGCAGCTGCTTTGCAGGTTCCCAACAAAGCGAGACCTGCTCAACTCTTGCCCCACTCTCCCCTCAACAAATCAAGTTGACAGTTTGGTAGCTTTCCAAATTTGGTATTATACCATTGCTTCATATGGACAGATACTCTTAAAATGAACTCACTGCACCTCCACTGTTCCTCCCACGTCTCTGGATGAGCAAGGTCAGGGCAAACAGGCAACATAGGCAGCCGCAGAGAAGGAAATGCATGGAAAACTGATTCCTGGCTTCAGCTTCATTTGGAATAAAGAATGCAATACATCCAGCCCTAAAAACTACTCCTGAAAGGTAACTTGTAGGCAGCTCACAAACCACTTGGGCTGCTTGCTTGAGCTGTACACTCACCCACACTGTAGCCAGGAAGGGGAACAGCAGAGATGCAGGCAGCACTCTGCCTGCCAGTTCTCCTGCTTAGACCAGGCTACAGCCAGGAGCAGGGCATTATCAAGGAAAAGCATCTTCAGGCTGCTTGAATCAAAACACTCATTTAAATGAGTCACTGAAGTTACAACCTCAAACAATACTTGAATTTCAGTATTTAAACTACTTAAATGCATTAATTGCAAACACCGCTGAGAATCTCTGGTCTTCTAGCATAGCTGAACACCTTAAAGCAAAAAGAAATTAAAATCTCCCCTTATTCACCCTAATATTACCAAAGGAAAAAAAAAATCCACAAATTCACTAGAATTAAAAAACAATTCATTAGGAGGTCACCTTACCATAGCTGTACTGGGTATCATTATGTTGTCACACCAATTAGATTTTATTTTTTTTTAATACCAATTGCTCTTATTGAAGTTAATGGGCATTAAATATTTTGGTGGAGATGGTGCAGGGAAATCAAATCACTTCTCTTTGGGCAACAAATACAGACTTTGAACGTAGATAGAAGAAAAAAAATGAAGTTTGAAGCTTTTAATTTTGATCTGTGTTCCTCAATCTGTTGGAGAAGTTACATGCCTCTGGCTTGCACATATTTTATGAGGATGAAGCCGTGAATTCCCAAAAGCTGGTCAGGGTGATGCAGGGCAGGTGAGCACACAGGCAGAACTACTTTTAACCTAGCAAGATTGCAGATTGGTTTCCCCATCGGTGAAAGCTTGCAGCTAGAGTTATTACAGCTAGTTTTTAGAAGATAAAAAAAGCAGGCTGAAAAGTCCAATTTTCTGATCACTTAGTATATACACTACTGCCACGCACAGCTCCGGTTGTCAATGCAGTTCTGAGTAGGAAAAAAGAATATGAAAACTATGAGCATACAACTGGAAATTGCAACTTGGAATGGAGAATCCTACAGAAACTGGATTTTTATTTTCCCCATCCTTCTCTCAGGTAAACATTGCTTTAAGCCTTTGAATTGCAAGCTTAAATTACAATTAGCAGCAAGTGAGACCCAGCTAAGCTTTTAGGACTCCACTGTATCACATTGCAGTTTCACCCTCTTGCTCAAGCCTTTCAGCTTAACTGCTAAAATACTGAATGGCTAATCTCCTGCTGGCTGAGCATCGAAGATAGCCCCAAAACTTCCAGAAGAAACTGAAAGAATCTCTCAAGTCAAATGCCATGCAGTAATTTTTAATCGTTTGCTAAGCACTACTAAAAATAAGTTGTGGAGAAAGGATCAGAGGACGAACAAAGCAAACTGCAAGAGTACCCCAGCAAAAGTGCAGCACGAGACTACCCCAAGTAAAGAAACACAATCTGATAGCTCAAGTAAATTTTTTGTCAAGCTGGAATTTAACCACAAATCAACAGCAGCCTGTTGAAAGAACTTCAGAATAAAAAAAAACTAAAAAAGGAATTTAATTGTTGAGTTAATCCTAGAAATACAGACTGAGCTCTAACCCACAGCTGAAGCCATCTGCTACAGAAGCAAGGTGAACACCACCTCAATTACATTATCTTGAGTTTCCTGTATTCCTTCCGTTACCTGCAACTTTTGAACTCTGTCTCCCCCAAGTGAAGTTACAAAAACAACTTTAGCTCTGGAATAAAAGCATATCACATACAGAGCACCTGAATTTTAGATAGAGGCAGGCTGTGCCCTCCTCCCCTCTATAACTGATACCATTCACACTTAAGATGCCAAAAGTTTGAGCTGCTCAAGCACTCCCGTAAATTGACTCCTGTGCCTGCACCACCTCCCTGCAGATGATTTCTAAATGCCGAGCTGGGATCATAGGCCTGGTCCTTGGTAGACACTTTTCAAGAAAGGCAAGAAGACAAGTCCATTAGCTATGTCAGCCACACAACTTGGCAGTTCTATGTCTTCTAAGAAAACAGTTGAGTTTGTTTTTTTACGACATCTGTCTATGAAACAGAAATATTTGATTTGGAAGCTTTAAATAGCAACAGGAATACGGCCCCCACCCCCCAAACACTTTCAAGGCTATGCAGTGGAACTGGAAAACAGAATGCTCAGGTATTTCAGTTATAGGCAATCTTCAATACCACCTGAAGCTGTGTTGGTTAAAACACTGACACGTGCACACTTGTTTGTTTTAATAATGGATTTTATTAACCTTATAAACCTGTTATATGTCCACCTACCAGTACAACTAGCATTAAAAAGTAAGGAGCGCTTTTTTTTTTTTTTTACACTCAAGGACTGACTTTCACATGAAATTCTTCTTCTCCACTTCTCAAGTGAAATTAATAATTAGCTCCCCTGACTACTAATAATAAAATCCATATTCCACTCAGCCTTCCTAAGCAAGACTTCAAGTTGGGTTTCTTGCAAAAAGTAAAGATGCCAACACTCGTGAGGCTTTAAGTGTTGGGGGAAAAAGAAGACACCAAAAATAGCAATTTATTTTCTCTTGAAAAATCCACACTTGAATGTCTTGGGCAAGTCCTGGTGGAGCAGGATCCAAACCCTCTAGGTGCAGGAAGGGGTCAGTTGCTGGAACAGCACACAGGTGAGAACACACATGGTAGGTCAGAGCTTCTGTGGGGCTTTGGGGAGGGCAGGACACCCCCACTGACTGATGCCGCCACGAACCTCCCACCTTGAGGGCTCTGAGAATAGACCTCTGCTGCTGCAGGGGGGGGTCTCTGCCCCCCACAAAGGGTTGGGTTTTGGGGGGGGTGGTGTCCCGGAGTACGGCCTGGCTCACCCTTGGGTGCTCACCCTGGGGCATGGAGAGGCCTACGGGCACAGGGGAGCCCCTCAGGGGACACCCCCTCCCCACAGAGAGGGGCAGGACACAGGTGAGTTGCCCCCCACCCCCCAATAACTGAAGCAGGGACCCAGGCGTCCTGCCCCCC
>JANZLQ010000022.1:5454616-5467051 GCA_026212715.1 Elanus axillaris
CGCCCCGCATTTCCCCCATCTCCACCTCAACCCTGTCTAATTCCCCCCTCACACCCCCAGGTTGTCTGTGAGAGCCCTGCGCTTGCTGGGCGCACTGGCAAGGAGCTCTGCGCCTGCCTCTTCCTCGGCTTGCCTGCCATGGCAGGCGGGGACAGTGGCAGGTCTATCCCCACAGCCTCCCATGGCTCCTAGGGCTCCATCCCGACGCTGTCGAATAGTTCTAGGCTTGGCATGGTGTCACTGAGCTCGGGGATGCAGGAGTCAAAGGTGAGCAGCTCGTCAGGCAGCGAGAACGGGCTGAAGTCGCAGTCGGGGGGCACTGCCACGGAGCCACCAGGGTCCCCAGGCACGGGGCTGCTGCTGGGACCATCGTGGCTGTCCTCCACCATGTCCAGGGAGCTACCAGGGAGGCTGAGGGCCTCTTGTAGAAGCATCTCGACAGACACTGCAAGGTGGCCTGCAGTGTCTCCCAGGGCTTGGCTGTGGGTGGCAGCAGAGGGGCTGGGGGGGATGTCGCTGCCCGGGGAGACGTTGCTGCCCGGGGGTTTCCCCGCAGGGGTGGCCGTGCTGGAGGTGTTGATCTCTGCCGACTGCCCCTCGACGTCCTTGTAGCTGGGGATGGACGTCGGCAGCACCGGGGAGGCTGGGGCCACCCCTCTCCCCTCTCCACTGGTGCCACCAGGGTCTCCAGGCACGGGGCTGCTGCTGGGATCATACTGGCTGTCCCCCACCGCATCCAGGGAGCAAGCAAAGAGTCTTAGGGCCTCCTGGAGAAGCATCTCCTCGGACACTGCAAGGTCCCCTGCAGTGTCCCCAGGGGCTTGGATGTGGGGGGCAGCAGAGGGGCTGGGGGGGATGTCACTGCCTGGGGGGACATCCCTGCCCGGGGGTGCCCCCACAGGGGTGGCCGTGCCGGCAGTCCTGATCTCCACCAACTGCCCCTTGATGTGCTGGTAGGTGGGGATGGACGTTAGCAGCCCCGCAGGGGCTGGGGCCAGCACTCTTGCCTGGTTTTCGTAGGCTGCAAGGTTTTTTGGCTGGCCGTGGGGGGTCCCTGGGGCTGCCCAGGCCAGGGGGGCCCCACAGCCCCAGGGACCCCCCAGGGCAGCAGCTGGCCAAGAAGCGACGCCTTGGCCGAGCATGGCAGTAGCCGGTGGAGGCAGGTTGGTGGTTGTCCACTGGATCTGGAAGAACCGGGGGTTGAAGAGGCAGCCACACGGAGCCCTCTGCAGACCTGTGTGGGTGAGAGGGAGCCACGCTGTGCCGTGGGGACTCTCCAGGGGCACCCGCCGATCCAGCCCCCGGGGCCGACATCCCCAGCTCTGCGCCAGGCGTGTGGGGAGCTTGTGTGTGTGTGTGATCCTCACGGGGTGAGCTGCTGTGCCAGTGGGATGGGGTTGCACACTGGGGAGGAGACTCACTTCTAGGAGGTGAAACGGGAAAGATGGCCCCAAATGTTTGGGAAGTTGTCTGCAGATTGGCTTGGCTGGGCACGCGTCAGCCAGGCGAGGGCAAGGGTGCTCACCCAGGCTCGCTGAACCGCCATGCGAAAACTGCCGGCGGGATGGGTGTGATGGGGGTGCCAAAGGTGCCCGAGCAGACTGGGGTGCCATACCTGCTGGTGGTGGCTGGGGGGCCTGGGGTGCCCCCCCTGCCAGGGGTGCCTGGGCTGCAGGGAAGGGCTGCTCCTGCCCGGGCAGATGGCACAGGTTGGTTGAGCCTAAGAGAGAGAGACAGGAGCGATGGCCGGCGGTCAGCTGCGCTGCCGCCCGCCGGAGCATCCCTAGGCTGTGGGGGTTGGGGTCGGTCCCTACCTCGAGTGTGGAAGGTTTCGGGGAGCACAAAAGCCTGGAAAAGCTGGGGTGGCGGTGGTGGCTGCGCCATGGTCCCTTCTGGCTGTTGGCTGCTAAGGACTCTTTGGTGTCTCCCAGGAAGGAATGCGGGGGCTCCCTGTGTTCCGCCCCTCCCCCCCAAGAGCCTCCCCAGCTCCTCCTGGGGAGGGAAAGGGTTAAGGGAGGCTGGGGTGCCCCCGGGGCCTACAGGTGGCTATCGGGGAGCTGTGGGTGCAAATACTGTTGGCTTTCAACAGCATTTGTCTGGTGGGGGAAGAAGAACAAGTTGATTCAGGCGAGCCGAGTGGGAACCAAGCCGCAGCCGCAGCCCCAGCCTGCTGGTGCCACATGGCAAACATCTTTGTGGCTATTGCCTGTCCCAAAGTCCACCAATTCACTCCTGTCTTACTGCTGCTCTGCCAGGAGCTTCTGAAATATGAATGGTGCTTTAGGGGCTTATCTTTTGGACTGCAACCACTCCATCCCTGACCTTCAGTTTTTCAGGATGATTGTGTCCCACGTGGAGTTTTACCACTCTTTCTGGAGAAGAGCATCCTTCTGGACAAGTTGTCCAACTGTGAGTTGATGGGATGCTGGGTGAAGAACCAGCTGCATGGCAGGATGCCAAGGGGTGTAGTGGCCGGTGTCTGGTCACCAGCAGTGTTCCTCAGGGCTCAATTCTAGGGCAGTGCTGTTTAATATTTTGATCCATGATCTGGATGCAGGAGTTGAATTCCTCATTAGGAAGCTTGTTGTCAATACCAAACTGGGAGGTGATGTTGACCCTCTTGAGGGACAAGAGGCTTTGCGCAGGGATCTGGATAGTTTGGAGCATTGGACAATGGCTTGAAACTGAACCAGTCCAAGTGTCAGATTCTGCCCCTGGGATGGAGTGACGCCAGGCACAAGTCTAAATGCCTTGTCTGGCAGCTGTCCCTTTTCTTGCTGATCTTTGGCAAATGATAGAGTTAGTTTATAGAGCAAGCATGGAGCACAAGTGTTGGTGGTTCTGTGAAGGGGCTGCCAAGGGAAGGTGGGGTCTAACAACAGTGTCCAGTCCTATCCATTTCTTTGTGGGAGCCCGAGCTGAGGGCTGTCTTTTTACTCCAAGGGCTCTGGTGAGGTAAAGGGTGAGGTGGTAGAGAAAGCGCAGAGAGCCTGTTTTGGTGGGACTGTGAAGGTGCTGCCAAGGGAAGGGGAGGGCCAGTAACATTGTTCAGTCCTGGCACCTTCTGTGTGAAAGAAGTAGCTGGATGTTTCTAATTTTGGAGCTGGGCTCTGGCTAGAGAGCGAGAGAGTGAGGGACCATTAGGTGGCTAGGCACGTGCAAAACCCCAGTGTTGGTGGGGCTGTGAAAGGGCTGCCAAGGGAAGGGGAGAGCCAGCAATAGCTTTTAGCCATGGCCTCTTCTGTGTGGGAACCCTTGCTGGCTGCTCTTCATTTTCTTGCTGGGCTCTGGCAAGTGACAGGTTGAGCTTTTAGAGAAGGCACAGAACCCCCACATTGTGTAGCTATGAAGGGGCTGACAAGGGAAGGTGAGAGCCAACAACATCTTTCAGTCCTTGCCACTTCTGTGTGAGAGCCCTTGCTGGTTCTTGTCTGTTTTCTTGCTGGGCTCTGGCAAGGATGAATGTTTCAGTAAGTAAAGAGCCCTGCTGGTGGTGGAGTTCTGAAGGGACTTCCAAGAGAATGTGAGGGCCATCAACACCTTCAAGTCCTGTTGTAGTGGTTTAACCCCAGCCAGCAACTAAACACCACGCAGCCGCTCACTCACTCCCCCCCACCCAGTGGGATGGGGGAGACAATCGGGAAAAGAAGTAAAACTCGTGGGTTGAGATAAGAACGGTTTAATAAAACAGAAAAGAAGAAACTAATAATGATAATGATTATACTAATAAAATGACAACAGTAATAATAAAAGGGCTGGAATGTACAAATGATGCACAATGCAATTGCTCACCACCCACTGATTGACACCCAGTTAGTCCCTAAGCAGCAATCCCTCACCCCCACTCCCCCCAGTTTATTTCCTAGATGTGACGTCCCATGGTATGGAATACCCCATTGGGCAGTTTGGGTCAGCTACCATGGCTGTGTCCTGTGCCAACTTCTTGTGCCCCTCCAGCTTTCTTGCTGGCTGGGCATGAGAAGCTGAAAAATCCTTGACTTTAGTCTAAATACTACTTAGCAACAACTGAAAACAGCAGTGTTATCAACATTCTTCTCATACTGAACTCAAAACATAGCACTGTACCAGCTACTAGGAAGACATTTAACTCTAGCCCAGCTGAAACCAGGACACCTGTCCACTTCTTTGTCAGAGCCCTAGCAGAGGTCTGTCCTTTCTGTTCCAGAGCTCTGGCGAGGTAGAGGGTTAAGTGGTAGAGCAAGTGCAAGGTGCCAGTGTTGGTGGAGCTCTCTGCTTGCAAGCCACCTAACAGTACCCTCACTCTCACTCTAGCCAGAGGCCAGCTCCAAAACTGAAAATGTCCAGCAACTTCTCATACATGGAAGGTGCCAGGACTGAAAGCTGTTGCTGGCAGTCAATCATACTTGCACCTGGAGTGGCAGCTGCAAAAGTATCTGCAACGGTATCTGTATCTGCAATTGAATTGGCTTCTTCAAAGGTATCTGCGACTGTTTCGGCATCTGTAATGGTATGAGCATCTGCCGTGGTATCTCAATCTGCAATGGCATCTGCATTTGCAATGCTATTAGCATTGGGTTCTACATCTGCAATGTTCTGAGGAATGGACTGTGCATCTGCAAAGGTATTTAAATCTGCAATGCCATCTTCAATGGTGTTTGCATCTGCAATGGTATCTGCATCTGCAATGATATCTGGAGTGGTATCTACATGTAGAGTGGTATCTTCAGTAGCACATTACATGTGTTTATAGGTGTGTGTAGTGAAACCTGTGTATGTAGTGAAACCTGTATGTGTACTGGTATCTGTACCTCCAACTGTATCTGTATCGGCAATTGTACTGAATGTGTTTCAGTGTTCATACCTATAGTTCTTTCTCTGCCTGTATCTCTTTGTGAGATTGTGCCCATCTCTGGAATTGTACCTGTGTCTGTCATTGTATTTGTATCCATCTCCGTATCCTCATCCATATCCCTGTCAGTGACTGTCTGTAGTTATCTGTGTATTTATCTGTACCTCTACCTGTAACAGCACATCCATGTGTAATGGTAGCTGTATTTGTATTAATGCCTTTATGTGTAATGGTTCCTCTGTCTGTCATGGTACCTCAGTCAGTAATGGTGTTGCTTGCCTTATCTGCTGCTGCTTGTGTAATTGAATACATCCTTGTATCTGTGACTGTACTTGTATCCTAAATTGCATGTATAATTGTGTCTGTATGTGGAATTGTATCTATTTTGTGCCTGCATCTGCAACTGTATCTGCAATTCAGTATGAGTCTATGTCTGTAATTATGTGGATATGGGTGATGGAATCAGTACCTGTATTTCTGATAGTGCCAGTATCTGTGTCTCTAATGGTATCTGCACCTGTAACTGGTACCTGCATGGATAATGTATCTGCAATGGTGACTGCAACGTGAACTCTTTCTATAGTACCATCTGGAATATTTGCATCTGCTATGGTATCTGCATCTGCAATGGCATCTGCAATGGTATCTGCAGCTGGAATGGCATCTGCATTTGTGTCTGAAATTGTACATGCATCTGCACTGGCATCTGCAAAGGTGTATCTTCAGTGGTATCTATCTCCAGTCAAATGTTCTTCTACTGTCTCTGCATCTGCAATGCCACCTCCAACGATATCTGCATATGCAGCTATAGTTCCATCTGGAATGACACCTGCATCTGTGATGGTATTTCCTTTGGGATCTGCACCTGTGATGTTATGAGAAACGATTGGATCCTCTGCAGTGCAATCTGCAATGGTGTCTACAATGCTAATTCATTCTGCAATGCCATCAGTGACGGCATCTGCATCTGCTATGGTACCTGCACCTTAAATGGAATCTGTAATGGTGTCTGCATTGCTATTAACTTCTGGAATTGCTCCTACAATGGCATCTGCAATGATATCTATAATGGTATCTCCATCTACAATGCTATCTGCAGTGGTATCTGCATCTGGTGTGTTATCTTCAATGGCATTTACTGTGGTATCTCCAATGGCACCTTCAATGGTATCTGAGCGTGTCCTACAACTGCAATGGCATTTGTGTGGTATCTGCATCTGCAACGCTGTCTGCATGTGCAATGTCATTTGCAGCTATTTCTGCATTTGCATGGGCATCTGCATCTTCAAGGACCTCTATATCTACTTCTGCAATGTTGTCTGCTGCTGCAATTGCATCTCCAATGGTATCTTCCCTGGCGTCTGTACCTGCAATAACATCAGCATCTTCAAAGGCATCTTCATTTATAATGGCATCTGCGATGGTATCAACATCTTCAATGGCATCTCCATCTGTAGTTCCACCTGAAATTTTATCTGCATCTGCAATGTGATCTGGAATGGTCTCTGCAATGGTATCTGCATCTGCTATGGCATCAGCCAGGAGACTGTAATGATATCTCCAATTGTTTACATTTTTTCCCCTGTATCTGCATATTTAATTGGTGTCTGTATATGTAATTATATCGGTATCTGTGATGGTGTCTGTGATGGTACCAGTACCTGTATTTCTGATGGTACCAGCATCTATGTCTTGTCTTGTATCTGTATGCATAATTGTACCTGTAACTGTATCCATATCAGTAATGGTGTCTGTATTTGCACATGTACTTGCAATGGTTTCTGTAAGTGTACATGTATTGGTATCTGCAATGGTATCTCCACCTGTATTGGCATCTGCAACTGTCTGTGCATCTGCAACAGTATCTCCATCTGCAAATGCATCTTGAATCTTATCTGTATCTGCAATTCATAAGTAACAAAATTAATTTCTGCTTGCCTGTTGTCAGATTTGTATGCAAGGTTAGTGAGTCCACAGCTGATCCACTTAGCTCTGTGTAGGTTCCCAGCTGTGAGTAATTTTGCCTCTGCAGTGGTGGATGCTCCCTCAGTAGCAGGAGGGTTTCCTGGTTCCTGTTCTAGACCGGTTGCAGCTTTCAGGCAGGAGTGATGGATCCAAGTCGGGTTTTCTTCCACCTTTACTGCTGAGAAAGGTTAGCTATACCAAGAATGGTCCCTCACACCGAGGAGGTAAGTTATCTTTTCTTTTGTGTACTTTTACTTAAATGTAATTCCCTAGATTGAAGGGGTACAAAGCCCCTTCTAGAGGTACTAGTTGTATTAGCTGTGCCCAGTCCGATTGTATTTTAATAACTTCTGAACCTGTAAAATATATCGTGTCACATTTTCATTTCCCTTTAATAAACTTACATGATGGTATACATAAGTTCCAGGGAGTTGTATCAGTCTTTCAAAGAGTATTTCACAGAGAGACATTTTTGTTGTTTATTGAGATCTTTGCTAAATATTTATTAAGGCTAAAGGTAGCGTGTGCAAGATGCAGCTACCTATTTGGCTGTGGTATAAATTCCCAGTGGTGAACCAATTCTTTAGCACCATCTGGGCTAGTGCAGCAGTCCCAAAATGCCCTGGGTGTTGATGCATTTTTGTTATGGGAATCAGGCATTGCTTAGGTAAAATAGGAAGGGTTTCTGTACCTGATGGCCACATTCCCTAGAAATCTTTGTTTGCTTCATACCTTTTCCAAGAGTCAATTTTTTTCAGCAGGAACAGTCAAATACATCCTTTCAGGAGCACGTAACGCCAGGTCAGACCGTTGGACTGCTTGTAAGCCCAGCAGTCTTACAAGCAGTAAGTGGTTTGTACGGCTGTTGTGCTGTGGCTTTAGTGGCAACATGTGCTAGATCATTCCCTATTTCTTCTTTTGTCTTTTCACCAGGATCAGCTGGCTGATGAATGACAGCTATTATCTTTGGCAATTGCGTAGTTTTTAACAGTTCAGTACTCCACTAGCAGTTACAAACCCACACTGCTTCCCTAACTGTCCAGTGGCATAGCACACTCTAAAAGCATACCAAGAATCAGTATAAATAGTCACAGTCTTTTCTTTGGACAGCTGGCAGGTCTTTGTTAATGCAATCAGTTCTGCTGCTTGTGCACTCAGCTTCAGACTGGGTAGTGAAGCCTCCACTACTTAATTTTCAGTAGTTACTGAATGACCTGTAACCCAGTTACTGTTCAGATAATACAAGGAGCTGTCTACACATAGTTCAAGATCAGGATCTGGAATTGACACCCCTTATTGGGGAAGGTAACCCAGATATTTTACACTTCTCTTACAAAAAGCATATCTTACGTGGACAAGCCCAATGGCCCTTCTCAGCAATGGCAAATAGTAAGGTACAGGTGTCAGCTTTGTAAGACTCTTTGGCTACCAATAAATCATCAAAATATTGTATCAGAATGTATCAATTTTTAAACACAGCATCCTCCAAATCTTTTGCTAAAATTTTTAGAAAAAATAGTGGAGGGCCCAGCAAAGCCCTGAGGGAGGCTTGTCCATGTGAGCTGTACCTTTCTGCAAGTAAACACAAAAAGGTATTGGGAGTCCAGATGAATAGGTATACTGATGTAAGGTTTCAAAAGTTGGCCCTGGATCTATTAGACAGGGTTAATTACGTTCATTGATTGAAACCTTTAAGATAGGACTTTCATAAGAAGAAAGGGAAAATATTTCATATTCAGAGGCTTCTGTAGTGACCACACCATAGGTGCCTGCTAACTGTTAGTCCTGGGTGAAATTTAGCTGCCACTGTTGCATAAGGAAAGATTGCACTACAGGATTCAGAGGTCTTTTGGGGAGGCTTGTTGTGTTTTATTTGGTTGGGTTTTATCTTACTGGGCACTCCCATTTCCAGTGGTTTTGTTATCCATGATAATTACAACAGTTTACAACAGTATTCTGTTCCAGGAGATCCATTGCTTCTAAAATTTTCTCCTCTGCCCCTGCCTGGGAAATCTCCACCTCCTTGTCCCCTTAATCTAGGATTATATTATTCAGCACTGCTGCCAAGAGACTACCTTTCTGTTTCTGTTCTTTTCCTTTTTTTTCTTCAGCTGTCTTTCATCTTTTCCATTAAAGACAAATGTAGCAATGCTGACTATTTCATCCAATCTTGCCCTGCTATCCTGGTATATGTTTAGAAAAATATTTCTTAATATCTGGGGCTGACTGATCTGCAAAGAAACATACCAGTAGAGTCAAATTTTCTTCATTTTTGGGGTTGACCCTCCAAACAACATTCTCACTTGTGTAACCAATGGGGTGTAATATTCAGAAGGATGTTCAGCATTTCTTTGCTGGCACGCTTGGACCTTAGCCCAATTTAAATTCTTCTTTCCTACCAGGTCGAACAATATCCTCTCAGGCTTTGCAGCATATCTCTATCAGCTGGTAAATTTGGAGGACCGACCTAGGTCACTGGCTGGCCATGGGGTTTTGCTCTGTGCTTCCCCAGCTGATCTGTGATTTGTTTCCCAAATTTTAATCCTTTCATTGGGAGTAAAGACAGTCTCAAATACTTGCTGCACATCAGACCACGTAGGGTTATAAACACGGAAGATGCCACATATAGTTTGTTTTGTCTTCTCTGGATCATCCCACAGTCTGGGCACTTGTTGTTGCTCAAAAACCAAATCAGTGGGAAGAAATGGCACATGGACTGTTCCCACAGAAAGCTGGCAGGGTTCCAGTCCCAGTCCTATAATTTCTTGTCAGAGAGGTGCTTGCAAACGAGAAGTCATAGCCATAGCTGGAGCAGAAACCAGAGTAAAAGCAGAAAAAAGAGCATCAGGATGGGCAGGTGGAGCTGAATGTGGAATGTCCCTCATTTTCCCATCTGGACAGAGATATTACTCAATTTCTGACCTGAATGGGAAGCTTCTCTCTGATACTTACAAATTCTGGAATGTAAGGAACTCTTATTTTTCCCATTCGTTCAGAGATCTTTACTTACTCTCTGCTCAGGAAGGGATTTCTTTTTTTTTTTTTTTTTTATACTTGATATACCAAGAGTCCAGTAATTATCCCAGACATACCAATAGTGCATTTGTGTTGGGAAACAACACTCCAATTGCTGGCATAAATGGCTCGGCTTAATATCATCAAAAGAACCAGGCTGTGGCCACATTTGGTATGCATCACCAAAGGTGGTCATTTCTGGCCAAATTTCCTGAAACAGAGCTTTGGTTTTTGATGACCCAGCCATCCCATCAGTAAACTTCCAGTGTAGCAACAATTCATCTACCGGGTACCTCTTCACTATACTTTATCTGCCTCCCCTTATAACAAGAAATCATTTCCTTACCAACAAACAAGATCCACGTTTCACTATCCCGTGCCCAAGTATCTTGAGGTGAAGTCACCCACAAGCCGGCAGTGCAGATCATTGGGGTCTGGGTGGCAGTGAGATGCTGGGTCAGGAGAGCTGGCTGTGTCCCATCTGAGTCACCAAATTGTCCCAAAAATTTGCAAGTGGTCCATGTCAACTGAGGAGAAAGGCTAGAATGCAAAGTATAGAATTAAAAGGGTAGATACTTTTTTGTGCGCATGAGGTGTCCCAGCCAACTTGGGGCATTCCAAATGTGGTTTTACACAGGATTCTTATACCCTTCAAATGTTCAGGTACAATATGATTTGACTAATCACTAACATACACACCACAGATTACTAATCATAGTAAAACTCTGCAAAGCAATTATATTTCTGCAGCATTCTTGCTGCTTGTCTATTGATCTAGATGTCCCTGGAGTCAGTCTTGCTAGAGTCACTTGTCTATGAAGCCAGATGATATTAGGAGGGTTTCAAATATGTGTCAGAGGGGCTGGGATGCTCGTGTTATCTTGGTTGTCCTGAAGTATCCTTTCTCCTTCATGGACAGCTCTAAGCTTTCATGAAGCAAAGTCCTTATCTCCAGGGCCAGGCTGTCCTTTAGTTTGTTTTACTTAAGCATGACCAATACCAAAGTCTGCAGGAAAATTCTACTACCTCATCATGTTATTACAGTGTATAATGTGAACTCATTATCTATCTATCTATCTATCTATCTATCTATCTATCTATCTATCTATCTGTCTGTCTGTCTGTCTGCCTGTCTGTCTATATATCTATCTATCTATCTAAAAAAAAGGTATTACACTTTAATGTTTTAAAGACTGGTTGATAAAATAGTTAAAGAAGGGAATTTTCATGACATGCCTTATGGGTCCCACCAGCCAGTGCCCCAAAAAGCCAGTGACAGGGTGATGGAAGTCCATCTGGGGAGGATTGGTCTCCTTTAGCAATTGGAATTGCTGCTGCAAATCGGAAGTCCCCCTGCAGTGCTCACAGCATTTCGGTGTCCCTGGCAGAGCCATCCCACAGCGTTTAATTTCACTCGCTCCTGCCAGGAGGTTTCTGCCCTCTTTCCCTGCCCTCCAGCAATCATACCCAATTCAAAACTTGGCATGTGCTGTACAGCACTGCACGCCTTGCTCCTGGCAACCCCAAGGTACCTGTCCTGCTGCTTGGTGCTCTAAGGATGCTCTGCCCTTCCCGTGTTTCCCCAGGAATGGGTGAAGAAGACACTGGCCACCACAGCCTCAGTGGAAGCCTGGCTGCCTGTGCAAGCCCAGCAGATCCTCTGGCAGGTGATCCAGGGCTGGATTAGCCATCCAGGGGACAAAATTTCCCAAAGGCAGAAAGAAAGAGTGGGAAAGGGGTGCTGCAAGAGGGCAGGGGGCACTTGAAGCCTCCAGACCTCATTTCCAAGCCCAACATTAGACCAGAGCTGGCTGGAGCAGGGCTGGAGCCAGGCTGGGAAGCACAGCACCTGCCCTCCATGCTGCCTTCTCTCTGTCCAGGAGATCATCTGCTTCAGGAGGAAGATTTGCACAGGACCTGCACTTGGTAGCGCACATCAGCATAAATCTGGGGCAGCCAAGGCCAACAGCAGCCCTGACACACCGCACTATGGGGACCGGCTACCACAAGGCTCCCCAAACCCCTTCGGATTCTAAGGGCTGCCTCTCCCCGTGCAGCCGAGCAGGGACCCACATGCTCTCTCCTCGCAGAACACCTTCTGCTTCAGCCTAGGCTACTGCACCTTCTTCCTTGTCCCCAACATCACCTTTGCCGTCAGGCTCACCAAGAACTTCTGCCCCATACACAACTGGCTTATGTAAGCTGCAGGCACGGGGTGAGCGAGCTGCCCCGGGTGGGAGCACACAAGGAGGGGAGGGGGCTCCTCCTTGACCCTCCAATGTTTTCTCCTTATCCCTCTGCAGCTCTGCGGGGTCAGAGGAGACCTGTCCCTCTCACATCCCCTGCATCACAGCACTCAAGCTCTAGGCCAGGGGTCTACTGGGTGCGGTGGAAGACCCTGCACCCCAGGAGCTTCTGTCAAGCTCATGTCCAAGCATTGCAGAGCTCTGGGTCCCTCCAACATCTCTTCCTCAGCCTCCTTCAGGCTCTGAGCATCTGTCAGGGATGCTCCCAGTGCCTGGTGTTACAGATGCACAAATAACCAAACCAACAGAAGTTAAAGCTCAGATTTATTCTTCAGTAAGAGTTAGTTAGAAGTCCAGTAACATTTTATAAAACCACAG
>JANZLQ010000022.1:5474882-5484936 GCA_026212715.1 Elanus axillaris
ATTTTGTTTCTTCCCCAAGTTGAGCTGTCTTCTGCCCGTGACCACAAGCAGGCAGTGATCCTTCCCTGTCCTTGTCTTGACCCATCAGCTTTTCGTTATATCCTCATCCCACCGCGGCCGGGAGGGGAGGAGGGAGCAAGTGGCTTCATGGTGCTTTGTTACTGGCTGGGCTTATGATGACAGCCCATCAATCCAGCCTCTTCGGATCCCTCTGCAGAGCCTTCCTACCCTCCAGCAGATCAACTCTCCTGCCCAACTCGGTGTCATCTGCAAAATGACTGAGGGTGCACTCAATCCCCTTGTCCAGATCACTGATAAAGATATTAAACAGAACTGGCGCCAGTACTGAGCCCTGGGGAACACCAATTGTGACTGGCCACCAACTGGATTTAACTCCATTCACCACCACACTTGGGCTCAGCCATCCAGCTAGACTTTTACCCAGCAAAGAGCTCATCCATCCAAACCATGAGCAGCCAGGTTGCTGAAATCCCACCCCATCCCTTGGGAAGTTGTCTTTAATCAATGTTTTTTGCAAGTGCTGCCATGTGGATTCTCTGCTGTCGAATAGGATTGAGTGGCACTGAATCTCGCTTCTGAGCAGGAGCACAAGGAGTTTCTCCCCCCACCCCTTATTCCACCACTGGGTTTTATGAAGATTTATAGCACATCTTCAGGATTTTCACTCTTCTGGCACATGTGGACAAGACTGGTTGTGGCTCTGGCTTTACTGATGGAGCTGCTGGGGGGAGGAAGGGTAAAGGCATGCATCGTGCTCACAGCATCTCATCCCCTTGCAGCTCGGGACTGAATCATCCTCTTCCAAGCCCAAACCCAGGGCTGAGCAGAGGGACACAGGTGGCTGCCAATCTGTGGGGGAATAAATAACCCAGGGCTTCTCTGTCGCTTGCAATGGATCTCAGAAGGCTGGGAAGGCATGCCTCTGTACAAGCACCAGCCCCTCAACCCAGGGCTTTGCTGGCCACAAAGCTGAGGGACATCACCAGCAGCTTCCCCGCCCTCAATATCATAATTAAGATGAGAAATTGAAATTAAAATGAACAGTGTGTTGCTTTAAAATGACTTTTGACTGGACTCACAGCTCTTGTCCCGCAGCCCTGTTGCCCCAAGGAAGAGCCTCATCCCTCCCATTGCAATAACTGGGGGGAAAATGTGTCTTTGTCTGCCTTTGGGCACAGACTTGGGGTAAGACATGCTTTTTGGTGCTCAACAGGCACTAACAGTGCAGAGCCAGCCCCCCTCCCCGACAGTGGCCAGGAGCTGGCTGCCCAAAACCACATCCATCCTGCAGCAGATGCTGGTTGCTTACATGTAATTAAAGCTTTACAGGAAGGAAAATCCTCAGGACTGAGGACAGGGAAAGGGCCAGGTAACAAGGGAGCCCAGTGCATTGAGTGTGCCCATTCTCAATGCCGAGCATCCTACCCACCCTCATGTACCCGACTGAGCACAGAAACGTTTACTGGCTGCATCTTAAAGAAAAAAATAAATTATATTACACTTTGATTTCCAAGAGGCTCTCGTCATGATCAGTAGTGGCAGCAGGAAGAGCAGCAAAACTGAATTCAAGTCCATGTATTGCAAAAAGCCCCCCTTGTCCTCCATGTCTGGCTGTGGCCTGATGGTTGAGTTCCGTCCCCACCTTGAATGCCACCATGCATCTGAAGAGATGACAGTGTCTTACAGCTCCCACTAGTGTGGCAGCACTGGCTGGTATTTGGTAACTTGGTGCTTTTTTTTTTTGTGCTGTTTGAGCTCCTTTGAGATGAAGTGATGCTGGAGAAGCCCTTTGTGTCCTTTTCCTCCAGCCTGCACAGGTGTCCCTTGCCCGCATCCTGCCAGCATTGCAGGGGCTGGGCAGGGAAAAATAAAAAAATTAAATTAAAAAAAAAGCTAAAATTTGTTTTTTTCCTCTGCAATTGAATGTGGGGAGTGCCCCCAGGCTAGGGGCACTTGGCTGCTGAACTTGGAGGGGGGGGAAATGGAGGTGGCTCAGAGGCTGCAGCAGTGCAGGGGAGACCGGGCTGGCTGGGAGAAGGGCAGTGACCAGCCCCACGCTACTCTGCAAAGTCACCCAAAAGCAGCCAAAAATCAGTGAAAACAGCAGAACAACACTGACAGCTGCCAAGCCAGGCAGGAGGTGGCAGTGCAGCCCCTCCAGCCCCAAAAACACGCATGAGGGGGAACTGCTGCTCTTTTGAAACCCTGAGCCAGGCAAGCCACCGTGCCCAGGCTCCCTGAGCTTTCCCTGGTACCCAAACTCATGCCAGCTAAAGCAAGACTGCAGCCTCCCTTCAGAAGCAATTACACATACTTCTATCCATGCAAAGCTGCAGAGGCTTTTAAAACTTTAAGTGGGCACCCAGAAGTTAAAAAAAAATTTAAAAAAAAAATAAGCAGTGGATCTGGAGGGTTTCTCTCCCCCCTAAGCATCTTGTCTGCAGACAAGGCAGCAAGGGAAAGCTTAGCTGCGGTAGAGCAGCACCGGGCTCAGCCTTCTGCTGCCCACAAGCAGAGGTCTCAGGCGGTCAGAAGACGAGGATCTGCTTCGAGGATACGAAGGGCTTCATGGTGGCCTCTAGTGCTGCCTTATAGTCCTGGAGCGGAACCTCGGTGCAGGCTGGTGCGGTGAGCTGCCCCCTCCGGATGAGCTGGCACAAGGCGTCCATCATGCTGGTCAGGCTCTCCTGGTCTGCAAGGGAAGGAGGGAGCTCTCACTGTCACACATCCCGCACCTGCGCCATGTCAGAGCCAGTGACTGTCCCTGGGCAAACACCCGCCTGAAGCCATACAGGGTCCCGGGGATGGCGGGGTGCAATGGGCTCCCAGCTCAGGCGTGTGGGATGGGGCAAGAGCCCCCAGCATGGTGGCAAGCCATGGTCCCTGTCCGAGCCACATCACCCTGCGCCTGCGTTTCAGCTGCCCTGAGGACTATCAGCACTCATGACACAAGTAAGAACAAAGAGGATGGCACCGGCGTGGTGGTTTGGCAGCTGTTACTGTGCTGACCTGCCGCACCAGTGCCATCCCTCAGCACCCATCTGGCTCACCCTGCGCATGGTCCTTCTTCCACTGGGTCATCCAGAAGCCACGGAGCCGCACGTCTCGGAAAATGAATGTGCTCTGTGGAGAGAGGGAGCCGTGCACCCAGGTGAGACCTGTGTGTCCCTTCCCAGTGTGACAGTGGTGGAAGGTGGTAGTGAGGCTCCTTGCTCCTTTGTTAGCACTCTCATTTGTGAGTCAGGGCACATTGGGATGCGGAGATACGGCTCTGAGGCGTGGAGTCAAGGCAGGTTAGATGCTCAGCATCTGCGGAGCCATATCACTGCTGGGATTTCACAGTAGCCCATATCCTCCACAAATAAAGCCAAGAGACCTACAAAAGGATGCAAAGCAGCTTGTCCCATAAGGGACCCCATCAGTTAAATAAAAAGAAGATTGGAGACTCTCAGTTTGCAGGCAGGGGAGAGCTGAGCTCCCGTGGTGCTGAGCAGGAGCCGAGAGGATGGGGACATCTGCAGTGGAGTACAGGGGACTTACCCTGAAGGAAATCGAGAGCAGTACTCACCACAGGCACCATCACAGGCTGCTTTGCCATACCCCCGTAGGTGACCATGGTCCCTTTGGGCCTGGAAGAGGAAGGGGATATTCAGTTATGCTGTCCCCAGTGTGCAGCTTTGACCTTGCAACTTCTCCCTCTGCTGTCCCCAACCCCGCCACTGCACTGATGGGGCTGTTCTCGCACCAAGGGCTCCTCCCTCAGTTACCCCTCAGGCTCCACTTTCCAGAGCTCCCCTCTGGCTCCCATGCACCATTAGCTGAATTTGCAGCTAAATACACCAGTTATACCTGGCCAGGACGCAGTGGACCTTCATAACTGGACCTCAGCGGCCTCCAGCTACTGGCAGCATTTGAGACATGCACTGATGAGGGGTTAACTTTAAGTCACTGCTGTTTTCCAAACCCACTTCTTCCCTCATCTCCCCTCTCCAAAACTTCAGTGTTTATCAACATCAGCTAACAACATCTCCAGCCACCTCTTGCACTCTGGGGGCTCTGGAGCAGGACCCTTCGGTGCCCGCTGCTGTCCCCAGGCCTGTGCCCAAGCCACCACCCAGCCAAACTTACTGCAGATGCCGTAGCATCTCCGTAGTGCTTTTGCCTCCGACGCAGTTCAGGGCGAGCCGGGGCTTCGGGATGCTCTGCAAGAGTTTATCAAGAAAGTTCCCAAATTTTAGGGCTCCTTTTGAGGACTGGATCGCAGTTCTTGAGGGAACAACTGCCTTAACCTCAGCATTTACCCAGGGGCAGCCAAGAGTCGTAGAGCTAAAATTTACGGTCTGGCCCTTGTGGTAGCAGAAAAAACCCTCAACTTCTAAGGCTAAATCCTGATCTAGAGAGAAATTTGTCCTTCCCACCATCCCTGCACCCTTCCCTGTGGGACAGCCCCAGGCAGTCTCTCCAGTAGGACCAGTATTGAGGTACCTTAAATATATCTTTCATTTCTGGCTTTCTCAGCATCTCTTCTGTGATGACGTGGTCTGCGCCCAGGGCCATCAGCCTCTCCACCAGCTTTGAGAGATCAGGTCTGGTGGAGGAAAATAAAACAGGATTCAATGAGCCAGAAAGCAGCGTCACCTTCTCCTCCCTCCTGCTCACACATAGCTCAGGGACAACAGGGCAGAGGCTGGAGGACACCTTGGAGAAGCAAACAGGAGAAAATCCTGGGCTGGACGGGCAGGATGACTAGATCCAGCTCCCAAACTTGCCTGACCTCCTGCCAACCTCCAGCCCAGGCTGAGGACAGCTCCTGCCCCGCAGGAGACCTTCTCCTGTCGCAGGGGACCCACCTGTCCCTCACCACGTTGATGGTCTTGATGCCAGAGGCTTTGGCGATCTGGATAACAGCCTGGCCCACGCCGCTGTTGGCAGCGTTCTGGATGACAGAGTCACCTGGATAGAAATAAATCCAGATTTTCATTGCAGAAGCAACTGGCAAATCAACCCGGATTTCTTTCCACTCGTCAAAGCCATACCCGGCGCCAGGCTCTCGAAGTCAGCCAGCATGCGGTACGCCGTGCAGGGGTTGACGCTCAGCGTGGCGGCACACAGCACCGGGATGTCACTGGGCACCTTCAGCAGCATCTCCTTGGGGAAGACCCCCTGTGTCCGCCACGTCCCTGGGGTACCGGCAGCATCGCAAGCAGCACGGGCAGAGCAGCAGGAAGGTGGGCAAGGAAAAGAAAATGTTATGAGACCTCAACTCAAGCCATAGCCTTAACGCCAGTTGTGGCAGCATCACCACTCCATCCATGCACAGCCTAAATCCTGGAGAGTGAATTACGAAACATTTTTCCATATGGGCACAGCCAAAATACTGCAAGAAGCAGGGGACGAATCCCCTGTTGCCTGCCAAGATTTATCATCCAGCAAAGTCTAATAATTTCCCGGAGGGATAACGGGACTTGGGCTCCCTGGGCACAGGGAGTGTGCAGAGCTAATGGAAATACTCCCCATCCTGTGGATGAGCCCATATATTCAAAGCCAATTTACTTAGATTTAGTCCTTCTATGTTTATATCCAATTTAACCCCCTATCATCCATTTACTTTTTTTTTAATGTTTAAAAATATCACATTTGGATCTTAACTAGATAGCTTTCCTTCTCCTATTAAGTGAAAAAGCCTTTTAAGAAGAAATAGGCAAAGAAGCTGTTACACTAAACCAGAACCGACAATTTTTCTGGCCATTGGCATTTTGGAGGAGCACAAGAGACATTTGTTGGAAAATAAATTTCCCATGCTTTCCCATCAGAACACTATTAAGGAGAAAACTGTAATGGGATATAACCATGACCTTGCACAGGTTAAATGCTTTAGCCTGGGTCTTTAAAGAAGCTCTAAGTAGATGTGACAAAACACAGTTGTTTCCAGAGAAGCAGATTGCTGCAATGCTTTATAATGGCACAGAAGCCCCATAAATGGTCCATGCTATAGAAAAGTAGATTCTTTCTAAATTCAAGTTTAGCATAAGCAATGGCATCACTACTGTTGCTATTGCAAGTGCTGCAGGTTTTCACACTGCATGTGTCCTGCGCACAGGAGCCCCTTCCCTGGGGACCCCCATCCTTCCCCACAGCCCCCGTGCATCTGCAGAGGATGAGTAGCATCACTTGCTGTGGCTGGGGATCAGGTACTGAGCTTGCCTTAAAAAAATATACATTAAAAATAAAAATACATGGTGGAAATAATTAAATGAAGATATAAACAGGTAAGAAATAAAGATGCCTTTCTGCAGCTCCAGCAGTTATCCTGATGCTTCTTGTCTGAGACAATCCAGCCAATTATATTTATGATTAGGCTAATATGGCACTAAATGGGTTCCAACTGCTGCTTCCCTCGCCTAACATTCTCTAATGGAGCTTTTTTTTCCATTTTAAGTCACATCTGATTAGATGTAATTGCTGTAAGTGAGAGGGGCACATGGCTCTACCCACACCCAGCAAAGATGGTACTTTAGAGAACAGCAGTTTTGCTCTGGAACCCCCAAAATCCCTGCACCAGCTTCCCAAGCATCTGTTTGCATGAGAGCATGACCATAGATTTGCTCTCCATGCAGGCTTGGCCAGCTCCTGGTGGGCTCGAGCATCCCAAATATCCCCTGAGAAGATGCTTTGCAGGTGGGCGGATGCAGAGGACCTCACTGGTGCGCAACGATCCAGCAGTGCCGTCGCTCCCAGCACCGAGGATGCTGGAGTGTGCACTCACCAAGTCCGGTGCCTGCCGGGATGACCCAGTCCCCGGGTTTCAGAGCTGTCACACGACGCCCGACCTCCAGCACTTCCCCAACACCTTCGTTCCCTCCCACGGCCGGCAGCGGGGAGAGGATGGCATAGGTCCCTGCCGGGAAGCCAGAGGTAAGCTGCAGACCTCATCATATCCCAGAGCTCCTCATCCCAGGACCCACGTACAAACCCTCCGAGAGCATCATGCAAGAATCATTGTGCAAAAAAGATGCATCCAGCGCATTACCTTGGATCATATTGATGTCAGCGGGATTGATGGGGGCTGCCAACATCTTGACATGGACATCGGAGTCCCTCAGCTTGGCCACCTGGAGGTCCTTTAGTCTGAACAAGGAGACACGAAGAAAAAGTGCATTAATACAGGCTTGGCTGATGTCTTCTGCACCTCGGTTTAAGCTGGAAAGAGATGTCCCTATCACATATGTGTTGCATTAGACTTAAAATAAACAGCACCATATTCCCTATCTCATCTATATTGCTGTAGCCTGGTCTCCTCCAGCAAAGAAACTCAACATCCAACTTAGACAACCCCATCAAGTCTCCTCTGTCCCCAGGGAGCAGCAGGTAGCAATGTCCATATCCACCCCTAAACCTTACACCCTTAGCCAGGGCTAGGAACAAACCCTCAATAGTCCTGGCACAGAAAAAAGCCCCTCCAAGAGGGATGATGTCCCCAACCCCTTTGCCACAAGACTGTTTTAAATGCGATGAAGTCCTCCCTTACACCAAGGGAGGACTCGGGCTGGTTAATCTAGCTCATCTCCCTCCCACAAACCCCTCCTGGCATGCACAGCCCTGGGGGAAATCCAATATTAAACTTTTGGGATATCTTGGGTCTTGCATGGGGAATGAAAAGCTCCTCCAGAAAATCCAGCAGCACCATGCCACAGACTAAGGGGAAAGTAGGGAACCAGGGGCTCGATGACTGCCTGACCCATCTCCCAGCCAGGGCAAACCCATCCAGTCATGCCCTTTTGGAAGCTGAAGGCAATTTTAACTACATTTAAATGAGCTGGGGGCTCCACAAAGGCTGCCAATCTTAAGAGCTGTTATTTGCTGCAATTACACGCTACTAACATGTCATTAGGAACAATAGGCTGAATTTCTTTTCGCGGCTTGGCCCTGTGCTGGCAAAGGGGTTTCCTCCTTTCTTCCTCCAAGCTGCCCAGCTGATTTGGGGATGACTTCAAGGTTTGAATTAAGCAGCACGGTGTGTGCATGTCAGAAGGCTTTTAGCACATGGGAATTTGCATTGCCAGCTGCAGCTCTGGCTTTATCTGGTTCTACGTATGCTCCAGTACTGGGTTTGGGGAGGGCATCAGGCTCCAGCTCTCGCTTTCTGCAGCAGCCACCCAAACAGAAAGCCCACAGCTTGAATCCTTGCTGAGCATCCTTGCTATACAGGTGCATCCCCAAAAATCCTGTGTCTGCATCATGCAAATTTGCAAATTCCACCCCCCCCCCCCCCGCTGTCACTCTTGCTGTCCCATCCCTGCACACCCATCTCAGGGGCAGGTCTGGTTTTTGCAAGTATTTTCCTCTCCTAATTAGCAATTAGGACGATAAGATGTGAGGGAGGCTCCCAGAAGGGTCGAAAAACCTCACTTGGAGAGTTTGGCATCAGCGAGGTGCAGGATATGGCCTTGCAGCTGCTGAGTATGACCAAAAGTCCTGACTTTGGTGGATTTTGCTCAAAACCACGTGTTTTTGACAAGGTTATGAATTACGAAGCCAGGTGTGCGTCTAACATCCGAGCAAGAGGCAGCAGTGGCTGCTGCGCAAACCACCTGCTAGAATTAGCAGGATGAAGTTAGCTCCTTGCAAACACGCTTCAAACTGAACCACAAGGCTTTGGCAGGAAAACATGGTGACTCCATCCTGTTAAGGTTTAAAAAGACTTAAAAATAAAATAAAAATCAGCATTACAAGACACAGGGACCTATTCAGAGGCATTGCTGCTGAGGGACAGCCATGCTTCCCGCTCCCTGGCCCCCAGCAATGCTGTCTCCACGCTGTATGTATTTTTCTGCCTTGTTAGGTAGCAAATTAAATCATTTTGGGGTTTGCCAAACTCTGCATGTCTGACTAATTGAAATCCCTTCCTTTTTCTTAAATGAGGTTAAATATTGAAGTTAAGTTAATACCATGCAGCACCTCCACACAAGCATCAGCTGGGTGCCAGCACCTTGGGCACGAACCCACTGCTCAGATTTCCATTGCGTTAAAAAATTCAGATTTATGTTAGACAGACAGACAGATTTTTGATGGAGGCTGCTCAAAGCCAACAATCCAACAAAATCCCACATCACTGCGCAATGTAACGCTCACTAATCTTAACAAATTCCGCAGGTTGCGTAAAAAAAGCCACTGTTTCAGCTGGCCAGGGGATTTACAGCTCGTCCTGTCCCGCTTTAGTGTTATGGGAACTCGGGTATTTTCAGAAATCTGCAAAAAAGAGAAGTTATGAAGCACAAGACTGGCCTTGCACAAGCAATGGGGTGAGGGCAGCAAAATCTTAGGAGCCATCAGCGGTGACAAGCACTGTTGCACAATTAAATGGTCATAAGGAGAAGCAACCATCCATCCCCCCAAAATCCCCAGGGGTTCAGTGTCTGGATGTACCCAGATAACATATGGGCACCTCCTGCGTTTCTAGGGGTGAACTGAGCTGGTTCAAGCAGGGCAGCAAGTCCTTGAGGTTTCCTCCCTGGAAAAAATGAGGCATAAAATCTACCAGAATGTGACTTTCCCCTTGCAAAGCTTTTTGGCTGTTTTAGAAGGAAAATCCCGTGCCGCTCCCGAGCTGTCCCCCAAAACCTCTTGCGATGCCGGCGTATGCCAACACTGGCTTGGTCCCTTAATTGGGACCTCAAAGAGAAACCCCATCAGTGCGATGCAACCGAGGACGAAGAGATAACGAGGGCTCAGACCTCCCCATTGTACCCCAAATTAAGCAAAAATTAGCTTCCTGGGAAAAACACCTGTCTTTAAGGCAAACTGAAAGAACGGCAGCAGGCAGGTGGGGGATGAGGGAAATGGGGGCACCCCCAGGGTCCCGGTGTGCGAAGGAGCCTCCGAGCACCCTTGGCATGGCCCTGGGGGTCCTGCAGGGAGCTGCACCCCATCCCTGCTCCCCTGCCGCTGGGGTGGGCAACCCCCCCTGCAACACATCCCCAAAGCAGCCCACCAGCACCCCCAGACCCACACACCTCCCCCCTACACCCCCACC
>JANZLQ010000022.1:5488043-5498783 GCA_026212715.1 Elanus axillaris
TGTCACTTGTAACAGGAGTGGGTGGAAAAGTCTTCAGACTCTCATGGGATTTGCAAGTTAATCGTTGCTGACAAATGCACCTGAATTTAGATTGTAAGGGTATAATTGCCCAGGGATTTCTTTGTTTGGGGTCCCTCTGTGGAGGCACCCAGCTCCAGCTGCATCTACCGCTGTACCACTCAAATAAATTACTTTACTGGACTTAAAGCCTGAGACTCTGCTGTGGGATACCTGGGGTGGAGAAGCTTCTTTAACAGGATGACTTGAGGAGCTGGATGGAGGGACAGGGTGGGACTGGAGCGATGTTCACCCTCCAGGAGCCGAATCCACCATGGGAGGAAGTCGGCCACATCCTGACACGTGGCATCACTTCTCCCTGCCTCTCAGGGCCAGCTCTGCCATGGGATGGCAGTGAATTCAATATATACATTTCTATTGTATTAAATTCAATATGGCATCAAAAAAGAGATAGGTGGGAGTGCTGAGGCAAGCAAACTCAGGATTGACTACCAACCCTTGGGTTGCTGGAGCTGGTTTCCAGCCACCTGCCTGGATGCTGCCAGGATAAAACCCCACACCAGAGCTGGGGACCTGGCCCCCCAAGGTCAGGGTGACTGCAGCCCACAGATGCAGAGGAATTAGGTGAGCTCATAGATTTCAAAACACATTTTCTTGTCCTAACTGGCAGCACTCCCTTTTATTGAGTGTGAATCATCGGGAGAGGCTGGATTTGCTGCCTGGTCTTGCAGCTCCGGGGATGCCCCATCCATGCAGTGAGTTTGAAAGGGCTCAGAGCAACCCTGTGCCATTTGTGATGGCACCGCAAGGAAGCATTGAGCACCGGCAGAGCCATGGAGGGCAAAATAGGCTTCTCCTGTGACATTGGTTTGGTGGGATCCTGGCAGCATCTCTACCACTGGGGAGGAACAGTCCCTGGGAGGCTGAGAGGCTTGTGCAGCCATCTCTGGCAAGGCTGGCCACTTTAAATCAGCATTTTAATCTAATCACAGCAATAAAATAATAGGATTTTAATTGCCTCAAAACCTGCAGCTTTCTGAGGACGCCAAAAGTGCTTAAGATTTTTTATGGTGGGGTGGCTGCAAGAATGATTTCGGGCACGGTGGAGGATGCTTGCGATGCCAGTAAGCCTGCATGCTGGAAGACGCTGGTGCCCATGCTCTGCACTGTGTGGCAAAGGGTTAATAACTAATTACACCAGCAAAATGAGATGCCTTTTCATACCCTTAGAAACGTATGCATTCGCAAATCAGGGCTGGCAGACAATTTATGATTATTTTGTTAATGTTTCTCCTGTAACAAGCACAATTTCCTGGTGATTAATGACTACTTCATCTCCTGAAATTGCATTTTTTTTAGGAGAGATGCATGAAAATCCACTGTGCAGTTGAAGGTTTAGGAGTGGGTGGGGAGAGGAGGAAGAGGAGACAGTTCCTGAGCACCCAGCGCTGCGGTGGGTGCTCCAGCCTGGGGAAGGAGCGATGCTCTCTGCTCCCCTCTGCTTTAAAATCCTGTTATTATTAATGAGCTATGATTTATCACAGCCATTGATTAATTTGAGTTGTTCATACTTGTTCATGGCTGGAAAGCAAAAGTGCTGCCAATAAGGTGGGTTTATTCTTGCAGACATGGGGAGTCCCCAGCCCGGAGCCCGGAGTGATGTGGGGATGGGTGGGAGCAAGAACCTACAAGAGCTGGGTGACACCAGGGTGGCATTTGCTGTGATTTTATCCCTAAAACCTCAAGACCTGTTGAGCACAGAGAATTTATCCCCTGGTTTACAGGGATGAGATGAGCCCAGTGGGTTCACCCCGACCCCAGGAGCCTCGTCTGTGCTGCGCTGCCTCCAGCTGTCCTAGCACTTAATCAAGTTAATGGGGAATTATTAATTAACTGCTTACAAGATTGACATGCTTTTTAATTAAGGAGAAAAATAATCTATCGCCTTTTCCCTTTTTGGTGGAGAAATTGAAGGTGTGTCTGCTTCTCGTAGGAATAATTAAGAAAGCTGAGGCTGAAGAGCTTGCCTTAAAGGCGATTTTCTTTGGGGGGATGCTTGGTGTTGCGGTTGCCTTCCCACAGCAGCCAGATGTGGTCCAAGCACTGCTGGACTTCCTGGAGACCCGACACCCTTGCAGAAGTTTTGGGTTGTGATGCTGGGCTGGGATCCCAGGGCTGGGATGCACCAACAGGATGAGGCTTTTAAAACAATCTGCAAAATAATTCCCTTTTTCAGGCAGCGAAAGGGATGCTCGGAAACACCCCATGGGGGAAGGCGGTTGATGGGCTGCACCATCCCACGAAGCCCAGAGGTCCCATCTCCACTGACCTTTTCTCCCTCTTCATGTGGTCATTGCAGCCACCATCCATCCTTCTCGCGTCCATCGTAGGGTCCTGGGGCCGGACCCATCCCCACCACCTGGTCTTTATAAGGCTTGGGAACAGCTCGGCTGCTATTTTCCCATTTCAAGCCCCATTCACCCCAAACCCAGCAGTGCTGGCAGAGCCCCATCACTCTGACGTTGATCACCTTTTAATTAGACATGCCTGAATCTTTGAATAAAAAATACATTGTGCTTAAAGACCCACTTTACATAATCCTTGGCTTATCCCTGAATCCCTCTTTTAACACCTCTGACGGTGCTGGACAATCCCATAAACCCTGAATTGAATCCTTCACCTAAAAACTTGGGCACAATGCTCCCACCTCAGCGCCGCGGCAAGGGCAGATGTGACCGGCTGCCCAAGGAGGCTTTATTTCTTTCTTAAGCATGCTAATGGCTGCTTCTTGCCCCTCTGATTTTTTATCTTCCTTTAAATTGTTTCATTTTCAGATAATTAAAAAAAGTATATAGAAAGAAACGCAACGTTCAGCGGCTAACGGGGAATTGATGAGTTCTGATCCTCTGCCAATGAGATGAACAAGGAGGCTTCATCTCGAGCCATAAATAAGGAAGGAGGGGGAGATGCTGAGAGGATCCAGCTGTGCTGCTGCCCGCTAGCTCTGCCTGCGAGCAGCGTAACCCCAGGACATCGTCCTTGCTTGGTCCTTGCTGTTGCTTTTCCCATCACTGCTTTTTCCCATGCCGTTCATATTTGGGTTGTGCAGCAGAGTTGGTCTATCCCTGGACTCTCAGTGGTGATTAATGCAAAAAATCAACATGTTTGGGCATCTTTCCAGGTCGGGGCAGTGCAGGAGCTGGTCCTCCGAGACCAGTGGTTGGGGGCTGATGCTGAATTGAGGTGCCATACCTTCAGGGCATCATCTAGCCGGGCAGAGGAGGATCACTGCCAGGGGCAGGGGTGTGTGAAATGCTGATTTTGGGACCTGCATTGTCGTGATGGCACCCAAAGGTGTCACCTCTGGATGACTTTGTACCCCTCTGCCCATCTCATTTGAGCATCACCTCTTTTTTCCACTCCCCATATCCGCTGCAGTGTGCCTCGTGCTCACACGTCTGGCAGCAGGATAAGAAGCAGGTTTAAATATATTTATTTCCATGGAAATAAAGCTCAGCAGCAGCTGCGCTTTCGGTACCGTCCCCACTTCAGATGGAGCAGTGGGCAAGGGAGATCTCTTGAAACATCTTGAAAAGATGCCCAGGTGAAGAAAGGCATCAAATCAGCATCTTTTATCCTTTTTAAACTGTGTTTTAGCTTTTTTTTTTTTTTTTTCCTCCTTCCTGGCTCTAGGTCCCAATACATTTCCATTCTGCTCCCGTCGGCTGCAGACCCGAAACATTTCCAGCATTGCAGGAAGCTCTGTGAGCGGGAACTGTCTTATTTGGGAAAAGAATTGATCGATCTCTGGCTTTTGCCAGTTCAAAAGCTGGTTGCTTTTGTTTGTTCCTGTTCAGCTCAAATGCCTGACGAGCTTTTTTTGTTGGAAACTGCCAAGCGCATCCTTCCTCCGACGGGGTTTGGAAAACCACCAAACCAGAGCTGCCGATGCTCAGAGGAGGATGAAGAAGAGGGAGGAGAGCTGACCCTTCCCATGTACATAAAAGTGAACAAAATAAAATCAAACAAGCTGTAAAAACAAATTAAAAATAATAATAAATAAATGCTGGATACTATATTGTTCCCTCCTTTCCTTTCAGTTGGATTTCAAATGAAGGCTGGTTGCGCACCCATCCCTGTGCTCAGGCTCCAGCCTGGCAGCACCGAGGGATGATTATGAGAAATTTGAGCGATAGCCAAACCTCAGGTCTGAAAATAAACGGCTTTTGTGATTTTGGATGTGATCAGAGACCTGAAAGGCCCCAGCTGATTTACGTCCCCCCTCCCTCAAAAAAACCCCCCTGAGGTGATACCAGAGGAGGTGGCACAGAGAGTTTTGGTGTAGAACTGCTTGCTTTTAATGCCTTTTTTTTTTTTTCTTTTTTTTCATCAAAGTAATTTTGTTGTAAGGTTTAGGGATGGGCAAATCCATGCAGCTGGGATGGCAGGTGGTCTGGGTTAAGTGCTGAGTGGATGGACAGACAGACAGTGCATGGTACCCTGAAATATTTTTGGGTTAAAAGTGGTTTCTAAAAATTGCAGGAGCAAATATGATGCTCCCAGGCAGCTCTGGAAGAAGGGAAGGGACTGACTCTGACCTTTGTGACCCCAATAATGTTTTTTTTAACTGTTTTGCACAACAGTGTCCATGGATGCCGGGTTTAGTACCACAGGGAAGCGCAGAGCTATTTCCCCGCTTCACCGCCAACCATCACAGAAGTCTTTCCAAGAGCTAAAAAAACAGACAAAAATGACCCAAAGTGAGATAAATAAACCCAAAAAGGGTGGCATGGAGGAGACATTTGGGCTAAGCCTGGCAGTGCAGTAGCAAAGCAGCTGGGGAGCGGCTGTGGCACCGCGGCCCATGGATGCAGCCCCAGGAGCATCACGGTGTGCCTGGAGGTGACACCGATGGTGCCCATCCCTGATGAGTCCCCGCACTGTCACACTCCACGAAGGATAGAAACGGGAGGTTTTAGTGGGGGTGGCAGGGAGGGAACGAGTATAGCCCTAATAACAGTGTTGGGATTTTACATTTTGAAGCGGAGCTGCTGCCTTGGACTCTTCCTTGCCAGCCCAGGAGGGAGGACCTGGGTTTTTTTGCATCACTCTCATGAAATCCCTTTAAAATCCTGCTGGGGGAATTTGTGGGTACGGGGAGGTCAGTCTGAGCTGGCTGAGGCAGCGCTGCCCTGCAGGGCCAGCCCAGGGGCTACCAGCTGCCTCGCTGGCTCCAGAGCATCTCCCATGGGCACTGGGATGCTGCCATGGGCTGTGCCGGTGGTTTTGCCTTCAAATTTGAGGAGATTGCATGCAGCTCATGGGAAATGCAGGGGTAGCTTGAGAAACCTCCTTCTGAGCTGGCGAGCAATGTTTCTCCTCGCAGTCAGTGCCTGGGGTGAAAAAACAGCAGTTTTCTGGATGCATGTGGTCTTCAGACTCAGCCATGCGTCGGGCATCCGTGAGGCTGTGCCACCGAGCACTCAAAGCCATGCTGTCGGAGCCGTGCCTGGGTGAGGATTTAGCTCTAGGTGTTGGGCACTGATCCTTGGGCTTCCCAGTTCCCCCCACAGAAACCCCAGCACCCTTTGAGCACAAACCAGGAGGCAGGTTGGCAAGGGGTCGGGTCTTAAATAACATCTTCTGATATCTTCTAACATCTTCCTGGCTATTTCCTCCGGGAACTCTTGTTCATTCGTTGCATTGAACAGGAATAGGGAGGTTTATTTGGATGAAGACACAGAAGTTATTTCATCCTTTCAGGCTGTGATAACTCATCTAATAGCCCCATTACATCTGGCCACGGCACTGCGTCGGGCGTCTGACCGCTCGGGGCTGGATGGACGGGGAGGAGAGCGGCAGGATGAGATAATCTATTTTGTCTGCTAAGAAAGAAAAAAGGATTTTTGGCATTAGTAAAAGGCAGGTGATTTGAGAAAATAGCAGAGACTTATTAAAGAACTGGATGGGAGTGTAATAGGTGGAGGTATAGAAAAAGAAAGAGGGGGACGCGGAGGGAAGAGGGAGAGAGACTGGTGTGAAGGGAAAAGGGGCAAAAATGCAGAAAGTAAAAATTTAGGCAGTGAAATTGCTTAAATTTCAGTGCAGGCTGTGGGGGGTCATGTCCCTGCAGCTCTGCAAGAGCTGTTGGCTGCAGGGAAGGGACCGCTGGGAGTGATGCACGGGGAGCTGCTGGTCCTATGCCCTGTGGGTTTAATGGGGAAAAATGGGTAATTATTGTGCTGGCAGCAAAATGTGGTATTCTAAAGATAAATTAAAAATTAAAGGGTTTTGGAGTGGAAAGCCCTGGTCAGTGTGGAGATGCTTGTCCAGCTGGTTTGGGTGAGGCTGGCGGGTGCTGCAGCTCCATCCCGTGGGTGCCGGTGTAAGGGCTCGCAGCAGCCCCTCTCCCTCAATCTGCATTTTTACAGAGATAATTGAGAGCAAATAAATCCTCCCCAAGGTACTGCTAACTCCTAAGAGATTCAAAGCCCTAAACCCCAGCTTTTTACCCCCAGCCTGGGGAAACCCAAGATATGTGGTGAGGCCATGACGGCTGCATTTGAGGCTGTTGTTACCGAACAACCTGGAGCCATTTATCCTTCAAATGGGAGGGACGGTTTCAGTCGAGACCATTTGCAATCACAGCAAGGCCTATATTTTTCCTGCAAATGACTATACTTGAAGAGTGATTACTTCATTTTAACTCAATTGCTCCTGCAAGGCGCTCGGGGGCTGATGGCAGCGAGGAGATGGGGCAGGGGAAGGGCTGGGCGACTGCAGGCTCATCCTGCGCGGTGCTGAGCGCTCGCTGCCCCCCCGACCCCTCAGCTTTTCCTTAGGGTGGAAGGAGATGCTTGCGGAGGGATCAGGGATGGGATTTGCACCCCAGGAATGGGATGGAGCTTGGTCCTGATGGGTCATCACTGGCTCCATCCCTGTAGCTGCATGGAGCAGTCCTGTCTGTCCGTCTGTCCTTCCTTCCTCCCTCATTTCCTCTGTCCCTCCTTTCTTCCCTCCATGCAGGATTAGTGCTGTGCCATGCAGGATGGGTGCTGTGCTGTGCCACCCCCAAAACCATCCCTCTGCTCCCGCCTGCACCCCCTGGCCCTGCCCTGGCACCGCTGCGAGGCAGGTCCTCCCCCTGCTCTGGGAGGTGGTGACAGGCCCTTTGCCAAAATTTCCTCCATTTCATACTGGTGACACAAACAGGATTTGAGCTGGATCTGCTGGAGGGGGAACTGTCCTCACCCAGAGCCCCATGGGCAATTCCTGCTTGTCCCCAAACTCGCTGGCAATATGAATGCATCCCCTCCCTGCATGCACACATCCGCTTGACGCAACCCCTCCATGTGTGGATACATCCCCTCCATGCATACATACATCCCTTCCATACACCCCTTCCATGCATGCACGTGGCCCCGCCACGCATGCGTACGTCCTCTCCACGCATCCCCTCCATGCATGCATACATCCCCTCCATACATCCTCTCCATACACGCATACCCCCATCCATGCATCCCTTCCATGCATGCATACATCCACTCCATACATCCCCTCCATACAAGCATACATCCCCTCCATACACCCCTTCCATGCATACATACATCCCCTCTCTGCATCCCATCCATGCATCCCCTCTCTGCATCCTCTTCACGCCTGCATACAGCCTCTCCATGCACCCCCTCCATGTATACATCCCCTCCGGGCATCCCCTCCACGCAGCCAGCAGCACTGCCATCCCGGGGGGAAGGGGGGCTCCTCCAAGCTCCTTCTCCCGGGGAAGGAGCCCCCCGGGAGCTGACAGCCACCCGTGCCGCCCTGCCCTGGGCCAGCGCCAGCCCTTCGCGGGGAACAAGGCGCCTTTGTGGAGCCCACGTCTCTCTCTGGCTCCTCTCATGCAAAATTCGGGCCGCGTCCCCACAACGGGGATGGTAGGTCCAGGGTACGTTAATGATCCTTGTTAAGCAGCACGGATGTATTACCAAATTAATCCCAGAGCTCACCCGAGGAGGTTGCGGTTGGGAATTTTCCCTTCGTGATTTGGGCTGTGAGGTGACAGAGCAGGGTGATGACATGCTGGGGAATTGGGGACAGTTTTGTTGCGACACGCTGGTTGCAAAAAAACCAACACTTCCCATTTCAGTTTGCAGAGCGATTGGTTTGGAAACACAATTTTGAGATTTAAAAGGCCATGGGAAGTGCGGCGCATCACTGGAAAAGGCTTGTGTGGCTTAAAAGCTCTGTGTTTCCAGGTTGGTTCCCCCAAATCCTGGAAATGTCCTGGTTCTGCTTGGCCACAGCTGCATTTCCTCCCCCCTGAACTGAGATGTTTCAGTTCAGCTGCTGGAACCTTCCCACATTCCTCCCCGGACTGTCCCCAGCTCATCCCTTGGGTGCTGCATGACCCAGGTCCTCTTCCCAGCAGGATTTTGGGGGGCTTGTCCCTTCCTTGGGGATCGGGGGGGGCTGCAGAACCAGCACTGTGTCAGCCCTCTCCTGCCTTCGCTGCCAAGCATTTAAGCGGCTTAATTCCTTTATCGGGCATTATTTTAACAGGCTTTTAGCGTCTCTGGGAGAGGATTTGTCAGCTCCGGGCTGGCGGGGTTTGGAGAGAGGTGTCCATCCCCCTCTGCTTTCACCCCAAAGTGGTCCTGGGTGCTGATCGGGGATGTGGGTGACATGGCCGGTTTGTCCCCGGAGCCCTGGGGACAGACGCATCCCGGTGAGCAAGTGTCACCGCAGTGCTCACCTAGTTGGGAGGGCTGTTGGGAGCAACTGGGGGGAAGTGGGAATTGGAGGGAACGCGTTGTGCACCCCCATGGCACAGGGAGGGGTGACACTGGGGACACTGCCAAGGGCAGTGTTTGGGGCTGGCAGCTCTGGGGAGACCCCAGCCCTGCTGAGCCCCTGCCCCGGGGAGCTGCTGTGGCCTGGGAGGAGGAGGAGGAGGAGGAGAAGGAGGAGGAGGAGGAAGCAGGGAGGGTCTGTGCCGTGTCCCCAGGGCTGTGCCCTGTCCCCAGGCTGTCAGCAGAGCCACCTGTCCCCAGCAGACTCCTTTCCTCCGACTGGCACCAGCGCTGGGGCTCTGGGTGGGGGACACCTCGCACATCACGCTCCCAGGCTGGCCCAAACAGCCACCACCCAACACCCCCATGACCCCCACTCACAGCCACCCCCAACCCTGCGGTAGCCTTCCTCCTCCTCCCCACTGGGATGAAGGCCCTGTGAAACAGGCCGTTATGTTTAGCTCTGATTTAGCCGGTGCATCCCAAGTTCTCCACGTGCAGTAAAGCAAACCATTCTCCCATCCCGGGGAGCGCCCTCCATGATTTATTCAGCAAAAAGCTCTCCAGCTCCCAGGAAAAATTCAGCTTTGAAATGAAATTGCAACGATGCAGCCGCGGCTGGGATTAAAACTGCAGCAGCGACGGCCTTTCTTCATCGGAGGAAACGCACCGTTGGGGTGCCCTGTCCCTTGCCTGTACCCCAAGAACTGGCTCCAGGTGGGTGGTTGGTTTGTCCTTCCCATTTTTCCCAGCAAGCGTTTCTCCAGGGCTAGATTTGACCCCAAATAAATAAGCCAGCCCGATAGGGAGAAGCAACACGGCAGCATCCCTGGGGATGAGCCGAACTTGGACGAAGCTTTTTGGTGCTGGCGGGTAGCGTTGTCCCAATTCCAGGGCTGGGAGCTTCCCGGTGGCTTCACAGGGCTCAGTGACACCCGGGTACTGTCCCGTGTGTGTCCCCCCCCGCTGGGTGCTGCCACTGGGTGCTGCCTGGTCTTGTGGGACAGGGCTGCATCATCGCAGGATGCTGCTAGCGCCGGGGCTTCTCCCTGCGTGATTTGGGGTAAAAAATCCCAGTATTTCCAGCGTTGTTCCCTCCACCTTCCAAGTTGTCATCTGCCCAAGCGGTTTCCCACCCTGGAGTCACAGCCGGGCCTGGGTGACCCAAGCACGGATCACGCCGGAAAGCTGATACAAAGCTTCCCCCCCTCCTCGCCCCAAACCTTTGGAAAAACATTTTCCTCCAGAAATAGGGCCGGAGAGGATGTTGGCGAACAAGGCGCCTTTCATCCCCGCTGGCACCGCTGGCGGGGACACCCAGGGGCTGCCAGCGCTTTGTGCCTCCTCCCGCGCCTGCGCCCCACGGCCCCGGCTCGGGAAAGGGCCGGAGTTTTTCCTCTTTTTACACTCTTTCGGGGTTTTGTCCTTTCTACTTGCTCCAAGTTACATCCTGGCCCTCCCTCCCCCTGTCACCCCCGGGGAGGGTGGCTTCGCTGGGTGTCACCGGGATCCCATGTGCCACCATCACCCCCATACAGCTTTGTCCAGGTTTCCGTATCACCATCCTGCGGGAGAAAGCATCCGGACACGGCAGCTCACGGCAGAGGACCAGGGGGGTTTTGGGGTCCCAGGACCCCGCCGGGGTGGGCAGGACCCTCCGTCCCCACGGAGCGGCAGGTCCTTTGTCCCCAGTGGGACAGCCCGTGGGTGCTGGGGGGGGGGGGCACCCGAGGGGCTGGGGGCCCCCGCCAGCCTGTTCTAGGGTGGGTGTCACCCCCACTTTGCTCTGCTGCACCCACCCCACCAACCCCCTGCACCCGCTCTGCAGCTGGGGACCCCCCCAGGATCCACTATGGCTTGGTGGGGACCCCCCCAGCCGTGACCCCTGGGGACACCCCCTCCACAGCTGGGGACCCTTCTGCAGCTGGGCACC
>JANZLQ010000022.1:5507122-5518333 GCA_026212715.1 Elanus axillaris
TACATAAACATGTGTTTACTGGCTTTGACTTCCTGTACCACCACCAGCCCCCCCCCCATGGATAAGACCTTTCTCGACATTGTTAAGTTAATCAGGGTTGTAGCCAGGATGCAGCAGCTGGCTGGCTTGAGATGCTCTGAGCTCTCCCAGGACAGGACGAGGGGATGGGGATGCTGATGACCTGATATGTCTTAATGAGGCCACTGTCCCTGTGGCCGCTTTCAATGCCTGCGGGTGACCGCATGTGGAAATGAGCCACGGCAGCCCTTGGGCATTTGAGCCTGGCGTGCTGCTTCGAGCGGAGACCTTCAGCCTAATTAGCCCAGCTGAGGGGCAAGTGCTGCTCCGGTCCAGCATGCTTCATCCTGTAGTCAGGCCATCAGCTGCTGGATGGGTCACTGGGAGGAGGATGTCACCAGGAAACGGGTGTCACCAGGAGGTGAGCAGTGGCTGGTCTGGAAGAGGAGACAAAACACTTGCTGCAGCCCAGCTGCTCCCCTGGAGCAGGGGGGCTTGTCTTTGGGGTGCTGCCTGGGGGTTGTCTCGCTGTCTGACAAGAGATGGTGGAGAATGGCTTTTTCTCCAATGAGCCAAAGGGGATGGAGCATCGTGGCTGCTCGCTTATGGAGGTGAAGGCAGGTGAAAGGATGGACTATGGGCAAGCTGCATTTCCTTGCTGAGGTGGATTTGAGGGTGTCTGTGGAGCTGCTGTGGTTTTGGGGATGCTCTGCAGCGCTCCTTGGGGTGCAGCCCCCTCTGTCCCATGCTGCGTGGCCCCGGTGCCTTGGTTTTCCCCTGAATCTTAAGCCCTGATGGTGGAGGGTTCAACAGCAGGGATTTTAAAACCTGGGCAGCAAATCCAGGCAGATCCACCCAAAGCTGGTATGTCCTCCGAAGGCCTTTCCCTGTTGTTGGCAGCCCACCTGTGGGGACAGGGACCTGTCATGGGGCAAGGCAGCCCCACACACCCTTGAGTGCCAGGTCCTGGGTCAAGAAAAGTTCCTAACCCCCAGGCACGTTAACACCCTGGATAATTAGCAGAATAAATGTTCTTTGCATAATCAGTAGGTGCTGCAATTCAGCTAATTGAATTAGCGGAGGTGGGCAATCCCCAGTCACCCCCACAGCACCTAGAAGTCCCTGCTGGGACATGTTGTTCTGTGATTTTGGTGGCAATGGGGCACCTGCCTCTGCACCCGATGGAGGTGGGTGCTGGAGCTTTCCAGGGTGTTTTTGGGGAAGGAGCAGCTCAGGGGTGACTTCTGAAGCCATTCGAGTGCCAGGGCAGGCTCTGGCCTCTCCCTGTGGTGATGGGGATGCGGTGCAGGTTTGGCTGCTGCCCAGCTCAGTCTTTTCCCAAAGACTCTATTTCTGCTTTTTTTTTTTTTTTTCCTCCCTGTATTTTCAGCTGTCTGCTGAGTGATAACATCCCATTGATTTTCTGCAGCCAGCAATCAGCCTGCTTTCCTTGGATTATAACAATATCAAACTAAAGCAGCGCATCTCTGCATTGGGCTGTTTTTATTAGCTGAACTTTTTATTCAGTATCTTACCCAGGCTTCTGTCTGGGGAGCTGCTGCTCACTGTGTCCAGCTCTAAACAGCAATTCTCAGTGCAAGGGGCCAACTCCTGCCTTTTCTTCCGTGGGGTGGCTGGGCTGTCCTGCTTGGGATGGGTCTGGTGGCTGCAGCCGGTTGGGGATGGGAGCTGGGACCTGGCCAGGGCAGGATGTGTGTGGGGAGTGGGTTGCGAGGTGCTGCACATTGGGGTTGCAAGTTGCCGCGTGCACTTTCAGCAAGCACCGCTGCAGAGTCTCTTCTCTGGCCACCCGTGTGCTTCACCAAATTTTTCAGTTATTGCTGTATAATTAGTGTAATCCCAGAGTTTTTAGTGCATGACCAGTACATGTGCTGGTACAGGCTGAGGATGCTGCAGGTCAGCCCTGCCGTGGGGTGGGGGCAGCTCGGGGACGTGGCAGTGGGGCAGAGTGGGAGCACGGTGTCTTTGTCAAACTGTCCTGAGCCAGGGCTGCAAGAGGGGTCCCAACAGGGCCATGCCTGGGCCTGGGGGGAGTAGTGGGACACCCTGTCATGGGTGGCTGTGGGATGGGGGGGGTGGGAGATGCTTGTACTGGGATGGGGGTGAGACAGTGATTACATCTTGCAGGAGCAAGAAAAAAAAAAAAAAAGTTGGGGAAGGAAATACCAAGAATGAGCCTTTGGGTATCCAAAATGGTGGAGTGGTGGCAGCAGAGGGGGTTAGAAGAGTGGGGTCTTCTGTGATGAGAGCTGCTGTGGTGGGGGTGACTTTGGGGGGGCTGAAGGGGGTGCCACAGCTGAGCTCCCCTGCCCAGCATGCTGGCTGCTTGGCAGCAGTTTTCCTTTCTCTGGAGCTGGATGGAGGGTCCTGAGCCTTCCCATGGGGGATGTGGTACAGGTGGGTGCTGTGTCGGGGCTTGCTGAAAATCCAGCCTTGGAGGGGTCTCCAGGCTCACAGGGAGGGCGATGCCTTCCCCTGCCTGGCTGGAAGAGGGGCACCCTGGCAGTGTGGGTGCAGAGCGAGGGCAGGAGTTTTGGGGTGTTGCCATGGGGCTGGGGAGCAGGTTCCTATGCGGGAGCAACCAGGGAGGAGGGAAGGAATAAGTCGGGATGCTTGACAGGCAGATGTACCATGCACCCTCTCAGCTGCTGGCGCCATCCACGAGTCCATCCTGTGCCCTGGCTGTTGGCCACGAGTTCATCTTGTCTGACCTAACTCAGGGTTTTGCTGTTGGGGACATGGATTCAAACCCAGTGGTTCTGTGCACCGAGTCTGCCAGCTCTCAGCAGTGCGGCAGCTCTGCAGTGACCCTGCCGGTGCAGTGCTTCCACCTGCCTGCTCGCCCTTGGAGCTGGAGAGGGGCAGGTGGGTGCCTGCCTGCATCTTGGCTGAGTTTTTGTGCCTCTGAAAATAAAGGGGGTAGGAATGGACCTTGAGCAGCTTTCCAGAAAGATGGGAAATTTGATTATTTTTTTTTTCTGACCATTTGCAAAGCAAACCTGGCTTTGCAGCCGGTGCTGCCAGCAACAGAGGGGAGGTATTAAAAGCAATAAATAAGTTGTTGAGGAAAGGTATCTGCAGGCTTCTGTGACTTTGGATTTACAATGTGTCGTCCCCAAGTGCCAGCTGCTTTTACACCTAATGCCTGCTCCTGGGGGACCTGAGGAATTATCTGCCTGGTGAAAAGAGGTTTTAACCTCTGGGAGCACTGGGTGGCACTGAGATGCTGGTGGAGACCCCCAGATGAGTTTGCTGGAGCTGCTGGTTTTTACTGTGACCTGGGGGATGGATGGATGCCTGAGCTGGCACCCACCACAGGTGGCTGAGCCTGGCTCGGGGACTGGTAAAAACATGCCAGTTGATGGGAGCTTTGGGCTGGATTAGCTGTATCCCCACTTTTGCCTGGCCCAAGGGTGCCCGGCTCAGTCTGGCATGTTCCTCAAAGCCATGACTTGAACTCCCTGGGTGTGGAGTGCCTTTTTATATCCCATGGGGACTTCTGCTGGTGGCAGTAACCTCCCAGCAGATCCTGTCTGTCCATCTGCCCCCCTGCCATTTAATAGCAAAGGGTTTAGCTGAGCCCATGCCTCGCCCAGCGCTGGCAGCCAGGCCTGTGCATGATTGATTTGCTCACGTCAGCTGCATCACCACCTTTAAACCTTGGTGTCAGTCTTCCCACATTGCTTTTCCCAGCTCTCCTGGTGAAATGAAAGGAGGAGGATGTCGACCTGGATTTTGCATTGCACTGAGACGTGCTCCTGCTCTGCCCCAACCTTCTTCCCTGCTCCTCTTCCTCCCACTCTTATTTTCCCCAAGGACTGGGAAGCAAATGCTGGGCACGGTCGGGACCGTGGCTGGTTTTGCCATGTGAGGGCTCTTCGGCAACGCAAGCGGCTCCCATCTCTGCCTTGAAAGGCCATAAATAACCTGGCTGAGCTGCCTCCCTGAGGCCCTGCCGGCTCTGGTACGTGCTTCATCACGGGAGGATTAGCCCACTGGCATGCTTCATTCCTGTATCCATCAGTTTGGACAGGTGGTACCCAGAGGGTGAGAGGCTTCGTTGGGGGGGAAAACGAGGGTTTCCCCGATCTTTATCCCCTGCAAAATGGGGTTGGTTTGGAAAACTTGGTCTTTCCCATGATTTCTGTAGCAGGAGCTGGTTTTGGAGGCCCCCAGGGCTGTGGTGATGCTGCTGCCATGTCCTGGGGTAGCTGCTTTCCCTGTCTGCACTCATGCCAAGGGAGCATCTGTGTGTCCTTGAGGGTTCCCCAAAAGCAGCATTTCATCGTTGGGGCTCATGGTCCTGGTCCTTCTGGGTCTATGGGCATGGGGGCTAGATAGCCTTCAGCAGGGCCATGGGAACCTGATGGTAATAAAGGAGCCAGGAGGAGAAAGAAGCTTTTTTGCCCCCCTTTTTTTTTTCAATTTATTTTCACCTCCCCCCCCCCCCCCCCTTTTTTTTGCCTCCCAAGGTGCCTGGTGGCTCCATGGCCCAGGACCTGTAATTGCATAGTAAGCAATTGATAACGGCAGGATGGAGGTTTCCAAAGACCTGCCTTGTTTTTCTTCCTGTGGAGTCAGAGGCAGCCCTGACTATGTTAATTAAGTGATGATTCGTTATTAAAGCACTTGTGTTGCAGGTTAGTGGCCTCCTGGCCAGGGAGCTTGAGGGTGTTTCTGTGCTGCAGGACCTCTCCTGACTGGGGTATAAATAATGGAGAAATAATGCTGGTCCTTCCCGGGAGCAGCGCTGCCTGGATCCAGGCTCTGTGCATGGACAGCACTTGGATGGGATGTTAAACATACATTTCTGCTCCAGCCGAGGGGCTGAAAACTCCTGGCTTGTGCCCTACAGCATCACTGCAGAACAGCTGGGGAGTTGCAGTGCCTGGCTGCACCTGCATTGGGGTGATGCAGCACCCTGGTCCCAGTGGTGCTGATCCCCTTGAGAGCTGCTTTTTGGGTTGGGAGGGAAGGGGAACTGTTTTGCTGCTGGGTGTGCCCCAAGGAGTCACTCTCTCTGGCAAGATTATTTATTCCCCCTTTGCTTTTAAATGCATCTTCATGATAGGGGGATGCATGGTGCACCTGGTCCTTGCACAAGCTAGCCTTGTGGCATTGCAAACCCTTCAGAGTTGTATTTTCCTAGTTGTATTTGCTTTTCTCAGGCTTGGGGATGCCTCTAATGAATCCACATCTCCCAGTTCTCCCCGTCTCCATGCACGGGGTCTCTCAGAGGCTGCTGGAGCTGGGCACTCGCTGTGGGAGGTTTAACACCTCCACGTGAACCTGCAGGTAAAAACCATAAAGAGTCTTTAACAGGCCAAAAAAGAAAGGCAGATTTATGTCTTCTGTAGTTGCTGGTAGACGGATATTGTTCTCCTAGTCCTGTGCTTTCCAAACACTGAGGTTATCAGGCATAAGTGACTTATTATGCAAATCCTCCGTCTTAATATCTGGCTGCTCTCTCCCTGGAATTGCATTGGCTAAACCCCATGCGTTATTGGAGCTGCTAATGTTTACACATTAGCTTCTTTGGCTAATATACTAGGCTTCAAGTTGCAAATTGATGTTTCTTACAGCTGAGCAAATTCTTTTTCTATTAAATGCAATATTTAAAATGATTTGGAGAAGCAAAACAAACTACTGGTGAGAATTTTAATGGAGCTGCTTTCCATATTCTTCTAATCAGCTTTTATCAGGGCCAGGAAATCAGTAATATTTTTTTAAACATTTCTATTTCACAGAAGTGGGGAACAGAGGAGCAGGAAGGGTATTTATTGTAATCTCCAGTGTGCGTAATCCACAGAAACACTTGCAGGTGCCTGTTGTGCTTGTGCCCGAGGCCCTTTGAGTGTGCAGTGAAGGGAGGATTTAGCTCCCCTTTACCTGGACTAGAAGAGGTTTTCCTACTGCTGAGACCAAAACCCCGGGGTATTTGGGCTTGGTTGGTGTTGGTGCGGAGCTGATGCGCTTCTCTGTGTGGTGGGGGTCTCCATCAGTGCGAGATGCTGGGATGCTGCGGTGCAGGACCTGCTTTGTGTCTTGGTTTTCTTGCTGAGCTGGATTCCTTGATGCCGCATCCCCCCCAAGTGAGTCCTGGACCCCTGTAGCATCAAGTCTGAGCCCCCCACCCCCTGATAGAAATGGGGTTTCTGATCCCTTATCCATTAATAACCTTGACCATGAGCCTGCAGTATGGTACGTACGAGATCTTGCTGAATAAAAAGTGTATCTAATTTTAGACGAATTGCAATGCGTGTTTCCTATCCCCCGTGTCTGCTGGCGCCCGGAGGAAAGCGGCTCCCGGCACTTCCTTCCCAGGGCACGTTCCCGTAGGAGCGTGTTGAGGAAATCGCCTTTAAATAGCAGCCGGGATCTGGGAGGTGGGAGGCTGGCTTGGCTCCGTGGGGGTGCCGGGGAAAGGATGGCATCTCTCCGGCATCCGCTGGAGCGGGGTTTTGCATCCCAGCAAACCCCGGTTCCCTGGGCTTTCTGCCGTCCCCGGGGGATGATGCTGGGCTGCTGGTGTTATGGGACTTCATCAAATCATCTGTGTGCCTCAGTTTCACCATTTGCAGCAGCAGCATTAACCATTTATCCTATGTAAAGAACTCGATCCTTTGGTGCTCCAGGAGCTGCTGGAAAAGGACAGGGATGAAGAATTAATCCTGACTCTGAAAGGTCAACTGTGTTAGCTTTCCTGGCTGGTGCCTGTGCCGTGTGACATGGGGTGCTGGGGGCTTGTGGCCCCAAGCTGCTGCACCCCAGAAACGACTGTGGGGCTAATCCAGTCCTGGCTAGGTCACGACTGGAGCAAACGGGCTTTTTCCCCATTGATTGGCTTTGCTTCATCCCAGACTGGGCGTCTTGGGTGCCCACCCCAAATTTCATAGCTCTGGGGAGCCTGTGCTTGGTGAAGTTTGGGTATAAAAAGCTTTTTTTTTTTTTTTTTTTTTTTTTTTCTTGTTTTATAAAGCCTTTTCACTTTTTGGTATGTTATTCATGTAGCATCCCCATCAGATAATGCCCTGAAGGGTCCGGGTGGTGTCGTTAACCCCCTCAGGGTACCGGAGCCTTCAATCCCATCACGGATAGTGCTGGACCACCCTTTAGTGCTGGAGCCTTTTCAAGGCTGCTGGATAAAAGAAGAGAAGCCTGTGAAGCACGTCTTACAGTGCAGGAGGTTAAACAGAAAAGGTTTAAGTGTGTAATTAACTTTGAAGTGAGAGGAGCATAGACTCGGTGGATGAAAGAGTGCTGGGTGGGCTGGTGGGCAGGCGGCCACGTTCCTCAGTGGCCATGGAGATTTAATTAGATGCCGTCCATTGTACTTGGTTGGTTTGTCTTTCTTTTCCTCGCTCTTCTTTGTGAATCCTTCATTCCTCCTCTCCCTCTCCTTGGCTTTCCTCCTCTTCATCCCTGGTGAGGGGGATGCTGGGTGGTGGCGGTACCCAGGAGGGATGCTGGGTGGCAGCAGTACCCATGTCCCTGGTGAATCCATTAAGCCACTTATTTTTCTTTCTTTTTAAAAAAAAAGATATGGTCCATCTGGTCTTTAAACCCCATATTAGTGCTCACTCCCTTCCCCCCCTCTGCCTGGGGATGCCCTGGTGCTGCAGTGATACCCGGAGGGATGCTGAGCAGCACCGGTACCCGTCTTCCTGGCAAATCCCTCAAGCCACCTCTTTTTTTCCTTCTTTTTTTTAAAATTTTGCCCCATCTGGTGTTTAACCCCCATGTTAGCACTCATCCCTCCTCCCCTCTGCCCAGGCACACCATGGTGCCACAGGGATTTTGAGTGGGGTTTTTCATGGGGTATGTCTTGTCCTTGGCATGGGGTGCCTGTTGTGTTGGAGCAGGCTCTGCGTTTGGGGGGCTTTAGGTGACTTTGGGGTGTTTAGGCATCGTCTCGGATGCCTCGCACCCCCGGGAGCAGACTGTCACGCCCCCGGCAGTATTTTTAGCCACTCTTACGTTTGAATTGCACCTCCTGCGCTCGCTGCCTTCATCTCACTGCCTGGCGCTGCTGTTACCCTGGCCTCGAGCCAGCACAGGGGCTGGGAACTGGGGGCTCCTTGTTTCCGCCTGGTGACTTTTAGGGTGCATCTGGACCCAGAGCTGTCCCAGCTGGCTCCCACAGACCCTGTCCCACTGTCATTAGCCCTTAGGGTGGGTATAACCATCCCTGTGCTGCAGGTGGGTATTTCAGGTTGCAGTCTCCCTGCCCTCCTTGCAAACATGTTGATGAAACCTTAGTTTTTTGAAAGCTGCTCTCTGGGTTTACACTCTCTGACTTTCTGCACCTGCTGGAGCACCCACAGCCACTCCTTCTGGAACTGGGATGTTGGCATTTAATTGCTCAGGTGTTAATTCTTATGACCCTATTAATCTTGTGATGGGGAGGGAGAAGGGGCTGGAGGTTGATATTCTCCCTAGCCCTACCCTTGGATGGGGAGAGATGGTGCGAAAATCATCCAGTAGTTCATGGAAACCAAGGCTCTGCAAAACCTTTTTTATTTTTTCCCTGTGTATACAAATCATAGACAAATTTGTTGGCGAGATGGAGCGGCTGGTCAAGCCACCTTCGTTTTGCGCTGTGGATGGGGGGAGCGGAGGGGAGGGAAGGCTTGTGCAGGGAAAAGGCATAACAATAAACCTGTCCGAGGAGGGAGATGGATTGGTTCGGCCAGCTGTGCCTCTGCCAGCAAAATATCTACTCCACATAATTGCTTTTTAAGCTTCTGGAGCTTGGGCATCGTCTTGCAGGTGGTGAGGATCTGGCCTTGGGGTGAGGGAGCAGTGGGGAAACTGAGGTACAGAACCAGTTGATGCCAGTGGTTGCGCTGGGGTTGGCAGCGGGATGGGGGTGGTGGAGATGCAGCCCAGGAGGAGCAGGTTATGTCTCTCTTGATGTCGTCAGCAGCTGGGAATAGTTTATTGGGGGTGAAAGAATCACTTTTCCCTGGGAAATGGGACTCTGCCATCCTGAAACACTGTTTGTCTGTGCTCTGGTTTCTCAGACCAAAAAAACCCCTAACACTAAGAACAAATTTCTCCCTCCCAGAATATCCCATGTCAGTAGATCTTGGAAAGAAACACTTAGGCTTTTTTTTTTTTTTTTTTTTTTTTAGTTTCTGACACTTTTATTTTGAATTTTTTTTTTCTTCCTGGAAAATTTTGACAGATTTGTGCTTTTTCTTCCATTAGAAAGCGCAGCCAAGTTTCAGACTATTTAAAATCCGGCGCGGCTCGTAGCGAGAGCCGAAGGAGCTGAGGACTGGGGTCTGTGGTGCGGGGGTGCATCCGCATGTAGGCTGGGCAGACGCTCCATTTCAGGAAGGATTTAAGAAAACTGTGAGGTCTTGGTGCCTTCAGGCATATGAATAGAAGAGAATTTGCTTTTAGTTTCTTAAAAAGAAATTTCTTGTTGTTCTGAGAGGGGAAAAAACCCCAAACTTTGGTGATGGAGCTGGATTGTGCCTTTGCACTTTAAAAACTGAGTGTAAAGGGGGAGGAAAAAGCCCCAGATATGTTCTTACACGTGAAAGAATTGGGAATCATAATTTTCTGGGCATTTTATGGGCTTTTTTCCAGTGTTTGGACTCGTGTTTGCACAAGCGACGCATCTGAGCATCCTCTGGCATGGGGAGGCACAACCCATGCCGGCAGCAGTGAGGCCATTAACTGGCAAATCCCCGGGTGCCGGGGGGAATTACTGATGTAATTTGGGGATAAAATAGGAAAAAAACCAGAAGAAATAATCCCCTGGCCCAGCTCTGCTTTCACGCTGGCCCATTAGGGGATATTTGCCTTTGTTCGTTCTGCTTGCTCAGGGCTTTCTTAACGTGTCTGCCCTCGTCAGCCCAGGGGCTCGTATTAATTAGCGCTGGTGCCCTGGTCCTCGCATAATCTGTGGGTTTAATGGAACAATAGGTCAGTGTTAAAGAACCAGCCTGGAACAGCCCCATGGGCAAAGCCAGCCGCAGAGCTCCAGGGTTTGGCTGGATGTGGGATGGGGGGGGGGCTGGCTGGTGTTTCAGTGTGCTGTCTCTGTGTCACCCCAGTACCTGTGGGGACAAGCGCTCTCTGGGCATTTATTGCCATTCTCTGTGCTCAGCTGAGCACCTTGCAGACCAGGGAGGTGGTGCGTGGCTTTTGCTCTTTGCAAAAGATAAAAAACAACCCCAAATCCCCATCAGATAAATCAAAGGGCTCAGAAGTGCCGGCCCATGGCTGGGGGGGTGTTGTTTAGTGATACATTTGTAGGGATGGGATTGCTGTGGGTCGTTGGAGGTCCTGGCTGAGACCTGCTGCTGTCTTGTCAGGCAATGGACAGACCTCCAAGAGCTCAAGGTCAAAGTCGGAGGGCTGAGGTCAAAGCAGGATTTTTGCAGAAGCTCCTGTGATCTTGCAAATCTTCATGCAACTGTCGCAGTCGAGTGTCTGTTTCTTGGGAGAAAAACCTTGTTTGGTGACTGGCCCTTGGAAATAACAGCTGGGAGTTGCATCCTGCTCTTGTGGCTGAGACCTCCCTGGGAGCTGAGACCTGACAGCTCATTTCACTGGTGGGGGAACTGAATTGGGGAGATGGGGGATTAGCAGCAGACAGGACTATACCTTTGCTCACAGGTGCACATGGGGGGATGCCTGGAGTCCCCCTGTGCTTTTTGGGGGGCATCACACCATCCTGGCAGGGCTTTTGGGGTGGGACCAGCTGCTCTGCGGTGTCTCGGCAGGGGGCTGACATGTGTCTCTTTCCACAGCCGGCTGCACCTTTGAGGAGGACGGCGACCCAAACCAGTGCGAGTACAGCCAGGGTGAGGACGATGACTTCGGGTGGGAGCTTGTCCGCAGCTATATGATGCCACATCTGACGGCTGACCTGCCTCACGGTGAGTCCTGGTCCCCAGCACGGCTATGCTCGTGTGCCTGGGGACCCTTGCCCCCAATCCACCTCTTGGTCCTGTACCCCAGGGTTGGACCATGTGGCTTCTCCAGGTTTAATTCCTGCAGTGTTTTATGCTTGACTTTCCTTGGTTGTGTGGGCAGGGTGCTGCTGTGCCTGCCGGTGAGGTGTGATGAGCTGTGTCAGTCCTCAGCGCAGTGAGGCAGGATGCTCTGTGACCCTGGGGAGGATGTTGCCTGGGGACAGGGAATGTGGGACCCTGC
>JANZLQ010000022.1:5526567-5537253 GCA_026212715.1 Elanus axillaris
TCCAGCGAGCGCAGGGGTTATCTTGGCTTGGATGACATTTTGCTCCTGAATTACCCGTGCTGTGAGTGTCAGGGGATGGGACGCGAGGCTGGGTGGTGGTGGGTGGGTGGGTGCTGCTGAGCTGGGCTGGGCAGCAGGGTACGGAGCTGGTGCCCATTTGGATGGTCCCGGGGAGAGCTGATAGACTAATGCCAGGGTGCAGTCTGGTGGCACCTGGGTGTCCTGTTGTCACCTAGGCTGGTGAAGCTCCATCTCCTGGGTACCTTTGGGGCTCCTTTTTCCATCTCCATCACCACCAGCTCCAATGTTGATTTATTTTTTATAAAAGCTTGCACAAGCACAGACTGAACATGTGGCCTGAGTGGTGGGGACCTGAAATCCAAGACTGTCCCAACACGTTGGCTGTTGGGGTTCATCCCCTATTTCTTCCAGGCTGGGGTAGGAGATCTGTCCTCCTCTGTCAACCCCATAGCCCGTATCTGACACCAGCACTTGTGGGATGCTGGAGGGGAAGGCTGCATCCCTCCCTGGGACACCGGCTGGTTGTACGGGGACAAATCCCTGACTCTGGACTCAGGATTCTGCCCAGGATCTTCACTGTGGGCTTGCTGGGGAGGGATCCTGGCTAAGCTGTGAGGATGGGGACCAAGCCTGTCCTGAGCTTGGCTCTAGCCCCAGCATCCCAGGTGGGTTTTTGGGTTGCAGTGGAATTTTTGCAGCAATACCGATGCTTGTGTCCCTCGGCAGCGAAAGCACCTCATTTCTCCCGCCTGGGCGACGTAGAGGTCAATGCAGGACAGAATGCCACCTTCCAGTGCGTGGCCGCCGGCAAGGCTGCTGAGGCTGAGCGATTCCTCATGCAGGTGAGCAACGGTGGTGGTGAAACGAGCATCTCCATTGTCAACCCTGTGCATCGCTTCTGCAACACCTCCGTGCCTCCTCGTTAGGAGAAAACCCCTCTGGGCAGGGAGGAGAAGGGCAATCCCCCCTCCTTTTAAGCAAACATCATCTGGAGACATGTTTGGTGGCTCTGGATGTCACGCCATGCCTCCTGGTGACATCTTGTCTCTCCCCGTGGGGCAGAGGCAGAGCGGCGAGGTGGTCCCTGCCGCCTCTGTGAAGCACATCAGCCACCGGCGCTTTCTGGCCACCTTCCAGCTGGATGAGGTGTCCAAGGAGGAGCAGGACCTCTACCGCTGTGTCACCCAGTCCAGCCGCGGCTCGGGCGTCTCCAACTTCGCTGAGCTCATTGTGAAAGGTGGGTGACTTGCTGTTACCCACCAGGTTTCTGGGTCATGGATGGGCTATTTCTACTCCGCTGTTTGCAGAGGAAGAGGAAGGTGGGATGCTTGGTGTGGTGGGATCACAGTTTCTTGCTGTGAATGAATTGCTACATGCAGATGGTTCAGCACAAAACCAGCAAACTACCTTTTCCAGTGGCCTTAGATCATTTGTTTTTGATTGCAGTAGGTGGGAATTAATTAATTATGGTGAAACTGCAGCACCACGCTGGGCAGTGTATCTTATAAAGATAATTAAGGTTTGATCAAGTAAAACCCTGTTGCAGTGGTTAAAGCCTTGCTAAAAGGAAAGGAGGACATATGCATGGGCTGAAGTTTAAAGACTGGACGGTTCCCTCCCATACTTCGGTGTCAATCCCTAAGTCCTCTGGGTGGGGGATCCAAGTTTGTCCTGTGCCCTGCAGCGCAAAGGTGGTGGGTTTGTTTGGGAAGAGATGTTGTGAATGTCTTGACTGTAGCTAGTAAAAAATAAAATTGTGGTACCTTTAGTTGTGTCAATGTTGGACTTGCTCCAGGGCTGGGGATGCTGTGGAGCTGCTTCTGGAGGGGGATGTTCCACCTGCCCCTTCTCTGCTCTTTTCCAGAGCCCCCCACACCTATTGCACCCCCCCAGCTGCTCCGGGCCGGTTCCACCTACCTCATCATTCAGCTCAACACCAACTCCATCATCGGCGATGGCCCCATCGTGCGCAAAGAGATCGAGTACCGCATGACCTCAGGGCCCTGGTCAGAGGTCCACGCTGTCAACATGCAGACCTACAAGCTCTGGCACTTGGATCCAGACACGGAGTATGAGATCAGCGTCCTGCTCACCCGGCCCGGTGAGGGGGGCACCGGCAAACCAGGGCCGCCCCTCATCAGCCGCACCAAGTGCGCAGGTGGGTCCCACGGTGCATCCTGGCCACCCCAGGTGGCCTTGGGCAACAGCCCCTGCCACCCTGAGACCTGGGCAGGGACCGTGGCTGGGGCTGGATGAGTGCTGAGGACGTTTGCTGGTGCAGTCCAGGAGCTTGAAGCATTGGTCCTCTGACAGATCCGCCTTTAATTGACTTTTTAGTGGCTTTACGCAGCATCTTGGGAGGGACTGCTAATTAAACTCACATTGTGATTGTGGCCGCAGGGTAGCAGGGTGCATGGGTGAGGCTGGATCCTGAGCCAACGCAGTCAGCCTGTGCAGAGGGGCTGAATGTCTATCCAGCCTGAAAATGCCCTGACGGATGGTGGGTTTTTGCTGATCAGTCAGGAGCAGCCAGGCGCGACCTTGGTGCAGGAACGCACAGCAATGGGATGCACAGAGTTAGCAGCTGCCACACGGCTGGTTTCTGTCCCTGGAGCTGGGCAGGCACTGGCAGGAGACGGCTGCTTCTCCACTGGGACTACAGGCTTGGGGCCGCATCCAGCTCAGGGCATCCCCAAATCTCAGGACCACTGTCCCTGAGGATGAGCCCCTGGGCTGTCCCTAGTGAGATTCCCATCTCGTTCCCTCCTCGGAGGGAGCTGTAGGTTATTCTCCAGTGTATGGTTTTGAGTGGTTGGTACCTCTAAAAATATTTAATCTAAAACTGCGTTAATCTTCTGTCACACCAGGGGGTGATGGCTTGGGCTGGGGGGGGTCAGCTGCCTTCCCACACATGGTGATGACCTGGGGATAACTCAGGGCACCCCTATCCCTGCCGAAGCCCCCTCGGGGTGTCCCCAGGGAAGTGGGGAGCTGGGGGTTTTCTTTGCTGGAATGCCCACGGTGCAACTGTGCTGCCAGTTGGAGTCGGTCATGGGGGAAGACTTCTCTGGCGCTGTGGGTCTGCAGGGGAGCCTGTGTTTCCCTCAGGGGAGTCTGATCCCACATCCCTACGGGGGTGACCTGGGTTGGGGGACGTCCCCGGCTGTGGCTCGACTGGGACCGGGAACTGGCGGCGTCGTTTCAGACGCTCCATGGCAACCGCCTTCCTGATGGCGGCATTTAACTGCTGGTAATTGAGCAAAGTCGAAGGCAGTGAGGCGGCGTGATGGAGGCACAGGATTGTCATGCCGTGTTCACCCCGAGAACCAGCACTGCCGTGGTGCTGGGCTGGGACCCTGCACAAGAAAAACCCCAACCCAACAAAAGTGGAGGTCCGTGCTGCTGAGCTGGGAGCGAGCTGGGAGCGAGCCGGGAGCATCGTCCCACAGACAGGGACCAGTGGGCGCATCCTCCTCACATGTGGCAGGAGTGGAGAAGGACACGGCCACAGCCCCAGGGCTGTGGGGCATCCGTGGCTGCTTTGGCCATGGCTGCGGAGAGCCCCATGAGTGGGATTTGCCTTGGGGAGCAGCCGGTGCCGGTGGAGGGGGAGATGCAAACCCCGACCCAGGTCTCACAGTGAGGGACTGGCAGTGGCTTTGCATCCCAAATTAATTTTCAGAGGTGCTGCAAGAAAGCCCAGGTTTCTATTTTTCCTTAAAGCCAATGATGGGTGGTGTTTCACACTCTAAGTGCCCTGTATTTATCTCTATGTATCGGGTTCAGGCTCCCCAAGCTCTTCCCACGTGTTGTAATGATGTATTTTTCTCCCTGACTTCCCCTGGGTCGCAGTGGGTTTGCAGATGGTGACACAGCCACCCTTCCTCCCCAGAAAGGAGCCTGCAGTTGCATCCTTGGAGCCCCACCAGCCCATCTGCCCAGCATCGTGTCTCCCACGCTTTGTAGGATCCGACCTGGGAGGGGCTCCTGGAAACCCCTTCGGAGCATTTAAATACACTGGAATAAAAAGGAGAGGGGGAGGTTGAAGCTTGGCACCATGCCGTGCTGCCTGGGGAGATGTGGGGGGCTCTTGGAGGCCCTGGGGGAGGAGTGAGGAGAGGTCCCTGTGTCTTTGGCCACCCAATGGGAGTGATGGCAGTGGGCATCAGGGCAGAGGTTGGGTGAGTTTTGGCAGAGTCAGATGCAGCGGCAGGTTAAAGCTGGAGTCCCTGCAGCATGGGGCTGTGTGCCTGTGGCCGTGCTTACCCCCTCCAAAACCAACTGGGGTTTTGCCAGGGTCCTGCAAGGGCATCGGGACCTCTAGGAGCATCTGCTGAGGTTGCAAAAGCTTCTTGCAACCCCAAGCTGCTCCAACTCCTCTGCCATACAAATCCCAGGGGAATCTCCTGGGGGAGTCAACTCTGGGACAGGATGGGCAAAGACACTCCTTCTCTCTTGGTGCCCTTCCCACCACCCTTAAGTATGGAAAAGAATTTACTGCCATTAACCCAAACCACCTGTGTGCATGTGCTGTCAGCAAAGGAGCTAGTTAAATCTGACTTCTCCTGTTTAGGCCAATTAGAGCTAATTAAACTCCTTCTAGGTGATAGCACTTGGTCTTTGTCCTTTCAAGAGCCTGCATAGGCTTCATGAAAACACAAGGGCTCCCATTGCACAGGCACATTTATCTGGTTGGTTGGGGCTGCTCCTGGCACAGATGCTGCGGGTGCCCAGCGTGGCTCTGCGCTGGCCGGGGGAGCGAGGCTGGTACTTGGCTTCATCTCCACAGGGGAAGATGAGCCAGCGGGGGCTGCTGTCCCTGCAGCACTGGTGGCTTTGAGACCCAGTGATGTGCCCAGCCCTGTCTGCAGGGCAGCAGCATCCTGTGCTAGTCCTGGTTTTGGGGTTGGGGTTGCTCTCCGCACTCGCCTGTTGTGTTCCTGTGCTGTAGAAGGGCTTTCCCTGATAATACACATAAACCCAGGAGATGTTTTGCTTCATCACTCACCTGTCCCCATCTCTCTTCCCACACAGAGCCCATGCGGGCCCCCAAAGGCCTGGCTTTCTCCGAAATCCAGTCCAGACAGCTGACGTTGCAGTGGGAGCCGCTGGGTTATAACCTGACCCGCTGTCACACCTACACTGTCTCCCTCTGCTACCGCTATTTTGTGGGCACTGGCCACAACCAAACCTTCCGGGAGTGCGTGAAGATGGAGCGTAACAGCAACCGCTACACCATCAAAAACCTGCTGCCGTACAAGAACATCCATGTCAAGCTCATCCTCTCCAACCCCGAGGGTCGCAAGGAAGGCAAGGAGGTGATATTCCAGACAGATGAGGATGGTGAGTCCTCTCAGGGAGGTGCATTGTCCCCAAAAATAGGACTCCATGGCTGGTGAGCTGCCAGGGTGTTTTCTGTGGCACGGTGCACATCCGTGGCTCTTGGCCAGGGGTATGATGGGAATATCTCCTGCGGCCATTGTGCTAATGGGCAGGTGAAAAGGCTGTTGCAGCCCCAGGGCTGTAGAAGGGGAGGCGAGAGAAAGGGGCAACAATGGTGTCTGGGGAAGGGAAATGCTGGGAGCGGCTTGGGGGGTGGAGAGGACTGGATGGGGATGTTACTGCAGAAATGCTGCCCTTGTCCTTTGAGTGAAGTGTTTTAGCCATGTCTGGTCCGGTGGAGGGTGCGAGACTTGGCTGATGCCTGGCTTGTCCCAATGTGAATTGTCCTCGCTTATCCCTTAGTGTGGAACCAAAGCCTAGCAGCAATAATAGTAGTGATTAAAACAATTAATGCTTTACGCTTAGGTAGCATCTTTTATCTGCTTGGTCACTGATTAATTTGGTGTTGCTACGTTTCTGGGAGAGTGCTGTTAACCAGAGCCCAGTGCAGCTTTGCTCGGCTTCCTCTAGGCTCTTCCCTGATGAAGTTTGCTCTTGGGCCGGTTTGGGTTGTGCGAACGAGCTCTGTGGATGAGTGTGTGTTCACAAGGGGTGTCTGGCGCTGGTTATTTGCCAGCAACACTGCTTCTGAACAGCTGAGCTGTTTCTCTTCTCCCTGTCGTGGCTGTGCCCCAGGGTTGCGTCCCTGCCACTGGCACCCAAGTGGGGCTGACGTCCTCGCTGGAGGCTTCAGTGTTGCTCCAGGACTCTTGGGTTTGGCATCTTTTGTTCCTGCCCAGCCCTTCCCTGAGGATGTCCTGGAGCTGCAGCCACCAGAGAGGTCTCCCAGGTCTGGCCTTACCCTGCATCACAGTCCCTGGCTGCAACTCTCCGTCAGCAGAGTGCTTGGGTCATTTTGGGCTCTGGAGACCCAGGGAACATGGCAGGAGGTACCAGGCAGAGCTGGCTCCGTGTATGCAGTGCCACCCATCAGCGGTGGGCCACATCCAGGGCTGGCAGCACCCGCTAATGACTCCCTCTGCTCACCCCATCTTCTTTGCTGCCCCATCAGCATCTCCTCCGCATGCTGTGACAACTCGGCTGCCTTCAAGGACACTGGGGAGCCCCCCAAAAGCTGCTGCTCTGATGGCTGGTCCTGTGGCCAGTGGGGTGAGAGGGTCTCATCCTGGTCCACGGAGGGCAGCAGTGGTGGGGGCTCGCGTGGGGTGCAAGAAGCCGCTGCGCCCCAGGGTGGGTGCTGGGTGCTGAATGTGGCCAGAGCATCCTTAGTTCTCCCAGAGTCACCAGCACGGTTAAGCAAGAATGTAATTAATCTCCAAAGCATTTTTTAGAATCAAGAATCAGCGATTATGGTGGAAGAATTGATAATTGCAAAAGATCTGGCCAGCTCCAGACCCCCTGGATGACCCCTGAGGAGAAGCCTGCTGTGAAGCTCCTCTGCATGGCACTCAGCTTGATTTGGGACGCACCAAAACGTCTGGCTTTTGGGTGTGTGTTGCTCATCGCTCCCATTTCCCAGGCTGGAAAGCAAAACCTGCAGAGCTGGAGCAGAGCCGGGAGGGTTTCTGGGTCTTATTTTCATCTCTAAAGCATATATTTGGCACCTTTCTCTGCACATCAGCACTTTCAGTATCCCCAACCCTGAGCCTGCCTGACCGGGGGCACCCAGCTTCATGCTCCTGATGGTTTATTTTCCGGCTATAATTGTTTCAGCTGTTCTCACTGTGCTGTGACTGCTCCAGCTGTTTTCTTATTGAATATTAATACAAGAGCTCCAGATGTCTTTTTGCTATACTGTAATCACTCCAGCTGCTTTCCCCTATGGCTTGATTAACGGGGGCTTGTGGCTTCCCTCTTGGATTGAACTTGGGGCAGCGTATACGTTTGGTCTCGGGTGGGATCGATTGATGGATATCTACCTATGGATGTGTTGCAGATACTTCACACAGGCTTGGCCCATGATCTCCCTGCCTGCCTGGGAGGGTAATGAGGTTTGAGCTTCTAGAAGTGGGTGACAAGCACCCGCCCATGCAGTTAAGTCAAGGTGGTGGAGGCTCATAAATAACAGGACCCTCGATTGTGGTTTATTTTGGCAGGAGGCCAGTTTTGGTTGCAGCATCCACTGGTGTGGTGCTGGGCCTTGTCTGGGGGGGGAGCCTTGGTGTGGGCTGCAAAGCTGCACACCCCCCCCCCCCCCATCCTAGGTGGTAAATGCTGGTTTTGGGCTGGAAAACCCATTTCTGGGGCCTTAATAACTGGGCCAAACCAAGGGCATTGCTCACAGCATCCCTCTTGGACCCTGAGAGAAGTCCTGCTGACTCCTGGGTACGTGGGCAGGACACGGAGAGGAGAGGGTGCTGGATCCATAGGTTGCCCAGTTGGTGTTTAAGTGCCCCATATAGATCCAGGGGAGGTCAGGAAGGTGTTGGTGACCCATGGCTGGAGATTTTGGTCTATGTCTGCATGAAACAATAAGACTCGATCCCAGGTGCCTGTGGAAATATTATTGTAGCATGTTGGTGCTATGGGGAGATGTGTGTGGGGAGCCAGTTCTCTCCCTTGCAGGCAGGGTGCATGCAGTGCCAGCCAGAATAAATATATATAAATGCATAAATAAAAATATATAATGTCTATGGATGGTATGTATACACACACCTGGGAGCCATCGTGCGCTTCTGCCGGTCTCAACCTGGTGCACACACAAGCACGTAGTGCCCATACCTATATATATATATAAAAACATATAGGCTGTATATATAAAAATATCTATAAAGGTACAGACACTCTTGCCCTAAAGGTTTCCATAATTCCCGTGAATTTAATAAGTGCCTTGTGTACACATGTAGGACATGGCGCCTCTGATTAAATTAACTTGTAAATCAAGTGGAAATTGTGTATTTGCATGGTGGGAAGCGCGCAGAAGGCGATCCCTCTCTCTCAGCCCCGTAATTAGATCAGAACAAAAGCTGCAAAAAAGAAAAATAGAGGGGAAGAGCTGATGTCCCTCTGCAATGAGAGGGTGCGTGTTTTGGGTACTCAAGCCCACAGCGGAGGATGCTGCTGGTGAGTCGTGGTCTGTGCTGAGCCATCGTCTCTCCTGTCATCCTCGCTGACCCCCTTCGGTCAAGAAATCCGTGGTAAAGAAGCAAATATTGATCCCAGTGCTGTTGATCGTTGTTATTGTTTGTGGTTATTATTTTTGTTGGTGTTAATTAGAGGGGAAGGCTGGGGCATGTCAAGCCTGTCTGCAGATGAGGGATGTTACTGCTCACCGGCGGGAGCGCTGACAATGTCTCCTGAGGATGCTGGTGGCTCTGGGGGGGTGGGGGGATTTGGGTTCTATGGGAAAAGGGAATTTTTTTTTTTCTTTCCTCTCAGTGGTGAACTCGGGTGAGGTCTGCCTGTAACAGTGTATGGGGGCTTGCTGCTGTGCTGTCAGAAACTGGGTGCGATGCTGGAAACAATACCTGTGGGGTTTGTGGCGTGGCATGGGACCCTGCTCTGTGGCAAAGTGTCACCAGTGGGTCTGGGATCATGGTGGGAGCATCGTTGCCTTGGGGAGCATCTCCCTGGGGAGCTGCCAGCCCTGTCTGGTGGCTGGGTGACGTGGCAGAGGGGATGTGGTGGCTTGGTTACGGGGGAGAGCTGCTGCAGCTGCCTGGAGGGGTTTCCCGGAGGATTTCTCCTTCCAGCTGTGTTTCTTGCCGAATCCGAGCATGTCTCCTTTCCTTCCCCAGTGCCTGGTGGCATTGCCTCGGAGTCCCTCACCTTCACCCCACTGGAGGACATGATATTTTTGAAGTGGGAGGAACCAGTGGAGCCCAATGGCCTCATCACGCAGTACGAGGTACGTCCTGGCCAGCTGCAGCACCCTCAGGGCACCCATGGGGACACAGGAGGGTCCCGTCGGGGAGAGGATGGTGCAGGGGAGGGGGATCTGGGGCAACTGCTGCTTTCAGTCGTGGGGATTAAGGGCAGCTGCAGTGTTGCTTCTGCCTGAGCCCTTTGTTTGGAGCACAGATCCAGCCTGCATTCATCTTCCTGCTAGCGGGGTCTGTCCCTGCTGGGGAGTCCTGCTTTCAGGGTCACTGGTATTACTTAGCAACAGCTTTTCTGATAAACCTCTGCTTTTGATTTACCCCAAAAAGTGTCTGCCTTCCAGACTGCCCCCAGGACCATCCCCTCCTCTGAATTTATCCCTTTAAACCCTTCTTCGCCCGGATCCGGGGTCTCTCCCCTCTCCCGTGGCTGCTGGTGATGCTCAGCCCTCTCCCTGCAGATCAGCTACCAGAGCATCGAGTCCTCTGACCCAGCGGTCAACGTGCCGGGCCCGCGGCGCACTGTCTCCAAACTACGCAACGAGACCTACCATGTCTTCTCCAACCTCCACCCCGGCACCACCTACCTCTTCTCGGTCCGGGCCCGCACCGGCAAGGGTTTTGGCCAGACGGCACTCACTGAGATCACCACCAACATCTCCGGTAGGTTCCCTTGGGCTCCATGCCTGGTGCTGGGGCTTCTCCTCTGCACAGGTATACGATGGCAATGGCGGAGCCTCCGATGCGCTCCTGTGGATCTTGGTGACTGGATGCTGCTATTGAAGGATGCAGTCAGTGGTGGCAGCTGTGCCGTGAGCCCTGCAAACCCATCAGCTGGGCTGAGTGTGGGTCTCTGGCTGGGGAGTCCGGCCAGCCCAGCACACCGGTGCTCTCTGAGCTATCGGTGTACAAGCAAGGGTTTAACTGGGCTTCATTAATAAGCCTTGTGGTACTTGGGGCTGTTTGCTTGTGTCCATGGCATCACTATTAACTGCAGCAAACGGGCTGAAATTGCAAAGCTGTGCGAGTTGGACCCCAGTGGCTGCTAGTGATGGCTTGGGGACCACAGGGATGTGCCGGGACTGATGGGGATCCCCCACCTTTGTCTTGAGGGTGCTGCTGGGCTGGCTCGGGTGTGCTGCCTGGCTGGGATGTCAATGCTGTGCCAGCAGTTCAGAGCAGTGCTGTCCCCCGGGTGCATCTGGAGGCTGGAATGTTTGGGTCCTGCCGAGGCTGGATCCTGCTCTCATCTCCTCCTCTCTGCCAAACCGGTGTTGATAACCCTGCCTTGGCACAAACTCACAGGTCCTCTCCCAACTATAACACTTGTTCAAGACCTTGAGGGGTTTTCTTTGTTTGCAGTCATTCACATTACACCATTCAGTAACGCCTTGCCATGGGCAAGGCTACGCTTGCCTCAGTTTCCCCCCCCTCCCACCCCCCC
>JANZLQ010000022.1:5537353-5559937 GCA_026212715.1 Elanus axillaris
CGAGTGGGGGCCAGCCTCGGCATGTCCCTGGGGACCAGGACTCACCCCTGCCCGCTCTCTCCTGCTCCCTTTGCAGCTCCTACCTTTGACTACGGGGACATGCCGTCGCCGCTGAGCGAGTCAGAGAGCACCATCACGGTGCTGCTGCGGCCGGCGCAGGGCAGAGGGGCTCCCATCAGGTAGGCTGGGGCTGCGTGAGGGCGAGACCCCCACAAGGGGGGTGACACAGCATGGATGGTGGGGACAAGCACCAAGGGAACAGCAGGACCATCCTTTTTACAAAGCTAACCTATGCCTTGCCCTCACCAGCACCTACCAGGTCATTGTAGAAGAGGACCGGCCCAAGAAGCTCAAGCGGGAGCTGGGTGGGCAGGAATGCTTCCCGGTGCCACTCACCTTTGATGATGCTGTGTCCCGTGGTTCTGTACACTACTTCGGGGCCGAACTGCCCGCCAGCAGCCTCACTGAAGCCAAGCCCTTCACTGTGGGGGACAACCAGACTTACAGTGGCTACTGGAACCCACCACTGGAGCCCAAGAAGGCGTATCTCATCTACTTCCAAGCCATGAGCAACCTCAAAGGGGTGAGTAGCTGTGGGATGCTGCTCCATCTAGTGGGGTGTCTGGGGTGCTGGTTGGACCATGCAGGAGCCCCTCTGGGGTCTGGGTGGCGGTCAGAAAAAATGGGACTTGTTTTAGATTCCCCTCCATTGGGCCCTTGCTCTGGGCTCACCCCCAGTGTCCTGCCCGGGGGGAGAGCTGGTGCTCCAGGACACCCTTATGGTACGTTGGGATCATGGATGGGTGTCCCCCTCGGAGATGCCAGGCATGGAGGAGCCCAACCTCTGCCACCCACTGCAGTACTGGGCAGGACCCCAACAGTGCACGGGAGACCACCTTCCCAGGGGCTAATCCTGGGGTGGAAAAGGACCATTTGGCAGCAAGAGCTGTGTGCGTGTTACTGGGACCCACTGCCGACACAGTGGTTGCTGTAGAGCTCCTGGGAAGCTGCCGAGTTCCCGGGCTGCCCTCTCCCTGCCTGCTGCTGCCTGTTCTTTCGGCAAAGCCTTAACAGTCCCACTCTGGCAGCAACCCTTGCATCCCCCCGGGGTTAATTTCCTTCAAGTCACCAGCAGGACCACCGGGACCCCTGGGGATGCTTCTTGGCTTCACCTCCTCCAACAACTCCCATCCCACCTGGGGGAGGATGAGCTGTAAAACCGAAGCAGAAGGACTGCGGCAGCATCCTCATCCTGCACTGCTCCACCTTGCCAGAAAGGTGCTGGGTTTTGAATCCTTTCTTCCTCTCCTGGATCGTTCATACCTCACTGGGCTGTAATTAGAGCTGAGACGGACAGGGAGGATCTCAGCTCTGGCTTGCTCGGGCACTGCTGGATAATAACTGGTAGCTGATGCTGTTTTATAGCCTTCCTGCTGGGAGGCAATGGATTTGTCCTGGCTTCTGTCAGACGTCACGAAAAAGCTGGATCCCAGCTTGGTTTTTTGTGGGTTTTGTGCCAGATGGAGCAAGAAGCAGGAGAAACAAGAACTGGTGGCCTCGGGGAGAGCGGTGCCGGAGTTGGCCCTGCCCTGGGCACGCTGCGTGGGCAGGTCTCGGTCCGAGGGCAGATAGAGCAACGTTGCCAGCACTGGTATCCCGAGGGGCTGGAGGATGCTCGGGGAAGAAGGCAATCCTGCCAAAATGGTGCTTTTTCTTTTGCAACAGAAATTGGATGCATGGAAAGATGGAATATTTTAGCTGAACTCATCCTTAAAGATGCGAATGCTAAAACTGTTGGGAGACCTGAGCTGGAAGCCCTCATGGCAACCTCGGCAGCATGCGCAGAGCACCGGGGCTGGATCTTGAAAACTTTGATTGATGAAAAAAAACCCATGTGAAGCTCTGAATGATGACCTGGGAGTGCTTTAGCTGTTGCTGGTGATGTGCAGCTCAGCTGAGTCTGCTGGGTCCCTCTTTTGATGATCCTGAGCTTTGCTGTTGCCTCTGTGCCAGGAGTGATGGCCTCGGCTAAACTTGGGCGATGCTGGTTTAGGGGATGCTGGGGACAGATCATTCAGCAGCAGCTCTTGGTGTGTGTGTCCCCAGGAGCTCCTTTGGCTCAGCAGCGGGTGCTGCAGCACAAATCACCTGCAAACTCCCTTGATTTGTGGGTCAAAGCACCAACAGGGACCAGCCTTGCATCCTCCCGGCCTCGCTCAGAGTGGGAGCAGGGAGCAGAGCCTCTGGGATGCTCATCTGACACTGACCCCCCCTTTTTTTCCTCTGTAGGAAACCCGGCTGAACTGTGTCCGGATCGCTCGCAAAGGTGAGCCCTCCCTTTCCCAGCCGGCGTGATCCCGCCGAGGCTGCGCACCCGAACCTGCAGCTGCTCCGGCGGTCGGGGCTGTGCCGGTGGGTGTCGTTACCAGCGCTGGCGGCGGTTGAGGTGCGCGTGATGGTTTATTACAGTCCCATCCCGCGCTCTTGTTGCCCACTTTTTGTTGGTGTCTGGGTTTTTCCCTTGGTTGAGTTTTTCCTCTTAATGCTGGTATCGTGGTGGTGGTGGGAGGCTGGAGTCCGTGGTGCTGGATGCTGAATCCAGGGATGGACAAGCTTACATTGGGCATGATGAAATGAGGCACAAAGGGACTGTGTCAACCCATGGGAACTGAGAGAGGGACTTGTCGATGGTCATAGTGTGGCACTGCAGAGCCCCGTAACGTCTTGGTGGAATAAAATGTGTTCAAGGAGCAATGTGCATCCCATGGGACAAAGCCCAGGGTTTTCCTGTCTGATGTTGCCAACCCCACTGGAACTGAGCCTTGACCCCTCCTGCCTGTCCTTGTCCCCTGACAGCTGCCTGCAAAGAGAGCAAGCGTCCCCTCGAGGTGTCGCAGCACTCGGAGGAGATGGGTCTGATCTTGGGGATCTGTGCTGGAGGGCTCATCGTTCTGATTATCCTCCTGGGAGCCATCATCGTCGTCATTCGTAAAGGGTAAGGAGATCTGGTGTTGTGGCTGGTGCCTCCATCCATCCCCTCCTCCCAGCTCAGCCTCTCTCCACTACCCCAGCACTAACTGGGAGTTCCTGGTGGTGATAGTGCTGGGCAGACTCCAAACCCTCCCTCAAGCTGTGCCTCCATGTGCTTGTGCGTCCCACTGGGCACAGTGCCCTCCATGCTCTGTGACACCAGGCATGTCAGGAGTCACTAGGCACCAAGGAGCAAAGTCCTGGGGACATCCCTTTGCCCTCAGGGCTATGGAGCTTAGTTCCACTGTGCCTCTCTCCCACATTTTTCAGTCTTTTGTCTCTTTTTCTCTACACTGGTGGAAATGGTTCTAGCCAGGATCAGGCTCAGAGGGGCCCTGGGCTGGTGCTGAGCCCAGCTGTCCCCATCCTGCCAGCTGTTCCCTTGCTAACAGCAGCCAGGGTACCCCAGGGCATGCAGTCCTGTACCCCTCCAGCCCACAATTAGAAAACTCAGCTTAATCTGCACTGAGATACTGTCTCTGGGCTTCCCCACTGCCTTGGCCAGCCTGGGGCTGGATCCGTCCAAGTGAGCGTTGCTGTCTGGGGTCTGGCCGTGCTGGTACCCTGCCGTCAGGGTGGATTAGGGATGGGGCTGTGTACCGTTCCCTCGCATTGAGCTGGCGTTCCTGGAGATGGGGAGGAGGGGAAGGCATTTTCATTATCACCCCTCTGCTGAGCCCCCCTGAGATGGCAGGTCAGTGCCCAGCACCTCCCAGCACCTGGGGGCATGCAGAGCCCCAGGGGTGCTCAGTGTGATGGCCGGAAAAAAAATTCCATCCATGGCTCTTGCCTGGAAAGCTGTGTGGTGTGTCTTGCTGAAATACATGGGCAGACTCTGGCTCTTGTCCTGGGCTCTGGTTCCTTGAGACCATTGGGAGGGCAGCATCCCTGCTTCCTCTGGAGCCAGGCAGGGGGCTGCCCATGGCTGCCCATCCTGGGGTGCAGGTGCTCTGACCGTCCTGCATCCTTCTGGGCTTCTTTTAGGGGGGAATCACTGAGCTTCTGGTGAAACACAAGCAATTCTTGGCTGAGAGCCTTCAGCTGGCTCTGAGTCGTTAAAATTTGGGTGCCTGTTGGAGAGGAGGTTTTCCCAGGGCTGATGGTCCCTCGGGACCCCCAAACTGCTCTCCTACCCCCACAGGGGTCCCTGGTTTCTGGTGAGCTGAGTGCAGCTGGTGTGGATGCGGCTGTGGCCATCACGGTGGGGCGGGAGGGAGGAGGGTGAGGGCTTTTCGGGACACTCATCCCCAGGAGCACTGGGGCTGCGGCCGCTGCTTTTCGCTTGGGTGCAGCTCCCTGGAAAGCAGCTTCTTACCGTGTGGCTTGAGGCGAGTGCCGAGCTGGGGGGGCTCTCAAAGCAGGGGAGAAAGGGCAGCAATTAAACGCCTTCCCTGTGCAGGGCTCAGGATGATGGGAGGAAAGTATGTTAACAGCCAGGGGGGGAAAGAAAAATAGCAGGGCACAACCTCAGCCCATGTAAATTTGCAAAGCTCTTTATGGCTTCGTTTGCCCTGAAAGGATTCTTGCTGATTTACACCAGCTGGAAAAGCAAGGCTGTAGTGTTCCTGTACACTGCAAGGGGTGCAGGACTGGCTCGTGGCTCCCTGCCTGCTGTTGTTCTGGCTGATGCCTGTGCATACGGCATCAGATCTGTCCCTGATGGAGCAAATGCTGGCAGTGTCGATGTGTTTTCAGGAGTGATGCTGTGGGTTGGAAGCCCCGAGTGTGGCTGCTGTATTGCCAGACCTGCAGGGCAGGAGGAGGAGGAGGAACAGCTTTGTTTCAGCATCCTGGGGTGAACCTGTTGAAGGACAAACCAGGGCTACAAATCAGATCCGGTGCTGAGTGCCCTGAATTTGGGGCTGTTGGGAAGCTGGGATGAGTTCATAAATCTCCTCCGGAGTGTTTTGCTGTTGGAAAAATACTGATGTGGTAGAATGGGAATATACACCAGGAATATGCTCTCCCCTAATAAACGGTGAGCTGGAAACGCAACATCCCGACCCCATCTCTCCCACTGGGGTTGCCTGGCCCCTAACTGGCTCCCTGGGGGATGCCCTACGTTTTGGACACGTTTGCTGTTCAGTCTTAAAAATAGTGGAATAACCCCTTGGGCAAGGGTACTGTGGACACCCCACCACCAGTGTGGGTATTATAGTCACCCTGCAAGCCGGTGCTTGGGCTCTGCTGCTGGGATGCTGGCTCCTGCCTGGAGTAAATAACCTACAGATGCAGAAGGGGAGCCAGGTTTCTTTACGGTGCATTTAATTTTCCGGCAGCTGAGTTGCCCCGTAACCCCCCTTCCCTATGCTGGAGAAAAGCTGCTTATGCAATTTCTGCTGTTCTCTTTGTTTGCACGCTTGCCAGGAGGAACTACTATTCTTATTCCTATTACCCGTAAGTAATTGTCATTCTTTCTCTCCTTTGCCCTTCCTCCTGGCTGCCCCCCTTGCCCTGCTGCTCCAACAAGTCCTTTTCTCTGCCGAGTACGTTTTAAGGGCCTCTTTGGCTCGGGGAAAATAATGCTGCCGAGCTCATTAGAGACTGAAAGCAGCGTAAAGGGGAAGGGTCAGTGACTCCAAGTTGAATTCTGGATTTTGGCAGCGTCTTGCAGTGTTCCAGCCCCACCAAGATGCTAACATGGGCTCAGATCTCCTGTGCATCCTTCCCCTGGTTTAATCCCTTCTCTGGCTTCTTGGGACCCTGATGCTGCTGCTCAAAAGCAATCAGGTTTTTTTGCCTAAATGTCTCAAATTTGGGGTGTGAGGTATTGTTCCAGTGAGAGCTCCTGGGCTTTCCCAGCATCTTTGTTAGGTGCCTAATGGGGACCTTGCATGAGGGTAGAAAAAGCCTCCCCAGTGGGTGCTGAGCACATGTGCAGTCAGGGGGTCCAGCCCATCCCTTGGGATGGATTTGGCCCCTTGGCATGGTTTTAGAATCATAGAATGGTTTGGGTTGGAAGGCACCTTTAAAGGTCATCTAGTCCAACCCCCGTGCCATGAGCAGGGACATCTCCAACTAGATCAGTTGCTCAGAGCCCCGTCCAACCTGACCTTGAATGTTTCCAGGGATGGGGATTCTAGCACCATTCTGTGCAGCCTGTGCCAGTTGTAGAAAATTTCTTCCTTTTATCTAATCTAAATCTCCCCTTCTCTAGTTTAAAACCATTACCCCTTGTCCTATTGCTACAGGCCCTATGAAAGAGTCTGTCCCCATCTGTTGTGTAAGTCCCCTGTAAGTACTGAGAAGCAGCAATAAGGTCTAAGGTCTCCCTGGAGCCTTCTCTTCTCCAGACTGAACAACCCCAACTCTTTTAGCCTTTCCTCACAGGAGAGGTGCTCCAGCCCTCTAATCATTTTTGTGGTCTCATCTGGACCCACTCCCACACGTCCTTGTCCTTCTACTTCTTGCAGCACAGTGATGCACTTGGTGTGCTGGATGGTCCATGTCGCAGTGGGGTGATGTGGGGTGATGGGTGGGTAGCACCTGGAGACACAGGGCTGGGGGACAGCTGAGGCTGTCCTGTGCAACGCCAGCTGGCCATGGCAAGCCTTCGCTTGCACAAGGAATGCTCCCGGCTGTTCCAGCCGTTGGGCATTTTGAGGAGGGGACAGGAGAGGACATTGAGGATGAGCAGCTGGAGTTGCTGCAGCCAGCAAGGGATGATCCATGTGGGACTGTGACTGGCTTGGGGCACCAGAAGACCAAAGCGTGCTGACTGCTGGTGGAAATACCTGTCTGGCTCCCTGAAATAATCTGAGCATGGTAGCTTTGGGGGGATCTTACAGCACCGTTGGGTCAGCCCTACTTATATGTGCTTCTTCCGCCTCCTCCCCTTTGCCTCCCCCTGCAGAAAACCTGTCAACATGACCAAAGCAACCATTAACTACCGTCATGAGAAGACGCACATGATGAGTGCCATCGACAGGAGCTTCACCGACCAGAGCACACTGCAGGAGGATGAGCGCCTGGGGCTCTCCTTCATGGACACCCACAACTATGGCAACCGAGGTAAGGACAGGGAATGGTGGCATCCTCCCCACTCCCATCCAGCCGCAGCAAGGGTCCCCGATAATCCCTAAATATCCTAGAAACAGCTGAAATATTTATCTAAGGCTCAGTAGCAGGTATTGCATCTATTTTAGCCTCGTGTGTAGCATGTTGCAGGCTTTTCCTTGCCCTGTGTAAACCTCCAAGGGCATTGATCTAATTGGTGTCTGTAGTAGCTTTTATTATCATCCAGGCTTTGCTGAAGGAAAAACACTTGTGGGTGGCTTGAGCTGGGTCTCTGCATCAAAACCTCTTGAAGCAGAGATCTGAGCTTGTGGCTGGGAAGGTTGAGGCCATTTGTGGGCTCCCACACTTGGCTGCAACCCCCTGAAGCTGTGTGAACCCCAACTCTTCCCTTACGCTGAGGTTGAAAGCTTTGCACCAGCCTTCACCCAGCACACCCGGCATGGCTCTGCTCCATGGTGTTCTGCATTGCCCTGGGCTGTGAAGGGTTAAAGAGCCACCGTGTTCACATCAGAGGGAGACTGATAATTTAACACCCACTGGAGTATGCATCTCTGTGCTGATTTAGTTGTAAAATAACTCGTTGGATGCCCCAGTTTCAACCATATGCTAATAACATCTGTTACAGTAACTTCAAGATGCTGCTTACACACGTCTCTTCTCCACCGGCTGCTGCGGGATTAATACGCTTCCTGGCATTGTCTTGCGGATAATAGAACCCCAGAGGGCAAACTTTCCCTCCTCTTAAGACATCTAGCTAGGTGTATTATTTTTCGGTTACTGTCTTCAAAACACTCAAAGGCTAGTGGGTCTCTGAGTGGGCTAAGCTGAGGCTGCTGGTCCTCGGTTTCTTTCAGGAAGGGGGCTGTGAGGCCGGATCCTGCTCCCACCCTCTTGCTTGCTGTGCTGCTGGCTGCTCCTCATTCCTCTGCTTGGTAGAGGATGGAGGAGGAGATGTGAGGAGCTCGGGCTGTCTGCCACAGCTGGGGACAGCCTCGGCTGTGGCCACTCCCTGCCTACAAGCATCATTAATTAACAAAGGCAGATGAACAGGCTGCTCCGGGACTGGCTGGGGGCTGTTCCCCACCATGCCTCAGTTTCCTTTGCATTTAAAAAAAAGTCACTAAACCTTCTCACAGAAACCCGAGTGAGTCCTCAGCATGTGGTTGTGCGGAGCTTTTGGCACCTTGCAAATGCCTGCAATTAATTTCTCATTAAACCCAGTGGCTGGCACGCCCATCAGCTGTGCCACGGGATGTAATGTGGCCCTCCTGTGTTGTCCCGTTGGTTCAACCACGTGTTGACAGCCTGGAAGGGAGATGGTTCTGGTTGCAAAAAGGTTGGAGCATCGTCTCCTTGGGGGCTGCAATGCCCGATGGAGACCCTGCTGTGCACATCTGCTGCACCCATGTTGCATGCATATTGTACCCCCACTGCACCCATGTTCCGTGGGCAGCCGGGAAGTGCAGGCAGGGGGTGAGGGGCTCCTCCTTGCATTTGAGCAGACCAAAAAACCAAGCCTGGGACCTTTGTGAGTGAGATGGCAAGGGCGGTTTTTAGAAGTGTTAGGGGAAACTGCATCCAGGATGCACAGTCTTGAAAAGCTGCTTCCCAGCAGTGTGTGGATGGCATTCCCAGCTGGGTGCTGCAGGATCTGTGCCTGCTGCATCTCTTGGCAGGAGCAGAGAGCATTGAGTTTTGTGCAAACCCAGATTTCAGGATCTGGTGTGGGACATTGCCCTGACAAATGCAGGCAAGGTCTTAGTCTGGCTCTGCTGGTAATTACACAGCAAAGTCATAAACCAGGTAAATACTGCATAAACTCCCCCATTAAACAGCAGCGAGCTCCATTTGTGTCAGCGTTAGGAATAAGGCACCGGTATCTAGCAGCGAGGGAAATTAACTGTTAAGCTGGGTTGGAGACTTTGGCAATGTGATTTTTTGAGTCAGGACTTTGTGTGAATTTTTGGGCATGTAGCTCTTACTTGTCTGCATGGGAGCTAATTGCTCCAATCAATGGAAAATAAGCTCATTAACCCCCTTAAGATCTTGCCCACTGATTTCCAAGAGATCTGCTGTGGTCCTAAAAGGCTGTAATGGGCATTTTCAGCTTTGTGGTGTAGGAAGAGCTGCAGAGAGCGCAGGGTGGGTCTGGACTGCTTGTGGTCCCCAGAGAGATACCGGCTGCAGCAACAGCATCTCCTGTGGATGTTTCCAGGTGCCCTCTCATCCCTCCGTGGGTGCGAAAAGGTGATGGGGATGCGGTCCAAGGCTTTGCTCCCCTGACAGCCCTGGTTCTACCTCCCCTTCTACAGGTGACCAGCGCAGCAGTGTGGTCAATGAGTCCAGTAGCCTGCTGGGGGGCTCCCCCCGCCGCCAGTGTGGCCGCAAAGGGTCCCCGTATCACACTGGGCAGCTCCATCCTGCCGTGCGAGTGGCAGATCTCCTCCAGCATATCAACCAGATGAAGACAGCAGAAGGCTATGGCTTCAAGCAGGAGTATGAGGTGAGAGCATGTTATGCTGGCGTCTTGGGGAGGGCGGGAAGTAGGATGGACAAGGACCTGTGTGCAAGGAGAAGATGCTCCAGACCTGGACCTGCAGTGCTCTGGACAGCAGGAGGGGTGTCCCTGGATCAAATCTCTGGTCCTGGCAGCTCAGGATTTAATTGTCATCTTAAACAGGTCCCCAAGATGAGCCAGACCAGCTGTGCCCGCCACCTGCACCTCTCTTGTCTGCAGTATGTCAGCCCACCTTTCCTGCAGGGGCTGGGGATGCTTCTCCCTTTCTCAGGTCCTCCTGGGCACAACGCTGTCATGTTCTTCTGCTCTCCAATATGCTTGTCCTGTGATAAGCATGGACAAGCAAATCCTCTACAATCTGGCAGTTCCCAAGACTGTGGAACCCCAGGGAGAGGATGCAGGAGAGGGTGATCCCAGAGGGAGGGAAGTCCCCCCTCAAGGATCATCGGCTGCATTGTGCCCATCTCACCTACTTGGGCCAGAGCGCTTGTAACAGAGCACACTATTCTGCACGCCTCTGCCGCAGTGCACCCCGTGGGGTTAATTTCCCGACTCCTCGGTGTCCCACAGGTCTGGCGATTGAAATTTCCCAGTGAAATTACTGTTTAATGCTTAGTTGTTTCAAGTGCGGGAGTGGTTCCCCCCCCCCCCTTCATGTATTGGACAAACCAGGGCTTGCTATAATCATTAGTGCTCCTTGAAAAGCTGCTGTATGTTCTTGGAACTAGTCATTTGAAAGCACTCAGATATTATGGGAGGGGAGAAAACATGTAATTTCCTTCCACTTTCCTCCTCTTACGCCAATCTATGAATGTTACTGTTATTACACACAAACCTATTCTGTGCTGGGGAGAGAAAGGGACTAGGGAGGTTTAGAAAAAAAAAAAAAAAACCCACAACCAACCCTAGAAAAAAAACAGGCAGTCTATAATTTGCTGGGAAGTGGGGCATTTTGTGGATGCAACAGAAGCATGTAGCTGGCAGAGCGTGCTATGGAGATGAAGCTGGGGCTGCAGGACCCAGGTGTTGGGGTGGAGGGACCACCCTGTCTGCCCCGCTCCCTAGCGAGGTTGTGGGGCTGGGGGGGACCGCACAGTCCTGCCCTTGATTCGTGATGGCCATCCTTCCCTTACAGAGTTTCTTTGAAGGCTGGGATGCTTCGAAGAAGAAAGACAAGACCAAAGGGAGACAGGATCATGTGTCGACATGTAAGTGCCTTTAGCAAAGGCTTAGGCACCCAGAACAGCTTGAAGAACCTTCTAAAGGGTTTTGGGGGCTTTTTTTGGTAGGTGTGCAGTCGATGGCAAGGAATAAACTGGTGGGGTTTGGTTGGTCAAGGGCAGCAGAAAGGCCCTTGCTCAGTGTGGGTGTCCCAGCCTGAGAGCTCCTGTTGGACATCAGACACCAGAACAAATAGGAGTGCTGGAGCTGAATAACTCTTGAGGATCGGACATCTTGGAGTGATGATAACATCACCATGATGTTCAGGGTGGTGCTGGAAGGTCCCAGATAACCTGGAGTGTGTTTTCTTGTATGGACTTACGAGAAACTGCAGCCCTTCTCTAGAGGGCTTCTCATGTGGACATGCAGGATGAGACAAAGGGGTTAAATGATGAGTTTTTAGGACAGAAGATTGGGGAAGGGCTTGACCCCATCAGAGAGAGGATGTTCCTCACCAGCTCCCTCCAGTCAGCAAGGCATGGCCACCTTGCTCCCTGCTGCATCTCCTGTGACATTCCTGCAGGGATGGAGACACCAAGCCTGGCACTCCAGGAGCTCTGGTGCTTTCTGCCTCCCACATCCTTTGTGCGCAGCTTCATCCCTTCCACTCCAGCATTGTCCGGGGCCCGGTTGGACAGAGCTTTCCACTCACCTGTCTGGGCTCTGGCCATCCTGGTGCCCTGCCAGGATGGACAGCAGGGTGCTGGAGGGTGGGTGCCCTCTGTCATCGGCAGGAATGGGTAGAGTTCAGAGGGATGCCATGCTGAAAGCTGCTCGCCTGTGTCCCTGCTGGTCTAAACCACCATCTTTGGAAAGACCTCCACCAGCTTGTATTTATTGCTCCTGAATATGTCCCACCTGCCTGGTTTTTCAGAGTCCCAGTGCAAAGCGATTGCAAAGGGTGCCTGGGGGCACCGTCCCAGTGCTCACCTGCCCCAGGTCATGATAGTCCCTTCTCCTCTTGCTTTACAGATGACCGTCACCGAGTGAAGCTGCACCCACTGCTGGGTGATCCCAACTCGGACTACATCAACGCCAACTACATCGACGTAAGTGGGGATGGTGCCTGTCTCTGTGGGCGGTCTGGGCTGGAACAGGAGCATCCTGTGGACCCTGTGGACTGTCGGGGTCTGTCCAGCAGCACTTGGAGGAGTTTAGACAGCCCAGGATGGGCTGATCTGTGCATCCCTGAGACACACCATGAAGAGCCTGCCTGATTTATTTATGCATATCAGCAATTCTGCTTGCTGTGTCTCTCCCTTCTCTGCTCCACTCTGTCCCTCCTTTCTCATTCCCTCTCTTTTCCCCTTGTCCATCCTTTCTTCTCCCCTTGCCTGCTTTTGTGGCCATGGATCTCCCTCCTCCTTGGGCAGAGGATGCAGAGGTTGAGGGGGCTGAGGGACCAGCTGGAGGGTCACACTGGGATACCCCCTGATCCTGGCAGTGCATGTGGGTCTGGGCAGAGCTCAGCCTTGGTGTCCTCTGAGAGTGATGTCCCCCAAGAGTGATGTCCTCTGTCACTTCCAGCAATGCCGAGAGCAGGGGAGGTGCAGGAAGGCTCTGTCGGGCACAGGGCTCGAGCATCTCCTGCAAGCAGCAGCAAATCCCACTCTTCCCTCCTGCCCAGAGGACATCGCCTGTCAACGGTGGCCCGATGCCACTGTGATGGGTTCCCTGTGCCTGAGCAGCTTCCCCATGCCTGTCCCCTGTCCCCGTGTGTCTTTTTTCTCCCCTGTGTCTCTCCATGACCTGCTCCGGGGCTCGTGCTCTAACCTGTCTCTTGAGCTGTGCCTCACTAATGTCTCTGTCTCTGATCTTTTTCTCTCAAACCTGTGTCCCAATGGGATCGTTAAGATTCGGATTAACCGAGAAGTAAGTAGACGGTTCCTCTCTCCTCCCTTCTCTCTGCTCCTGTCTCCTCCCAGGCATTGTACTGGGCAGTGTGGCATTAAATAGTGTCTGGGAGAGGCAGGCTGGGAAAATGTGTGGATAAACTTGGATGCGGTCCAGGGAAGGGGAAAGTGAGGTCTCTGTGGCACATCCTCCCCAGGGTGATGAGGAGCAGGGCCTGTGTGCTTGGAGGGGGCTTGAATTCAACCCACACAAATCCCACCTCCATGCATGTGATGCGGTTGAACTCTGCTGGACCCATGGCCAAGGGGTGGGCCACTGGGTCCCTGGTCCCTTTGGCAGTGGCATCACTGGGACATGCTCTTTGGGCTGGCATGCCCCTGTTAAGAGTTGGGAATGGCCCTAGTAAGCAGCTGGGATGAAGGAAGGGAGCAGGGCCATCACCTACATCATGCGGCTGCTGTGGGATGGGATATCATTAAAGGAACTCTCGTGGTGGTGTTGCCATGCTCGGCAGTGATGCCAGCGGTGGCAGCAGGAGCTTGGATTGAGCTGTTGGACCCCAGGATGCTTGCAGGGTGCTGCTAGGGATTTTGGTGCAGAACAGGCATAAGGGTTGGTGGTTACATAAGCTTTTTGTGAGATGTGGGACATGCATCCCCCCAGGACAGGGTGCAGGGTGGCTCCTGAACCTCCTCCTGCAGCAGTGGGTAGCACTGCACTGGTGACGAGGACCTGGCCCAGTGGACGTGGGCAGTTGCCACCACTTGGGTGACTGAGAAATGTTTTACAGGGCTGTGCCACAATGTGTCTCCCTCACTTGGGACTGATGTCTCTTCTTCCTTTGCAGGGCTACCACAGGTCCAACCACTTCATAGCCACACAAGGTGAGTCACTCTTGGCCAGTGGTTCAGCAGCTCCAGATTTAGCAGCCAGGTTTCATCCCTGCTGGGATTTAACCTTGCGTGGGCAAGAAAGGGAGGGAGTGGGCCAATGTGGGGACAAATGAGGCAGTAGCAGTGTGGATTAGCTCCCACCCCTCCTGCTGCCCCATGGCACTGCACATCCCTGGGGGAAAAGGGTGCTTAAAAAGCTGTGGGGGTGTTAGTGCCACAGAGGCAGGAGGGGAAATGCAGTGGCATCGTGGTTTGTCCATGGCCCGGTTCTGCCTGTGCTGCCCGTCCATCCTCAGTGGCCTTTCCTCTGTCCTGCAGGGCCCAAGCAGGAGATGGTGTACGACTTCTGGCGCATGGTGTGGCAGGAGCACTGTTCCAGCATTGTGATGATAACCAAACTGGTGGAGGTGGGCCGGGTAAGGACCCCATCCTGTCCCTCTCCCTCTGTCCTCTGGCTCTGCCAGAAGCCTCCTCTGCAGAGCCAAAACCTCATCCCATCCTCTCCTTGCAGGTGAAATGCTCCAAATACTGGCCAGATGACTCAGAGATGTATGGGGACATCAAGATCACCCTGGTGAAGTCGGAGACGTTGGCCGAGTATGCCGTCCGCACCTTTGCTCTCGAGAGGGTATGGTCCTGCTCCTGCTGGCCGTGACCTGCCTGACCCTGCCCTTGCAGGGAGAGAACCGACCACCTTGGGCATCTCTAACCATCGACAGATTGGCATTTATCAATAGCTTATTTATTTACCCCAACATGGGGTTTTCACCCCCAGTTGAGGTGCAACTTCTGAATCCTGGGGATGCCGGTAGCTTCTTCCTTTGCCTTTTCTCCCAGCTTTGTGCCCTCTGCCAGGGTGAGCGGCTCAGCTCTGCTTTGGTTTCGGCAGTGAGCGAGTATTTAATTTCCGTGCAAGCACCGTGTAATTGCGACAGAGGTGAAGGATGCTTTTTCTCCTCTGGGCTGAAGCGCAGGTTATGTGGCCATTACTCTCCAGCATGGTACCTGGGGATGGTGCCGGTGCGATTTACCCCTTAATCTACAGGAATGTGAAATTACTGTCTAGTTATAGGGCAGGTAGCAAAGATGCTCATGACCCATGGCTGCTGCTGCTGCCCCCTCTTCCTCCTCTGCTGCTTTTTAACCCTCTTGCAGCTGTGGAGGAGGGAGCTGTGGGGCTGTCGAAGCAGCCAACCACTGTGTGGTCCATCTGGCTGGATGCTGAGCTGGCAAAAATAATGGATCCCAAGATAATTAGGTATTTGGGTGGCTTTGCCCTCCACATGCACCCTCGCTCCATCTTGCTTTTCCCTTGCAGCGGGGCTACTCAGCCCGGCACGAGGTGAAGCAGTTCCATTTCACATCGTGGCCTGAGCATGGCGTCCCCTACCACGCCACGGGGCTGCTGGCCTTCATCCGCAGGGTAAAGGCTTCCACGCCGCCCGATGCTGGCCCCATCGTCATCCACTGCAGGTATGTGTGTGGCTGTGGGGCAGAGTCAGCTGTGGGGGGAGCATACCCCTCCAGGATTGGGTTTGGGGGGGTAGGGATGGCCCCGGGAGGCAGCACGCTGTGTCTTGGGTGGGTGCTCAGCCTTTGGCTCTGAATGATGCTAAAAGCTCTGAATGATGCTAAAATATTCAGCGTCTTAAATTGAGTTTGTAACGAGGAATGGCTGAGGCAGGGAAGGCATGTGGGGTTGAATGTCTCTCTATGATGGCATCCAGCTGTAAAATGTCACTACTGGGCTGGTGGCAGCAGGGATGGGGGTGCTGTGGGCGGTCCAGGGGGACAAGAAGGGAGCAGCACATTTTGGGGGCTGCCCCAGCACCCATTACTGATGACACAGCTCTGTCCCTCTGGGTGAGGGTGGCATGGGGGGATGGGGAGCTCAACCACTGTCCATGGCAATGCCAGGATGTTGGGTCTGGCCTAAAGGAGAGGGTTTGGCGGGGGGCAGCAGGACAGCCCCATTCCCGGGGTACCCAGCTGTCCCCACAGGGCTCAGCCACTGGGACACAGGAGGAGACTGGTGGCACATCTGAGTGGGAGTGGTGGCTTTCTGTCCCCTGAGCAGGCATCCCCACGCGATGGGTTAATGGCTCTTCCTCTGCTGGGCAAACAAGGAGGAGCTGATGAGTGGGAGGGAATTTTTTTATTTGATTTCTTCCTGTCAATTGCCTCATCAGTATTCATTCACCGGCAACAGTGAGTGTGATTAGTACCCATAGCCTGTAATCACTGATAATGACGAGGAGTGATTCATCAGCCCCAGAAATTAGTATTTCACTGGAAAAGACTTTGTAGGAAAGGAGCAGGGGGAGTGGTTCTTGGGGATGGGGGTTATAGCATCAAGTAGGTCTTTGGCTGTGAGTCCAACCATGCCAGGATTTGGGTTATCACTGCTGCTGGGGTGTTTGGCTCCAGGCATCCTGCTGGGCTGTGCCTTGACACAAGGGTCTCCCCTGGGGGAACTCGGACCCCCTCCGTGCCAAGAGTACCTCCCTGTGCTCTCAGGGCTCAGTGCTAAGCACCCTCCTCAGCCCTCTTGGGATGGGACCCCAGAGGACTGTCAGCACTCAGATGGTTTAGCTGCCAGTTTTGTTGAAAAAGCACGTGTTTTGCTATCTTAAGGTAAAAGTGAACCTTAGACATGGGTGCCCACCCTTTCACCTGCAGCCTGACCATCTCACAGCCCCAGACTGCTGCAGTGGTGTGTTTGGGTGAGGGGTGGGTGGTTTAAGGCAAAACTGGGCTGTGGTTACAGAGGTGTGCGAGGTCCTGGCAGCCCTCCCTGGAACCCAACTGCCCCCACATTCACGGGCAGGGACTGTACGTCAAGTCCTCACCCACACAGACCTTGCTCCGTGCCTGCTGGCATCTTGGGCTGCTTGTGGATGCTGTGCAGACTGGGAATGTGTTTGCTGTGTTTTCCTCCTCCATCTCCAGTGCTGGCACGGGGAGAACTGGCTGCTATATTGTCCTGGACGTTATGTTGGACATGGCTGAGTGCGAGGGTGTTGTGGACATCTACAACTGCGTGAAGACCCTGTGCTCGCGGAGGATCAACATGATACAGACAGAGGTGAGCGGGCATTGGGGATGGCTGGGGACATGTGGGGCTGCTGTCACTAGCAGGCTGCAGAGGCTCAGCCCTTTCCCCTTTCCCTCCCCCAAAAGGAGCAGTACGTCTTCATCCACGATGCCATCCTGGAAGCCTGCCTATGTGGGGAGACCAGCATCCCCGCCAGCGAGTTCAAGCCCACCTACAAGGAGATGGTGAGGATAGAGCCACAGAGCAACTCCTCGCAGCTGCGGGAGGAGTTCCAGGTGAGTGGCCCCAAAACCTCAGCATTCCTCCCTGCAACACTCCCTTACTCCTCACCCTCTGACGAGCAGTAGACAGGGGGTTTGGCCTCGGTGTAGGCCGGAAAGGAGCTAAAGGGAGCACGTGTCCCTGCAGACCCTGAACTCAGTGACTCCTCACCTGGATGTGGAGGAATGCAGCATCGCCCTCCTGCCCCGCAACCGGGAGAGGAACCGCAGCATGGACGTCCTGCCGCCCGACCGATGCCTTCCCTTCCTCATCTCCGTGGATGGAGACAGCAACAACTACATCAACGCGGCCTTAACTGATGTGAGCGTGCTGCGGGGAGGGAGGTGGCCTGTTCGCATTGTCTTGGGCAGCTTTTAAAGGCAAAACCTCGCTTGGTTTGACTTTATGGCCTCATTTTGCACAAGGGCATGAACAAACGTGGCAGCTGTGTGTGGGGGGAGGAAGGGCTGGGACCAGCATAGCAGGGTCTTTCACCCCTTCTTTTGTGTAGCCGCATCTTGCTTGTCTTGAAAGAACTTTTTGCCGGCTCTTGCAAGCTTCACACAAAGGGTCTTCCTTTATTTCCGAGCAAAATGAAGCACAGGAGGGAGAGGAAGCTCTGGGAAGGGTTGGTTGATAGCATTGAGCCCCCGCTGTGCATCCTCCTACCCATCCTTCTGGTGCAATTCAGGGGGCTCTGAACTGCTCCCAGAGCTGCCATGTATCCCCCCGGTGCCATCAGAAAGGACACCCATAAAGGCAAAGCTATTTTTTACCTGCTGATGACTGCAAAGCAGAGCAGAGAGGATGCCACAGGCTCCAAGCCCGCACTGAGTGATGGGTCATTTATCACCAAAACCACTTTCTTCTACCTGAAGTGAGCCAGAGTGCTTTGCATGGACAGTGCTGAGCCCTGCTGCACCCCAGGCACCTTCCCCGAACCCTCCTGGTCACAGCTGAGCATTGGCAGCAGGCTGAGCCCTGCATTTTTCACCCCATGGGTGATTTATCACAGTGCATCTTTGTGCAGATCTCATCTCCCTGATACCTGCTCTCACAGCAAAAAGTGGTTTGTAAAGCGGAGGTGGCTGCTGGTGGCTGGAGAGCAGCACCCATTGGGCTGCAGGCTTTGGCTACCATGGGATGGGAGCTATGTTTTCAGCTTGCTTGGTGTTTGCATATCCATTTAATTTTTATGCATCACTGAGCCTCCCTTAATCTCTGCTACAGGGTCAGAGAATAAAAATTTTTTCATAGACAGAAAAAGCCTTTTTTCTCGCTGAAGGGATAAAACCCATTTCCCTGTTTGGGGGAAAAAAAAAAGTCTAATTTTCTTTAAGTGTCAAAGTGGTTTGCTCATTTCAGTCTGTCCATCTGTCAGATTAGATTGGTCTGTGCTGCCCATCACTGGTGCTGAGCGCTGTGCCGGTGCTGGCAGCAGGCTGGTGGAGCCACGCTCTGCTCCGTGCTGGCTGCTGTCATTTACACCGGTGCCAAAGGATTGTGGGTGCCAAGGCAAGCCTGGTCAACACCTGATGAAATCTCCCTCACCTTGCTGCTCTCAAGGCCCTCCTCAAGGGCAGAAAGCTCTCACTGAGAGCCGGGGATCTCCCTGCCGCCCCATGGACAGGACAGGGGAAAAGTTCAATAAAGGCTTTTCCGTGAGCTAAATGAGGAGGTTTTGCAGCAGCCAGAGAACTCCCCGTTAGCGGAGAGCTGTGCTAATTCATGGGCACAGAACGTTTTCTGCTCTGTTCATGTATCTGAGGAGGCTTGAGCTAAAGTGTGTTGGTTTAAAAGTCTGATTAATGCAGTGCTGAGCCCAACCATGGGCTCCCCTTCCCTTGGCAAGCTGGTGTCAGGATAACCAAGGGGACAAATCTCGTTTGAAGAATGAATGAGAAGTACAACCAACTTTTCCTCCCCTCCTCCTTCTTGCAGTCTCTAGGGGTCTTTCATTTGGGTTTCCTTTCTTGTGCCTAAAGACCACTGAGCCTGATGGCTCTCTGCTGCTCTCACGGCCCAGAGTTGTGGGGGCACTATGGGGGTGATGCTTTCACTCAGGACTGGGGTGCAGAGCTGAGGGCTGGGGCCTCAGCTGGCAGGCATGGCTTCTGCTTGTTCTTGGCTCAAAGATGACTGTTTTCCCCAGTTATTTGCGTGAAACACCCTTCCCTGTGAGAACTGAGAGCGGAAAGCAGGCGCTTTTGTTCCCACCAAGGGCAGGGATCACTCAGACCTATTTTTATAGCATGTCCCCAGCACCAGGGCTTGGAGAGACCAAGGCTGTGCTAGGGAGGCCAGCTCTGGATAAGATGGCTTTGGTGGCACTCATCTTCTGGTTGCACTGTTTTTTTTGGGTGTGACAGCAGTGGTTTCAGCGCTGCTGCCATGTCTTTAATGATGCTTGTCTTCCCTCTCTGCAGAGCTACACCAAGAGCGCTGCCTTCATTGTCACTCTGCACCCGCTGCAGAACACCACCACTGACTTCTGGCGGTTGGTGTACGACTACGGCTGCACCTCCATTGTCATGCTCAACCAGCTCAACCAGTCCAACTCTGCCTGGGTGAGTGCTGCCGACCCGGGGACCATGCCAGCCCCGCAGTTGGCCTTGTCCTGCTCTGTCCCCACTGCCTTGGCAGCACTACAGCCCCTGTCTTGCTCACTCAGCTCCTTCTCCTCTGCAAGGGGAGACGGGACTGGCTGCAGCACCCAGGATTTATCCTCTTTAAGCACAGGACTGGCCAGCTGGAGCCAAAGATGCGTTCAGCAGCAAACCAGCCTGGCTTTGTTGCGTTGGTGTTGTGTTTGGTGTTGCTTTACTGTGCCATAATCTTTGTGGATGCCCCAGGGAGATACAAAGTTAATGACAAGTATAACCTTGTTATAAATAACTGAGTTTTATCCTCTTTTTGCAAAGGGGAAACTGAGGCACGGGGCATTTCCCACTTTGATCTTCCAAGGGCACTGGTAGCTTGTGAATGCTGCTTTATAAATCAGCCTGCTGCAAAGCAGCTGTCCCATGGGTTTTGTGGTGTGATGGAATGTGCAGATCTGCCAAACTGGAGGGGAGGTGTCCCCTGTCACCTGGGGGAGAGGGGACAGAAGCCAGGGAATGGGCAGCCATGCTCAGCATTGCCTTGCTTCGCTCTCCCAGTGCACCACTCCCCAGGGGGATACCTGGAGTGCTCTTGCTGCCACCAGAACGCATGTAAAAGTCCACTACAGGTCTGTAATGTTAATTCAGTGAGGAAACTTGTTAGATTTTTACATGAAATTAGCATTATAGACTCTTAATGGATGTCTGGAGAAGACTTCATTAGCTGGCTTATTTTACAAGTTGAGATCAGATACTCGATGTAAATGACCCGAAACAGCAGTTGTACCATTTGCCGCAAGGATGCAGATGGATGCGGTACCGACTGGTGGGTAAATACAGTGGTGTTTATTTATATATATATATAAATATGCTGGACATGCGCAGAGCTATGGAGCACGCCCACGTGTCCCTCTGTGCTGAGCTAATGCCACGTGCTCCAAAGGTCCTTTGCATGGGGTGACGTGAAGCAGACCTGGCACACTGAGGGGTGTCCTGGGATGATCTCTTGCCTTGTGGAGGTTTGCCGGGAAAGGAGGCAGAGCTGGCCCCAAAGAGCTTCCCAGCTTGTATGCTCACTCAGAGGAGTCGCTCTTAGATCAGGCTCATGTTTAATGAAGCAGTCTGCCCATGGGCATGCAGAAATGAGCAGGTTTGTGTGACGGGTTGTTGGAGAGGCCCCTTGGAGCATCAGCAGCTGAGACTGTTTTGGCTATCTAGAGCTTGACAATGGTGATAAAAGGGTTGAGTGTTTATGGGTAAGAATTGGGGGAAAGGGCAAGAAGGCAGGTATCATGGTGCGAGTCTGTTATAGACCACCCAACCAGGATGAAGAGACAGATGAAATATTCCATAAGCAGCTGGGAGAAGTCTCATGATTGTTAGCCCTTGTTCTCATGGGGGACTTCAACTTGCCAGATGTCTGTTGGAAATACAATACAGCAGAGAGGAAACAGTCAAGGAGGTTCCTGGAATGTGTGGAAGATAACTTCCTGACACCATTAGTGAGTGAGCCAGCTAGTGAAGGTGCCCAGCTGGACCTGTTGTTTGTGAACAGAGAAGGACTTGTGGGTGATGTGATGGCTGGAGGCCGTCTTGGGCATAGTGATCATGAAATGATAGAGTTTTTGATTCTTGGAGAAGTGAGAAGGGGGGTCAGCAGAACTGCTACCTTGGACTTCTGGAGAGCAGATTTTGGCCTGTTTAGGAGACTGGTTGACAGAGTCCGAGGGCAAAGGAGTCCAGACAGGCTGGACATTGTTCAAGTAGGAAATCTTCAAGGTGCAGGAGCAGGCTCTCCTTATGTGCCAGAAGACAAGCTGGCGGGGAGGAAGATGGGCCTGGCTGAACAGAGAGCTTTGGCTGGAACTCAAGTTAAAAAAAGAGAGTTTATGACCTTTGGAAGAAGGAGCGGGCAACGCGGGAGGTCTACAAAGATGTCGTGAGGTTATGCAGGGAGAAAATTAGAAGGGACAAAGCCCAACTAGAACTTAATCTCACTACTGTGGTAAAAGACAATAAAAAGTGTTTCTGTAAAAACATTAACAAAAGAAGGCAGGCTAAGGAGAATCTCCATCCCTTATTGGATGTGAGGGGGAAACATAGTGACCAAGGATGAGGAAAAGGTTGAGGTACTTAATGCCTTCTTTGCCTCAGTCTTTAATAGTAAGACCAGTTGTTCTCAGGGTACCCAGCCCCCTGAGCTGGAAAACAGGGACAGGGACAAGAATGCAGCCCCCATAATCCAAGGGAGAATGGTTAGTGACCTGTTACACCAATTAGACACACAGAAGTCTCTGGGGCCAGATGGGATCCACCCACGGGTACTGAGGGAGCTGGCGGAAGTGCTCACCAAGCCACTCTCTGTTGTTTATCAGCAGTCCTGGCTAAATGGGGAGGCCCCAGTTGACTGGAGGTTAGCAAATGTGACACCCCACCCCAAGAAGGGCTGGAAGGAAGATCCAGGGAACTACAGGCTTGTCAGCCTGACCTTGGTGCCGAGGAACGTTATGGAGCAGATCATGTTGAGTGCCATCACATGGCACATACAGGACAATCAGGTGATCAGGCCCAGTCAGCATGGGTTTACGAAAGGCAGGTCCTACTTGACTAACCTGATCTTATATGACAAGGTGACCTGCTTAGTGGATGAGGGAAAGGTTGTGGATGTTGTCTACCTAAGTCTTTGAGACAGTTTCCCACGGCATTCTCCTGGAGAAACTGGCTGCTCATGGCTTGGACAGGCGTACTCTTCACTGGGTAAAAAACTGGCTGGATAGCTGATCCCAAAGAGTGGTGGAGAATGGAGTTAAATCCAGTTGGCAGCCAGTCACAATTGGTGTTCCGGGGGCTCAGTACTGGGGCCAGTTCTGTTTAATATCTTTATCAGTGATCTGGACAAGGGGATCGAGTGCACCCTCAGTCAGTTTGTAGATGACACCAAGTTGGGCAGGAGAGTTGATCTGCTCCAGGGTAGGAAGGCTCTGCAGAGCTGGAGCGTGTCCAAAGAAGAGCAATGAAGCTGATGAAGGGTCTAGAGAACAAGTCCTGTCAGGAGCGACTGAGGGAACTGGGGTTGTTTAGCCTGGAGAAAAGGAGGCTGAGGGGAGACCTTATCGCTCTCTACAAGTACCTGAA
>JANZLQ010000022.1:5564915-5578548 GCA_026212715.1 Elanus axillaris
AACTGACTCTCTGTACCCCTGCTCCTTTCTGGATTTGGGTTCCTCTGCTTTTCTTTGCTATAGAACCTTTAGAAACCGAACCAGGAAACTCAGTGATGTTCTCTCAATCTATTGTCAAGCTATCAACCCAGTCCTCTGAGTTGGAGGACCATGACTGTGGGAACAGTGACTTTCCATTTGTGGACAGTGAAATTGTAAGGGACCAGTTGCGTCAGCTGAATGTTCCGAAGTTTGTGGGCCCTGATCAGCTTCATCCCAGAGTGCTGAAGGAGCTAGTAGAAGTACCCAGGAGCTTGTACAAGTACTGTACCAAGTGTGTTGGCTTTACTGAAGTTTGTCACATAAATGTGACCATACAAAAACAGGAATGAGAACAAAGGTTTTAAGTGTGGTCTGTGGCCCATGAGAGAGTGATCAGCCATTTGTGGACTGCTCAGGAGGTGCCTCTGAGCAGGGCGATGAAAGGTGTTTTCAGCTGAAAATGTGAGAAGCAAGTTCTCATGGTCGGTATTGCCTCTGTGTGCCTCTGCAAGCCCAGAGCAGAGGGTGTCAGTGCAGACCCAGCACCCAAGGGTGGCTCTGGCATGGTCAGGCAGGTTCTCCAGTCCCAGTGCGAGGACAGGGCTGAGCACATCACCCCATTGAGCCCTGGCTGGCAGTGGCGGCTGCCCCAAGCCTTGTGGGCTTTGCTCCCAACGGGACAGACCTGCCTGGCTTCCCTCTGTGTGCAGAGAGGTGTTGATGCTGGGAGGGTGGAAGGGCTTTGCCTGCAAGCGTGGGCAAGAGGAGGGCTGCTATTTGCCCAAGCAGTGGGCAGGTCCAGCTAGGGGAGGGTGACTGATGCTCCCACATCCATTTTTCACCTTTATTCACATTTACCCTCCCGTGCGCTGAGACACCTGCCAGGGACAGTGTCCCTTTGAAAACCCAGCTCAGCAGCAGTGCCACCATCTTACCATCCCTCCACTGTGACCAACCCAGCACCTCCCGTCTGCAGCACAAACATCAGCTGTCAGTTGAACCCAGCTGTAGTGGACAATGGCAGGGAAGGAGGCAGCAAAAGCAATTTTATTTCTCTCTCTCAACTTGTTTTTTTCACTCCATGGTCCAGAAATGCCCTTCAGCCTCTCAGGAGCTGCCCAGTTCTGTGCTATCCTCCCCCAGGTCCCCATCCCCTGCAGTGGGCACTGTCCCCTGGCACCATCCAACAGGGACTTTGCCATTTTTCTTCATTATTCAGCCCTGCCTCTCTCTCTGGACATCTATTCTTCAGGGATGTCTGTGTTACAATATTTAGCTGGATCTTAAATGTTTACCAGTTTAGGACCAACAGGTAATAAATCAACCCTTACAGCAGGCAGCTCTGAAAGGTGACTTAGAGGGTATATCCCTCACTTGAACTACGTCTTGCCAAAGGAAGTTTTAATATCCAAATTATAGCTCTGAGTCTAGAAGGCTTAGAGATCTTGGAGATTTATAGCCCCTATTAATAACCAATTATTTCTCAAACACATTTGCCATGCAGTTAGGCCCAAGCCGTTAGATGACCTGAAATGCTAAATGCCCTTTTAAAGTGCGGTGACAAACATCATATATTTTGTGTCGATGCTGGTTTCCCAGCTGTCGCGGTGTGAAAACATTCACATCCGTGACCCTTGGACTGAGCCATCCATCAGTGCTATGCCGGACATGTGGAGGAGGAGCAGGAGTCGCTCCCCAGGCCTTTCCTGGGCTGCAGGCTGGGATTGCTTTGACTTGGTGGGTTGTCCTGGCCTCGGGACAAGGGGGCATGTCATTCCACATTGCTCTTGCTACTGATGGCAGAGCAGCTTCTAAAGCCAATGGAGTTTGAGAGCAGACTTGGAGCAGCCAAGCCCTGCTCCATCATTGTGCAGGATCAGGCCTGTGCTTGCCAGGGCTGAGGCAGGGCCCATCCTGCATCCTCCTGGACCAGCAAAGTCCATCTCCAGGAGCATCAGCTGTTGCATTCATGCAATGGGGGGGGAGGGCTATATGGATGCCAGGGTGTGGACCTGACCTTTCAGCTTTGATCCCTGAGCAAGCTGAGGGATCCTCCATCCTGCAATGTGTTGTGGGTCCTGCATCCTATCTTGGGGCCACCCCCTGTGCCAGCAGCCCCTTTCAGTGTCCAACCACTCCATTCAACTTGATGTTGCCTGTGATGCATGATGCCCTTTCCCTGTGTCCCAGTACACATCCGCAGTCATGGTGAGCTGTACTTCTTCTTTCCACAGCCCTGTTTGCAGTACTGGCCTGAGCCAGGGCTCCAGCAGTACGGCCCAATGGAGGTGGAATATGTTTCCGGAGCGGCGGATGAGGACATCGTGTCCCGTCTCTTCCGAGTCCAGAATATCACACGGGTGAGGGTCTCTCCTCTGGTTCCATGCTAGCAAAGGGTGGTCGCGGGGGGCTTCACATGTGTTTGTGTGTGTGCCCAGGTGCTCCCCAGGCATCTCCCAGTACAGAGATCAGAGTTGGGTGAGCTTGTGTGCAGGGGGTGTATTGCATTTGTTAGCCTCTGCATTGGGGAAGGGCTGGGGCAACAACGAGAGCTTTATATGAGTGAGGACCTTTCTTGGAGAGCAGAAGAATGATGCATCTAGTGAGACCACACAGTCCTAGAGCTTGTTGTTGCCCGGCCAGGTAATTGTCCTTATAAACTAACTGAACAGTGCTGTAGATGCTGGTGTCTTCTTCAGCGTAATCCAGCTCCTCCAGAGGATGCAGCCCCAGCTCTCCTCCTGGCAGAGTGGAGCCTGTAAAATTGCTGTTGGCTCCATCCAACCTTTCTGGAGTTCACAGCTCCTTGCAAGACGTTGGATAACTCTGTGGGAAGACATTTCTCATCCTGCCTGGAGGGCAGGTCTCTGCCTGCCACACATGTATCACAGGATGGAGACTCCCCAGGTAGGCACAGCAGCTCCCCTGGGACCAGCAGAGCTCTTTTCCCACAGGGTGAGAAGATCTGCAAAGGTTTTCACCTGTTGTCCTTGTTGCATTGACAATTGGCTGGTTCAGCTTGCCTTTAAATGAGGAGAAACACAGTGAAATTGGGAAAGGATGGGGACTGCAATGAACAGCCTGCATGCGTGCAGAACTGTACACAGAAAAAAAAGTCAATTTAACTATAAAAGGCAGCCATGAAGAGGTGGCATCCCTGAGGTCTTTAAATCTCCTGAGGGTTGCCAAGAAGCTGAGGCCAATGCCCCAGTGGAGGTCATTGGGCAGATGGGAATTAGGGAAGTTGGAAGAGAGCATGCAGCTTGACTGATGACCCAGCTGGGAAGGGTGCTTCAGCATGGGAGCTGGGTTCAGAGGAGATAAATCCTGGTTACCTGGACTCAACACAAAAAGAGTTTTGGTTTGCGCTCCCTGTGGGAACATCTAGCATTTTCTGGGTGTCAGCACAAAATCCTTCAACAAATGTGCTTTGCTGTCAGGTGGTAGAATATACCCCGTGCTAAATTAAAATGCAGTGTGATTGAAATCTCTGGATCTAAGAAAAGCTTTCCCCACAGAGCAGATCGCTGGAGGAGTGCTGGTAAATGCATGGAGCTGCTTCTCGCCAAGCCTTGCTGGCCGGAGGAGAGCTGGGCATTGGGGGTTGTCACAAGTCCTCCAGAGCCAGACAGAGCATTCACCTGAGCTTCAAAAAGGATCCCAAAGCTTTCCTTTCTGGGCTGTCAGAGGAGTTTTCTCCTGCTTTGGCTCCACTTACTTGTTTCATCTTCCCCCTCTGCCTTTCTGGCTTCCAGCTGGAAGCAAATACGCGAGCTTGGGGAGGTCAGCCCATCCCAGCTACATTGCCAACCCATATCAGAACTCCCAAAAGTGTTCAGAAAAGCCCCTGTGCATTTGGGGTGTGCTGGTTGGAGTGGGCACCACATGTCCCCAGCACCCACTCCCCCGGCTGGTGCTCCCTGCAGAGCCACAGGAATACCGGGTCCTGCCGGCTGGAGTTGGTCCGGTGCTCGCCCTGCTCATCAGGCATCTGAAATCAGGTGGACAGAGGCCTCCAGAACTGGGGATCCCCGATCTGTGTCTGATCACCCCTTTCTCCTCCAATGTGTGCCCCCAACACGTGCTGCTGAGGCCTGAGATTTGGCTGGAGTGTGTGACCTTTGGTTTCATCCCATCAGGTACTCCTGATGCCCCAAGTACTTCTGAGCAAGAGCCCCACATCTGCCTGGCTTAAGCTTTGTGGATGTAATCCTCCTGGAGCCTGCTAACTAGATTAGGTTTCAAAACTAACCAGATTACCAGGGTATTAAGGCGTACTTCCACCGCTCCCTGCCTCAGTGGGTGGCAGCTTCTCATCAGGCTCCTGGTTTACAGTGAACACAACAAAAACACTTCACCTGGGATCTTCTGCCTGCAAGACCAGGACGTCATGGAGAAATCTTGTGGAGGTTCAGGGGTCTCTGTTGTGGTTTAAGCCCAGCTGGCAACAAAGCACCACGCAGCCACAAATGCTCATTCCTCCCCTCCAGAGGGATGAAGAGGGTAAAATATAACAAAAAGCTCATGGGTTGAGACAAGGACAGGGAAGGATCACTGCCTGCTTGTGGTCACGGGCAGAAGACAGCTCAACTTGGGGAAGAAACAAAATCCATTTAATTTACTACCAATCAAATCAAACCAAGGCTAATGAGAAGTAAACCCAAACCTTAGAACACCTTCCCCCAGCCCTCCTCCGTCCCAGCTCAACCCCACTCCCCATGTTCTCCCCCTCCTCCCTCCAGTGGCGTGGGGGGACGGGAATGGGGTTGATGCTCAGTTCATCCCACACTATTTCTGCTGCTCCTTCTCCTCAGGGGCAGGACTCCTCACCCCTCCCCTGCTCCACCGGGGGCCCTCCCACGGGAGACAGTCCTTCCCGAACTTCCCTGGTATGGGCCCTTTCAGTGGCCTGCAGTCCCTCAGGCTCAGAGTGCTCCAGCTCAGGCTCTCGCAGGGAGTCGCAGCCATCTTCAGGGGCATCCCCGGCTCCCCCCCTCCTCCCTTCCTCACCGCCCTCGGGGTCTGCACAGGGGTTCTTCTCCCATCCCAATGCCCTCTCCGCGGCAGCTTCCCCTTCTTAAATCTGCTCTCCTGGAGGCGCGACCGCCGTCGCTGATGGGCTCGGCCTGGGCCAGCGGCGGGTCCGACTTGGAGCCGGGGAAGCTTCTAGCAGCTTCTCACAGGAGCTGGCCCTGCAGCCCCTGCCCTGCCACCAAAACCCCACCATACAAACCCAAAACAGCCTGGTAACAGGTTTTGTAAGATACAGAGACAGCTTGAGGTGCTGTGAGTAAGGATAAACCATGTCAATGGAGTTTCCCCCGGGTGGTATGGGGTGGTGGAACCATTGTGAGCTGCAGAGGAGCTGAACCATCTGTCTTAAAGCACGAGGAAAGGGTTTTCCTCTCTTCCCCTGCTATTAATGTGTGGCAAAGCATTCTTGCCCTCCATCAGACCTCCAATTGAGGCAAATGAGGGCAGGCCATGGGTTCATGCTGATGAGGTTTACTTTTCTAGTTACAGGAGGGGCACCTGATGGTCCGGCATTTCCAGTACCTGCGGTGGTCAGCGTATCGAGACACCCCAGACTCCAAGAAGTCCTTCCTGCACCTCCTGGCACAAGTGGAGAGGTGGCAGAAGGAAAGTGGCGATGGCAGGACTGTGGTGCACTGCCTGTGAGTGTCAGCTGGAGAGGAGGAGGCTCTGGCGTGGGGGGAGATGCCACCAGCTCATGTGTCCGCAGTTCTGCCTGGAAGTCCTCTAAAAAGCCCTCACTAGGGTGACTTTGTCCCCAGGTAGTGCTCTCTCCCACAACATGAGTTTTGGGTGAAGTACCTTGTGGTCACCAGGTCAAACCTCCGCCATGAGATGGATGCTTAGCAGGATAGCAACAACCCTGCCATTTATGCCGGTCCCCTGCCTTGCAGCAGGGCTCGGCAGAGGTCCCAACCCTGTTATCACAGCCCATGTGTGTTAACAGGCTCCAAAGGGACATGGCAGGAGCTGTGCAACTCCCACTGCTTCTCATTGAGGTGGACATGCACTCCATCCCCCTCCTCCCAGCTGGGTTTGGCTCGCACAGACACCCAAGCGTGCTTTCCCCAGATGGGACCTGGCACGTTCGCAGATTGGTAGAGACAGCAGGCGAGCCTTTAATCAAAAATTAATTACAGCCTCGTCCGTCTTCATTAGCCAAAGGATAATTTGAGAACATGCTTTATAAAACACTGGCATCGTGTTCTCTCTTCCTCTCCCCGGTTCCCTTTGCTGCCAGGGATCAGACGTGGTGTGGGATGGTTTCAGCCCAGGATGGGAGGAGATACCCAGTGAGCTGTGCACTGGGTGAAACATGGGATGGTTCCTCTAGCTGGCACTACCCAACAGGTCATCAGCCCAGGGTCACCCTGCAGATGGGAAGAGGGTGGCAGAGGGACACAGTGGCTTCCCCAAGGTCACACGAGGAATTGGTCCATGACAGGGCTGGAAACAGCCCAGATATCCAAGACCCAGCCCTGATGGTCCAAAAAGGTGTTTTCATGCTCTGTTGTGGCTCTTGTGAGGACCAGAGGGCCGGATCACAGCTCCTGCCACATGTGGGTCTGGTTCAGGTCCCCCAGTTTGGGAAGACTCTGGGGTATGAGCCCCTGCTCTGGGTCATCTCCTGGGATGCAGGGATGGATAGAGAAAGGGGGAATTAGAGGGAGCAGAAAGATGCCATCTTCTCACCACTGACACGTGTGTTTCTCCCACCAGGAACGGAGGTGGCCGGAGCGGCACCTTCTGTGCCTCCACCATGATCCTGGAGATGATCAAATGTCACAACATGGCAGATGTTTTTTATGCTGCAAAGACCCTCCGCAACTACAAGCCAAATATGGTAGAGACCTTGGTAAGCACCAGACACTGCTGGCATCCACCCTGGCTGCTGGTCCCCACACATCCCTCCAGCAGGGAGGAGAGGTGCTGGGGGATGCTCACCTCCCAAAAAAACTCATTTCCCATCCCAAATCCTGATTAGCTTTATGGGCATCCTCATGCAGAGCATGTCTCTGTGAGCACGCCAGTACTGTGGTGTGGGCTGGGGTGAACAGGGAGGCGAGGCAGCTCTTAAAAGCAGCTTTGGGCTTGGCTTCATCTCGCCATGCTGACATGCCCTTGGTGTCGGCACTGGGCTTGTCAGAAATCCTTCCCAAGAGTAATAAGGCAGGTTCACATTAATTCACGGGATGTAATTGTAGTTCTTCAGAGGGTTTGCAGTGCCGGGAGCAGCTCCGTGGTAGAGTCAGACAAATTCCTGTTGGAAACATAAAAGGGAACTGCGTTTTGACTGAAATTAATTGGTGGAGAAGCTGCTGGGGGCAGTGATGAAGCCACATTTCATGACGGGAAGGCTGGAGATGGCAGTGGGTCAGGTTGAAAAGCCTGTGCCCTATTTCAGGCCCTTGATAACAGGACAGGGGATAAAGCAGGTGCGTGCCTGTCCCCATGATGGAGGAATCCAGGTGATGTTTTAAAAGCAAGTCAGCCAGAAATGTTTAGCCTGTTTGGATTATAAAATCCCTAAGTTGCAAAATGAAATGGTTTTGAAGGGGGGATGTGATTTGCATTAGGAATTAAAGTGGAGGAGAAGGTGAGGGAGGGGAGGGGGGAGCAGAGGGAGGGATGCAGATAATGGAAAGATGATGTGACAAGCATGAAGCCACCAGGCCCATTGGGCTAAATTGCAAAGGTATTAAAAAAAGGCAACATTTCACATCAGGACACAAGCGTCCTCCAGCCTCAAATGAACCTGAACCGTCTATTTTGGGAATCCCAATCTACTGGAGTCACTGGGAGGCCAGATCCTAACCCAGTGTAAAGAGCTGCAGCCCAGCTGAGAGCAGCCGGCGCATAGCAGTTTCCCGCTGCCTGTGCATCTTCCCCCTCTGTTTGCCTGGGGGGTTTATTTTTGTATGATGATAAATGGAAACAATCCCTTTTCTTAATCCAAAAAGCATTATGTCCTTTTAATCTAAGCTGTTTCAGCCTCCTCGCTTTGAAGCCCTTCTCCCCTGCTGCCCACTCCCACCTGGGGTCCCCAAGCAGCCGCCCACCCACGTGGGGAATAACAGGATTTTCATGCCGGTGCTCAAGCTGCAATCCCTGTGCTGCTGCTGAGGATTTTGGGAGATGAGCTCTCCCCTTTCCCTCCCTGCTGTCACACCCAGAATGCTCCCACCTGATGTCCCAGTGCTTGCAGCAGCATCACGAATCTCATTTTTTAGGGTTTTTTTCCCCACTGTGGCTGGTTTTGCTTGTTGATGCTTGAAAGAGCAACATCTCATGGGGATGGGTGCCTCCAAGATCTGAGCTCTGCCATAGTGTTTTGTGCTGTGAGTTGTACAAAGACAGGAGAGCACAAGAACAGGTCATGTAAAGGAGGACAAGGATGGACCAGACTGCCTTCACAAGCTCAATTTCAGTGATTTTTGCTATAAAACCAGGAGCCAGCCATGCTGGGCTTTCCCTTCACGCAGCTGGGGAGCCAGCTAGGGAGGGAGCGAAGGGTGGGAAGATGCTGATACCGTCCATAGCTGTCTCGGGAAAGGGAAAGGATGGGAGAGTGAGCCTGGTCCTGCCATGGGCTCAGAGAGGAGCTTTCCCACTTGCTCCGGCCAGGCTGTCGCAGATGGATCAGACTTTGACCTGAGCACCAAAATGCTTGCTTGTTTGGTGTTTCCCTTGGAAAATTCGGATCCTTGGAAAGGAAAGCTCCTGGGACATCCCTTTGCACCTCTCCCCCTATGCCAAGCAAATGCCCAGACCAAATCCCTGCCAGGTATGGAAAATGGCATTTTTTTATCTGCACAGGAGAATTTGGGATGAGAAACGTCCTGGCAGCTAGAGCAGGGCATCTCTGGTGATCCCACACCCAGACCATGGATGCTTGCCTGGGCACGCTCCCCGTTTGCAGCCTCTGCTGAACTCAAAAATGAAAACTCTCCTTGATTTCATGCCCAGGGTTTTATTTTGGACACCTCTGGACCCAGACCCCATCATTCCCATGGCTCTGCCACTATCTGATTGACACGTGTCAATCAATGCAGTGTGGGAGGGGGTCAGACATGGGACATGGATGAGGCTGGCCAGTGGAGCCCTGCACTGGTGTAGTGAATAAACCGTATTTTCACAGTAAGGCGACATCACAGTCCTTGTCTGTCCTTTGGGGGAGGCGAAGGTGCCGCGTGCTCCCAAAATGCAGGAATAGGGCACGTGCGGTGCCTTCGGATCTGGGGGATGGTTCATCCCCTTCCCCAGCAATGGGCATCATTTGCCAAAAGTGGAGTTTCTTCTGGCTGTTGCTTCAGCGGGACTGTCATGAGGGCACAGGAGAGAGGCACAGCCCCCAGGGAGGAGTAACATATGTGTTTATCCCACAGACCCCCTCCCAGGCTTTTCCTAGGGCTATTGAAACTTACTTTGCCTTGAAAAGGGATAGCTTTTGGGAATAGTTTATTTAGGATCATAACATCCTCTCTTCTCTTTCCGAACAGGAGCAGTATCATTTCTGTTACGACATAGCACTGGAATATCTGGAGTCCCTGGAGACCAGATAGCACCTCGCCAAGAGAGGGGCGGCTAGGGCTTGCGCAGGGGTCGTGCCAACCGTGCATTTCGCACCTGGACGTTGCATTAGTGCTGAAGGTGAAGAGGGAAACAGCAAAGGACCCAACAAGAAAACCCGTCAGATCAAGAAAAACAAAGGGACGTCAGGACGTGTCAGCCGCTCCTCATCTTCATCCTCCACTCTCCGTCTTTCCTTCCCACCCCGAGCGTGTCCGAGCAGCCGTGGGTTGGATGCCACAACACGTCCCGTCCCTGCATCACTGAGTCACGGTTGTGGGGTTGGTGTGTGCAGGATGCAGTCCTGAGGCGCTGCCTGGACATCTCTAAAGCAGCTGGAGAGGAGGCCAGGGAGGGGAGGAGGAGGACAGAAGGAGCCGAGGCCGTTTCTCAGCAGTGAAGGGTGGATGTTTGGAGAAGAGATGTTGCTTTTTAAATTGTGTGTGGAATTGAAGCTGCTCTTCCAAGGATCCCAGACAGCTGCCAGCAGGTTTTGCCCTTGGTGGGGACATGCTCTGAGCTGGAGCAAAGACCCTGAGAGGAGCTCTTGAGTTTCTGCCCGTTCACACCATGAGTTTGATCTTCGCTCTTTTTAGTTCTGTGAGTTGTGACCCTTTGTGTATCCAGCCCTGGACAGAGCAGGGATGAGGGACGGGAGGTGGGGGGTCAGGGCTTGGTGGCTGCTTGGGCTCATTGTGGCACAGGGGGCACTGGGCAGGCGATGTCCCTCTGCAGGGACTGACCCGGACCCCTCCTGGTGCCTTCGCAAAGCATTTCAAGCAATGGTTTCCCCGCATCTCCACCCCATCCTCTCCATCTGTAGCAATTAATTCCTTCTGGGGTGACCCAGAGGCACCAGCCCACAGGTCCATTTTTAACCCTTTCCTTGTGAATTGCTGCACGAGACACCTTCAGTGCCCAGAAACAAACCCCTCAAAATTTGGGTCCATCCCATATGCCTCCTTGGATGCCACCCCCAGGCAGTTGCCTATGGATGCTGCTTGGCTTTTGCAGGGGTTGGCGAAGTGGGACGGTCGGTTTTGGTGATGGCATTGGTGTGAGGTGAGCTGTGCTGAAGCCCTGAGTGGCAGTGCTTCGGGGCTGGGCACAGGCAGGTCCCCATGCCCCTGGTGCCACCCGGGGACAAATATATAGGGCTGGTGATTGAAGGTCTGTGATACTTTTTTGGCTTCATCCTGCTGCAGGTGGGTGTGAGATGTCACTTTTTCTGTCTGATACTGTGATAATTACAGGGGTTTCTGCTTACAGCCTGGTTATAATAAGGCTGTGGTCAGAGTTTTTTCTCTGTCTGCAAATGGCCTCAAGAAGGTGCAACTAGAGGGACGCAGGTTGGGGGTTTGCCTCGGAGACTCGAGGAACCAAAGGGAGGTTGCTTCTGTCTTTGAGGGCCAGGCAGATCCCTTCACAGTATTTTTGGGGGGCATGGAGCAGAACAGATGAGAAACTGTTCTCCATATGCTGGAAATTGCTTGTGGGCAACCCCATCCTTCACCCCCCGCCCCATCCTCCATGCTCCCCCATCCTTCAACCCCATCTCTCCAGGGCAGCGGAAGCTTCCCTGCCCTTCCTGCCTGGAGGCTGGGGATCCCTCTCCCCGGGGAGTCGCATTCCGATCCATACCATGACTGAAAGCTTTGGAAGGTGCCATTTGGCTGGAGTGAACTGCAGCACAAAGGCTGTAGAGCTGAAACAGCTGCGCCCTGGATGAGCAAACCCAGGAGGTATTTCCATCCACCTTCCAAGGGAGGAGGAGAGCAACAAGACCAATCTTTGCCCTCTTCACTTTGGAGGATGTCCCACCCGCTGCCTTGCAGACACCCAGGGGTGGTGATGGGGATTTCAGCAGCATCGGGAAGTTTTGCCCAGACGCTTGGCTTTCCCATGTGCTCGTCAAATAATTCACACGGCCTGACAATAACTTATTCCAAGGGCTATACAACATTATTCCCCTTCTTTCCATCCGTGCTGTCTAACTGCTGTGGACCCATGCTGTCTTGTGACCAAATAGTCTTTTACCCTACCAGAACTTGCAAAATGGTCCGGTTACACCAGCCTTGACTTGGAATAAATTAGTGTCTTTTTCCCAATCCCCATCTTTCTGTAGACGTGTCCTAGGGTGCTGCAGGCAAGGTGCTGTATGGTGTGTGGAGAGAGGTCCCAGGGTGCAGTAATTATTTGGTTTTGTATGAAAATGGCTGAGCTGAATCTCTGAAATTCCTGGGAATGGGATCATGATGGCACTGTTTAGTCCCAGAGCCTGGGGGCTGAAGGGATGCTGCTGCTTCATCCCAGACCTTCTGGGAGCCTGGGCCACCTGCATCCTGCTCTGGTCCAGAGGGAGGGAGCATCCCGCAGTGCTTTGAAGGTAAAGTGTTACCACAAGAAAAAAAGAAAATCTGAAACCCCATTTAGTCCTAAAGAGACTACAGAGACTGGAGGAGTTGTATATATGTTTTAAAAGTGAGTTTTGTTTTTTTTTTTATACCTCCTTGCTTGGTGTCTCTGGGTTTTTAGGGCATCTCTTGTGAAGGGCAGACTTTGAAATCAAAGCACTATAAAAACCAACTGATCTCCAACTCCTACTGAGATGCTCATATGACATGAGGCAAGGACATGTACATAGAAATATATATATAGAAATATATATATAAAAATATAAATACTGTTCTTAAGATGGATAATGTTTATTGGTATTACAGATTGGAGTGGTGCTTTTTTTTTTTTAATAAAAACAAAACAACAACCAAAAAAAAAGGAAAAAAATTAAAACCCAAGAAAAATACCAAATTGGAATGATTTTGTCTATATGCAGAAAAAGTGATCCTGAAAGCTGGCAGCATCCAAGAGCTGCTGCCAAAGGGACTGGTACCACGAGGCAGCTCCCCTGTGGAAGAGGATGGTGCGGTGGGACTGAGGGAGGGATGGTGAAGGAGGGACACATCTGATGTGGATTGTACCACACACCCCCCGCTGTCGTTAACTGTTTTTTTATTATTATTTTTGGCTTTCTTTCCTTTTAAGAAAATCAGTTGCATAAATAAATGTTCCAAATTTGTGATGGCCTCTGGATTTCTTTCTCTGGCTCTGGTCCGGGAGCTATGTTGTAGGGAGCCCTGATGCAGGTACCAGGCAGCTTGTAGAAAAGACTTCTGTATTGGCCGTATCTTGCTTTTCAGGGGTATTTTGGGGGAGCACATTTGCAGGGCCAAATTACAGGACTGCAAAACCTTCATGGCACAGGGGAGCTGTGTTTGCCCATAACCATGCAGAGGAGATTGGGTTGCCTTGTGTTTGCAGAGCTTTGCTGTGGGTTTCCTCCTAATAACAGCACAGTGAAATCTTGGACCAGGCAAGACCTGCCAGCCAGCCTGTGGTGGCTGGATGGCCGCAACTTCATGCAGCACTCCTGATGGAAGTTTTCCATTGCTGGAAAAGGTGTTATGGAGGAAGAAGAAACTCTTTTCAGTGCGTATCCTATCTGGAAAATGAAATCCTATTGTAAGAAAAGCCTTCAGGAGAAGAAAGCTCCTGCATTGTCTTTGGTGATTTATTTATTACAAAGCAGCCTTCAGTTAAATGTGTTGTGATATTAAACACTTCCAGTAACACTTGAGTCTTAATTTAATGGAGACCAAGGGAAAAAAATATCTAATTGACTTGTCAGGACTGTTTTTCATCTTTAATTAAGGTTTGTGAAGGATGCGGTAATTACATTTTACCAATAAATAATAAAAAGGGGGATAATGCAAATTAAAATCAAGAATTGCACTTGGGAAGGGCTCTGGGTGTGGACGTTGCCTCTGGGCTGCAGGGTCAGCCTTTGGCAGAGGTGTCCCTGGGGGTGAGCTCCTTGTCCCCAAGCCCCGTGATGTGCTGGAGGGCAGGGTGGCCTTGAGCAGTGCCAGCACCCTGGGAGCTGGGGGCACGATTTGGGCCAGCCCCTGCAGCCCTGCAACCTTCAGTGCCCTGTTTTCTGGTGGGGGGTGGG
>JANZLQ010000022.1:5578648-5601636 GCA_026212715.1 Elanus axillaris
GGTGGGGGGGTGGGGGCTGTTTGGGGACATCAGCTCCTGCCCTGGAGGGGCTCTGTGCTGGAGCAGCTTCCCAGCAAAGCTGTAGTCCCCAAGCCATCAGCAATGTCTCACTGCTGTCTATTCCTTCCCCCTTGCTATCTGTGGTGGTGACTGTGTGAAAAATAACCAATGCTTGAAACCAAACAAAACTGGAAAGCATCTGATAAATTTGGATCTCTCAACAAATAAGGGAAAGACACCCTTCTTCAAGGTTATTGCTGTGTGGCTCCGAGCAGCTGGCTTCCCCAGCTCCCCAGCAGCAAACAGCCTGGCCCCAGGGCACACAGCCAGGCTGGCCACCAGCTTGGTGGCTTGTCCATCCAGAGCTGCTTTTGATTTCTTCAGTGCCCAGTCACCCTCCTCTCCTCAGTCCCTTCCCCGCTGGAGCTGGAGCCTCACACTTTCCAAGCTGTATTTCAGCCACAGCTCATTGGGCACTTGCTGTCACTGGCAGCTAATGATGAAAAAACCTTTCCCCCTGGTTTTATGAAAGCCATCATTCCAGTGGCTGGTCTGTAATGAAGGGAGAAACAGCAGCTGCTCCCCGGGGCCCTCCTCCCACCAGGGATGATGAATTGCCCCTTCTCCGCTATGCCCCATTAAAGTAAAAAAGGAGCTGTTTCTGTGGGGACAAGGGTGGTGGTGACCGGGTTTGGTGGCTCTCTCTAAGGTGCTGGGAGCTCAGGGAGATGGGTGGCATCACTTCTCTTCCTTGCTTCATCTCTGCAACGTCTCAAAGAGACACGAACAGCCTAGGAGAGCCAATGGGGAACGATCACCATCCCGCGGAGATGGGGCAGGACCAGGAGTCCGTGTTCCTGTCCCATGGAGAGGTCTCATGAAGATGTCCCCTGGAGATGTCCCTCCTCTCCCAGCTCTGGTTCATCAGCGTATCCCGGTGAGTGATGTGCTGGCGGGTAGCCAGGGGATGGGGATGAGATGGAGCGAAACTCCTCTTTCCCCAGTGTGCAGAGTCAGGAGTTCCACCTGGGTCTGGCTGCAGCTCTTCACCGGGCATGCATGGATTAGAGCTGCTTAAAAGGAGCACTTTGCATTTCAGTAACTAATCCAAAGGTGCCCATCCAAAGCCCAACTTTTGGCCCTTGGGGATTATTTGCTAACTCAATGCCTCCTTTGTGCTGTTACCTGCTGCACACAAGCGCTGGTAGGGCTGGTAATAACTTCCCCAAGCCAATGTCATGGTACTGTTGGATGTGACCTGGATATTATTGTTCTGTTCATGGGCTTATTCCCAAATCTGGGCTGACAAACAGCGCTGGATGTGCTGGGGGACCCTGGCTCCGGCCCCTGGCTGGTGTCCAGCAGAGGTGGCAGGTGGGATGTCTGTCCCCATCAACCCTTGTCCTCCTGCCTGGAGGGGTTGGTGTTCCCAGTGGATGCTCTGCTCTGTCCTCACCAACCCCACCATGACCACCCTGCCCCATACAAATGCCTGCTGGCATTCCCCATGCTGTATCACTGTATATGTCCCTGTTCCCCACAGCAGCTACTTTGGTGCAGACTCGGAGTGCATGATGTCAGATGAAATCATGGGATGGAGAAAGGTGCTGGTCTTCCTGGGGCAGGAGAAACCCACGTTCCCCTCCTTCCTTCTCTCTGGGGCAGCAAGTAATGGGGTGTGCAGAAAGGTTGGTCCTTGCACCAGCGCTCCTGTCCTCAAGGCTCAAGGTGGTGGTGGCACCACTGGTGACACAGGTATCCATGTGTCAAACACTCCAGGGAAAATAAGCTTAAGATCCCACCTGGGAGTCTGGCTCATGAGGGTCTGTCTGCAGGCAGAGCCCCTGGAGAACATGCAACTGAAGCACGTTTTTAGGACACAGTGAGTGTTGTCAGGATGGTACCCAGATCTCATCCACCCATCTTAGTGGCTGGAGCCACCCAGTTATCAAGGGACATGACCAAGGTCACCAAAGGAGTTGTGGGCAGAGCAAGGGCTGCCTTTTCCCTCTTCTTCAGCTCTTCAGGTGAAGTGGGTCTCTTCCTGGCATGGGGGTCCTACCTGGGGCACCCCGCTCCTGTCTCTCAGCAGCTCGTGGCAGTTCACCCTCTCAGGTTTTGACTTGTTCCTTTTTATGTGGCATTTTAAAACTTATCTTGAGTCAAGGGTGAGGGCAAAAGCAGGGCTGGGGGAAGGTTGTGTTAAAACCCTCTGGATTGACCTTGGCAGATTAATTCATTAAAGCAAAACCCAAATTCAATTAGTTACAGTAGCCCATTTATGACTTGAGATCTATCTGCAAGGCCAAGTGCTGTCTGTAGCTCAGGTTGGGCTGATCATCTCCATCCCCTCTCTGGCCCCAGGCTCCAGAGGCCCTGCCAAGCCTGTCTGACGAGGCTGAAATGGGGACAAGCATGTTGTATCCCTGTCCCCAGGGCAGAGCCACATGCCTGGGACAGCCACCCATCCTTGCTTTGTAAATGAGCCCAACCCCCTGGATGGGTCATGAGCCGTTGGTCCCAATGGCACAAAAATGTGGGCCTGGGAACGAGTGGGAGGATGGGGGGTTCCCTCTGCATGCTGGGCTCTGGGGTGCTCTGTGTTGGCTCCTGCTGACATAAGGCCCCTGTGTAAAAAGTTTTAACCCCAGTTTATTTGTTACTTCCATGCTCCCACCAGCAGCAGCACCAGAGCTCACCTCTGAAACTGGGAGCTGGAGCAGTCCAGAGGGGTGAGCCAGGATGCCGCACTAACCCACATATCCAACATGTACCATGTTTCAGCTCCATAACTTGGTCTGTCCTGTGCAGATATCACCGAGTTTCACTTACGTTACACTCTGGTTATTCGCAGCCCTTGGCCCTGTGGATGTATGCGGAGACAGAGAGCTCCTGGGTCCATCCAGAGCATGATCCTGAAATCCAGGAAAGCCCCAAACCAGCCAATGTTTCACCTGGGCTGCTCGTGCTCTCTTGGTGAGTCCCCCAGGAGAAGGAAAAGGAAAGCTCCCTTCTGCCGACATTATGAAAAGAAAAAAGAGCCCTCTACCCACTATAATTTCTGTTTTAAACCCAGGGTGGTGCCTGATATCCCATGGCAGTGGGATGTGATGCCAGCAGCAGCCTGATCCAGGCTGGGGATTTATCTCTTCACCGAGCAGTGGCTGTGGAAGCCAGAGCCTGGAGGAGGAGGAGGGTGAGACATTTTGCCTTGATGTTTTCCCCTACCCACTCTTTTGGTTATTAACATGGAGCTGCCTTAACCCCGCACAGCAGTGAGCTGGGATTTCCCACTGGAAAAGTGCTTTGCTGGAAATGGTTGGGCATTGGAACCTCTTGGGCAGCTAAGAGCAGCTGGAGCTTGAAACACAAGCAAAAAGCAGGAGTAGTTTGTGGTCGTGAATGGTTTTATAGCATGAACTGCTGATAAGGATCTTGCAAATTCTCCTCCTGCTGAAATTCCCCTAATTTTTTCACTGGTCTAGGGAAGGAAAAAAGAAAACCAGCTCTAAAACTGAGCTATTTCCATAAAAAACAATTCCCTTGGGGAGAAAATATGAGTTAGTACCAATGTTGCTTGGTTCATTTTTTGGAAAGAACTGTGTGGAGAGTCCCTGGGTGGGATTACCTTGTGGGATGACCTTGTTCCCGTGGACAGCCCAGTTCTGCAGGGATGCCTATGACACTTCCATGATGGGCATGGGGAGTGGAGGCTGAAGAGCCCCATCCAAGGCTATGCTAAGCTCCTCATGCCCATGTGGCGAACCGGCAGCGCAGACTTTGCTGGAGACTTCCCATCTCTCCAGCGCTACAAATGCAGCAGGCTAATTTATTTAAGTAGCCTTAATGGTACTGTAATCTATATGCTGATAGTGTCACCTCTAAATGTTCTATCAAAAGGCTCAATGGGAAGAATTTGTATTTTGAAATAAATATTTCCTCATGGTGTGCAAAATATCTAATCATGTATTTATCCTTAAGTACTTCCAAAAGTCAACATAATTATTCCAGTCCCATTAAGTTTAATTTGCAGTAAATTATGCATTTAGCTTTAAGTTGAGGTTGCTGGTTAGAGTCAAGATAAAGCTCTTGCTATTTATAAAGCAGTATTTCAGCACGGATATAAAATACAAATGGTTGGACAAGAAAATCCTGCTTGGGAAGTTTGGGGAGAATTTCAAATAGGGAGGCTAACAAAAAAGTCTGTAGAGTAAGTGTCTAATCACAGATATCTAAGCACACTCAGTCAACTAAAATGAACTCCCAAACAGCTTATGGGGGCTTGGGCTGCCAAAAGAATTTTCCTCCAGCTAGAAAATTTGGTATTTTTCTCAGGACACAGTTTTGAAAAACAAGTTAAAGGATTAACTTTCCTCTTAGTGTCCTGTCTTTGAGGTTTACAGGACAGGGAAGGTGTTCCTGCTGGAAGAGGTAGAACAGCTTTTACTGTGATTTTTCTGTGGTCTCAGATGTCCCTGCAGATCCTCCCCTCTGTGAACAGCCTGAAGCCCTTTGAGTCAAAGGGAAATCTCCGATGGCCAATAATGGGTGCTCAAGGTGCCCTCTCATTAATGGTTGCTGGAGTCACATCTCCATGTGCTGGACCCATTTCTCCATGTGCTAGATCCATGTCTCCATGTGTTAGACCCTCTGCACTTCGGGGATCAATGGACAAGTGACATTTTTCTACCCAGTCCCAGGAGGTGAAGAAGGTCATGGGAGGACTTTCAATTCCAAACAGTCCATGTTGCCAATGGATTGAAAAATTGCCCGGTTGCTGGTGGGCTGGAGGGTAGTCCCTCAGGTAAGGCAAGAGCAGAGGGAGTCTGGGTCAGCTGCTTGATTTTGTCAGTCGTTGTTTGGGGGACTTTCAGGACAAGACCTCTCAGCATTTCACCTCTCCCTTCCTAAAACGAGCATGACCTTGTCTGAGCTGGATTCGGTGGGCTGTTCCCCTGTGTGCAGCATCACCAGGGAAGGAGGGCTCAGGGCAGTCCCCCCGTACTGGGCAGAGCATCTCCCATAGCTCACTGTCACCCTGGGGACAACAATCCTGCCGTCCTCCTGCCCTCCCCTACTCTGACGGAGCTCTTGGCTAAGGACAGCACAGTGCTTAGCCAAGCAGAACTTGCTCAGGGCGCCTGGGATGCTGTTGCTGCCCATTAAAAAGGGCTCAGCTGGTTGGTAAAGCTGCCAGATTTCTAAAGAGGAGGCACTCAGCTGTGCCTGAACTCCAGGCCTCTCTTGGGGGCAGAGATGAATGCACCCCAAATTACCGAGGACTTTGGAAAATGAGGTCCCAAAGCATCCCCCCAGCGGTGCGTGGGGGCTGCAGGCAGGTCAGCAGCAGGGAGAAACCATCCCTGGGACTCAGGAAGATGGTCTGCTAGAGCCTAGAGATTGCAGCTGAAAAATCAATGCAGCCCAAAGGAGCAGTGCCCATGGCAATTCCATGTTTAGGTGACTTTGGGGAGGTTTTGCCTACAGCAGTGAGATTTTGGCTGAGCACCAGGCGAGTTTCTCCCCTGTGGGGGGTAGGAGGTGCAGAAAAATTCCCCATCCATTGGCCAGCTGAGCCCATGTCCCCACCTCCGTGCCAGTCCCCCGCCGCTCAGCTCCCACTCACACAGATTTTTCTTTTCCTCATGCCGAGCCCTGAAACTTTTTCACTGCCGTTCGAATGGAAGCTTCCCACTGCTCCCCTGGGGTGCCAGCACTCTTTTGTTTTCTGATTTGGGACATGAAAGGCAGCGACATCTCCCCAGCACCCGATGGGCCATGTTCTTTGCTCCATAGACCTTGAACTTCCCCCCCCGCCAGGCTTGAGCCCAACTGTGGAGCAGCAGCGGGTGGGTTCTGGGTGGGTTCCGAGGGCTGGCTTTGAACTTGGCTGCTCGTCCCCCACCGGTCGCAGTGTGGGCTCCTGGCAGCAGGCTGTCGGCAGAGCAATCATCCTCTAATGAAGCAGCACGCGAGCACCTCGGGCAGCCCATGCCAGCACTGCCTATTGATCAAGCTTTCACCATTCCTAAATGGATGATGTTTAAAAAAAAAAAAAAAAAGGGAATATGGAGCAGATTGTCTCTTCCTGCTCTGTGGGACACTTAATGCAGTTTGAACAGAGATCGGCTGACTCGGCGTCTCCGGGATTTTTGTTTTTATAAAGTCAAAACTCATTAGAAATGTCTGGCTGGGAACTAGGTCTCATAGCCTGTTGTTGTTTTTTTTTTTGCCAGGACTAGCTTTACAGTGAGAAGTATCTAGATCATGGCAGGGAGGCTGGAGTGGCTGCAGGAAGGGCTGGGAAAGGCATGGGAAGTGAAAAGCTGTCCCCGAGCTCGGCCCTGAGGATGCTGGTGGCTCTGCGGGTCCCTGGGAATTCACTGAGGTCCTGGTGAGCATGTGGAGGGGGAGCTGTTGGGGCAGGATTCAGAAAGTTGTTGCTCCAAGGAAGGCTTAGAAAGTTGCAAGAGATTTTTGTCTACATCAACCTGTACCATCGTCCACCCGTGCATCCGTCCCTGCCTCCATCGGTTTCCCTTTCTGCCTCTTTTTCATGCAATCGCATCTGGCTGTGAGTGCGTCTGGCCTGGGGAGGAAGGAGAGCTGTCCCTGAACACCACCAGCCCGCTGCAAATAGAATCGGAGGTGACTTGAGAAATGTTGCTTCGTACGCAAACAAAGTTTCCTGGGGTGAAAATTGCAGAGGGGAGGGAGAGGAGAGCTGGTGTTGCAGGAGCAGGCAGCACAGCGTAACAAGCTGCTCTCCTCTCCGATTGCTTTCCCCCAGCCTAGACCAAAGGTGTTTTCAAGCTAATGTGCCACATTTGGACTTGATATCAGTCTGCCAATCTCAACACCGATGTACTGGCCACCAGCCTAATTTGGCCTGCGGAGTATGGTTCTGGTGTCGGTCCCCTCGACACAGGCCAGGAGTACGGCTGTGGCATGGTACGGCAGCGTGAAGCCTGTGCCATGTCAGCTCCCATGAGATTTTTCCCTTGTAGGACATGCACTACTGCAAATCTCTTTGCACCTGAAAAGCATCAGCTATCAAACTCATTTTGTCGGGTTTGTGGAGTCTGGTGTGACCCACACACCGCTCCCGGCATCCTGGCTCCCAGTCCCATCCTTTGGGCAGGGCTGGCTGCCTGCAGCGGGATGGATACCGCCGGCATCTGGGCTGATGGGCTGCAGGGACGCGGAAAGGAGAGGCTGGATCCTGCCGGAGGGAGAACAAGGTCTTACAGCCGTGCTTCCCGTGTGGTGTCTGCAGTGGCATCCAGATACACTGTGCTGGAGGCACCTGCTTTGCTAATTCATAGAGACCTGGGGCAGCTCACTCTGGGGAGGTGAGGGAACGTCACAGGGTTGGGCAGGAGCCTCCTCTGAAACTGGGGACTTAAGCACTGAAATGTAGAAACTTTTCCAGGGGATTAATCATTTCACAGCAAAGTTCACACTTACGTGTTTTGTTTTTTTTATTTCTTTTTTCTCTTTTCTTGTTTTTTTTTTCTTTCTTTTTTTTTTTTTTGGAAGGAGAACATATTTCACCACATCAAAAAAATCTGCTGAATAGACATTAGAGACTGAACCCCCTCTTGGTATTTCTCCATCCACTTTTTTGGAGCTCACCTGGCAGCCCTGTGCTCGATAGCTCTCACGGTGATCTTCTACCCATACCCCAGAGATGCTGCCTCATGCCCAGATATCCAGGTGCAGCCCCTGCCAAAGCAAATGGGGAAATGCTCCGTTTTGGGGGAAGGACATGTGCTTATGTGTACGAGGACAGTGTCCTCAGCTCCCTGCAGCCCTGATTGCAGGATGCAGACCATCCTCAGCCCCAAGAGGCTGCAGAGAAGCACGGACAGATGAAGTGTTGGGCAAAGTGGAGATGAAACACTGCATCCAAGGTCATGAAGCTGGTCAATGAGAGTTACACACCGAGCCCATGTATTTTAGGTGATCTTCAGACCAGGTCACGCTGTTGTGTAATGCCAAGGTATGTACTTACTATCAAATCATATTCCCCTTTTTGCTTTCTCTTTCTTGAGAGCTTTCAGAGACCATTAAGAGAAACAAGAGGTGTTTGCAAGGTTAAGGGACTCAGTGTCTAAACTTACCATAAAGGTTTGCAGTAATTTACAGCTGTAGGCAGCAAGCACTCTTCATGGGGGGAAGGGAAATGCAATTTAAGAGAACAGAAATAAATAAGAAGCCGCAGCAGCTAACACTCTCTGATTTAATCCCCAGCCCACGAGAAAGATTTATTCCGTTATCTGACAGTTTGATCACTCCAGGAATCCCATAGGTCAACGCATATCTGCTGTTATTATCTCTGGGCCGTTTCCGCCAAGATGCACAGGGAAGATTTGTTAAAGAAATGAACCAAAGAGGGGTGCTGATATGAGTGTAATAGATGGGACCCCCCCGAGACCTTTGTCATGGAGATAACCCAAGCGATGCTTCTACACAGCAGCCTGTGTGGGTTGCTCTCTGCTGTGGATGTGGGAAGGAAACCTCGTGGGGTGTGAGGAGTGCTTGAACCTAAATGTCTGCTTGGAAATAGAGAGGATGAAGAGTTGGGGGGGGGTGTGTGTGCTGTGCAGATGGAGGAGACCCTGCCCAGCACCTCCACCGTGCCATGGGCTGGTGTCCATGCAAGGGATGCAGAGCGATGGGGCAGAGCTGGGGTGGCCCACCATGGGTGGCAATGTGGGTCTGTTTGGGGGAAGACATGGAGAGCCGACATCACTCAGTGCCTGCACACTGCTCTGGGGGCTTATTTCCACCTGCAACCCATGATTCTCCATGGGCAGCTTCCTTGCACACTGTTCTCTGTTACCTACTGAATTTGGAAGGTAAAAGTCTGGCCACGGAACAGGTTTTGGGATCAGAAGGGCCAAATACCTTTGTGAAAGGGGAATCTGCTCTCTGCTATGGGGCTGAGCCCCCACCTGAAGGATGTTGGTGGCTCCTACTACCTATAGTGGGGCGAGCAGGCTGGTAGGAGGGCATGCTTTGCACACTCGCTCTTTGCAAAGAGGTGCCCAGGAAAGGGAAATTCGGTCACCAGTTGTGGAGAAACCCAGCATATATAGCATGGAGAGATGATATGAGACTGGCACTAGGCATCCAAAGCAACTAGAAATCCTCTTGTAGGTCCATTAGAGCAGGGAAGGGCTGCCCAGCCTGCCAGTACTGGGAAAGGGAGGATCCTAAGGAGGCTGAAGGATGGATGAATCATTAAGTCATTAACCTTCATTAGTGAGGGCAGGTACATCTCAGGTGTTTCAGAGGCAAAAGCATTGAAGGAGGGCAGGACCTCAGGACCAGGGGAGGGTTCATGTACAGACCTCTGGGAAGGGAGGAGCTTTTGGCTTGGTGGGGTCTGCTGACTGTCATCCCAAGTTGCTTGAGCAGGTGCCTGGTGAGATGTGGAGGTGGTGCGAGGTACCTGCAGGATGGTGGTGCTGGGTCTCTTGTTAGACTGGGGGAAAGTTCCTGCAGTACAGATGCACCAAAGGCTTATCTCCTGGGCCCGTTACTCCTCACCATATGATGTGTCCTTGCTTTGTTTCAGTGTCAGAACTGTGGAGCTGGCTATTCAGTTTGGTTATCTTGGAAGCTGCTGTTTGGAGTCACTGTGGGAGGAATTGGAGGACTCTGCCATCAGGAAAAGCCCTGTGGTGTGGGACACCAGTTATGGGCATGGCGTTCCTGTGAGCCATGCAGATGCTGGCAGGCAGGTTTGCTGCTCCAGATGCTTCTTGGTTTAGATGCCCGTAAAGAGTGAGTGGGAAACATCCCTTTAAAACCCTGAAGGAATGAGATGAAGGTTGAAAGCCATCTAGTGGGGCACCTGCAACAGGTTTCTCTCCCTGTGGCTCTCCCTTGCTCCCTGCTTGGCCACGGGTGCCTCTTGTGCAACCCCAGCATCCCTCCCTAACATCATGTCTGCTCTGTGTGTCTGGGAGGAACCATCAAAGAGATCCTCCCTGGTACTCTCCACTTGGCTTTTCTCTACAAATTAACCAGTTCTCAGTGCTTCCCCTCTTCTTCTCTTCGTGTCTAATAATTTCCCATTGCAGAGTGTGCCTTTTGCTGTCAGAACTGCCTGGGAATGGCACCAAAAAGCCATGGGAAACTCTCCTACGCAATCAGGCATGTAGCCACAGAGACATATGTGGAGGGAAATGCAGCCCATACCAACAAACAGCCAGAATGCAAATACATAAACAGACACAAATAAACAGGCTCACACCCCCCAGTAAACCTGAAATGCATCCACACAGGCAGATGCTTTAGCAAGCTTATATGGAACCACTCATACACAAAAATGTATGTGTACATATAGGCTTTCCCCTTCCATGCTCCTATAGCAAGAGCAAATGCAAAGATGGGTCACAAATGTCTTTAACACCCATGCATGTGTGGACCTACAGAGAGACCATTTGGCAAAGGCCTCTCTTGGTTTTGAGTTTCTCTGGCTGAAATGAAATATATTGCCAAGATCCAGAAGCTGAAGTTGTTTGTAAGCCTGCCCTTGCACAATTTTGTGGCTTTCATGGGCTTTTTCATTTAGTGAAAGGCTGGCTAATAACTGCACAAAGGCGGACAGAAAGCTGCTGCCCAAGGAAAGGGTGTGAGATGGGTAGATGGAAGCCTAATTAACGGTGTTGCCTTAATGGACCAGAAGAAGGGGTTGGGGGCTGCATTTTTCTGTGGGAAAATGTTTTTCTCCTGATCCAAGTTTTTTCCAGTATTAACTAAATAACTATTGACAGCCTGGCTGGCCTCTGCACGCCATGCCAAGAGAGGAAGGTGTTTGGCTTAGCTCCAGGAGGAATGATTTTGCATGGAAGAGCATGCCAGGGTCTTTTCCCTGGGATGGTATCCTGGAAAGGGAGCATAGTGGGTTTGGGTACTGCACTGTCACCTGGGAGCTCGGCTTCACTTAAGCTGTGAGCGGTGTGGCAGGAAGCTTGAGACCCCCACGTGTGACCCTATTTCATACAGCAAAAAGCAAACAGAAAAATGCTGAAAGTCACCAGGAAGGAAGAGACAAAGCTAGGAAAAGCCAGAGCTGCTTCTTTTTTTTTTTTTTTTTTCATTTTGTAATTTTAAATGTTTGCCTTTGAGGAGCTCGCAGAACTTCATGTTGACATTGGCTCTTCAGGCAAGAGTGAGGTTTGTGTCAGACCACAAAATACTTTTCAGTCAAAATAAAAAGTAGCATCAAAAGGGGAATAACACAACACTCTTGAGTGCTGAAACCTGATATTTTCTAGTGCTTCTTCCCTGGCCTTCTCCCACCCCAAAACCACCCTTAAAATCCCAAACAGGTTTTGTAAACCTTGGAGTGCATTTCCAATGAAGTTGCAATGACAGATTTCTGTAGGGCTGGCTTCTGTGTTGCCCTGTACCCAATCCCGCTGTGCATGTGCCTCCTTACTAAGACCCTTCTCTCCTTTCTTTTGGCAGGGCTAAGCTGAGCACGAGCCCCATCCTGGCTGCACAGTGCTGTTGTGCTGCAAGGAATTTTGCAGGTGAGACCATGGTGCCCTGACATGGGCTGTGGCACTGCAAGGAAGCGAGCAGCAATGTGTGAGAAAACCCTTTCCGCTGCAGCACGGAGAGCCTGCCAGTTGCCTTTATCATATTCCTTGTTGATATTTATTCTGATTTGGAGCCAGCACTGCCAGCTCTACCTGTTACTGCTGTGCACGTTGTTAGGTGGTTGTTGTATCAGTGTGTGTCTCTTTGTGCAGATGCCATGCGACATGGCGCACAGCTGGGCTGCCGGCTCATGCCCGATGAAAGGGCATGAACCTCCCAAATTGACCAAGGCTGTACCTCACCTCGAGCTGCACCCCCTACCCCACAAATTGCTAACAGCCACCATGACCAGCACTTTCCTGGCAGGTGCTGGGGCTCCTGTGCTCATCCAGCAGCATATGGCAGGGCTGGCCAAATGTCTTGGTTTGGGATGGTGTGCTGGGTTTGGTTGGGATAGAGTTAATTTTCTTCATGGTAGCTAGTATGGGGCTATGGTCTGGATTTGTGCTGGAAACAGTGTTGATAACACAGGGATGTTTTCATTACTGCTGAGCAGTGCTTACACAGAGCCAGGGGCTTTCACTCCCCAGCGAGGAGGCTGGGGGGGCACAAGGAGTCGGGAGGGGGCACGGCCGGGACAGCTGAGCCCAACTGACCCAAGGGATATTCCAGACATATGATGTCATGGTCAGTATATAAAGCTCAGGGAAGAAGAAGTAAGAGCGGGGATGTTTGCAGTTACGGCATCTTATGTTCTCAAGTCACTGTTCCACGAGCCGGAGCCCTGCTTTCCTGGAGATGGCTGAACACCTGCCTGCCCGTGGGAAGCTGTGAATGAATTCCTTGGTTTGCTTTGCTTGTGTGCGCGGCTTTTGCTTTACATATTAAACTGCCTTTATCTCAACCCGCGAGTTTCCTCACCTTTACCCTTCCAATTCTCTCCCCCATCCCACTCTAGGGGAGAGAGCGAGCGGCTGCGTGGGGCTTAGCTGCTGGCTGGGCTTAAACCATGACAGATGGGCAGGAGCATTGCTGGAGGGGAGCAAACCTCAGCACAAGCAAATGCCTTGGGGATTTGCCCAGCAGGTTTTGCAAGCTGCGCTGATCACATGTGGCTCTGCTTCACCACTTACTCGTCCCCCAGCTGCTTGTTTACACCCTAAGTCAATGTCTATGTTCTCTTGCAATGAATTCTGCCATAGTTGCTCTGAAGGACAGTATGGGTGTGCTGCACAGGGGCCCTGACTGTTTCTGAGTAATGAGCCGTGGTGGGAGGCCAGGAATAGGCCAGAACTGAATTGTAGCTCTTTCTCTGCTAGTGTTATCATCTGCTAATTGCAAGTGATGGAGATGGCAAGCTACGGAGCTCTACAAAGTCCAGGCACAGGGTGATACTTGCAGGGTTGTCCCCACTGGACAGGAAAGCACTTGTGCGATCCAGACAAAGTAAAAATCAGGCAGTGCTCCAAGAGGAGGAGGACTCGAGTACTTGTGCGTAGGGCAGCAGGAAGGCTGGTTTTCTTCATGGTTGGGAACTTTGGGTAAGTTGTTCCACCTCTTGTTTCCCCTCTTGATGTTTGCCTCCTGGGCTCTCTGTGGGGCATCTTGCTGCCTATAAACTGCACTTAATATATTCATGACCATGGCAAAAGGAAAAGAAAAGGACTAATTGTTCAAAATGCTGAATAAATATTGACAGAGTGCTCCCACTATCACACTTCCCAGTTGCAGTGCTGGCTGGACTTCTCCATGCTCTCTCTGCACAGCAAGAGCCATATGGCATGACCCAGCTCACTATTCTCAGGATGGACATACTGAGGGGATGCAATCCCTTGGCACAAAGTCTGGGGTCCCCTACCCCTGTACAGGTGCACCCCAGTCCTCATGACCAAAGGGTGGTTATGCAACTCAGGAGGGAAAGCTGCAGAGTGTAGGGCTTTGCAGTTTGGCACTTTCCTCGGTGCTGCGTCCCAACACCTGAGACACCGCTTGGTGAATGGACAGTTTTGGGCTGTGCACTTAGCAGCAAAGCAGCAGGCCAAGCTGCTGTAATGCCAGAAGGTGCCTGGGCACTCAACCAGAGCTAGGACTTGCTGCTAAGCATTTAATTAGAGTCCAAGGAAATTAACTTACTTTTAAAAATTGTGTTCAAGGTGTGGGCCGTTCTCATTTGAGAGCCTTCTGCCGATGCCAAGGAACAGCTTGGTAGGGATGTATTTGCTCGCCCTGCCTGCTTTGCCCAGGGCTGTGTGAGCGGGGGCAGCTCCGCTCTGGTTCAGACTCTGTCCTGCTGCCACTCAATGCTGCACTGACCAGAAAATGACTGCAGTGTGTAGGAGCAGTGAGTCCATCATCCCAGCTCTCTAACAACAGGACAACAACAAGTCAAGAGGAGAAAATAAAGGCAAGGTAAGCATGAAACATCCACCATGGTGAGGGACTTGCTGAGCCCACTGTGTCCCAGTTAGCTGTCTACCCATCCCATCCCCATGGATCCACCTGCATCTGTCCTCAGGGACTGGCCTCCTCCCCATGGAAACCCTTCCTTTCTGTCACCTGTCTCTGATGCATTGTGGTGAGACGTCTAACATGTCTATCACCTCTCTTAATTTCTCTCCCCCTGATCTCCCTGCCAGCCCCTATTTAGGGTCAATTAGTTTCCCATCCTTTTGCTACAAGCTGTGTCCTTCATCGGACTCAAGCAGTCATGCCTCCTGCCGTACCTGTCCCAGTCTGAGATGCATGGTACCTTGGAGATACCTGTTTCTCTGCATGCATTTTGGAGTCTTGGGTGGCCAGCTTGGGTTTAAACATGCATTTACACATCTACAGGGGAAGCAGCCCTGCTGCCCGAGATTCCCAAAGCACTTTGAAAATGCAATTCTGTGTCTGTCTACAGAGGCAGCTATGTCTGGAGGAGGACCCAGAGAAAGGAAATGTCCAATCTCTCAGGTTTCCTGTGCCCTTCTGTGTCACCTGTGCCAGATGTGCTGACATCTGCATCCCTACCAGCAGCAGGACCATAGCAGGAATGGGACTGGAGTGGCAGCTGTGTGCGATGGCATCTCAGGCTAGGCAGTGCAGGAGGGATGACAGAAGGGCTTAATGAGGGTTTGAAACAAACATCTTGTAAACTTTGGAGCAAAGAAGCTGCAGTTTGATTTGAACATGTTTGCTTGGCAGGGGCTGCCCAGGCCCCTGCTGCTGCTGCTGCTTTTACTGGCACTAATTAGGCAGATTTCCATCCTGCCAGTCTCAGGCGCTTCTCCTGGAAGTGGCTCCACCGGTGAGCCCCGGCTTGCCTGGCATCCCACTGCGAGTGGTGGAAGCGGTCGGTGTGCCCCCCTGCCAGTCCTGGCTGGAGATGGCTCATGTCCTGGGGACAGCCCAGGCATCGGCCGAGCCTCCTGGGATGGTGATGTGGCCCAAGGCCAGCTCAGGGAGTGTGGGTCCTGGCTGGATGCTTGTCTTAGTGGAAAACACTGACAATGCTGATGGAGGATACTCCCAAACCCCTGGGACCCCTTGCTGGCCCCGATAACCGGGCAGACACCAGCACCCAGCTTTGCACAGAGCACCCAGGTTAGTATGGAGCACCCTGGGGTTTTGGCAGTGATGTGGTGGCCTGGAGCAGGGAGCACTTAAAAACCTTTACAAGATCAGGACTAATCCTGCTCCCACTGGAATCATCCTGCATGCAGTTTCCCTTCCATTGCAACCATCTGCTTCTTTTGAAGCTTGATAAATATTTCCTTTCCCCTGCTGTCTCTCCCCTTTGGTCCTCCTCCTGGACAATATCTTGCAATAACCGAAACATCTGCAATAACACCTCTTCCCACCCCAAAAGCACTTTCTATTTTCTTTTTTTTTATTGGCACAACTTCAATTCCATGGTGACTGTTCAGAGATGAGCAGGGACAGCGAAGGAAACCCGTGCTGACCTGCCTGTGCCACATCTGTGCCAAAGCCATTGCAGCTGTTTTCCTGTGTCTCTGTGCACAAGCTGTGCACTGGAGATCAAGTCGCTCTGGTCGCCAGGGTAATCCATCTCTTTTGTGTAATTTTTGCTGGGAGACAGGTCGCTCTTAATCTATTAAGGTGTCATTAAAAGGGAAAATATTTGCTCCGTAGGGCCTCAAATGGCCTTTTTAAACTACAGTAAAAATGTAATTACTGGCTCACTTAGGAATTTAACCCTTTCTTGATGCTAACATGCACAGCTCTGTTTCCACAAAAGTGGCAGCAGATATAGAGAGGGTCCTGATTCAGAAACTGGGTACAAATAGCCCAAATTTGGCTGCTGGGTAGGATCTCTGATATCTCTATGACTTAGGGATGTGCTGCTGCTGTGATGGAGCAGGTGACTGTTTTACAAGATGCTTTGGCATCTACAGGTGAAAACGTTGGTATTTAAGACAACATTCATCTTGCAGAAAGCTTAGAGATGTCATGGCTTCCTGAACTTGGATCCTACCCCCTTTGAGATGCTCAGGCTTTCCAGGCTTCATCAAGGCCCCCCCGCCCCATGCCAGCCCTGTATGGAGGGACTCAGCCCACATTGGCAGATGGGATTTGGAGACAAAAATCTGCTCCAAGCAGCCTCTATACCTCGCAGGTGCCAGCAGTCCTTGCCATATGGGGCCTCCCAGAGCTATAGGGATGCATGGAGACAGACCTGAGGATGCATCAGTCTTACCCAGCCCGGGGATCCCTGGGGCACTGCTGTCATTGCCGTTGTGCCTCCATTTGTCACCACGGTATGGTGTGGGCAACAGCAGGGCCAGCTCATGGGGGTGTTTATTCCCATGGGTTTGTCAAACACGCTCCAGAAACAGAGACAGCATAAGGATGTCATCCCAGTAATTCTCTATTTTCACATCAACTAATGCTCCTAAAGGCTGTTTTCTTGTTTATTTAGACTATGAACTCTGCAGAACTCCTCTGTGTGCATCCAGCTGGTGCTACAAAGGGTGCACCACATCCATGGGGTCCTGCCATAGAAAGGCTGGCCCTAGCTTCAGCGTTGAGCGGGCCCAGCTTGCCACAGCAATGCTGCTGAAAAGGGGAGAAGAAACACCCTCAACTGGTAAAAGCCAATTATTTTTATTAGGGGAAAAAAATCACACAACCCTTTATTCATTCTGTGCGTGTGCTTTAAATCGTAGCAGTCGCACCATTGAGTGGAACTTAATTATCTTACTGGGAAGCCAGGATTACTTAGTGCGTCTCACAAAGAGGCACTTCACACCGTGCGCTGAATACGGCCGAGGTGAACAGGTTTGCATTAAAACCAGCATGACCCCAGCTGCCTGCTGCTGCCCACAGCTGTCTCCGGGAGCAGCCTGGCCAACCAGGGCAATTGGCGCCCAGCTTCAATAGTGGCTCTGCAGCTTGGAGAAAGGCTTCTGCCTCTGATGCTTTTAAAAGAGCTTTAGTGTTCTTTGACAATGAGCTTTTTGCCCTTTAAGGTAGCAGGAAAGATGCTCTCATTTAAAGTGCTTCCTTAAAAACCCTTGAATGAGAGGAGATGCTTGAAGGTCCTGGTGGCTCAGCCATGTGGAGGACTGGAGAGGTCTCCTTGCTTGCTTATAGATGAAGTGCCTTGTTGATGCCATAACCCTGGTGAGGAGCTTAAACCTTTGTGTAATTTTAAATTTCATTAATTTCGTTGAAGAATCTTCCTATGAGAGAATTTGACCAGAGGAAAAATTTGGCCCCTGGACCCAAATCCTCAATAGTGGGTGCAGGTGCCTCCATCCTGCTTGTGACTTTGGGCTTGCTGGGCACCTCAGAGGAGCTTGGTGTGAGCAGAGAAAGCTTGAAGTCTTGGTCCCAACTGGGGCCTTGGCAAATGTCCCCAGCCCAAGATAGGGGGACCTGGAAGGGAAGGCTTCAGGCATACTTGTTCTGGCTGAAGGAAGCTCCTGTCCCTCTCAAGTTATCACCCTGCTGCTCTGCTTTCAGAGCAGGTGAGAAACCAATTTTACAACCACCAAGTCCTGCAAAGAGCTCTTGCCATAGAGTGGGTAGGTTTGTGTCTTAACAGAACAGCTCCAATGTCAGTCATTTTAATCAAAGCAGCTGATTTGCAACACTTTTTTTTTTTTTTTTCCTGCGTGGCCCAGTGCAATTAAGAATCATCTTCACAGCAACAGCTCAGGCCTGTCTGAGCGCAAGCAGGGATGTTTTACACCTTGCCCTGTGTCCAGTCAACAAGCTGCGGGATCTAGTTTTGGCTGTAATCTTGACCACTTTATAATGAAGTGTTGAAGAGAGACTAATTTTGTAGCATGACCCAAAGGGGAAAGACTCAAAGGACCAGCACACGTGCAAAGCCAGAAGCAACCTCAGCTGCAGTGCTCATCGAGCAGGGATGGGGGTTTGTGGGTCCTCAGGATGTTGCTCTCCCCTACCTCACTCCAAGCCGCCCCTCCATAGGATGCCTTTAGGTTTCAGAGTTAAATGTGTGAGGCGATCCACAGCTCTATTTTTGCCTCAGGCTTCTTACAAGGATTTCTAGCTTGCGTTTGCATCCATGAAGTAGAAAGATATAATTTAACGACAGGTTAGCTTTTGTTCTCACCGTTGCCCGCAGGACTGTGGGAAGCTCAGGCAGAGCCCTCAGTTCAGCTGTGCCTCTCAGTGCTTTTGCTTTGCAGCTAAACCAATGACAATCACGCAGGGAAAGCAAACCCTTCTCTGCTTTCCCCCCAGCTCCATGAGATGGTCCACAGTGATGTTTGGGGTCCTGTGATATTGGGTGAGCAGCTGGTCCTCCTGCCCCCCACGGAGGAGCAGCAGCACCAAGGAGGAGAGAAGAAAGGTATGCTACTGCTCATGCTGTTTCTTGGGCTACTCCATGCTATTTCTTTATTTCTTCAGGGTTTGTCTCCTTATCTGTATTTCCGTCTCTTTGTCCAGTATAATTGAGACGTCCTCTTTAACCTGTGCTAAATGTTTCCGCTGCTGTTGCTGTGAGTCAGCCCAGAAGTGGTTGCATTTTGTGACTGGGAGAAGTGTTTTGTGCACTGATAGTGTTTTGCAGATGACTTTGTCCACCCTTCCCTCTTTCTGCCTTGAAGGTGGAGAGGAAGGTCTGTCTGGGCAGTGTGGGAAACCCAGTGGCGGAGACCAACTGCCCTCCTGAGCGTGCTCAGGTAGTTAGTTGTAAGTGTTGCTGTAGGAACAACCAGGAGGTGCAAGAAGTGGAGAAGTGCCTCCCCTCCTCCCTTGGCTTGGCCCAGCTCAGCACAGGTTGGTACAGAAAAGGTCAGGGGGTCTGGGGGGCAGGGGAATGAAGGTCCATGCCCAGCTGATAACTGATGCCTGCAAGCAGGTAGGACTGCTGCTGTGCCCTTTGGAGAGTGGGGCTGTGTCCTCCTCCCACCTCTTCAGGAGCTGCTTCCTTCAGCTTCCGAAGGAGCAGGAGGGGGGTGTGATTCCCTTCTGCTTTCAGCTACAGGGTTTGTGCCAGTTCCTTATAGCAAGAGATGTCCTAGGGAAACCTGTCAGCCCCATCTGCTCCTGGAGTTTTCTCTGACCTGGGGCTGAAGCAGGGGAGAGCATCCCAAACACTCCTCACCCTGGGGCTGCTGCAAGCCTACCCCATCCCCTTCACTCCTCCTTTCAATACAAGATTGTTTTTCTTCAGAGAAGCTAAAAACTTCTCTCTCCATCCCAAGGGAAGGCAGGAGAGACAGTTTGGATTTATGCTAAACAGCCAATTAGCTGTCACCCAGCTTTGAGCAAAGAAAGTGCGGCAGCCCTGCCTGGGTGAGGCTCCAAAGACAATTTGGGTGGATGAGAAGTGGTACCAATGTGCCTTGGAAAGGCTATCCTGGCTTTTGTGATGGTCTGAAGTGGCTTGGCCAGCACCTTCCTACTGCATGAATGCTGTGATGTTATGTTGCACGTGCTCAGCATCTCTCCAGCCACCTCTTGCTCGATGGGAGAGGGGGAAAACATGTTGGGGCAGAGAATATATTAGGCATGGCAGGTCCTTTCCATCCTGCCTGGCCAAAACTATAGGGATTTTTGTGCTGCAGGAAATACTGTTCTTCTCAGCTCTCCCTCCTACGCACTGTCCAGGGTTAGTTTCACTCCTTGGCAATTTACTTAATCTAGTTCTGACAGCGTGTGCGAGGGTCTGTTTGAACGAAGCATCACCTGGTAACATCTATACGGGGAACGTAATATTCCCCAAAGACTCAAAAATGCCGTGGTGCAGGTTGTGCACCTCTAGTTCGATTTAAACTGGAATCACAGAGCTGGAGGTCTGGCCTTCCTGCAACAACTGGCCAATGTCCAAGTCTGGAGTCCTGGCTCAGCAGTGCCAGCTGCGTGGACACAAGCAGGCACAGGATCTGTAGTAAGAGCCATGACTTCATCGTGCCACATTAATGCAAAAGTCCTTCCCAAAGCAAAAGTCATTCCCATGCAAAGTATTTCAGTAGTCAGGTTCTGTCCGCACGAGCTTGGAGGACAGCTGCACTCGGGCTGGTCTTGAAGACAGTGGGGCATGTCCCACACAGGTTATAAGTCCAGCTACGGGTTGCTTTTCTCTCCTTTTTGTGAGCTGACAGTAGTTCTAGCTCCACCTATTGTTACATAGTTAGATGTGGTTAAAATTCATATAAAACTCTAAGTGGATATTTATGAAACTTCTTGCATGTCTAACTAGGAACACTGCAGAAATCTGTAGTTATTAGTCTTTCCTGATAACCCAGGGAAGATGAATGCTGCTGAAGAGTGACTGCTGACTTTTTGGGAAAGCTTTTGCTCTTCAGGCTGAACTCTTATTTGCAGTCAGTTGTTTTTCAGTCCCATCAGTCGCTTCATTCCCCTCCTGGATCCTTTTTGTGGCTGCTCAGCTGTCACAGATGACGTGGTCACATGCTGTTGAATTTTGGGGATAGTGCTCTTAGACAAGCTACAAGCTCCTTCCTGGACTGTAACTCTTTCCCTGCCCCAGCCCCATTCTTGTTAAGCTCCTTCAGAAACCTCCCCCTGCCTTTTAGAGTGGGAAAGATGTCCCACGTGGGAAAAACGAAAAGCCTGAGCCTGCCTGGCCTTGAGGGTTGGCTCCCATGTGGTTTGTGGGAGCCCCAGTCCCTGGTGCAGAGCTGGGGGTGCATTTCCCACACCCCGTCCTGGGCTCCCTCATAACCCTCCTGGAGGGCAGATGCGCTATATAGGCAGACAGCTCTCTGCCTGTCAGCTATGCAGCATCCCACAAGCATCTCACTCCCCACTGAGAGCGTTTAATTACCTTTAATTACCCCTGACTTGTTTTTAATTGTTCCCCAATAACATCCTGATTAGGGAAGGAGGAGTGTATTCTATTACAGCTGCATCACCCTGAACTTTTCTCCCCCGAGTTCAGAAGAGATTAATTTTTCATGTAAAATTGTGTGGGTTTCTGTCTATCCTACCCAGCCAGTGGTTGCTGGGAGCATCTCTTCAGTGCAGTCACAGCCTCAGTAGGTTGGTGGTTATTCCAGTTCATGGGCAAACCAGAGACTGCAGAGAAGATAGAGATGGACTATCCACTGTGCTACACCAGGCTGGGGACAGCACTGGGACTATAACAGGATCTGTCACTCCTTAGCTCCATCCTTCCCAGACCCCTCTGGGTCCTCAGTCTAGGCCCTTCTACTCTCTCAGGCACTCTTCTCTACAGTTGTGGTTTTTCTCATTTCTCTGCATACCTTGACATAACAGGATGAAATTAAACTGCATCAAATTTCAGCTGTCAGGAAGGGGAAAAAAATCATAATAATGGCAAAGTCTGTTAGACCGTGGAATAATCTTTCAGGGGAAATGGTGGGAGATTTACTTCAGTCATGTACATCTGGGCTGGACAGAAACACTAGGAAAAAGAAATACTGGGAGAAATGCTGTAAATAGGAGAGGACTTGGGGGACAAGGGGGCTCTTGCATTGGAAGAAGTCTGACCTTAACTTGCTGCTTGTGTATCTTGAGATGTAAGGGCACACTTACAAGTGGGCAATCCACTTCTAATGAGGATCTATTCTGTAATGAGAATGTGAGATTTCTTAGACACTCGGGTACTACAGTGTTTAAAGAAAACCAAGCTGATTGGGTCTGTCAGCTTGCCTGCAAGTTAACTAGGCTTGGTAGTATTCAGCCTTTATTTTTATTGAAAATCAACAGTTAGAAATTGAAGCCTGTTTTTAGTTGCTGACATTTATTGCTGATATAATGTATAGTCGCTCTCTTCAAGCCATGCAAACACAGCTTTTGCATTGCTCCCTACGGAGCCTGTCCTTTGGATGCAGAGGTGGATTTAGCAGAGGCTGGAGGATTGTTAGCCTGGTACAGGGTGCATCCCACCCCCTCCTGTGTTTTCTCTGGAGTGCTTTTTCCTGGGTGTCCCTGCCCATGAGGTGACCAGTGAGACCAACTCGAGGACACAGGCCCTCTGTGGGGGGAAGACTGAGTGCTATATCAGCCTGGGGTCCACAGTCTGATCCCCAGGAACTGAGCTGGAGATGCTCCGGCAAGCTGAGCATTGCTGCCTTTGCTCTCCTTTCTCAGCAGGTTTCCTTCTCTTTGAAGGCGCATAGTGTATGATGTGGATGAATGTCTCTTGCCCAGCTCACACTGCTGGCTCTCTGCAGTCACTGAGTTTTACATCTCCTGGAAAAGAAACTCTTGGGGTGCCCCTCTGCAGCACGCTGGTGTGCTCCCATCTCCTGATGCTTTGTGGCAGGAATCTTGGAGCTGTGTCCACAGGAGGTGTCAAGAGCATTGCAACCAGGCTGGTGGGATGTTCTAGGTTAGCATCTAGGTTAGCTACATCTCCTTAGGACACTGCTCTCCACAGTGTAGATGTATTCAGAAAGACCTAGACTCATATCTGCGTATATGTGGACACAGTGTGCTATTCTTACACCAGGTGCTACTCTTCTACTATAGATTTTTCTCTTCATGACAGTTCAGTCACTCTAAGCCCAGTGCTAGCAAGAGAGAAATGGCTTCCCAAGCTTTCGGTCCTAGCCATGCCGGACCCATTTCTGAGCTGGGTACTTGACCCTGTGGACTGTGCCTGTGAGCTGAATGTGGAGGTTCACATCTGGTGCAGCACCTTCTAGCTAAGGATTTTCATGTGAAAAGGGCCAGAAGCAGACTACCTGCGAGCTCATCTCTTCTTGGAGGTTGTTGTGGTTTAAGTTCAACCAAAACCAGAGCAACATGAAGCCACTCGCTCACTCCTTGCTGTGGGATGGGGAGGAGAAAATATAACAAGCTCATGGGTTGAGACAAGCACTGGGAGGAATCACTCATCAGTTATGGTCATGGGCAAAAAACCAGACTCAACCTGGGGAAGAAACAAAATCCATTTAATTTACTACCAATCAAATCAAACCAAGGCTAATGAGAAGTAAACCCAAACCCTAGAACACCTT
>JANZLQ010000022.1:5602109-5619828 GCA_026212715.1 Elanus axillaris
AGCGGCGGGTCCGACTTGGAGCCGGGGAAGCTTCTAGCAGCTTCTCACAGGAGCCGGCCCTGCAGCCCCTGCCCTGCTACCAAAACCCCACCACACAAACCCAGAACAGAGGAACATGTTGTATGTAAAGTGTCTTGCTTGTCTCTGCTGTGAGATGGGCACACGCAAGAAAGTGGGTGCTGTGCAGGGAGAGGGTCTCCTCCTTGCTGAGACCGCGTGCATAGTTCAAGCAGGCAGGAGGGATCCTCCAAGGGGCAGAGGTGTTTGTGGCTTTTTCAGAAAGGTAAAGTCCACTCCTTTGGACTACAAATGCACAGTAAAGAGTGGGAAGAAGATGCTGACGTGCACAGGGCAGAAAAGGGCTTGTGGCACAGGCAAGCTTCCTGCTTGCAGCTCTTCTTTCCCTCCATGCTGGGCATGATTCAGACCCAACTAAACACAGCTGCAGAACAGGCCGACAAATTTGCTGCAGTTAAGCCCCCTACTGCACTAATAATCCTATTAGTTTCCCAGATTTAGTGTTTTGCATCTGGGTGTTTATCAGGATTTAATGGCTATTGAATTGTTAATATTTAAACATCAGCACGTGTTGCCTTTTCAGCAGTTTGCTCTCCGGAGTGGAGATGCCCTGGGACTTGCTGCTGGTTTGACTCCAGGACCTTAAAATACCGGGGTGGTTCCCAAGACTTAGCAGCCAGACATAGGGATCTGTGTAGAGCTGTTGGGTTTAATCCTGGCTCTGATCGCTGGGCTAGGGATGGATGTGGGGGTCTCTAGGCTCATTCTGCCCTTGGGAACACCTCCACAGCTGTCCTTGGACTGCCCTCAGGCCAGGCCATGGCATTTGGAAGAAGGTCCCCTTTGATCTCCAGGTTTCCTATTGCTCTCCCTCTCTCCTCCAGACACATCTCTTTGGTGCTGCTGTTGCTGTAGCAGGGCTGCGGAGAAAAGGATTTCAGGCTTCAGTGCCTGTCAAACTGGGATGCTTTAGAGATGAGAAAGCTGGAAGAAATCCCTCCTTGCCAGATTATGCTGTTTCCTGACCAAGTAAGTTCACAGCAAAGCAAACGCTGGGTGTTTATCAGAGGTGCTGGTGTCACTCTCCCCTCCTGCACCTCCACCTCCTTCTGCACAGACTCACACGGTGTCACTCCTAGTTTACGCCAGTGCTAAGCCTGTGCTCAGACCTCCTGCACCCCCAGCATTGATCCTGAACACAAAGCTGCTTAAACTTAAGAGGCATGCACATGCCAATGGGAGAGACTCCCTGCTGGCCCACACCTGGCCAGTGCAGAGGGAGAGGAACAGGTATTCAGCAAAAGTAGTGTGAAATCCACTTACAGGAAGGGCGATTAGTGTTAATAGCACCTGAAATCGATAGAAGCACCAACAGATCCATTTTTAACAAGCTGCCCAGGGAAGGTGAATGCAACATCCAGAGATTAATAAAGCAGGTAAGTGTGCTCTTCAGAGAAGTGACAGTGGAAGTTGCATTAACAGAAGAGCTGGTACAAGGACAATTTGGGCAGGGGAGAGAGCTTCCCGGCTGAAAAAGGGGGGTGAAGCAGAGTTCAGCAAACTTTCTAGAGATACCTAAGCTTAGGAGTGGAAAAACCTGATCAATATTCTTAGGGGAAAGCTTGTGAGCACTTGAGCTATGAGAAATTTTTTAGCAGTTTAAAGGTGATAGGAATTACGAGAGTACATCTTACAGCAAGGCTGAGTATTGTGGCTTTGTCCAGCTTGAGCAAGGCATGGAGCAGGTGGATGTTGGGATGTCAGTTGATGGCTGTCCAGCAAGAACATCTCAGTTCTGATATGTGTTGATGTCCCCAGGGCAGGCAGGCTCGTCCCTAGATTTTAGGGCATTCAGGAGCCACATCACTGCATCCAAACTCCTGCTCGGAGTGAAGGACCTCAGTGTGTAGGACATGATGTAGATGAAAGCATAACATGGAGACAAAAGCCAGGAGGCACAGACCTCTCTGGAGAAATGGTTGTTGATTGGTGTGGCTTCAAGACAGCAAGGCAATTCTGCTGTCAGCTTCGTGCCCTTGGGAACGCTCTTATCTCTGTGGTTTTCATGTGTTGGTGTCATCAGGCTTGTAGGAGAGAGAGCTGATTTGATTAAGAAGCAGCTCATCTCTTAGCCTCCTCTTGGCAGGTTCTGAACAAATCAGGAGCTCAAATCAGGTTTATCTGGCAGCATGGTTACAGAAAGTATTCTCCTTCATAAGAGACTACATTTGGCCTTTTAGCCTTTCCTCCTCTTTTTCCATTTTCTTTTCCTTTCTTAATACTGATTATCTAACTTTTCTTGGGACTGATATTTAACATGTCACTTACCCCCACCAAGGGAGAGTGAATTTTCCTTCCAACTCCATTAAAAAGCTTGTAATAAAATCTGAAAAGGTTGGATGATAGGGCTAGATAGTAGCATTAAATTAATTAGATATGGGAAGATGAGTCTAGGGGGTTTTTAATGCGGTTTAGTTTTATGGATTGTTATTGCCAGGCTCTTCTCATTGATCAGAAGAGATGCCCTTCAATGTGTGCTCTGGAGGGACTGACACCACGCAATGCACTGCCCTGAAACCAGGATGCTCACAATGGCTGGCGTTTTCTGGCACTGCCTAATAAATACATGAAGGAGCAGAGTTAGTGGATCTATGAATGTTAAACAATTGTGTCTTCTGTTGTGTTTGAAGATGGTGAGTGATTAAAATGAAATTCCTGGTACTGGAAACCAAAACAGAGACATTTGTAGGTGTGAAAACACTGGACTTGGGAGACAGCAAGACAGCGAAAGAAAGGAAGTAACAAATCCTAGCATCTTATATGGACCTTAAACCCATGAGTAAGAGGATAATATGTCCTGGAAAGCTACCAGAAATGAGTTAAGCAAAAGACCAGCATAAAAGACATGGCTTCAAGAGAGCTTTGCCTGATCTTTCCTCAGCTGAGAGTGGGACCCAGCAGAGTTGCCAATGCTACAGCCATTTATGTGGGGTGTGGGGTGTTCTGGCCTGCTGACATCTGCTGTGCAGGCTGGTGGCTCTGGTGGCTGCTTGAGCAACAATCAGTCTTACTGGGAAAAAGCCAAGCTGCTGCATTGGACATAATCAGAAATCCATGGATGTGGATAATAAGTGCAAAACTGCTTCTGGGCGGGTTCTGCTGCTCTGATGTTGTGCAGTGCCTTATTTCCCCAGCAGCTCCATGGGTTGCTTCTGATCATGCACTGAGGGAATCTGATCCCCCTGCCCAGGACCTTCCTGGCATCTTCCCTCCAGCTGATCCACTTAATGCTCCCAAAGACTTGTTTCAGGCAATAGGAATTGAGAGAGAGACAGGCAGAGCTGCTATGTCCCTTGGCTGCAGCTGCCAAGGCAGGTATGCAGGAAATAGGACACACACACACCCCTTTTGTGAAGAGACAAACCCTTTTGCTCTGCACCATTGTTACGGGAGGTCAGAGAAGCTGAGAGACAAGCTCTTCTGCTGATTTGTGCTCTCAGAATAACTTCAGTGCTGACCACTTTCATCTTGCAGAAACACATCCAGCTAAGGTCACTTTCCATTCTCCAGTGCAAGCACACATGTTGCCAAAGGGGCTCCTCCTACCTGCAAATGTTTTATAATTATTCAAGGTGTATATGCACAGAGAGGCACAGTATACGCAACCTTTAGCAGCCTGTATGCAAAACCGTTTCCTCTGTTTTGTTGACTCAAGGCAGTCACAGGATGGATTCAGACCACTTGAGGAGTCTCATGCTGGGCCCCACTGGAGATATTACTATATTGTAAAAAAACTCTGTGCTGGGAAGCCTTTCTCAGCAGCCTTGGTGTAATGGCCAAGGGAGGATAAACATCTCCTTCAGCCTTTCAAATGGTGCCTCTAGATCAGGGTAGAACCATGTTTGAGTTCAGAGGTCTTGGCATTCCTCTGCCTGTCTGGGTGTTCTATTACTGAGGTTTCAGGCTTTCTTATTCAGCAGCTTTAACCAAATTTGCTTAGAAAATTAGAAAATTGCTGTGTATATATCCAACCCACTTCTCTTGTCAATTCTTATTTAGTGCCAGACATCACAGGGGTATTTAGGTAAGAGCAACTGGTAATTATCCTCTGAGACACCTGGGTCCCAAAGGCAACCTTGAAAGGAATTGTTTTGTTGCCGTGGGGAAGGGGGGTTGGTGAATCCTATTGCATGGGGGTTGGAGTAGACAATTCGGAAAGGAATAGCAGAAAGAGGAGCCACAGCCACATAGGTGTAAGTTGCCCAAGCCAGAGGAGATGCTGCACATTGCAAACAGTCTGCCTGTTTTCTCCAGGTAGCTTGTAAAACTGGGGGGTGCTTGTTTTAAGATTGTGTGAATGTCAAGGTACCATCTATTTCTGAAGAAACCACTTCTAATAGTCAACAGCTCTGGGGCACAATGTTTAGATGTTGTCTGGTGCCTTTTTGGGGTCTGCCACAGACCTGGACCCCAAAACAAGGGACTGAAGTCTCCCAGTTGCACATCCTTCATGCACATGCCATGGGAGCTCCAGCTGCTCCAGCCCAAACCTCTTTGGAGTAACCTGGCAGGGAAGGGAGGAACAGGTTGCTGCAAAGGAATGTCATCAGCTTTATTATTTTATATTCAGAGCACTTTAGAATTACAAATGCCTAAAGCCAGCAGGAGTCCTGAGCTCACCCAGGCTCCGATGTCTGTGGTTTTCTGGCAGTTTGGCAGATGGGGGAGGTCAGTGTGTTAGGACAGAGCTGGCCCTGAAACAGCGACTGCCTCTATCTCCACAGTTCTCTAACTTCTGTAGGAGTTTTGTACGGATGAAACTTCAGGGACATACAGCTTCTGCCCACAGCAATAAATGCAGCCACAGGTGTGTTTGGCTCAGGGAAACACAAGTTTGTTCAAACCCTTGTTTTTGCTTTTTTTGGGTGATCCTGTATAGGGCAGCCCCAAGAAACCTCATTTCCTCTCCATGGCCATGCTGGCCAGCTGTACTGTGCACTGTACAGGGACTGGGACTGACTTCTCTCAGCTGCTCCCAGGGGTGGCTGGAAAGGCAATTGCTGCTCTTGAGTGGAGGAAATTGGAGAAAATAATTTGAAATATCCTTGTGCTATGTATGCTGTATTTTGAGGAGCAGGCAATAACCCTGCATCCCCAAATGAAATATTGAATTTTAAGGGAGATGCAAACAAGTACAAATGAAAAATGTCTCTGATCATAAAGAAAGCATTTGCTAAAATTAAAATGGAATGCATTACTGTCCAGACTGGAGACAGAAATGTCAGCAGAGCTATGAAAGGGGAGGCTGACTACTTAGGTGACCAGATACATTTATTGTTTTCTTTCCATTAATGCCAGTGGCAGTATTAGAGAAAAAAAAATCAAATTACCTGACAACACTTTAGAAATGAATTAAGTCTAGTCCTTGCAGAAGTCTCCTTAGCTTCTGTCTCAGCAGGAATGGAGACTTGAATGGACTCACTTCCAGAGGGACAGGGGTGGGGAAAGAGGAATTAATTTTGCTGAGCAGAAATAATATCGATAATGTCATAATAATCATTAAAAGGACAAGTGAAATTGGTCTGGCCTTTGAAGCAATCAATATGGCCCATTATGCAGTTGAATTGGCATTTGATGGGAATGGCTCATTATTGTATTGGATGTGTCTGTGTTTCACATCATCAACTAATTTAGAGCCAGCAGTGTATTAATATCAGGCCACGTGCATTTGCAGGGAGTTTGTGGCAGGTTTGTGTTTAGGAAAGTGTTTGTGTGGCTGATCTGAATGCACGTGTGCTTGAGCATCACGTAGGATTCATTTGAATACCTCTCTCTGCACTGGTGGAGACTGACCAAACTGACCTCATCCAGAACCTGTTGAAGTTAATGAAAAGCATCCAATGACTCTAATGGGCTTTGGGCCAGGGCTGATGTGTAGACAAGCATACTGCTCAGCGATATAAGCACCATCTGTAGGTATGTAGATACTTGCTGTGCTGTCATTGGCTGGGGCAGATGCTCTTGTGAAAGTTCAGGCCCAGCCAGATTGCAGAAAACTTGTTTTGGGGGAATTGCCAGCCTTGTTATACACCACCACAGAGCTCAGCTACTGGGAAAGAGGGTGGAGAAGGCTCTGAAAATGTAGTATTTCCTGCATGCATCATATGGGCACAGGTCCTGCAGCTCTCCATCATAGTATATCTGTGAAGTTGGAAAATTGACACCAAAATGCATTTGTTTTTGTAAAAGCTCCATGACAGATTTCTAGGTTGCAGCATCTAAGGGTGGGGCTGTAAGCCCTGAAACACCCATCTTCCAGATGGTTTACCCGAATAAGGACTTGCTTCCTTTTGCAGATTTGTGTCCTCTCTCTTCCAATGGGATACTCCAGCCAGAGCTGCAGAAGGACTCAGGGATGACAAAAGCGATGCTGAAACATCTGGCCTTGCTGGTGAAGGCTGCTCCCAGGTGAAAGCACCCCATGTCTTGGTGCATGTCTCCCACCTGTGGGATGCAGTAACTCTGCTGTCCTGGCTCACCATAGTGGAGAGCTGAATTTGCTAAGCACTGAAAGAGCTCAGCCCAGGCAGCTGTTTAGAGGCACCAAACTTCCCTTAAATTGTGGATCGGGATTTCAAGTGCCATCTTGTTTGGAGATAGGCTGTGGATTGCACTTTGGCATGACAAGATGTGCAGTTGCGAATGTGGTTGCAAAAAACTATCACTTCCCGCTGCCCTTTCTGCTGCTTGGGTGGAGTGTCCTGCCCTGGCATGGCTGGGGCTCAGTGGGCTTGTAATGAGGTGCTGGAGGACTTAGTCCTGATACAGCTGGAGGAGTGCTCGTGAAATTGGTTGCAGCAGCAAAGCTTTACAGCACAGCCTCAGTCAGAAAGGCAGGAATGAACACCTCAGGACTTTCTGAACCTCTCGAGGAGCTGGATTTGCAATAGAGCCCTGACCATTGCCACAGCATGGCACTCTTCTGTCGGTCACGAGACAGTTAATTTCGATTTTTCTCCAAGCAGGGGAAGGCACAGAGGTAAAAAAATCTCAGTGATTTCAGTCAATTAAACTAAAGCCTACTGGGTCTGTTGCTTTTGGATTTTATTTATTTTATTTTATATTTTTGTAAATGAGTCTTCCAGGGTCTTCGAGCACTTACCATGGGGAGTGACAATCACAATCCGCTGCCTCGCCTCTCCCCATGCTGCCTCTCCACAGGAGCTCAAGAAATCTTAACATCCCATCAAAAGCTAATTACATTCTGACACACCAATTGGAGACATCGAGGGATGGGGGGAGAGAGCAGCTTACATAATGGTTTTAAAATTACACGGAGCATGCTGAATATTTGGTGCTATGAAGCACCAATAGTTCAGAGCAGCAGAGGGAGAAGGGTAATGGGAAGGAGTTATAACAGGATTTGTACTTGAAACCCACTTCAGGATGCAGGTGCAAGACCTGATCCTGCACCTTGTCTTTGCTTTCAAACACTGCAGCTTTTTTTTGAAGGGAAAGATGCCCCCAGCTTTCCCCCTCTTGGGTCTCTTTCTACCCATGGGATCAAGGCATCAGTAGAGCAAAGGGGGCAGTTGTCTCCTTGTCCTTTGGGAACCCTTTCCAGATCCCAATAAACAGAGAGAACCCTTGTCCTGCCTGCAACCCCAGAAGGAGAGGGGAGAGCTGTGGGTAAGGTGCGATGAGGAGTCTAAGAGTAACTGGGCAGAAGCATCTGTCATGGGCTGTTCACTGCAAAGCTGCAAATGGGTAAGGGCTGGAAGAGACTTTTTGGGAAGTGCTGCTGTGTAGCAATCCCCTTCTTGTGTCCTTCCCAAGGCATTTGCTGTTGGCTGCTCCTGAGGGCAGGACACTGGTTGAGATGGAATGTGTGCACTTGAGCATGGAGCTGGAGGTTATGACAGTGAGATGGAGGAAGATTGAATTGCCTTGGATTTTTCTGGCCTTTTTCTGGTCCTCAGTGCTATGACCCCAGCCTGTTTCAGCCCTAAAACCTGCTGAGGGGTGACAGGCTCCCACCAGCTGGAGACTTTGCATGTCAGCAGCTCTCTAGAGCCTCTGGGAAAGTGAGACCTACCAAGCAAGCCTCTGAAAAAAATATTTGGCTCCTTGTCCTGAAACTAGTGGGGAATCCCCACTTTTGGCTCTTTGAGGATATGCATTGCAGCCACAGATGCCCATCGTGCAGTGGGAGAGTAGTGGTGCATGATCCAGCAGAGTGGGCTGTGGGGCTGCAGCCGTCACCCCACCTCGTCCTGGAGAAGCTGCTCTTTTCTGAATCAACTCGACCAGCTGCCCTGCTACCAAAGTAATTCTTTCTTAATGTTATTGGCTGGGCTCAGAAGCATGGCAGGAGGGCTGTGGCTGACCAGGCAGCAAATTAACTGGAATTTCATTATCTAATAATTTATATGATGCCTATGTATTTTGGCAAGACACCTTCATTAATAGAAGATGCCCTCTGTCCACTGACTATTTACATTACTGGTTTCCCAGGGACCCCACGTGATGCTTCCTTTTTAGTGACCTTCATGAAAGAGAGAATAATGCTCCTCATTTCCCTTGATTTTTATAATGAATTTTTTCCCTTCTGCTTTGCAAGGATTTATTCCTCCAGATTTAAAACACTACAGGCTTAAATTTCCCTCTATACTGATGTAAACCGGGATGCACTCCCCGTGTGTGACTTGCATTACAAAAGCTGCTGGGCAGCCCATGAAAGATGCTTGTGTGGCCCTGTCTCTTGGGTTTGGTAGACAGACTTGTCCAGACCGCAGGACGAGAGCATGGTGTTGGTGGGTAAGTGCCAGCACGCACGTATAAATGCCAACCAGGAACAATGGTCAACATTTCAGCTTCTTGTGTAGAAGCCTTCAGAGATGCTGCCGGGTCCCCCGACTGTAGGTGTGGTGCCACTGCCACTTTGCCACCTCTCCCTCATTCCAGCATGTGGCTTCACTCAGGGCAGTGCAAGACATAGCAGGATGTCACCTGCCATGTCCTGGGAGGAGGGTGGCATGTGGCAAGCTCTAGTGAGGACAAAGGCATTCTTGTGTGACTTCAGCATGTTGTCCCCCCAGATCTCTGATGCTCTGCTTTTGCTGTCAGCCAGCCAGCCTGCTGGACTCTTCTGCAGTTCTATCTGTCCTTCTGTGGGGACAGTGGCAGTAGCAGAGAGACCTGCTGGCTCCTCAGGATGCTTGAGACTAAGCTTCTTTGAGGTTTTTCTTAGCTGAAGAAAACAAAGACTCATTAAATCCATCTCCGAGCTCCGGTGACGCGGAGAGGTGACATCAGTGATGTGACTCACAAAACACCAGCAGAAGAGCAGCATCCGGGAGGGCAGGTTGGTGCTTTGTGCTGCCAGGAGAGGAGAGGAGGGAGGGGGCACCCTGCAGCCCTGCGTGGGTGTCTGGAGGCAGGGGCTGTGCCAGGCGTGCAGACACTTATTCCCTCCTCTTTGGTGCCCTGCTCCCACCTGAGCAGCCTGGGGAAAAGCTCTGCTGTGGGTGCGGGAGCTGGTGGGGGCCCTCCTGGAGCCCCGGGGGCCACGGGGGCTGGAAGCCCATCTTGCCACCATGTTTTCGCTGCACTGCGAACACAGCAAGCTTGGGTCCATCTCCAGGTGCCAAAACTTCCCAGATCTGCTGCCATCCCTCCTCCTGAGCGCGGCGGGGATGGCAGTGCTGGCTCTGGGTATTAGCAATGGCTCCCCTTACCCAAGGGAAATGGCCAGCCCAGCCTGGAGAGAGCTTCCTGGCAAAGTAAGTTTGTGGATTTACAACCTTTATGGCATGGATCATACCTCAGGCACCCATGGACAGTATGATCCAAGCTCTCTGTGCCTTGGGGACCTCCAGGCTGCCTGGTGGCTGTTGTGTCCACAGTGGGTCATTTGTAGGTAGGGGCTAAACTTCTCCATGGTTTCCATGGTGTGCAACAGACACGGGCACCAATTTTTGCCCAAGCTTGGTTGGGAATTAATCAGCTGTCATTCGTGAAGGGCAAAGCCTCCATGGAGTGACAGGCAGGGACAAGCTGTTCCCCTTCCCATCCTCCCCCTCTGATTGATTCGCAGAGCAGTATCAGCAAGTTGAGTATCTCCATTTCCTAGTGCTCAAGGGCTGCAGTGAAAACCTCTCCTGGGGAGATAATGGTGCTCCAGAGCACCACAGCGTCAGTGGTGCCAACTGGCACAGGACATGGTAATGAGGGCTGGAAAGCCAGCTAAGCTGCCACAGCTGGAACATGCCACGGCTTCGTCTTGCTGCCGAAGCTCTTCTCGCCCCATCAGAAGGACCCTCCTGGTCCCAGGAGGACTGTGTCTTTGAGGGATGAAGCATCTTGGCCTCTGGCACAACAGGATGCATCTCCCAGCTTCAAGCATGCACTTTCTTTTAATTAGAGCTGAGAGGACTGAAGGTGGTGAAGGGTGGAGGGGGGGAAGCAGCAAAGTTTGACTCATGGTCTCTGTTTCAGAAGATGGTGGTGGTGAGTCGGGGCTGGGAAGGTTATTGTCCAGGTTCTGTCTGATCTCCCTTGCTGTTTTAGCCTCTTTGAAGGACATAATATCCTATAGAGCTTCAGTCAAAAAATGCTGTGATGACTGATTGTGTTACCTGGGTACTGCCTGTGCCAGCATCACTACTTCAGCTCAGGGCTGTGGGTAATGCCCAGACAGAGCTCCTCTGCCCTGTGCCCCAGGGGTGCCCAGCACTGGTGCCTGGCTAGTTTTGCTGGGTAAATAAATTGTAAATTATGGCTCAGCCTGGCCTTTTGCAGTAGTACAAACTACACAGAGTAAAAGGAGGATAGGGACTTTGTCTTGGGTCAGTAATAATTAGGATCTATATTTATTAGTCTCACATGCTCGATGGGTCACTGGCTCTGTTCTGGTGCACTCTGCTTTTCTGAAACACCAGTCACTTTTAATTATTTAACACCAACAAAAGGAGAGGATTAAACTGAAGCTGAAACCCAGCAATGCATAAACCTACAGTTTCCTTGAGCAGCAGGAGAACCCTTTGATGTCTCTGAAAGGGCCATTATGGGCATCTGGCTGCCCCAGGTCCCAGCCTGGGTACCCCCTAATAATGCTCTTTCTGCCCCCACCATTCTCTGCCACACAGTGGGAGCTGGTGGGTACTACCCAGACACAAGGTGGGCGAATTTGTTTGGTCCTGCTCTCACAGAAAGCTTGTCTGTATCCTCCTCCACCCCCTTGTAGATAGAGACACTCCTGCAGAGTGGAGGAGAAGATAAATGCTGACTTTCTAATCTTAAGCAAGTGGAGACAGACTGAAAAGGTGCTAAAGAAATGGATTGAAAAGGACATAGTGGAAAGGATGAATGGGTGGTTGGAGTTTGGTGGTGGGAGCAGTGGCCAGTAATGCATGGGGATGGAGGGATGGGTGGATGGAGGGGGAGGAGATGATGGTACCAGGACACTGGTCTTCGTCCTGGGGAATGATTCCTCTGTGGTCCCTGATCTGGGTGCATGCAGGGCCTAGGGATTTTAATGCCAGGGAGCTGGTGCGGGAGCTGGCTGGTCTCACTTGCTGGTGGGTGCTTGCTGCTCATGCTGCCCCATGGAGCCTGCCTGCGAACCTGCTGCTGGCAGCCTGGGTGCCAAATGGTTTTTTCATCTACTGACAGCCATCCCAGAAGTGTGTGGCACTTTATACTGGGCACTGCAGGAGGGGCTTGGGCACACAACATGCTCATTTACATTCTCTGGCTAATTAAAACCACTAGGGCTTCTTTGTAGTGTGCAAAGCCCTGGAATGGCTCCAGGGCTCCTGGTCATGATCTGTGGGCCTGGGCTGGGACACAATGCTGGTGCAGGGTGGTTGTGGACAGGGACAAAAGGACTCTTTAAGAGAAGAGCTTTGTTGGTGCCTGCAGCAGAACACAGACCCTGCAAACAACCGCCCTCCTGCTCTGCCTCTGAGCAAGATTCATTTATCTGGCTGTGGCAGAGAGGCTCTCCCTACCTGTCTCCTCTCTCCCTGCATCTGTGTGCCTTGAATATTGATGGACACCATCTCTCCCTGCTGCAGGATGCCTAGAGTCAGCTGACACCAGGAGGATTTGCAAACACATCGAGCGAAGCCAGGAGACACACAAGTATCTCCTGCCATGAGATGGGAAGATTTGTCCTCTGGGGCCCGGTGGAGAGGGCGAGAGATGTGTTTTTCCTGCTTTCCTGTAGCAGACGGGCTGTATCATAGGACACATCAGACCCATGGCTCTGGTGGGGATGTTGCCTGCAGACAGTGCCAGCGCTGGATGTGCAGAGGTCAGGGAATGAGCAGGGAGCTGCATGCCTGGGGTCTGCTCTGAGTTTGGCTCCCGGTGTCACCATGAGCATCAGTTTAGGGTCTGTCTGCATCATGGACTTCAACCTCATGTTGAGGTATTAGCTTTTGGCAGCAGTGTGACCACGTTGGCATGGTGCTGTGGCTGGGTTAAGGAGTCCTGTGTCTCAAACAAGCCCACAGCACCCTGCCCGTGATGGTGGTGGCTTCTCTTTCTGGCTCTAGCCCTGGTGACCACACAGAGCAGCACAGTGTGGGTCCTCCTGGTTTGAAAGGGCTTTATACATCCTCAGTGTCAATAGGAGTTAGATGTAAAAAAATCTGGGCTTCATCTCATTGTGCCTAAGCTTTCCTGTCTGTCCCTGAGCTTCTCACCATCATGTCACCTGCCCTGAATGAGGAAACCGAGGCATCAGGTCCTATCCATTATTTTTGTTGAAAAAACCCCCAACATCACAACCCCCTACAAACACAAACAAAAAACTCCAACTAAGGGATAACCACCTTTGCATCAGCCAACTGCATTTTTCCAGGCAGCTATGTAATCCCAGACGATGCCCCATCTCTGCTGCACTCCAGGCACCTGGGAGTAGCCTGTGCTAATGACACAAAAGCATGGTTGTGCTTTCAGGCACCAAACATGGTATCTTGGGTTTAATTTCTTTTTCTCTTTGAGGTTTCTATTTGTTTGGCTTAAGCGTAAAGGAGTAGATAGTGTTTGATGCTCAGTGACATGGCTGGGGGACTTGAACCTGGTTTGGGATTTTCCAAGACACCAGGATGGGAGGGTGGTGGGCAGGAAAAGCTGCCCTGTACCAGAAATGAGTCATTCTGAACCACAGGGATGCATCTTTTAAAGAGAGTGAGATTGAAACTATAAACCACGGATGTGTCCTGATCCTTTGCTAAAATACGGGATGATCAGGTCTGTGCATCAGCTGTGGGATCTGCCTGCCTCCGCAGCACCGCTGCCGGAGCTGGAGGCACAGCATTCCTTGTGGGATGCTGGCTCTTGGTTTGGAAGTGTACAAGGAACTCTTGCATCTGAGGGGAACAGGTTACTAATTGCTGGCAATGTTCCTGCAGCCCCGCTGCAAGGCGGTGGAGTGGGTGGAAGCGAGGCACCAAAGGAGGGATTTAAAGAGGAAAGTGTCTGAAGATTTCAGCTGTACAGGAAGCTCTTTCCAGCTCACTTCGGCAATTATCTGAGGCACTGCAGAAGTAAAGCTTGCTGGTCTGCAATTGTGTTTCCTCTGTGTGAAATTCTTCTCTCTGTGGTGGTAGAACTTTTAACTAGAGGGTTTTAGCAGCAAGGAAAGATCCTGATTTTTGCAGGTATCAGGTTTGCATTTATGAAACATTGTCACTTGTTGGGAAATTATTTTGTCAACTGTGTAAACGCATAGGTGTAGGATGGTGACAGGAATTAACCTAAATGCAAATGCAGGGATATGATGCGGGGAAAGCAGATGCTGAATCAGAGAAGTGACCAAAGAAGTTAATATCCTCCCCAAGGTAGAACTGGAAATAGGGATACGACATTTACCTTTTGCTACTGACCTAAAACATTTCAAAGAACATAGAGTCAGATCCCCAGATTTGTAGTTTTTTTACTGTCATGAGAGTCTGGCTGGCCTGCCCAACATGGGCTGATTTTCATGAGAAGGTGAAGGGGGGAACTGCAAGCAATTTTCTCTCCAAGTTATGTGTTGCAAATTACTGACAATCAGCACAGAAAGTTTTGCAGCAGAATTGATGATGATGTGAGCCTCAGAACTGGAACCCTACCGGTGATTTGGAGAGACCTGGAAATTGCTTATGATCTCTTGGTGTCAGGTGTCTCATTTACAATAAATAAATACAGAAAATACACCCCAGACAATTGCTGTCAGATACTTGGCATCATCAGCCAGAGCGCTCCCTTGGAATTTGGTATTTTAGGTCAGCTGGCTTTAACTTATTGGAAACTGCAGGCAGATAAATATCAAGGACTTTCTGAGTCAGAGCTGCAGTATACTGAAGACATTCAGTTGTTCATATGGGGTTTGGGTCAGTCTGTAAATGAATAAATGAAGTGCAGAATTGAGCAAAAGCCACTTTCAAAATTTCCCATGAAATTAAAAAGCAAACCTTCAGTTGTTTCCTTTCACTTCCCATGAATATCAAAGGCAGTGAGCTATACTGGTGAGCCTGGCGGTGGGTTCAGAGAGCCTGTATGGCACTGTGCAGAGTGTTCCTGGAAAGGGCAGGGCTCATTTGCAGCAGTTGAAATGGAAATGTAGAAATCCCGCTTTGTTCCGTTTGTCCTGCAGGGCTGGAGATGAAACATGCTGGCAGAAGTGCTGCTGGAAGCGCCGATGCGATATATCATTGCATCTCAGCAATTTCAACCCCCATTAATGTGTAAACATGAGTATTCATGGTGGAAACCTGATTTGCAGAACTCTGCTCATCTAATGGAAGAGAAAATGGGACCGTCCAGCCTCTCTGCTCTGCCACAGCTAATCAGCATAGCTCAAAATCTAGAGCCCAAATCCTTGTGATGAAAGGCTTGTGGACGGCCTGTCGCCTCGGAACCAAAGCTCCTGCTGGTGCTAATTCCACTGACGTCAGCGCCGACATCCCCAGCAGAGAATTTTCTCCCCAGAATTATTCCAAGCAATTGTTTCGTGAATAATTCTGGAGAATGAAAATGCAGAGGGGAGGAATTGGAAAGTTGTTCACTGTCAATTCACAAAAGGGAGGAATGGAGGAATTTATCATGTCAATGGTTTGCCTATGAATTATTCACTCACTTCACAAACACACACACACACACAAAAAATTCCCTTTCTCCCCCCCCATCAAGATGAGGTTTGCCAGCCTTGTTGTAATGTGTTTTTGAAGTGCTGGTTGCTGGTAATACCCCCCATCGGCTCCCACATGTTGAATTACACATTGTACACATGACACGAGTGCCGCTGCTTGAGGGGAGGTCGTCCCCAAAGCAGCGAGGGGAAGTAAAACAGCAGTGCTAAATCCAGGAATGATGCCAGCGAAGCTATAAACAAGTGGAAAGGCTATTAACAGCGTATAACCTGATGCTGCTGTACCAATAATGGGAGGAGACTATGCATCAGCAAGGGACATTAGAGCAATGTTTTACTGTCTCCATGCTCCTAAGCATCCATTTGGCAGCAGGAAGGGCAATGCCATTGAAAGGGGGTTGACGGAGGGAGGTAGAAGAAATATGCTGCTGCGGAAGATGGAAGGTGAAGGGAGAGTGGGATGGGAAAGGACAAATAGTTGTTTTCAGTTGCTGTCTTTATGGTGTGCATGCTCAAACAGAGAACCTTAACCAGACACTGGGCAGAGATGAGCTGAGCTTATGGACCACTCTCTTTGAGAAGTGGAAAGGGCAGCACTAACCTGATGCACATCAGTGCTAAACCTGCAGTTAACTGCATGATTCTGATCTTGCTTGAGGCTGAGAGCCTGGAGCACTTTGCTCCCAAACTGGGGCTGGGAAAGTAATCTAGGGAGGGGATAAATGGTCAGAGGAGCATGTGTTTATTTCTCTTTCACTATTTAAACTGGCATTGATTTAGCTAAAGATGCTATTTAATACCCCGTTTAAGTTACCATAGTAAGAAATGTCTGCACAAGTGCTTTCAGGGCGTTCACTGAATTGGTTTGAAACCTCAACTAGAAAGTGGTAACATTTACTGGAAGAGGCAAGATCTTACTCTCATTTTCATAAAATAATAGCACTAAAATTCAGTCAATTTCTTAAGAAGCTAAGTTTATAATGCTAAGCTGAGCTTTCTTTTCACTAAAGAAAGACACACATTTTGGACTAAGAAATGAGACTAGAAAAAATAATACAACAGAAGTGGGTTATCATCTATCACCTGCATTACATTTGTACTCACACCTTTCTTAAGATCTTCTCAGATCTCACAGGTCTCTGTACAAGCATGGAGTGAGATGTTGCTCCTAGCTCACAGCCCCTACAGAGGAAAACTGAACAAGTGCAAAGGGACAGGACCAAGAAGCAACTCTGACAATGTTTTTACAGTGCTTTGCATTTTTTTCTCATGCCCAGGCTGCGGAGGAGATGCTTCCCTGCATGAAGAGCAGAGGTGGCTCCGGTGCTGGGATTCCTCCTGCTGAGTAAGTAAAGAGAAACACAATCGCACCCATCATTAATTCAGAGAGCCAGGGGAGTGCTGCGTGTTGTTTTTGTAAATGCAGTAGACTCTCCTACGTGGTAACAAATCGTGGGAGAGGTGTTGTATTGCTCCTCAATGACTCTGGCTGTTGCTGGATGGATATGGTGGTTCACAGTGGGGAAAAATGTTCCCAGGGAAGTGTTGCTTGTAAGCAGCTATTGATCTCATGAGATACTGCAGAAAACATGTACCTGAGGTACTGCATTCATTTCTGGTTTCTCTTTTGGTGTTGCCTTGCATGCCCATGGTTCAGTGGAAGGATCCTGTGTGTGTGGGGAGTAAACACTCGGCAATAAGGTTCATTAGGGTTGTCATCCTTGGGGAGACAACTGAGGAGGCTCAGTTTGGTGGTCCCTGGGCTGGCAAAGTTTATCCTTTCTAGTTAGGACTAAAGGTGAAAGGATTCTTTCTAGATAAGTGTGTGTGAGCAGGGCCGGGATAGGAGGATGCTGGCAGGCAGGTCCGTGGACCCATTTTACTGCCACAGTCTGGGGTTAAATGGGCTGAAATCAGCTTTGCAGGCTCTGCCCAGGTAAGAGGAAAGGCTGTTTGTTGATGCTCCCATTGGCTCTGTCCTGTTTAGCAGCACCCAGGCGTGAACGTCTAGAATTACCATCTGTGAGGAAAAACACATGGTGCCTGGTTTCCAAGAACCTTTTGCTGTGTTACTTTAATCAACGGGTTGGCCTTAGGGTTGGGTTGGAGCTGCTGTGGTCAAACCTGGGAGGTCTGTCCCATTACCTGGGGCTGTGGCTCAGGGCAGGAGCAGGAGAAACATTTGCTTGCCAAGAGCAGTGGGTGCTGAACTGGTTCTTGTCTGGGTGCTATCCCACTCCGTCTTCAGAGCACAGGGTCACCTTCTGCTCCCAGGATCAACAGGGAGTATGTCCTTTACCAGGGGAATGTCTCTGTGTTTGCTCTAGACACAACCAGGACATGAAGAAAGAGGGTCACTGTTGTGCATTGAAATTTCTCCATCCCTGGGAAGCCTGTGGGAATTTTGTCCCTGAGGCAGGATTTCAGGACATATCTTCATACAACGCTTGCCTGTCTTTTGTGAAGATGCTGTAGGACAGCCAGAGAAACCTTTCTTTCCCCAATAGAGTAAGAAGGCGGTTGTGGAAGGAAAACTTCCCCCCCACCCCCACCCCCACC
>JANZLQ010000022.1:5619928-5645664 GCA_026212715.1 Elanus axillaris
GTTGTGGCAGGAAAACTTCCCCCCCACCCCCACCCCAACCCAATTTCGCTGTCCAGATTGAACGGCAGGCCGAGAGGAGGATGGGCGAGATAGTAAAGTGTGCAAGTGGCAGCAGAAGGCTGTGTGTGAGGCTCCATTCAAACCTCCATAAATTAGAAAGCCTTTGGGGGGGGGTGTCACTGCTGTGTATCATAGACCTGCATCTCCACATAGCTGTGTGTGTGATGGGGCATTTGGGTTCTGTACGTGAGGAAAGAGGGAGTTAGAGCTCTGCTAGTGAAGGGTGCATGGAGATGGTGTGCTTCGATTTCCCTGTGCTGGGGGGAGGTTAGCCAGGGAGGCTGGGCTTCATGCAGGCAGATGTGTTAAAAGGAAAGTGAATCCTGTGGTGTAAAGAAAAATAATGAAGTGTATGGGGTGCTTGTGTTTGTGCATTTGTGTGCATGCCTGGAGAGACCTTACAAGGTGAGAAATAACATCGTGTCATTACTTTGGGAATATGTTGAACATTTGGGGTGAATGTGTATCACAGATTAGTGTGTTTGGATCATGCAGGGGAACAGTGTTGTGCCCCAGTGTTGCACACAGTGTTAAATGGTGGGAAGTGCACAATCAGGGATAAAAGTCTGAAGGATGAGCTAATTTTCCTGGGAGTCCCCGCTCTCTCCCACCGTTTCGCCGCCACAGCTTGCGCAGTCTTTTATTGGTTCCATTAAAGCCAGTTGTCTGTGCAGGGATTGATTTCAGAGGAGCACAAAGTTAATTCATTTCCAAAATGAAAGACTCGTATACATAAAACAGTCTCTGTCTCTCTCCTCTCCACCCCTCTGGATAGGTGAGCCTGAGTATTTCATGCCATTTCCTTACAGCACTGGAAGCCCTCACTGAGATTACAGCGAGGATAGAGACTATACTTCGCCTGCATGTAGATTCAAGGATAAAACGACAGATGTCTTTCATTAAACATCTCCGAACGAGCTGTTCAGGAGGCAATATGTATTCAGACACTATCAATATTTCATAAAGCCGTAATAGATGTTATCATAGATCCTCCATCCAATATTTATTGCACCATAATCACTGATACATTGCACCAGGGCTCTCCATCCACCCTCCCCTGCCTGTCCCCCCATAAGACATGCAACCAGGTACACAAGATTTAAATGATGTGCAAACCTAGTGCCACAATAAATTTGAAGGAGTTTGAAGTTGTTTGTTACTTGAGGCACTTTCAGGCCCAACAATAATGAAAGAAATCTGTTTGCAGAAGGCGTTTTTATGGAAGGGTTTCAAAGTGAGTTGGCTCAGTGTAAATCTCTGGGTTGAGGCCATTAGAAAGCATTTAAGCTGCAGCGAGGCAGTGGGCTGTGTCTCCAAGTCTGTGGGTGTTGGAAAGCAAAGGCCTAAAATTAGCAGCATGGAAAATATGAATCCTCTCGGCAGTCTGCTGCTAGGTCAATACAGGTAGGAGAGACCTGAGTATGGCTGGAGCTGGTCCCTTCTCTCCCTGACCCCACCAGCATCCTGTTGAGCTTTCTGAGCAACCATGGTGCTTCCAGGGGAGCTATGTATGGAAAGGATTGGACCCGAAAGATTTATAGTTGGGATTTTGAAAGGAGCCTAATGGATGAAATTTTATAGTCGGTGTCGCTCAGGAGATCAGACCCCTGATTATGATAAACCTTTCTGCCTTCAAAGCCCACCAGTCTAAGGGAGGCCAGCTGTCACCCTCTACACTTATTCTTAAGTTGGTCAAACTTCTCAAAAGCATTTGGCTTTATATCACAGGACATGCTGATGGATAAAGTGGAGCCATCCAAAATCAACATGGTGCACATTAAATAAATAGTGTTTGTAATTGGTTTCCAAATGGAGTCCTAAAAGGAGATTCCCCACCAAACAGTTTTGTTTCTCGTGGAGACACTAAATGGCTGGTCTTGACCCTCTCCCATTTAATGTCCCCAGCAATGAGCCAGGGAATAAAAGAGAAGAATCTGTTAAATCCTCACTGATAAATGTTGAAAGTGACACAAAGACTGGGAAAGAAAAGCAGCCCTTACAGAGCCCCAGTTAATGATATAGAGCCTCGGGTTTGCTTGGCAGCCCTGGGTCAAGTAAACATGGTATTTTGGCATGGTCAAATGTCAGAGCATTCATCTCACTTAACTGAGGCTATCTAAATGTTAGGTATGAGGGGTCCACTTCTAGTCCTAGGAAGGGTGGAGGCACCTCCAGAGCATGAGCTATTCATTGTACCTTAGATATCCCTCAGAGTGGGATGAATCACCTCTGGACAATGCCTGTTTCTATCTAGCAACAGTGGAGACATCTTAGAGGAGTACCTTACTTGAAACACATAACTCCTACATGGCTAAAGCTGGGGAAGGAAGCCCAGCTGTGGAGCCAGGGAATGCAGAGAATAATTGCAGGATTGGGTAACTGAGGATTCAGGAAAGCCCTGGGGAGACAGGTCACTGATGAGCAACTTGTGCTCCTCCAGCCAGTTTTGCATAGGAAGGTTGTGTTACCCCTGTACTTGGCACAGTGTCCACAATTCAAAAAAGGTGTGGAAATATTGGAGGAGATTCAAAGAAGAGCCAGAAAAAGGCTAATGAATAGGAAATCACACTGTTCAGAGAGCAAATCAAGGAGCGTGATCTGCTTAATATAGCAAAGAGAGGGTAATAGCTGGTGGATGGCACAATTGCACCTGCAGGGAAGGGAAACGGTCGTACTGGAGAGCTTCACAACATGGCAGGGAAAAGCTGCACAAGCCTCAGTGCCTGGATGACTTTGCCAGGACAGCCCAGCCCAGGAGCAGGGCGGTGTTTTTCAACAGCGAAGGAAATGATTTGGTCATACTGCTGGATTTCTCATCACTGGATGTTTTGGAAGCAATTAACTCAAACCCATCCTTTTTCAGAGTTATGTGATGCATCCTACTGTGTTTCTCACAGGGGTTTAAACAGGGTCATGAACTGTAGAAAATGCCTAAGAAACACCTACTTTACCTAAATTTTATCGTCTCTTCAGGCCCATGGGGCCCTAAGGGGAAGCAGACCATAAAGAATGTGCACACGTGTGCAGGGGGAGGGATGATTTTTTTAGGATGTGTGAAAAGTATTAGCCTAAAAGTTCACAGCAGTCTTGAAATTTGGAACATAAGTGAGATAAGAGCCTTCCCTTCAAAATAAGGTGCCCTAAAAGACACTGGGTGCTAAATGGGTTAGGGGACCTGGAGGTGCTGGAGAAGAGGAGTGTGGGCTGGGATCTGGGTGGAACCAGCATCCCAGGCAAGGTGGGAAGGAGAAGCACTCATCTCCATGTCTCACTCCATTGCATCCCTTTAAAACAACACCCTAAAGCCAAGCATCACGTCTGTAAACAAATGGGATTTTAGCTTTGATTCTCTATAAATCACTGGAGCCGTTTTCACTTTGGAGAGCTGTGTGAGGGCTGGGGTGTAATGAGCTGGTTCATGGGGCAAGCAGGGAATGTTTTTTATTTGACTCTTTCGGGTCCTGTGAGCCCTCAGGTTTGACTTTGAGTTTCTGTGAAACAGAAAACATTTGCTGATGTAAGGGAGCCTGAAATAACTAGGAAAGCTTGGGGGCTGCTGACACTTGAATAAATCCAAATGTCCTGGTATTTGGTTAAACTTGAATCTGAATATTTGTGTATGTTTTTTACAACATTTACTTGCCTCAGGGAACAATTTGTGGAGCTGAAATAATCCAAGAGCTTTTTTTTTTTTTTCTTTTTTTTTCCCCTGCCTGGTATTTCCACCCTCCAGGAAGCGAAAAGCCTTGAGAAGATTGGATCATGCATTATTTTTACCCTTGCAAATAGTTCCCAGACGCATGGAGCTCAAGCTGTGAAAAATGCACAATGCAAGCTCGCAGTGTGCACTGGCTCTTGAAATGCCAACTGGGGAGCTGAGACTGGACCATTCGTCTCACGGATAAAATCTTGATGGGGCCCCAGCTGGGACCACATCACTTCGAGGTGTCTTTGCAGAAACATGACCCCACTTTTCCCAAACATCACCCTCTCTGCGTTGCTCAAGTGGGAAGATGCTCGCACCTTGGTTCCTTTGAGTTGAATTTCAGATTTCTGAGGAAACCTGGCTTCCTGACAACTTGGCTTCATCTGCTTATTATATGTAACACATAACCTCCTTAATATTACACATGGTATGTTTAACTGCTTAATTTACTTTGGGATGTATTGCCAAGTACAGCTATTTTGTTGACATATCATTTGCATGATAAACTAGTATATTTTAAGCCACAAATAGGATGCTTCTGTGAGCTATCTGTCTACACTTTTACAAGCTACTGGCAGTATAGTATCTTCACTCCTTAAGTTTGAGAATGTAGCCCCACATCATGCCTGGGGCAGGAATGAATGATCCTTTCTTGCAGGAAGAGAAGAGAGACTCATGGCTCGTCTACATCAGGGAGTCAGATCATGTAACTCTTCTGAAATAAATTCTTGGGTAGATATTCCCTTTGGACTAAGAATGACTTTTTTTTCTCCTCAGAACAGCTATTCTTGTTTGGGTAAGATTGGAAATGATGCTTTTTTCCTAGACAAAGTTGTTTCCCCTGCTGAGTGACCAAGCCCCCAGAGAGGCTCACTGCAAGGAGCCTGCAGCTGGTAGCTCTGACTTGGGCAGACCCTCGCATGCACAAGTGCATTGCTGCACAGGACCAGATCCAACCTGCCTCTCCTGGATCCCAAATCCAGCCCTCAACTTCCCCAACCCCAACTCCTTCTTCTGGCATCATGCATCTGCATGTCTGTCTGCATCCTCTCCTACTTTTTGGAGGTGACAGACACTGCCCCGGTGTTTGTCAGCAGCTAACAAGCACATATCACTCCCTCTGTGCCCTGCTCAATGGGGCAGTGTCACCTTCCAGCTCTTCATCGTATTAGCTTGCAGTCACACAGTGCCCCGTAAAGCTTCGAGGCCTTTGAAAACTGAAGCCTGACATCTTGAAGTCTAATTTGACACATTTCCAACAGGGGAAGCATTTATTACATTAGACAAGTTGATGCAGCTCTCAGGTTGGGAATTGCACTTATTTGCCATAATAATGGTGTAAAGTCCTCTTCCTTTTATTGTGTTATCTCTCTTTAATCATGCAGAGACGCTCCCCAGTAATTTTAATCAAAGGCTCAAGCATCATTTATCTGAAGACTAATGACTCAACTCAATGAGAGGAGAAACTTTGAAGAGCTTGCAGTTGAGCTGGGAGGAGCAAAAAAAGGAGAGTTTATTTGAAACTTTTTTCTTTCTTTACATGTGTCATTATTTTACCTGATTTTAGCTGAAGAACCTTTGTGTGTCTGGTGAGTGGGGATGAGCCGTGTCTTGCTGCTTTTCCTGAACATGCTGTGTTTAGGAACATGGCTGAGAGAATCAGACATGCTTTCACAAGAAAGAAATTGTCATTGGAAAAAGATGATGTGGTCAAAACTGTTCTTTTCTACAGAGAAAAATTACAGATTGCCTGAATCTTCTCCCTTGTTCAGTGGGAATATTTGAAAGATATTTGTCTTGGAATGAACTCTTTTACCTTCTAATGCCATTTCTAACAAGAAAAGAAAGGGTCTTTTAGGACTTAAAACAGAAGTTCTTGTGGAAGCCCCAAAAACTTGTTGTAAAAAAGAAAAAACCCAAAGAGGGTATAAAAAGAATTCATGTGAGGTTTGTAAAGACAAGATTTCTGGTGCTGGTTCCTACTATTTTCCTGAAGTAGCTCATTGTCTATGTTGGAATTGATCTGTCTTGCTTTAGATTTCTTCATAGGTAAATCCCATGGAGCTCCTGACTCTGAGACTCTTTCCACCTGGCACAAAGGCTCTGCTTGGGATTTGCTGGGGTATAGCTCTCTGTGGGTCAAGATTACAAAAATTGGGTGCCCAGCTTGCCATGAAGTGTGACTCCAGCTGCCAGGCACTGGGAGTTTTCCAGCAATCAGGCCTTTTTAGGTTGTCTTGGCTACAGCAAGTAAAAGCGAACCTTCAAAAATTGCAAGTGCTCTTTGAATGACTTGCCTGGGTAGAACAGAGGGCTTCCTAATGGCAGGTAAACAGCATTGTCCTTGCTTTCTAGCTAGGGGAATTAATGTATGGAATCAGTGTAATGCTTGGGGAACTCGATGTTGGAAGGAAATCAGAGGTTTCCAAGGCTACATGCAAAGCCCATATGGAGATCCTGAGCCTCCTGGGGGGCTGTTTTTTGTGCCACATTGTCCATCCCTGCAGGACATCCTGCCTGAGGAGCCCAAATCTGCCCATGATTTTCTTTCTGCAAGTTTCTCTTAATTTTCACGCAGCTCTGCACAGCCATGGCAGGAGCACAATTGCTGCATTCTGGAAGAGAAGCTTCTGCCGGGGGTGTTCAGGGGTTGATGAGAAGCAGAAGTGAACATTAATCTTTTGACACACTGTTCTCGAGTTGTGTTTTTCAGACTTGCTCGGTTGGGAGATCTCCTGAGGGAGACCTGGATTGAGATCTTGCTCTTGACATAGTGGTCAAGACCAAAACTCCCTGGCCAGGATATTGTTGCTGCAGCTTCAGTGCCTTTGTCTACCAGTTTCTTCCTGTGGGACAAGAAATGGCTTCCTTTGATTGGAGGACATGGACTAATCACTCTTCCTTTTGCCTTCAAACTCTTTCTTTGGGCACAAGGGTGAAGAAAAAAGGGAGACACTGAACAAGATCCACTCTTTGAGTGGTTTTAGCCATTTCTACCAGGCATTTGGCATACTGTGTGTGCACCCATAAATGGCTGCGCTTGTGACCAGTTCAGCACATGCATGTTTTGTGCATGTGGGTTCCTTGCATAATTTCTTTCAAAGCTGCACCCCTGGCCCCTGCCAGTGCTGATTGGGGAAGGAATGAGTGTCACTTGCCCTGCTCTTCTTTTTGCAGTGAGACTGATAAAGTGATGGGGGGGCGGAATCTGCACAGAGGCAGTCGACATGTCTACATTATAGGTTGTCTTCCAGGCATTAAATACAGCCTGGATAATAGCATCCAGTGGGGTGCTGCATTTGCTGTGCGAGGGCCTCATTAGTGCCGTACCCACCGGCCCGGGAAAAGACGGGATTCCCTTCAAAGCCAAAACTATGCAAGGGCTACTTTTAAAAGCAGTTGAAACTAAAATGATAACTGCTCTGAAAGTGGCTGTGCTTTTGCAACTATGTGTCTCTCCTTACTTCACTGGGGTTTTGCAGATTCCCCTCTCTGGGCCTCTTTGCACACTGCAGTAAGAAGCTCTCTTGCTTTATGTCTTGGTGCTCCCAACTTTTGCCTGTGGGTTCCCCTCTTCCTCTCCAGGAACAGCTGCAGTTTAGAGGTGATTTACGGCTGCTGGCGAGTTAGAACCAGTGGGAGCTCCTGGGATGGCGACGGCTGCCTGATTTGCCATACTGATAAGTACGAGACAAACACACCCAGCAATGCCAGATGGTTGTAGCGTTATCTGTCACAGCAGATCTCTGAGCAGATGGAAGCTATATAAACATTTCACAACTGTGGTATTATTATTGATGCAATTACTATTAATACTATTTATAAGTATTATATTAACACATAGCACTGTAATACTGAACACAAAGCGTACTTAGCAGGATTGCTGGTCTAATAATTAATGGCGACTATCAGTAATACTATCTGCTATTACAACTAATGATGCAATGGCAACACATCTTGATTTCCAAAGGAAGGCTGGTTTGGGAAAAGGTTAGTGTGATGAGTCAGAGCCCAGGGAAAGCTGTGGGAGTTGGAGAGTATGCCCAGCTTCAGAGAAAATTGTCATGGGAGTTTGAAAACCGGGGACAGTAATGAAGTGTGGGTCTTGGGAGAAGCAGTTTGGGGCTGTAGCTGTTTTCAGGCATTACAGCTCTATACCATCTATCTCTGAAACAGGCTTTGCAGCTTTCTGGGCTCTGAATTCAAGGTAGCCAGAGCATCTGGGCTAGAGCAATTTGAAGTGTATAGTTTGTGCCTTAGTGCCAAAGAAAAAGCATTAATTGAGGGATCTCAGACGTGCTACTTGCCTGCACTCTCATTTCAACTCTGCTTCTGACCTGCTGTGTGACTTTCCATAAATCTGTGCCTCCATCTGTCTTGTCTATTTTTATTGCAGTCTTTTTTGGGCCAGGACTTGGCTATGTATCTGTGTGCAGCTCCTAGCACAACAGGGTGCTGAGTCTAATCAGGACCTCTAGATCCCGTAACAGCGCTGGTAATGAGATGACTGGAGATCCTGGTTGGAGCTCAGGGCTTGATGGTGGTCCAGGGGCAGGATTTGTCTGGCCTAACCTGAAACACTGATATGTTTTCAAGTCTGAGCTAGTTTCCACAGCCCAGTGTTTACCTTAGAGCTGACTGCAGTATGAGATAATTTTTTTTTTCTCTATATAAGGATTATGGAGAGAGCTGAAGGTGTATAACTTTAAGTGCTTAACTTTCTGCTGCCCAAGTTAAAGTGAATGAAATTCACCCAAAGTCTGCGTTTCAGGAAAGGGCCCATATTCCCCTTAAGGTGTAAAACCAATACAATGAGTTTAGAACTGGCTAATTTTGCTGACATACAGAGAAAAAAAAAGCAAGGTCTTTTAACTACCTTCTTGCCCAGTGCATCATGCAGTGGCGTGTCCTCTGGTGTGTCAAACCCCAGGAGATGGAGAGGAGTAAGCACAAGCTCTCAGTGGGGCACTGACATCTTTTGAATGTCATCACATGTCAAGAAGCCCCTAAAGCTTCCTAGTACCAAGGCCCCTTCCTTGGCAGGTTGTGCAGCCGTGGGACAGGTCCCTGAGAGAAGTGGTGGAGCTGCCATCCCTGGAGATATTCAGAAGTTGACAAGGTCCTGAGCTAATGTTGAAGTTAGGTGAAGTTCTCTGAGAAGGAGGTCAGACTAGAGACCTCCAGAGGTCCCTTCAACCCCAAATTCTTAGATATTTGTAAAAATTCCTTTTTGTATGCACCTGAATCTTAAGGCTCTTATATACCTTTAAAATATTAGGCCTAGACCTTTCTGCTCCAATAGACCTCTTTGGAAAACCCAGGCTAGCCTATGAATGGCTTTAGAAAATATTTCCCATCTATATATGTCAAACACAGTAAGGGAGTTGGAGGTTCCTTCCCGATACAACAACATGGGAAAGATTCATGGTATGTGCTTTACCCCTCAAAGAACTTCTTGGCTTCCCAGTGCTTTGTTAATGTTCATTGATTATGTTCTGAGGAGTTTACTGCAGCGTTAGAAAGTCATTTAGGGATTTATTGGGCTGGCTTTAAATACTGAGAGTCATTACCCTGACCCACTTGTGACGTGCCTGAGCCTCATGCCGAAGTTCAGGAGGGGGAGACTACAGTCCAGTAGTGTAAGCCCTCCCAGGAAACTTTATTTTGAAGGTAACAAATGGGTTAAACAGAGCTTGTTAAGGCACATCACTGCAAGCCTAAGAGTACAGAGGAATCGCTTAATTTCCTCTTCCACCCTGCTTAATCAGAGATAATAACAGGATAGCAATAGGAATTCAGACCCAATGATGATGAGTGCCGTAGAACAAAACAGGCTGTGCAGGCAAAGCCTGGCTCTTCACGCTGGTGACAGGGAATGAGGGATTTTTTACTGAAGGATTTTCACTGAAGATCAATGGGACTTGGCTGTCTGCCTTCCATCATAAATTTGAATGTCTCTTCTTAGATTCAGACGATTATTGGTGAGACATGTTGGCAGTTTCCCTTCAAACAGAAGGGGGATGCCGGAGATTTTCTTTGAATTTAGATTTGGCTCAACCCGAATCATGGGATGGGCCATTAGCCAAGGAAAATGTAAAAACTTTCTGGAAGGACCTTTCATAATTTTTATGGGGTTTTGTTTGTTTGTTTGGGTTTTGGGTTTTTTTTACAGTGCACTGCTGCAAGGGAATGCTTGAGGTTTATAGCTGATACACAAATAGTAGTAGTAGTAGCAGTAGTAGCAGTAGTAGCAGTAGTAGTAGTAATAATAATAATAATAATAATAATAATAATAATAATAATAATAATAATAATGGTAAGACACTGAGATGCAGTTTGGTTCTTCACAGCACACAGGCCAAGCTGTGAAGTTTGGCTCTCAGTACAATGGCTTCCAGTGGTCTAGGGAGCCAAGCTCTGTGGTTGTGCTCAGAGCACAAACCAACCTTAGTTTTTCCATTTGCTTTTGCATTCAGACTTTTGCTGTGTTTGGAGCATGTGGATTCCCCATTTCCTACTGGGGGACCTCTCCACCAACATGTGCAATGAAATCATGCAAATCTGGGAAGACTGAGTTGAGCTTAGGTGAGTCCAGCACTGTGGGAGATCATTTGGATGGCTTCTCATCCCCATGCCAGCACTGTTTTGGTGGCAGGTCTGCTGTAATCAGGCCAGCTTAGGGTCTGCTCTAATTTACATCACTTGGCTATAGCCCCCTTTATCCAGCCAGTGAGCCTGGAAGTGCTCCTGCTTTGCCAGTCCAAAATACACATTTATGTCAAGTAAAAAGATCTCCACAAAGGACTCGATAATGTCCTGCAAGCTCCATCACTCTCTGATGTAGGGATTTCCTTTTGTGCAGATGCCTCAGCTGTGAGTCCACAGCCGGGGAGGTGAGTCCCCCTTCCTCCACCCCACAGAGACCTGGCCTGCATCCAGTAATGAGATGAACCAAAACAGACTTGCAGAAAAAGGACGAGTCGAGTCTAATCTAGCTTTTCCAATGTAAAGGAGAAAAAGAAAAAAAAAAAATCTAAACCTCAATAAGGAGTTAAAATTGGTCAAGTAAAGCCAGCAGTGAGAGAGGAAGCCCTGAGCCCCCCAACTGTAAGAGCTCAGGTCTCACTACCTTGAGGTCCTGCAGGAGAGGAGCACAGCTCACCGCAGTGCAGTATGGTTCTTGGGTACCATTGGAACAGGTCTGACCCACTGAGGTTGGAGGGCAACAGCTGGTCTCACCATCTTGGAAGAATTCAAGGAGAAAAAGGAGTTTACTGCTCTGGAGGGATGAGTTCAGGATGGCTCTTCTGGAAAGGGGGGTTGGTGGCAATAAATCAGCTCTCAGCCTTTTCGTAGGGGGGATACGCTGCGGTGCTGCTGTGCAGCTGGGAGATGGCCCTCCCTGCTGCAAAAGCTGTGGCTGTGCACAGATGTTTGCATCTCTCCTTCCATCCCGTCTGAGCAAATAACCCCTCTTGGAGACGGAAGGACATATGGGGGGGACAGCACAAGATTTACCCAGGGCCAGCGCTCAGCGTGGTACAGCACATAGGTAAGGGCTCCAGGCCAGGCTCTCAGCTGCTATAAATTAATGTCACTCCATCAATGTCAGGAAACACATGCTGGATTATACCAGCCCTCTGGTTTTCAGCTCCTGAGGCCCCGCTTGGGTACCAGCAGCTGAGTGCTGCCTCCAGATTTCTGGAGCTGGGGAGTCTGCAAATGGTTTCATGCATTCACCTCAGTGCCTGCATTTGGAAATGCTGGTCCAACTCTTTAAAACAGATGCTGCAGTCTGGAGAGGGCAAGCTTTAGGTGACATCATGGGATACATTGAATTTGACTGAGATTTTTCCATGAAAACATCCTTGTTCTATTTGGTTTCTGTAAAAATTGAGATTTCTGCAAAATACCTCCCCCTGTAAGTGTCAGTTTTGTTGGAAGTGTTGATTTCTTTTCTTTGGGAAAGTAAGAATGAAATACTTCGCTCTAGGCTGATGTTAAACTGTTTTGTCTGAGTTGCCACAAGTAGAGCTTTCTGGGTAAAAACTGTCACCTGGAATGTTTCTGACAGAAAAATCAGAATGGATTTAGTCAAAGTATTTTGCATATTCATGGTGAATTATGACAATGAACAAAGAAACCTCTGCACAACACCTGGCGTTCTACCTTTTAACATTTTTAAAATTAAATGAGCCTTAATTCAGGACTAATTTTTAGATATTTAATTCCTTTTCACTAAAACACACACGCATAAATAAAAAATACTTGAATGTTTTCAGTCTAAAGAATATATTTTATTCCTATCAAAATGTTTTTCTCCTCATTATTTATATTGTTTGCAGCCAAATGAGAACTCGGGTATTTACGTGCCCCAAGGGAGATGCTCAAGACCATGACCATCTCATTGACTCAAAGACCACACTCCCAGGGTGCCAGCCCAGCCTTGGTGTCTGTCCCACAGCTTTCCTGGGCTTAACGGCAGCGTGGGCAGAGGCAGGTTGACGTCTTGCTGTGCCAAAATGAGCTGTTTTGACATATCTGAATGGAAATTGCATGGGATTCCAGTTCTGCCATTTTTTTTCTGTATGTTTTGAATTTTCTGTCCTCATTTGGGACAAGCAAATGTCAAAACATCAGCTTTGGATTTTATCGCCTCTTGTCTCCAAGTCACTCTGACGATGCACTGATTTGCTCCCTTGTATCACCCAAGTTCGACAGATTGGGTGCACTTTGCACTGCAGAGAAACAGACAGCATCGCTCCTGGCTCCCAACTGCTCCTGGGAGGGCTTTTTCCACACCAGCCTGGAAATTACCTGCTCTTTTCTCCTTTATTGAAGGCAGGTGCTCTGCAATCTTCCTCCCTGCCTGGGTCTGGCAGCACAGCCCTGCCTAGAGCTGCCCCACCGGGGCCTGGTCTAACCTCTGCTGCCTGCACCTGGAAATGGTGGGGAAAAAGCACTGCCCGAACAAGTCCCAGGGCAAGTCCACCAGGAGGATGGGATGAGGAGCCAGGCAGCAATTCCTCAGGTGGCTCTGGCTTGAATTGGTCCATCCCCATGGCAGGGTGGGCACAAAAGCCCCCAGCTCACCACCAAGGGTGCCAACCCGTTTCTTCCAAAGAAGCTTTCTAAACATTTTGGCTCTGTCCCCCAGTTAAACATGGGGACTTGAAAAGCCCATACCATGGCATCATATCCCCCAAATTAATTTCTTTTCAAGCTGGGTGGAGGTAGCTGCGGGCAGAAAACCGCCTGACCTGGATTTCCACTCTCCCTTGGCTGGGGAGTTTTGCTCTGCTGATGCCTAATTACATCCAGGCAAATGTTATTCGCGGAGCTGGGCTCCAATCTCAGCTTCTAAATAAAGCTGTTTGTGTGGTGTGGAGGAAGAGGAATGAACGGCCACAGGACCATTAATGCTAGCATGGGAGTTAATGAGTCCTAAAGAAATCCTGCATTTCACTGGCTGCTTGGCAGAGTGGTCCTGCTTGTAACAGTGGTCTATCGAACTGCATCCTTTCCCTCCTCTTTTTAAAGTTACTTAATATTTTATGAACATCTATAGGGCAAGGCATTAGCTTTCGTCCCCACACTAGCCCTTGATAACTTACTTGCCATTTTTATTGCACATTAAATATTTTACAGGAGTGATTGTGAAACCTTTAGAGGTGCTTCCAGTGCAATCTCTGTTGATGTCCCCTCTATACGGCGACAGCCAGCAGTGGGATGTGTTGCTCAGTGGTGCACCTTTCCCTTTACGTTGCAGGTGGCATCTAAAAGTCTCCGATGGGGACCCCGTTCAGCTGCCCCCATACAAATGTAGAGAAGTCCTTGCTCTGGAGTATTGCTTGGGTTGGATCTCACACTGCCTGCGGGGAGGCAGTGATAGGCAGAGGAAGATGTGGTGTTTGCTAGATGTGAGCTTGTGTTTGCTCAGGAAAGGCTTGCCATTGGAGGGGCAGCATTAACGGGGATGACGAATGCGCACAGTAGTGCGTCCTGACACATCTGAAACCACAGTAACCAGGGGAGAGCTACGCCAGGGTACCTGTGGTGTCTCTGTTTCCTCCTAAATGAATCCTAAATTGGCACTGATGTAAAAGGGAGACAGGGATTTCTGGTTGTGACCCCTGTGTCTACGAGGTTATTTTGGCACTCTGCAGGGAGCCCCGGTTTTGCTACTCCTTCATCTTTGAGGTGTTTATGATCCACTGGGCTTTGCTCTGAAATTACAGGTGGGGGAATTGTTCTGATGGAGGAATGGACCAGGACAAATGCAAATGTCAACATCTGCCTTTAATTCTGGAAGATAACTTGTTGATTGTTAATGTCTCTTTGACTTCAATTTCCAGCTTTAGAGCTGCATGGCAGGTAGGAGCAGCTAGGGAAAGAAAAGCTCCAAGGCAATACTAAGAGAACATGGAAGAGTGGAGAATGGTTTCTAAAATATATAAACACAGGTATTCACACTGGAAATGTCATCCTAAGAGTTACTGTGTTTCTGTTTAATCCTGAGAGTGACCAAAACTCATGTCCTGTTGCTTCCATGTATCGCCCATAAGACCTTGCTGAGAAAGCGGAGTCACAAAAGGACCTGCGCCTGCAAGCACGGGTCTCATTGCCCAACTTCTGGGCTCTACCTTCTTGTGGATGCTCTACCCCACATTTGGCAGTGAGAATTTGGTGCTAAAGGGTATGTGAGCAGAGCTAGGGTCCTATGAAAAGTGAATTTGCTGAGAGGGACCCCGGCTGCTGATTGTATCTGGCAAAGCCTTCCGCAGCACCTCAGGGGAGACACAAGCTTGAAATCTTAATTAAAAAGCAGAAACCAGGGTTTCATGCTAGGCTGATATTGTGACTCTCTTCCCTTTATGGACAATTCTTATGCAAGCTCCTACTGTGTCTGTGGAATTGCTAATTTAAAGGAAGCTACAGATTTGTGCAGTGCAGGGCCTGTGTCAGCAGTGTTTAACATCAGGAGAATGAGGTGTGTGCTGATCCCTTTCGTTGTTAGGAACCTTTTTATTTCTCCCAATCCTTCCTTTCTTGTCATCTACTTCAGAAACCACCCAAAGGAACATTGTCACCATCTGGGGTGTGTAGAGAAAGTACTGATAAAAAAAAGCATCACCATTCAGCACTAAAACGAGGTTTATGGCCAAAAAGTGGTAAGGTCCGTTCCAGCAAAAGGTATCACATGTAAGCTTCCCAGTGCTGAATTCTCCTTTGGAAATTTTCAGGGGGAAGGAGATAGAGTTGCTTGGACAAATGCACAAGAATCTCTGACTGAGAAGGATTTGAGAGACCTGTGATTTATTTTTTGCTTTCATACAAGCCTGGTGGAAACTTTAGAAAGCCAGGCTGACATTGTCAAATCTGGCCCAGTCTGTAACCAGTCTGATGTGACAGAGCTGTCCCATCTCCAGCCGAAAATGGACTGAGGATACCAGCCTCTAGAAAGAGTTTTTTTTCTTTTCAAGTCTTATTAGGGATGTACAAGCTCCTCTTTTGATGCATGACTTTGAAAAATGTAACTTCATTGCTTTAGTTTCTCCATCCTGGAAGAAAATGAAATCTTCTGTCCCATTAGATCAGTGGATGGAAAGAGATTTAGAATGAACCTGGTAGTGATGGGAAACTTAACAGGCCCGAAAGTGCAGTTCTTTGGGATGGTCCTAATAGGAACACACTTACCCAGAATTAGGGAGATTTTAGAGACAGGCTGCACCTTATGAAGACAGATGGCCCCGGGGAGACCAATAGCTCCTTCATAGATCCCTTGGGCACCCAGACCCTGCCACATACCAGCCTTTGGCCAGGCATGACTTGCCCTTCCTTGCAGAGATTCAAGAAAGATTTGAGTTCAGATTGATGCCAGCAACAGATGAAATTCAAGATAACTTTATCTCTCCCCTTGTGGAGGAAGGACTTTTTCAGACAATGCCAAATTCAATTGTGACGCTCACTGCCAAGGCCAGTGGAGACCAAAAGCAGAAATGGGTTTGAAAATTCATTAGACAAATATGTACAGAAAAGGGCCGTCAAGGGCTTTCAAATACAAGTTACTTACAGATACATCTTCTGGCTGAGGAAGGCCCTGAGCTGTAGACTGTCAGAACTGGGAAGGGTTTATGGCTGCATGCCTGGCCTGTTCCTGCGCTGGCCGTTCCAGAGGCTGGCCTAGATGGACTTTTGATCTGATCCAGGAAGCTTTTCTTATACCCTTATCAGAAATGGCGTCTGCTAAATGCTTCAAGATTGATCAAAATGGGAGCTGGAAGGAAATTCAGATTGGATCTGACTTTTTGTTGCTAATTCCTTGCAGGAAGGTAAGCCCCAGCCCCAGGTTTGGACATAATTTGGGTCTTTCCCCTTGTCCCAGAGATGCTAAAACTTCAACCCTGTGACCTGGCTGTGAAGATACAGCCCACATGTTTGCAAAAGCTGCAGATCAGTGTGTGGAAGAGAAACCCTCTCCCTTTAGCACAGTGGTGGGGCACTGGAAACAGTGCTGTGTGGGTTTTCTCCAGAGACTGTCGGTCACAGGGGTCCAGGAGTACTTGAGCATCTCCAGGCTGCAAAGAGAGTGAGAAGACAGGCACAGGCTGGTGTTAGGTACTTGTGTTCATTCAGTAATGCCATTTCCAGACAGAACAGGCCAGCGGTGAAGTAGGTTGATGGATTAGTCTATCATCTCAGTGAAGCGAGGTTTGTGTCTGCCTAAGGGCACAGCTGTAAATGAGCCCCTAATGGATTCTGCTCCTAAAACTTCCCTGTAATGCAGAAATAGCTGCATCCCCTAGAAGTGGGAAAGGGGGGCAGAGATAGGCTTTGGGTTACACCGGAGGAAAGGGATGATGGAACTCTGAAGTGGCTAGGGTGGCAAGGAAACCTCTCCTGAAGCAGCCTGCATCAGCCTGGGCGATGCCGAGACTGGTTAGAGACTTTCAAATGGGAGATGTGGCCATCCCCACTCCCTCACACCCAAACCCTGCTTGCTAGTATTGCTGCTGCTATAATACCCCCCCCTAAGTAATTAGTGCCTCTCAAATCTCACCGCAAAAGAACACCACACTTAGGATGAGGAAAGCATCTTCCCCTGCCCCTATCACCCAACCCCGCTACCCTTCCCTCCTCCCCTGCACCTCAGGACCCCCAGTTTGGCTCAGATATGGGATGGGAACAGGTGGCGGCCTTGGCCCATGGGGGACCAGCCAGGATGCTGCTCTCCTTGTGCTGCCTCCTGCACAGCCACCTCCGCATCGCCTCCCTGTTAAAGCAGCCCTTGCTCTCCTGCTGGGTCAAACAGAGGGAGACATGGGTGTGGGAGACACATTCCAGGTTCATTCCTGCACACTCACGCATGGCTGAGGACTTGAAATGCTAATAGTATTGCATCATTTCTCAGTGTCTGCAAACAAACCAACAAATAAATGGCATCTGCTCTGTGATGACTTCAGTTCTCAAAATTTTTCTTGGTTTTGGAGCTCCTGGATGCATAGAGGTGACCCATGCAAAGGACCCAGCCTTGGAAACACCACCAGCAGACACAGCAGAGGCTGAAACCGCAGGGACAGGTATGAGGTGCTGGGGGGCAGGTCTCTGGGTGGGGGAAGGCTCATGCTGGGTCTTGCTTGTCTTGTGCCTTGTGTTAGCCCTTCCGAAAGAATTTGGTATACAGGTGAGTCTTTCTTGTTTTCTGTTTTTCTGAACAATCTCAAAATATGTCCTTAGCAAAGTGCAAGAGCCTCCATTGTGAGGGCAGAGAGAGTCTCAAACCCACCCTGGGCAGAGCAGGGACCCAAACCACTGGGCCTTGCTCATGTCTCTGGTGAAGCTCAGAGTTTCTTGCCTGTCCATAGCCAACAGCTAATGCCCATCTCTGGCAGAGCCCAAACCTGCTAAACAGACCCTGTGTCTGACCTCTGAGCCATTCTGGCCACCTTGGGCTGAGGGGCGGCGTGGGTGCCCTGAGGCATTGCAGAAGTGGCATAGTTCCCTACGCAACACTTACCACCTCAACTTTTCTCAGCTCACAGCCTCGGTCCATCAAGCCCTAACAGCTATGTAAAAGAGAAGTGTAAGCCCTGGTGAGCTACTGGCTAGGATTCAGGGAAGAGGCACATTAATTATAGGAATTCCAATAAAAGCCTGCCTGGGTGACACTTTTCATAATAACTGGTGCATGCCGTGACTGCCCCGGGGCCACGCTGCACACCCAACGCAATGCCACCAGAGTCTCTGCCAGAAGCTGGGAGCTGCCAGGAGGTGTCAGGCCCCTGCCTACTGTCTTGTTCCCACTGGCAAATAACCTGAGAGCATGGAGAGGAAAGCAAGTGAAATGCCACAGGCAACCCCCCCCTCTCCTCAATGCATGCGAGACCTGTGCTCTTACTGAAATGCTGTTTGCTCCCACTCTGCTCCGTCTGTCCTGCCTGAAATGAGAGCAGGGCAGCGTGAAAATTTGGGCTTTATCCCAGCAGCTCCAGAGCTCAGGTTAGGATAAGCATGTGTTAATGTCAGAGGTGGAGAGAGGTGGAAGGGGTTCATCCCAAACTGATGGATGCAGATTCAGTCCGTGGCCCTGAAAAGCCCTGAGATACACGTGATGTAGGGAGAAAGGCTTCGCAACTGCCATCTCCATCTTGCAGAGGGGTTAATAGTAGCAGGGAAATGCGGGGCCCTGCACAGAGCCATTGCAGCAATGCCCTCTCGTGGGGACTTCTTCAGCTGTTGAGCTCAATCCCCTCCTTGAACAAGCTGGAGCTTTAGGATGGTCCAACTAGGGTAAACTTCATCTATGCAGGGCTGGTTTCTTTTTATTCCCCCCTCCCCGGCCTTTTGCCAATGTGCCTGTCAGTCAGGGTTGTGATTTTTATTTTCTCCCCCCAGTCTTTTTAGACTTACCAATACCAGCGATCTTTTTCCAGGCCAGAATAAAATCCTCCAAACACATGGGATTCTCCAGCCCTGGTGGGACTTGAATATAGATCATCCGAGTCCCCCATCGCCTGCCCTAAATGCAGCGCTGTGCTTTCCTCGCATAGCTGAGCAGCGATGCCAGAACCCCCCTGCGCAGTGACACTGATGCAGGGATGCAGGGAGCTGGTTCTCACCTCTTTGCTTTTCAGCTGGGGTCCCACTGGCCTGACAAATAGAAGAAAAACAGGCTGTAACTTGGGGCAAGGGGTAGTTCATTTGATATCTTCCTGGAGCTTATTAGTGGAGAAAACAGAACTAGCTTGAGGAGTGTGGGTGGTGCCTCCCTTACCCCAGTAATGCCATGGGGGAAGAAAAACCCTTGGTTCAAGTCAACCTGGAGAGAAGTCGTGGGGCTGACTGCAAAGGTGGTAGAGGCAAGAGAATGGGACTTGAGAGGCCCGGCAGCCACTTGGCAGCCTTGGAGCTTCTTTCCAGACCTGCTTCACTTTTTGCAGCCTTTCACGTTTGCTGCTACTGAAATTTGCCTTTCAAATGGGCAGCATCCAGCAGCTGCAGAAATTGCCCTTTGGTTGCTCAGCTGGTGCCAGGCTCAGTCCTGGCGCTCACTATGACCATGCCACCCTCTCTTGAGCCAAAAATGTAGTTCAATAGGGAAAAAATACTTCTGTGTCTAATTGTTTGTAGGTCGCAGGGATGATCTTGGGTCTTGTACAAAGTCTGGCAAACATTACCTTGCAAGGAATCTTTTTAATCTGCCAGATGATTTCCTTCCCATTTCCTTCCATCATTTTTATGGCCCTGCAACTGTGTGCAGGTCTCATTGCGTCTCAACGGGAGGTGGGAAATCCAGCTCACACTTCGCAGTAAGCACCTGATTCATCACTGTTAATTCCTTTTGCCATTTGCCATAATAACAATAATCAAAATGAATTAATTTGGTGTTAGTGGAGAAAGAACATTGAAACTGTGTGGGAATGGTGCTGCAATCAAATAAGATATGTGTCAATTTAAAGTAGGATCTCTTTATCTCTTTAATAGCTATCTACCTACCTATGACTACATTTTATTCTCAAGGACGGACTATCATATTAATACAACTTATAGTTATTCTAAAATGTTTTCCATCTTTCACAGCTTATTCTAAATATTTAAGTAAACATAAAGTAGATTTCTTCCTTTCATCCTCCCTTAAAATGAGGCAGAAGATGATAAAAACTCTAGTTTCCCCACAAGGAATGTAACTTTTTTATAGCTTATTGGGAATCAAGCAAAATATATCAATTAGATGATTGTGTGGAGCAGCTTCTTGTTTATGGGGTGATAACTCTAGGCAGACAGAAACAAACTCTCTGGGTATATGACCACAGTTTTTATTAGCCAAAGATGTATTTATATGAGGCTAATAGGAAACACCATCAATTTATTATTAACACTAGATAAAGGTCAGAGCTAATAAAGGACTTGTACATTTAAAATGGGATTTGTGTGCCAGATTTAGGGTCTTCTCTAAAATAGTTGCTCAACACCCCCCCAGAGGCGTCCCCATCTGCACAGTACCTTGTTGAGGTTCCCCACCCCTGGCAAGCCCACGCTGGGGAAAGGAGGGAGGACAGCAAGCACAGGAGGCAGGGACTGTCACCTCAGCTGAGGTGGGACCCAGACCTTGAGCGATAATGGAGGGGACAGGAGTGAGGATGCTGGATGGGTCCTGGGCATGCTGCTGCCTTGGGCCCATTCAAGCTCTGGTGGCTTTTTCATGATGCTCCAGGGTTCTTTTGACTGAGTCAGCTTCTGGCATGGCCTATCCCCTCTCCACTTTGTGGGACATCTTTGGTCAGGTCTCAGGTGGATGGTGACCTCGTGATGCCAAATGCCCAGCAGAGATTTCTCATCACACAGAGGAGGTATGAAACTGTCCCTTGAGTGAAGGGCTTTGTTTTCATCCTTGTGCTTTGTAGGGAGGAGACACTGAACGGGTAGAAGTGCTCTGACCATGGGGAGATCTCAGAGAAATGCAGCACACACAAGGACCAGCTGAGCCAGCAGCCCTCCTTCAGGGGTGAGAAACCTCCTCCATGGTAGGTGATAGACCCATCTGGGCTCCTGATTTGCACCAACACTGTACAGGAGCCCTGCTATGAGGTTTGCATTCAGTCCCTATGAACTGACCTGGAGCGTCTCCCCTTTTACGAAGGCTCCCCAGCCCCAGACAACGAAGCAGCTGGCAGAAAATTGTCCCGCGGCGCTACATTTAGCCCCAAGCCATTCTAGGCTCTCGTCTCTATTTTCTTCCCGTCATTCAGAGGCGAACTTCATGGGGGAAATATGAAAGAAACAAATTAGAATTGCCTCGCTGGTGTGACAGCGAGGAGAGCTCCGAGTTGGAGAAGCTGAATGGAATGATAAATCCCATCACTTAAACCGTGTAATGAATTTTCCTGGAGATTTGTCTCAGTGTAAAGAGAGAGAGAGGGGGGAAAAAGTATGAAATTCTCCTCTAATTTTGCAGAAGGGTTGCAGGCAGCTCTGACTGAAAAGTGTAAATCTGAAGAGTTCGTGCCTGCAGCGCATCCAAATAAGTTCCCCTTCCTTAATAGTCCTGGGTGCAATTTTCAATGAAATGTCAAATCATCTTTGCCTCCACTGGCATTCGGTCTAATAACATTATTTTGTCCAAGGAGCCTGGAGAAGTAACATGTTCCAGGAGTAATTCCACAGCTAAATATAGAAAAGAGGATTTTTTGCATTACAAGAAAACATTTTTGTGCTGTGAGGGACTTTTGTGGGGGTTGGAAAATCCTTTGCCATTGATTTGTTGGGTGACCTCGGATAAATCATTGTCCCTATCAATGCTTATTTCTCCTTCCCTCTCTGAACTTTCCCTGTATTTAGGTTTCAAGGTCTTTGGGGCAGGGACCAGTTTATGCTGTCTCCCTCACAGCACTCAACACCAGGTTCATCCAGGAACATTATAGACCAGCTGGTGGACTTGGAAATACTTTTTTTTTTTTTTAATTGCATGTAAAATTGCTGTATACGGCCAGTTACAATGTAGGAACCATGAATTAGATAACAGTTGCTGCTATACTGTTAGGATTTCCAAAAGAGTCCACAGGAGTGAGATGCCCATGTTAGCACAGCTCTCCAGGCCAGGGAGGAAGGACACCATGACACAGGGCCTTTCTTTGGAGGGATCTGCAGTAAAGCAGGCAAGAAACATGAAAGAGTCAGACTTTTCCTCAAAAGCAGACCTCAGGGTCCCCCAGACCATTCTTATTGCAACCTCCCTTCCCAGCAAACTCTAAAGAAACACGTTTAATGAATGGCAATCCAAAATTTTTATACTGTTTCTCTAAAATATGTATTCCAAGACATGAATGAATCTATGTATAGATATTATATAGATATATTATATAGATATTTTGATGACTGCAAACAAGACAGTTCATTTCCATGAAGGCTGTACCTGGAGTAGGAAGCTGGGAAGTGAACCCAGGACCTCACCAACCCTGGGGAGCTCCTGGCAGGGTGAAGACCTCAGTTTGCAACTTCCAAACTCAGAAGAGCCAGGATCTGTGTATAATCCAGGCTGTCCCATTGCTGCCAGCAGCTCCCACCCTCCTTTCCACACCTGAATATAGAGCTACACCATATTTTCTTTGCCTCCTGTGGGAATGGAGTGCAGGGTGTGAGCAAGCCTACAGATATGTGCTAGGAAAAAAATTATATTCCCTCAGGTAAAAGATGAATGTTCCTCTGTGTTCAGACCACGTTTTGTCTCACTTCACTGCTGTTTTTATACAGAACACAGAGGGACTGGCTGTCCTGACCATACCCAACCAGTGGGTCTGTGGAGAGATACAGCAGATTTTAAAGGAAACCTGAGGATTCTCTGCAAAATGCACATTTTAATCTTAAAAAAAAAAAAGACTGATTGTGGGAAAATAATGGAAGAATGGCGAGGAAGATTGTAAACACGCTCAAGTGACTTCCAGCTGGGGTGTAGAAAAATACATATGTCATTCTAATTGTTGTCTATCCTTGTGTGTTTGACAAGTAGAACGTGTTCTGATAACATAGGCCTGTGATAGAGGCACCCTATTGAACATGCTTGAGATTCCTGCCCTGCTGTGGGAAAGATCAAAGCACAGTGGTGAACTATGCCTCCGCAAATCCCTGAAAAACAGGCGCAAACAGCAGGTTTGGCGATCCTCTTGCACAGACTGAACTCTGCGATGCCTGTGCCCCTGCTGGCGTGCCTCTGCCCGGGTGCTGCATTGGGGATGCCCTGGTTCACAAAGTAATGAAAAGAAATTTATTCTTTGCATTTCATGCATGGTTTTTCTTGTAACCTGCCTGCATCGGCTCACACCCACATTCATTCAAATGAACCCCTCTGGCCACTGATACAACATCACCTGGCCATATCTCATCAAAGAAAGGAAAGGTTTTCAAGCAGTCTTCTGGGGAAGCATCGCCTCCAGCTCCCACCAACAGTAATCTCCCTCTCTGTCCCTGTTCTCAACAAATACTTGAAGCTCATCCATCTAGTCCAACAACGGACAATTACAGATTTGTTGCACGAGGTACATTAGTTACATTGATTTGGCTTCGCAGCACCAGCTGAGCTACCTTTAGTTTCACGCAGTACATTAATGGGAGCAATAGGCATGACAACTCCTACACACAATGGCACCAGGCTACTTACAGCTGGTAAATGAACCTTGGAACTTACATAAAGCAGAAGGTAATGAAGAATAATAGAAGTTTTAAGCAATTCATTTTTCTTTCTCACTCTCCTTCCCACCGTCTCTTTTTCCCTTTTCCTTCACCCCTTTCCTTCAAGGGCTAAGGTGACTTGTCATGTCTTTCTCAACTGGGGGTCCTAAGGGGACAACATCCTCATCACCACCGTTGAGACTTATAACAACAAAATCAAATTTTCCCCCCTTTTTTTTTCTGGTTTGCCCTGTCTGGGAATGGGAACAAGTCTTGGATGGATATTTCTGCAACTAGCTGGGTGCTAACACCATCTCTACCTCCTAGCCTCAGATCTTGTATTAAGGACATCAGAAACTTCTCATGGGATGTATTAAAAATTTGCCCTCATTAGCCATTTAGGCTATGCACATGTATACAAATGTATGCAAGTGTCTGTCTATCTATGTGCTCCATCACAAAAACATTTCTGTTGCTTGGTTTTTGACTGGTGAACACAGGTTTCAAGGATGAAGCTTAGCAGTTCAGCGGAGATCTTTTCTAAGAAGCTGACCCAAGCTCAGCAGAGATGTGATTTGGGGGACTGAACATCCTTGGAAGACAGTTCCTTGTATTTTGGAAGGATGGTTTGTATCCAGCTGGTGGGATAGAGCACAGGGGCCTGATGCAAGACGTTGAGTGGGCCAGGTCTTTAAAGGGTAGATGGCTTTTGAGATCCAGGTGCTCGTAATGGCTTACAGCTGTCTAATGTGAAAAGCAGCTATTCTGGTCGTCAGCTTCAGTGAGATTTAGTGCAGCCTAATGCAACACTTTACCCCATGCACCGCTACAGCCTTGGGGAAGAGTGGCTGGAAAGCTGCCCTGCAGAGAAAGACCTGGGGGTGCTGGCTGACAGCCGGCTGAATATGAGCCAGCAGTGTGCCCAGGTGGCCAAGAAGGCCAACGGCATCCTGGCCTGTATCAGAAATTCTGCGGCCAGCAGGAGCAGGGAGGGGATTGTTCCCCTGTGCTGGGCACTGGTGAGGCCGCACCTCGAGTGCTGGGTTCAGTTTTGGGCCCCTCACTACAGGGAAGACACGGAGTTGCTGGAATGTGTCCAGAGATGGGCAACCAAGTGGGTGAGGGGCCTGGAGCACAATTCTTATGAGGAGCGGCTGAGGGAACTGGGGTTGTTTAGTCTGGAGAAAAGGAGGCTGAGGGGAGACCTTATCGCTCTCTACAAGTACCTGAAAGGGGATTGTAGTGAGGTGGGGGCTGGTCTCTTCTCTCAAGTAACAAGTAATAGACCAAGAGGAAATGGCCTCAAGTTGCACCAGGGGAGGTTTTCATTGGATATTAGGAAAAATTTCTTTACTGAGAGGGTTGTCAGACATTGGAATAGGCTGCCCAGGGCAGTGATTGAGTCACCATCCCTGGAGGTATTCAAAAAGCACAGAGACAAGGCACTCCAAGACATGGTCTAGTGGGCATGGACAATGGTTGGATGTGATGATATTGAAGGTCTTTTCCAACCTAAATGATTATATGATTCTGGTTGTCTTAGCTTTGCTGATGCACTGACCGAGGTACACCTTCTACCCCAAACACCTTTCCCAGAGGGAAAGAAAAGCAGTGTCTGCAGTGAAATGTCTCAGCTGAGTGGAAATGGGAAGGCTGAAAGCCAAAGGAATAATTTAGAAAATTACAAATAAATGCCAGTTTAATTCTTTGCTATTTCCTGAAATATTTATGCCCTGGAAACATCCAGATGTGGTGGAAACCAAGTGTTCTGAAAATATTTCATTGCACAGATAGATTTGAGGTGTCTAATTTTTATTCTAGATTTGGAGAGACAATGTAGACAACAAGAAAATTCCTGTGGACTCCTCCTTGCTGTAGGGTTTCACTCATTCTCACCTGAATGCTCACAGTTGGCAAAAGCATCCTGGTGCTGGCAACCCACCAGCTGGCAGCATCTCTGGGCCATGGTCTAATGGGTTAAACACTAGACTGGAGCACTAAAAACACAGCTCTGCTCTCGTGGGTTGACCCTGCCTGGACGCCAAGTGCTCACCCAAGCTGCTCTATCACTCCTCCTCTTCAATGGGACAGAGGAGAGAAAATATAGCAAAAGGCTTGTGGGTTGAGATAAGAACAGGGAGAGATCACTCACCAGTTACTGTCATGGGCAAAACAGGCTCAACTTGGTGAAAATTAATTTAATTTATTACCAATCAAATCAGAGTAGGATAATGAGAAGTAAACCCAAACCTTAGAACACCTTCCCCCACCCCTCCCTCCGTCCCGGCTCAACCCCACTCCCCAT
>JANZLQ010000022.1:5660143-5690740 GCA_026212715.1 Elanus axillaris
ACCACCCCCTGGCCCCCAGCATCCTCAACACGGTCCCCACTGTGCCGTTGCAGGTATGGGCTTTGAGGCTGCCCTGGTCAGAAGGATGCTCTGCAGCACCTTGCTGGCACTGCCTGAGTCCCCAGGCATATTTCCCAACTAGATTTCCCAACTAGTGAGTCAAAATATGGTGTAGGAAAAGAAATGGAGAAAGGTGAGCTGATTTGTCAGAGATCACACTGGAGGTTAGGGCCGGAGTGAGGAGCAGAGAGGTCCTTTAACTGCTGCAGATCAAATACTTTCAGGCAGCGTTTATGAGCCCCGCAGTGAGAATAGGTGAGCAACGCCTGCAGAAATCTCTGCTGCTCTCTCCAGCAACAGAGAGGGTTGCATTTCAGAATTGAAGTCCCGTACAATAACAGAGCTGATCCATCAGATAAGGGTGACAAACAGGAAAGGGAAGAAGTACATATCTTAAATTCTGCTTGAATGTAGTGCTTTATTCATGAGACAACACTGCCTCCACAGCAATGCCGACTGCGCTAAAGCCACGCAGCAAAAAACTCAATGAAAAGTTATAAAACAGAGGCATTTAAGTGGAAGGACTTAGAGAAACAACAGCACAGCTAAGCAAATAGCTTCATGCATTTAGCAAAGGCCTCATCAGCCCCCATGGCAAGCAGGCGAGACAATACTGAACACAAAACAAACAGAGTTAATCTGCAGTTCAGGCTATTTTTCAAAGACTTTCCAGCAGCCCTGCCCCACGAGCAGCTTTTGTTTCCTTCCACGTTTCTTTGCCAGCCGTCAGTGGAAGGCTCGTTAACTTTCCACCCCCCCTTCACAAAAGGACAATATTTTACCAATCAGCTTTTCTTGGGAATAACGTCTGCTTTCAAAATCAAAGGGTTTTTTTCCCTAATGATTTAAAGTCTGTAGTGCTTTTGGAGGGGGTGGGGAGGAGTGGATAGCAGTGGAAAAACACATTGTAAAGCCCTTAATTCTGTCCAGATAAGAGAACTGCACTAAATCATTTCCAAAAAGAGAGCAAAGGTTAAGATAAGGCTCTGTGCTTTTCAAAAGTATCTCAGTAATTCCATTAGAGAGAGAACTGGTAAAAAGCAAGCAGCTGAAGATGGAGCGAAAAGATTTTCCTGGGAATTTAACATAATTTTTGTCTCAATGGAATTAGAAGGAACCTCTTAATGAACAGGCTTTTCTTCCCCAAGGAAAAAAAGACGCAAACAGTCAGCCTGAAGACATATGACTTACAACCTCTTACAAGGTTTGCCCATAACCCCTTGTCTGCCTGCTGCAACACATCCATTTAGGCTGCTGCGATGCTTTTCTGCTGAGTGAGCTCGTGCCCACGGGATCCAGCTCTCGGCATCTTCCTCCGGAGAGCTGCACCTCTGCTGCTGGGCACAGGTCAGCACCGCAGCAAGGGGTGACATGGTTTATGGGACTGGTATTTGGAGAGTGGACTGTGGTCAGAAGGTTTCCCTACCAAGGCTGGAATTTGTTAAGCTTTTGACAGAGTGGTTTGGTTTTTGTTTTTTGTGGTGGAATTTTTCCCCCATGAGATCTTCCTGCTGCAAATTTCAATATTTCATTGGGAAAACAAAAAATCCTTGGCTTTTGGTTGACATTTTATTTGTTTTCAAGCAGGATGTTGTGCCAAAATGTTGACATGTTTCCAATGAAAATGAAAGCTCCTCTTGCTTAAGTTGTCTGCAAATCACTGTTCCCTTCTTTTACCACTTCAGGCTACCTCCATCCTGAACCTGATTCCCTCAGACCAATAAAGGAGATAACTGCTGTGCCCAAGGCTATTTAAAACTCACTCCGTGATGCACAAGCTGCTTACAGAATCTGCAGACAGCACACACAATTTAGCTGCCTGGCTCTCCTTGCACTGCTAAGGGCAGGATCTAGGAGGTCTGTCCCATTGCTTCCCCTTCCTATTGACTTGCAAGGGGCTTAAATGGATTCCTCCCATGAACAGTGCGTCAACAAGGGTTTGCAGCAATACTTTTTTTTTTTTTTTAGTTTCCAAAATGTTACCCCAGTGAAGAGAAGCATAATAACTTCTTTCCTTTAGCCACCAAAAGGCCAAAGTGAGAAGGAAAGAGGAGTAAAGGAGCTGAGTTTGGAGGTGCCCTAACCACAAGGACTACCTGCTTCCTTCAAAAGCAGCATCGGTTCAAGCCTTCACTCAAGAGGCAGCAGCACTTCCATCCACCAGCACACTTGGCAAGACAGTGAGGATGGGCACAGCCCCCGCAGTGTGGAGGTAGGAGGGGGCATTGAAGCAAAGCAGCCCACTATCACAGCAGGCTGTGGAAAAGATGGGAGGCTGCCCATTGCTTTTGTGGGACAGTATGAAAATCTGGCCCCCAAATTGTCTCAAGACAGAGTTTACCAGCAGCATTAGTGGTATCTCAGCATAGTGCAGCAGGAGAAGGGCTCTGCTCTATGACAATGCTTATGTTGTACTGAGAGAAATCTCATTTCTAACCACCATCTGTAAGGCTCTGGATGTAAGAATCATAATACAGATTAAGTGGAACTTTTAAAACACATTTCAAGCAAGCATCTGAAAGCACTTTGCAAACAAACATGAAGGTGTTAAGCTTCACAGCAGCTAGGTGAAGAAGATGAATATTTGTCTTCTAATTAGAGATTCGGAGAAGTGGAAGCATAAAAAATAGGACTGATTCAGCATGGCAAGTATAAGAAATAGGACTGATTCAGCATGGCATAAAGTGAATGTTTAAACCAAAACCTAATTTTTGGAGTCAGATGGATTTGATGGGGGATAGGAACATGCATAAACATGCTGAGGTATGGACTTTGGGATTTGCAGAGCTGGCTAAGGGAATTAGGCACCCTTTGACATATCGGGAATTAGAAAAATAATACTTATAGAGTAATTTGAGGCCCATCTCAGCCCACCATCCCATGCATAGGATAAGATGCATGTGGTTTTGAGATGATACTTTATGCCCAGGTTCCTAAAGGGCAGCAAACCATAATAGCCCATTCCTAACTGTTTTCTCCAGGGCTGTCATGTTCCTCATGGGACGACTGTGAGGAGTGAAGTCCTGTGGCATGGCCCCAAAGTGGGACCCCCAGCCAGGATCAGGTGCTCTGGAAGGTCAGATCTTCTTCCTACGCTGTCTGTCAAGCCTGGAGCCCCTCCATGCTCCAGTTATTTTTGCCTATGCTTGTGCAAGCCTGTGCCCCAAAGCAAATGTGCTCCAGTGGCACAAAGTCCTTGAGGCATCTCTGCTGCAGTTTTCATAAAGGCTGTCTGTCTAGCAGGACAGCCTGGCATAATCCATCAGTGCCCTCCTAGCACCTCCAAGCAGGTGGGGAGATAGCAGAGAGCAATTCCTAACAGTAGTAGTCAATGTGAGGCATAGCATGGGTGCTCAGAAAGAACTGCCCTTTGCAGGACCCACTCCATGGCCCAGACCTGAGCTCCACTCCTTTCTTCTTGTAGGAGAAATTGGGCTATGCTACAAAGGAAAAATCAGTCCAAACTGTTTATTAAAGAAAGCCCCCAGAGCTGTTTTTCATTAGCTGTCATTTCTAAACAGACTCAGAGAGGGGAAAAAAAATCAAAACAAGGTCTGTAACCACTGCAGATCCTGTCCTGACAGCTTCCCACTCTCTAGCAGGGACGGCATCATCCCTCTATCCTAGCTCCTCCTGCTGTAACTCACAGAGATGCATTCCCTGTCATCTCCAAAAGGGATGGTGGCAGGAGAGGAAAGTTATTACTTGTGGGAGCAACACAGCCCATGGGACTTGTTCTGCATAATGAAATTGCTCTCTGCCATCCACATTCATGTATCACCCTCTTTGTATCACCCTCTCCACTGTCACAAGGAGGTAAAAGCAGCAGTTAACCTGCAGTGTTTTCCAGCAGTGCTGATGTCCCCATTGCTAAAGGCAACATCACACATGTCACCTCTGGGATGGCCAGAGGAGCACCTCACTGGACAGGTAGGACCTGGTCAGCTGCTTCACCTCTGTGGTTGCCCAGGCAAGAGAGGCACGGTTATCTCTTTGCTAGAATAGGGGACAAGGAGATCAGCTGCAGTGACAAACGGGGACTGGGAACTGATGGTCTGACTTGCTGAGCTCAGTGTCCCCCTTGGACAAAGCATAGGAAAGAACAGGAGACTGTCCCTTACAGTCAGAGTGCCATCTCCCTACTCAATGAAGATTCCATGGTACTGATCCCAGTATTTGGGGTATGAACCCTTGCCCATTCCAGCCTTGTTACATAGGCTTCATGTTCCCCCATCCCAGACTTCTCCAGTGGCAGCCCGATTGCGAGCAGCTGTGATGTTTGACCTGGGCTGTGAGCAGACAGTCGGGTTTCTGCTGACAGGAGTGTGTGACATGATGCTTATATGGACCTGGGGCTTTACAGCACTTTTGTGATGGCAACAGAAAAACAGACCAATCTGGCTGGGTGTAAATGTTTCAGAAACACAGGTATTTAATAACAAAATGTCCTTTTCATAGAATCATCGAATCACAGAATGGTTTGGGTTGGAAGGGACCTTAAAGATCATCTAGTTCCAATCCCCCTGCCATGGGCAGGGACACCTTCCACCAGACCAGGTTGCTCAAAGCCCCATCCAACCTCCCTTGGACACTGCCAGGGATGGGGCAGCCTCAGCCTCTTTGGGCAACTTGTTCCAGTGCCTCACCACCCTCACAGTGGAGAATTTCTTCCTTGCATCTAATCTAAACCTACCCTCTTTCAGTTTAAAGCCATTACCCCTTGTCCTATCACTACATGCCCTTGTAAAAAGTCTGGCTTTCTTGTCGGCCCCCTTTAGGTACTGGCAGGCTGCTAAGGTTTGCCTGGTGCCTTCTCCTCTTCAGGCTGAACAACCCCAACTCTCAGCCTGTCCTCATAGCGGAGGTGCTCCAGCCCTCTGATCATCTTCACGGCCCTCCTCTGGACTTGCTCCAACAGGAACATGTCCTTATGCTGGGGGCCCCAGAGCTGGATGTAGTACTGCAGGTGGGTTCTCAGGAGAGCAGAATAGAGGGGGAGAATCACCTCTCTCGACCTGCTGGCCACATTTCTTTTGATGCAGCCCAGAATATGGTTGGCTTTCAGGGCTGTAAGCGCACGTTGTTGGGTCATATTCAGTTCTTCATCCACTAATACCCACCAAGTCCTTCTTCTCAAGGCTGCTCTCAATCCATTCTCCACCCAGCCTGTATTTGTGCTTGCGACTTCCTCGACCCATGTGCAGGACCTTACACTTGGCTTGGTTGAACTCAGTGAGGTTCACCCAGGCCCACCTCTCAAGCCTGTCAAGGTCCCTCTGGATGGTATCCCTTCCCTCCAGGGCATCAACTGCACCACACAGCTTGTTCCCTTCATGATCTGACCCTGGACACTGGGCTGAACTTACCAGCAGCCACTATTATGTCCCTCTGTAAGACAAGAGCAGACAGCCTTGGAGAGGGGCTGGTCTGAAAAAAACCCTTCATACTATACACAGAATATCCTCTCCCTCTCTGCACAGGTGCTTAAGAGTACCCTTCCCTTTCCCCAGGGCAGAAATGACTTAAAAATGGCTTAGCTCAGAAAGGTGGAGCAGGACTTACGAGAAGCATTGAGTGCTGTGGCAGCATCCGTCCTCCCCTTTTCTCTAGCACTCCTGGTCCTCCTGAAAAAACACCCAAAACTCAATCACGAGCACACAGCTGTGGTGGGAAGCTCTGGCTGAAATTCAGCCGAGTGCAGCTTTTGGGCTGGGCTCCAGCCAGTCTCGGTCAGGCTTTGTCAGAGCTCAGTCCCTCATGTCTTTTGTTGCTTCTGCAAAGCCCTTACTCAGAGATATCACAGCACAAAACCAACCAGAACGTGTTCTCACATCCCTGCTTGCTGCCCAAGAGCAGGGAAATTTCAACCTTCTCCCTTCTCGAGGGAAAATAGGGGGGGCAGGGAGAGAGGGAAGGGGAGTCAGGGCTGGTCCTTCAGCATCTCGGCTTTGGTGTGCTCCTGGGGAAGCAAGATAGCCAGGGCCTTGGGGACCTGAGCCAAAGCAAACGGGTGCCTCACCAAAACAACATAATTCATCTGTGCAGCATTCCCGGGGAATCAGGTGTTAATGGGGTGTCACATTCGTCTTGCTGACAGCTGGCATTACCGATAAGAATTAATCAGCTATAAATAAATAAATAATAATGATAAAACCCCTCCAATATCTACTAACAAGGCTATTTGTGCAATTTTTTTAAATTTTTTTTTTAGTGTTCCTCTTATCTTACACAGAGGAAGGGGAAAAAACCAGCAAGGAAGATAAAAAATGTTGGGTAAATCCAGCATGGCTGGATTATGCTATTGGACCTGAGTATTTCAGTGCTATGGAGCAGACATCTGCTTCATGCTGCTGGCTGATAGCAAGCACAGGCAGCTTTATCACTAGTTCAGTTTCCAGGCAAATATTTTTCAAGTGCAAGCAGGGTCTTTCAAAGCCTTGCACATGTACATGCACATACAACATGCACAAATAATCTGTTTCTGCAGGATTTGTGCTGGAGTCAGGCTGGACTGGAGAGGGGGGTCTCCTAAGAATAGTTGTTAGCAAGCTGCAAGGTAATCAATAGTCTTGATGAAGACACAGTGGGTTTCTGTAGTCTCAAGTTTATGATTTTGTCATAAATAGAAATAATTGATCATCCATTAGCTAACATGGTTGTAAAGGGTATTGTAGATACTCTGTGGGCATTCGTTGTTCTAGGCAATAACTTTGCCTATAAACCCATGCTAAATCCATATCAGGGATCCATCATACCTGCTCTGGTCAAAGAAGGAGGTGATGCTGAGTCTGGTGGTGGTGACTGTTCCCCCGCCATGCAACCACCTCATGCTCTGCTAATGTGCCTTGGGAATGTGGAAGCAGCTGAGCTTGGGGGTGGACATGCAGGTGATAGATGCAATTCACACATTCGTGGTGGTTGCAAGTGCTTCCCCACGGGCCCTCTCCTTTGAGTGACATCTCTCCAGCCCGGGGTGGGTGGCAGTGGTGGCCCTAGTCTGCACCCACCATCGCCCCTGTCATCCTGTGCTGGGAGTAGACACTCCACTGTCCACTAATGGGACCGGGATGACAGTGAGCTTTGTTTCTCTTCCCTCATTTTCCTCTGGCAGGGCATGTTTTCACAATGTTATCCTCATTTTAGGGTGGCAAAATTTCCTTTGCGCATCAGAGGAGGGAATTTCTATAAGAACGCATGACAATGGCAAAGAATTTTTAAAAACTGAAAAAAGAATCCAAGATTAAACCAAAAGTATGGTGAGAACTTGGCCAGGATGACCAAGTCACAGCTGATGTATTGGAAACTTTACACAAGGACTTATGTGACCTCCATTTAAAGTTCATTACTCTCCGGTCTATGGCAGTAAGTCCTGTGCTCGCTGATTCATGGGGGCAAAGGCTCCCTCTGACCCATCAAAACTCCCTGGGAAGCTCTCTGTCTGCTTTGATGACCCTCTGTTCATGTCCTGGGACACCCTGGGAGGATGTGGCTCTTGTTAGGATCTTTTGGCGACCCTTAGCTTTAGCAGTTTTCCTAAGCAAAGCCACATTTCTAAACGTTCAATGCAGCTTACTATATTTTCACATAAATATCAATGGGATCTTGTCTGTTAAAATCCCATCTATTTGAGCATATAATTTTCCCAGAGTCAGAATCTATTAGTGAAATCTCAGCCCGTGTGACAAGATAACAGAATCCTCAAATTAAATAGGGTTTCCACAATTACAGCTTCCTCCTTTCTTTCCCAGCATTAACACCATAAACGCTGCTGTCAGACAAGATAAGATCTGAATTCTATCCTGACAAGGCAAATGTTATCAGAGATCAGTTAATTACACACTGGATTTCAACAGAGGCAAATAAACCCCCTGCGGGTTAGTGTGAAAACTGCTGTCTTCCCACCAGCTTTTCCCTGGGCCACCAGGCACGCTTCCCTCATCCATCCCTCTCTCTCCACCATGCTAAGGAAATAGGATCCACATTTTCTGCCTGGTTTTAGACCTTTTCCCCAGGCTAAAAGAGGTGCCTCACAGCAGGTTGCTGGCACTGAAGAGATGGAAGATGTTTCAAGTGTTACCTGCAGGAAAGGACTTGCAAGCAGAAGAAAAAACCTGTTGGTTTTGTTAGAAAGGAGGCCCCATGGCTCTGCAAAGGGCTCTGGGGAGAAGCAGGAGCTCAGATAGCGAAAAGGCTTTCATGAGAGCTGGCTGCAGATGCTCAACAGAGGTCTTGTCCCAAGTTGAAGCCTCTTTGGTTGACTTTTCTCATTATCTTAGCCTGGCTCCTGGAGGCTGTAAGACCTGAAGCACACGTTCATGCAGATCGGCCATTGCATTTCATTTTTGACACCTAAATTGCATGTGCTTGACTAAAAGTGCCATCTGGACTTGTGCCATGGTAAACTGAGAGAGACACCTCTCTAGAGGGTTATTTAACCCCATCCTAAGTCAGTGGATGATTTGCTCTTTGCCTCTCTTTTTGTTGATGCTGGCAGGATAGATCCTGCTGTCACCGCTTTGGGGGGTGGCTGGGTGCAGAGTGGGCTGGAGAGACATCTGATCTGATGCTGCAGCACCAAGTGAGGTAAGTCCACAGAGTGAGTCCAACTCTGCTGTGTAAATTGGGTTTGCCAAGGGATTAAGCAATGCTTATTCAGCTCTGTATACAATTGCAATGTCTTTTCAGCACTCACTCTGAGTTTACGTAGGTATAATCCAGTAGCTACAACAGGTATAAATTTTAGATAAATAAAGTAACTGCCTTCTCTTCTAAACTCACCAGGATTTTCACCACTTTTTCTGAATCTAATTTCTTTCTCATCAGAATGGCTCACTCTGAATTTTCTTCCTCTAACTCAGGATACGTCTCAGTCTGCTTTCAGGAAGAAAGACCAATTATTACTTTTTTTTTTCTTCTTTTTTTAAAAATTGTTTCCTTACAGGAAGTGGCAGAATGGACTCATACCTTCTCTTATCCTTAGCTAGCTCTCTCCAGCTCTAAGTTTTTTTCTTTTTCTCCTTTGTATTTGTAAATAAGGTATTCATACCTTATTTTGAATGTCAGCCTGTGTTGTATGCGGGATGTTTCTTAGGCTGATGTGAGTTAGCATGGTGCTATATTCAGATCATCTACTGCAGCACTGCAGGTGGATGGGACACTTACTACTGGTGCAGACCAAGAGACTGATGGAGACATTAGAAACCTACTATTAAGAGCTGTCAACCACAGTTGTATAGCCCATAGCAAGAAACAAGGGCCAAATCCAGAAAATTATATGGAGAATCAAAGGCTGTAGATATCTCTTTTCACTGCATTAAGAATCATGTTCAGTCCTGCATGGTAACTACTGAATTACTTGTTTTTTGCTTAAACACAGATACCACCAATGGTGGTGTGAATGCAGCCCATCATGGGGATTACACCAGTTAAGGATATGGCCCAGATCATCTTGTCTTGCTGGAGAATGGCTTTGTTGAATCTGCCCTTATCACCAAAGTCATGCCTGTCTCTACCAGCCCTGTCTTTTTTCCTGTTCTGTTTCTTTCTGTCCTGAAAACGTATGCAGGGTGTTCCTGCGAATGGCAGGGTTTACTCAACCGCTGATAACTCCAATCTACTCTAACAAAGAAGTAAATGCACAATGACATCTCTTGCGCAAAGAGCTGTCATAAAGTGCGGCTGGCAATCCAAGTGGTATAAATGCTCTTTCGATTAAGTGCCTCATTGAGGTAAGTTGATGATGCTCCATTAGGCTGAAGTGATAGACTTCTAGTTCTCGACACAATTGGTGGGGAGAGGGATTTGGTGCTGGAGCAGGCAGCGCTATGCTCTTGCTTTCTCTACTCTCCTGCAATTCTCTTCACTCTAGGCTGATCTATTGCAGTTTTCCCACTTCTGCACAGGGGAAGGCCCTTTATGCCCCATCACCCTGTGTGGGGCTCAGGGCGGGACACTTAGCACCCTGGCTGGGCTCCCTGAAGGTCAGAAACACGCTGGGCAAGCCCCACCATGGGTTGTAGCATGGGGGTATCTCAGCCACGGGACTGGCAGGGGCACAGCACTTGGGCTTCTTGACTTATCCCTTCCTCCCCTTCTCCCTCCTCCTCCAGACCTGCCATCCATTTTCTTGCAGCATGTCCTCCCCTGGACTGGGCTATCTGGATGGAGGATAGTGGTCTTGATGCAGCTTTTGGAGTGCCAGGGATTTGCGTCAAATCTGCTGTGTATTTTTTATACTGCAATAAAAGAAGCTCTACCCCCCACCTAGGTATCATAAATAATACCAACATTTTGAACTTGTTGCTGCAGCTTTTATTTAATTAAGGAGAAAAAAAAAAGAAAAAGAAAGAAAAAGGACACAGATAATTTATGGATCCAGGATGCAGTGAGGGCCCTAGCTGTGGCAACAGTGATGGCTTAGGAGAGGTCCCCAGCTTTCCACTTGAGGAATCAGTGTCCTTGTGGTTAAGCTTTGCCCAAGGAGGTCCTCCAGCTCTGCACTAGTATTATCTTAAGTACAATCAAGCTCAGCCCAAGTCAAGCAAGAAATTAAGATTCCCATTATTTAAAGGGGAGCTGACTGCATGAGAGTGAAAGATGGGGGCACCCCTACTATTAATTACTTCAGTTTTACTTGTGATAGGTGACAGTTGCTGTCATGCCTGCTGGGACACAAGAGGAGCTCCATCTATCACAGACCTGTTAGTGGTGCACACTGGGCAAGGCACCATTGCTGCCTGATTTCTTTTTTCCATTCCACACACAGAGCACTTTCTCTCCCTTATTAAGCAGAGGAAAATGGAAGTACAAATTACAATATGTAAAATGCTTGTTACTTGCATTTTCCACCTGGCTGACATTTCCTGATAGGCTGTTTGTGGGGTGTCCATTATTTTTACTCACCAAAATAGCTATTATTATTTTTGTTACTTCCTTATTGAACACGAAGGTATCAACTTTCCCTCTCACCTTGATAAAACAGGATGTGATTGCTTTCATGGTTAACAAGTTCCAACCAAGAGCTACATTGGCTCGGCCCGTGTAACAGCTTCTTGGCTAGTTGGTGACTCTGAGGGATACATGTGAAACCATCACTTCTGCTTTGGAATAATATATTTTACACCAAGGCATTAGATGCAGCCATAAAAAAAAGCAGCACTTAATTGCAGATAAAAACACAGGGATGGGAATGTCAAAACAAATTCAGGGTTTGTTTTGTTGCAGAAAGCAGAAGGTGGGTCACTACCAGTAATTGACTGTGGAGTAACTTGAAGATCCATTCCCTGAGAAGCCTGCCCAGGATTTACACCAAACCCTGTAAGTACATACTCAAACAGGACTTCCATCACATCAGACTTGTCAAAAGCGGGTAATGCAGATGAAACACTTTAAAAGAATCTCATTTTCAGGACAAGCTGATCACTCTTTCCTTGAAAATAAAGCCCTTGTAAAAGATCTTAATTTAAGCAGTCAAAGATTAAGCTGCCCAGAATGATTGCCTGCTTTTGCTGGTGAATTTACTGGCATTTAGCAAGTAGCACAAGGCTGCTAATGGTGTGTCACCGTGCTTCTGAGACCCATTGGGCTGAAAAATATCAATTCGGGGACAAAAAGGAGATGACAGGGCAGGCTGTGGTGAAGACTGTGAATCCCAAAGTTAGACTCTTGCCAAAAAAAGAGGCATGTCCCAGTTTTGCTAAGGCCAAGAGTGCAGTGCTGCTCTTGCTCCCTGGTCTGGACACTGATACTGATCAGGTCAGCATCGCCCTTCTGGAGGAAACCATTTTGGAGACGATCACCATACAACTAGAGGAAATAAGGCTTGAAGACAGCTGGAAGGGTTGTTTGCTGTCAAGGCGGACTTAATGGCCCTATGAATTGACCTTCACCTGTAGAGGAGGAGCTTGGTCCTTAGAGGTAACAGAGTCCCTGCATGACCTTGGCACAGCCTATGACGTCTTTGTCCTGCTCCCTGACATTTAATGCTTCCAGTCTAGAAGACAAATTGAAGATACTGTGTCCTAAACAGCTGTTTAGGAGAAACTTGAGCAATAGCCAAGCCAGTGCTGGTCCAACTGGAGAGGGTAATAGTTTTTTTTTTTTCAGAACGATATAATGTCACTGCAGAGGCAGAGCTCAGGGAGAAGCTGGTGTAAAAGGGGAAAACAGAGGCATAAAAGGAGTAGTCAGAGGAAGAAATCAAGTGAACAAAGCCCATTTCCTTGAGGTATTTGAGCTCCCAGTCAACTCTAGTATCAGCAAGCAGCAGGAACCTTTATTTATATATTATTTATTTTTGGCTTAAGAGAAATGTTCCCTTGTTTGACAGCTTCTGCCTGGATTTTTATGGCATTTTCTTTTTGTTTCCCCTGTATTTATTTAATTATTTTGGGGGGTGGGGGTGGGGTTGAGGTGGTATCTTAACAGAGCCACTTGCCTCCATTTGCTTTTGTAGACGTGACTTCAGGGCATGACCTCAGCGGTAACACTTGTCAATTGGGAACTCAGATAGCCTCAGGCTGGAAGCAAGCTCTGCTTGCCCCTGTTTCCTCTCCTTGCCCCAGCTCTGATCTGCCTGGTGCTTTGTATCACAGCCTTAACGTTGAAGGATACTTTGTGCTGCTGATGTGTAAGAGGTAGGGTTGAGCATGTTGCTAGCTGTCCCTGGAGGATAACTTTTCATTATTGATGTGGAAAGCGGAAAATAAAATAGACTATTACACTTTTTATCTTCAGGGAACATTTTTTTTCTCCCCATCCCCTCCCTTCAGATATGAAAGCTTTTCAATTCAGAGAATCATTCTGAGTACAATGAAGAGAAGTCAATTCTGAGAGCAGCAGGCGCATTTATTTACAGTGCAGGTGACTTGCAACATGTCTCTGCCATGCATACTTTTATTATTCCCTGACAATCCTTGAGATGGGACGTCTTGTACCTGCAGTGCCACAGCTGTGCTGGGCTTTACAGTCATTAAACCTGGCTTTGAAGTCATAAGAAAAACCCAATTCCTCAAGTTCAAATAGGCCTGCAGAAATGGCACATAAAGGAAGTTAAACAACATTCCTTGGATTGAATCACAAGCCAGAGAAAGATCAAAGGACAGCGGGTGAAGAAAATTTTACAAAATCTTCCTTCAAGGGTATCAGACATATTCTCTGCCTGCCCTCCACCCGCTCCAACTGCTGTGCCACGTGAGGAGAAAGCATCATCCCATGCTCTGCAGATGGCAAAGCCTATGGACATCTGTGCACAGCTGGCATGCAGCGGTGCTTGCATTTGCCAGCTAGCTGGCCAAGTGGAAAATGGGTATTTGTAGGTACAAGTCCTTTGATTTTCCACTGGGAAAAAAACACAGGCAGTCAGAGATGGGAACGTAAATCAGAACTCACTGATACAGATCCAAGAAAGCTTCCAGATCAATATTTAAAAGAGTGAGCTAGTAAAGGAAAACCTCGCTCCCTCTCTATCCATCAGCTCTGCACGTGGCTGCTTATCTATCTGCTATCTCCTCCCAGGCTTCTCTCTTTCCAAATCTGGAGCACCATCTAGCCCCCTAATCATTTTTCTGTGTTCCAGTCTCACTTCTACAAGGGAAGAATCAGGGCACTTGGCACCCAACGTTGAGAACTCTTTTCACTATTTACTTATGTACAGGAGGCTTGGGAATTAAATTAGGCTAAGAGATGCTTACACTGTGTTTTATCCTGCACAGGCAGGCCACTGCTGTTGGAGTTTATTGCAATCCACTGGGAAAGGCTTGACACTCTGGTAGCTCCAGGTAAGAAACTGCTGTCATTTTGCTGTTTGCTTTGGTATTGCTAAAGTCAGGAGAAGAAACATTTGGATGCTATTTGAGAGGGTCAATACATTGCTAAATGTCAGCATTGGCTGGAACAGCTACAACTGTTTTAGCCTTTTGGAAAGATCACCCTTGGTGTCACAGCTGCTGTCCCTTCACTACGGTGGGGTGTCGCTACCTGTAGTGATATTACAGCAGAAAAAAAAAAAGTCTGAAAACTGACTCAAACCTGGAGGGTTACAGGAACTAGCAGGCAGCTTTCATTTTACACAGTTTGCCTCTGCCCACTGGGCCAGGGATTTGTAGCTGAAATGCCATCTGTACTTTGTAGGCTCTTATCTTTCTGCTGTGCTGAGATAGCACCTGATTATCATTGTATCGGAGCATCTAGCTCTCTGTGATGTATTCATCCTCATAGCAAGCCTGGGGATAGGTAAGTGCTATTATCTTCCTTGTACAGATGGTGAACAGTTCACTATGGCCCAGATCCCCACTTCGAGGTGCAGTGATACAGAGGGCAGTATTTATTTATTAAAAATGTAGCAGTTTATAGTGGGATGGGCATGAAATTCATCTCACTTGGTCAGAAGTCCACCGTATAGGAGATGGCTGTCAGAATCCTTTTGTACTTGGAGAGAAAGCAATACTTCCAAGGAGTGGACATCTCAGCCAGTTGTGGTTACCTAAATCAGCCCACATGAGTCATCTGCTAGGTATATTTATGTGTGCCCACTGACTATCAAGGTAGGACTGTCATCTACCTTAAAAATGTCTAAAGTTGGATAAGATGAAAGCCTTTGACATTCATTGGAATAAGACTTAGGGGTATTCTGCTCACATTTTAGGTCTAGGTGACTTACTTGAAGTGACCTTTGGGCAGTTTGGAACTGAGCAGTTATTAACACTGATGACTCTTTGCAGACAGTAGATCCCTTGCCACTGGGCTGACCTTCATGATCACAGCAGCTGCTCAGATGAGATGACTTGCCCTTTGGAAATATCTTTTGATGCTATTGCCTATTAAGGCCTGGCTTAACATTAAGGCCTAACTTTAAGGTGGAAAGTCTACTTTAATTAGATAGGAAGTTTAACTGATGCATACACTTCTATTTCTAGAGTCTCTCCTCATGCTCTGGTGTTCCCAGTAGCATCTTCTTGCAAGTGCGTTTGGGCACTATTTCAGAACAAGAATAGCAAAGGACAGGTATGTGAGTGGGAGTGGGAGCTCCATTTGTGTATATGTGTGTGTCGCGTATTGATACAGGAACTTTGATGTCATTCAGGCAAGCTTGGCCAGGCAGCAAACTTCACATTTATGTGCAAATTAGGAGACAGTCATACTGAACTGGAGGGAAAGGATGATAATGAATGTTCTTCTAGGCTTTAAGGAAAAGATATTGCCCAATGCTGTGGAAAATTAAAATTTGTTTCTAATATGTATGGTAAATTTAATGCTAAAGACCAAAGATAAATGGGAAGAGAGTTTAATCCGAGCTGACCCCATTTTTGCTGGAATGTCATTTGCTATGGTTTTTGCTCCCTCTCAGAAAGCAAGAGACGCACTAATTAGTTTGTGCATTCTACACATAAATTATCGCTCCCAAACATGTAAAGGAGAAAGTAAGGGATGCTGGGAAAGGCACTAAGGGAACTGTCCTGTATCCACAGTGGGTTTGCATATGATGATAAATTGAAGGACTGATGCTTTAGTGTCAGTAATGATTACCAGGAGGAAGTCTTTTGGCCTCTGAGTGCTTCCATGCTTGTTGAGGTCACTACTGTGAGATGTGGTGGCAATGGGTTGAATAGGATTAAATTCACCTTGAGATGAAAAAATCTCCTTTTACTAAAGAGGATCTGAAGTGTACAGGGCTTGGCTGGTCTTAGGGTTCCTTGAGATGGACCCAACTTTCAGCTTTCTCAAAACTTAACATACTGCCCCCACTACACACACACATACGAGGATCTTCTTTTGCATTAAACTGTATGATCACATCAACTGATCCAGCTATCTGAAAAGATGACTTGCAAAAAATCCTTTGTCAAGCAAAAGATGAAACCAGAGGCCCCCTTCTAGCCTTCATTCTTAGAGGAAAAGATTCAGAAATAACATGATTTATGGAAATTCCCTAGGAAAAGATCAGACTTTCTGCTTTATCTTCCTTAAATAGACCCCCGTGAGGCTTAAGAAAGTTTTTCCGACATGCTGGGTTTTCAGAGCCATGGGACAGATTCCCTCCAAGGCACTGGACTTGCACAGCTCAGTAAAATGCAAAGGGTGACTAAAACTGAACTCTGAATAACATCACTAACATGGATGCACTGCAACCAAAATAGCTTGCCCAGCACCGACCCACCGCATCTGTCGTCCTGACCTTCACCTACCAGTTCACTTGTCAACAGTTCAATTCTCCCGGCTGGTGCCGTGCTGGTGGATGGAAATGAGCCTGTCTTCAGCTGATGGGAGCTCAGCAGAAACTCAACAGCAGATGATCAAAGTTTAGAGTTCAGATGAAAGGCCTTAAAACTTGTCTCATGGAGGTTCAGGGCCCTTCGTACCCTGTCGAAGGATTTTCATTAGCTTGCAACTGTGACAGTTTATTATCAACCTGTCCAATTTTAATCTTGTCCATAGCTATACTGCAGATTTTTAATTTTGTTATCATTTGCTTAATTTGAATTGTGAATGTTCCCTGCTAAAAGAAAAGACTCCCTAACCTGTTTCCTCCAGGCAAGTGGAAAAGTTCCTCAGGCAGCCAGCCGGCAATCGACATGTTTAAATGTTGGTGCCCAAGAGACAGATGTTAGGGGAAAGTGGTTCATGAGGAAGGGTTAATTACTCTTTGTTGGACTACCTAAGAGGAAATGGCATTAAACAGCCAGGCTAATTACCTATGCTGCAGTACTCCAAATTGTAAATTTGATTTGGCCCCTGATGGAGAACTTATAACTTTAGGACCTAGAAGAGGGTCAGTTGTGCTTGGTAAGGACTGTGTCCCAAGAGATCCTTCAGCTGGAGCACAAAGCCCTCCCATGAAAGAAGTATCTCCATTCAGTGAGGAGGTATGCTTCAAACGCTTCATCAGGGTCAATGGGCAAAGGTAAGTCTTCTGTCTGGAAATGAGGTGTGTGAAATGAAGGTGTCGCTCCTCTTGTTAGCTCCTGTTCTCACCCCTGATTGTAAGGCAAAAGGGACAGGAAAGCCTGAATGCTCCAAAATCCTAAGCGAGGCATCTTAGTTTGGTTAAAAGGAATTTTGGGACTAATTATAAATGCTGGCTTCTTTATGACTTTTTGGGAAGGGGGACACATGCTTGTGGGCTTTCCTCCACAATCATCATACATACATTTAAGTAGTCACATGAGTCTAGGTCTAATTATTGCATGGTTTTTCTCTCCCTGAAAAGAAAGGCCAGTTGAATTTAGAAGTGCTTCGGTGCAACTTGTCTTCCTTTGAACAGAACCCCCCTACCCCACTGAGGTGTGGGCACAGTGGGGAGGGCTGGGGGATCAAGGGAACAACCAAGGTCCAGCTGCCCATGAGTCAGTGTTGTGTTTGCTTTGTTCCAATCGCTCAGAAAGCCTCTTGATGTCCCGGTGAGAAGTGCCAGCTCTCTGGGATGCAGCTTTGCAGATGATGATCTGGAACTGTCTATCGTCATTAAAGCACTTTGCTTTCAAAAACCAGCCTGACAGAAGCGTTTTGTTCCGGGGGGGGTGAGGAGATGATCTAAGAGGACATCTCCCCGGGCCACCTCAGGGGCTCGGCGCATCCTTGCCCATTCCTGGCACGGTACGGTAGGATCGTGCTCTATGCAAATGGAAGTTAATAATTCAGCATTTTCCCCTTTCTGGGTGGAAGACGCTTGTTGGCTGTGGGAGGTGCGTGGGGTGATGGGGCGGGCAGAGGCACACTGGATGTGTCAGGACACCACTTCAAACTGCGGAGAGAGTGGAGGAAACCAGCATGACCCTATAGAGTTTTTATACTGGTATAATTACCTCTTCTGGGCATGTGGGATATTTTTAGCCTGCTTGCCTGAGGAAATTAAGCTCATATGATCATGTAATGAATGCGTGTGCGTTTCTGCATGTTTTTTCTGACCTTAATAATTTTTGAATCCATTGGCGGTTTCAAGCAGATTTGATGGGGGAGGAAAGCAGTCTCACATACAATTAAGTTTTTATACATACTGTGAAAACAGTGGTCAGGTAGAGGAAAGAAAGCCTATAATGCTCCCAGTCAGTATTTCTTGTTGCAACGACAGGCCATAGTGTGGGCTTCTACCTTATCAGACATCAAAGACTCCACACTGGGGGAGAGAATTTAGAAAAAAACATTCAAATGGCAGGAAAAGATTTGATCAGAGCTTGCAACCAAGCATGAAATGCAGGGCTTTGTTATTCCTGCTGCTGATGGGGCTGCATATTAACTGCTTATTAGTTGTATCAGCACAACGGCAAGCGTGGATTTAGTTGGACGGTGTAAAGTTGTTTCCAGTAACACAGCTTGTTCCTCTTCCCCACATAAGTGCATTTATGTCAGTAAGGCTGTTTTCTGCACTCAGGGAGTTAATGCTGCTACTTTCACTTTGGGGCATAAACAGGGCTTAAAAGCCCTGAGTATTTCACATGGAGATTTCTGTGCTGGGGTAAACCAAAACAGCTGTCAGATTTTGTTCTCTGCTGTACTTAAAGTGACACAGATTAGGACTAGGGAAGGGAGTTCTCATGGCAAATCCTCTGTGTTCCTCTTCCTCGGAGACTGCGATAGGGCTATGCCGCTTTTTGCAGTGTGGAGAACAGACTGTGGGTGCTCAACTCCCTGGAGCTTTGGAGAGAGACCTCATTAGTCCAGACCTAAACCCTGGGCATGGCCTGCTGTCCAGAGCTACCGTGCTTTCTTCTTCTCTTAGAGCTTTTCAGCATGGGAAAACCACATCCTTTTTGCCCAGAGGACTCCCATATTTTGCAACGAGCAGCAGGTGCCTGCATCCTCCCAGCCTCCCAGCTTCACCCCCTACGTTTGTCTGCAGGGAGATATCCATGATGATTAACGTGTTCTTCAAACATGCATGGGAGCATTCTTAAAATTAATGTAGTCTTAATTCCATTTAGCATAATTCACATTGAGGTTTAATGCAGTTTAGAAAATCCACTGGAAAGTCAGGCTTTTGCTTAATTCCAATTAATTTTCCAGTGTCCCTGTGTGGACAAGCCTTATGAGAAGCCTGGGAGCAGCCAAGATCTGGCACGTGTGGCTCACAGGGACAAACTGGTTGGAACTGGCCAAGATGTGTTTTGTTTACCCTCTTTCATACCATGGTACACGCTCCTAGCTAAATGACGAGCGAGCGACCATACTGCTGCATGAAATCCCTTCCATCCTCACATCTAGCCCTGATTAAAGCACCAGCCATTGCTTGAGACAACTGGGTTATACAGCTGCCCCAAACCCCCAAAGCAGCTGGGGTATGGGAAATGATGCTGCACTCTCAGCGAGGCAGGCTAATCTGCCAGGCAAAGCCACCAGGGCTCAGAGGTGAAAAAGCTGCCATAATATCCAGTGCCAGATGGGATTTCACAGGGAGATGCCCCAGATCCAAGCCTGGAAACAACAGTATCTCCAAAGAAGCAAGCCCCAGCGCAGGGCAGGGTGACTTTTCCCAAGGCTCACCTCTCTCATGTCTGCAAGATGATCAGTGATACCTTTACAGAGTGCCTTTAATTAATGGCCCTGCAAGGCCCTGTAAGTCTGTGTTAGCACAGCACTGCGCACCATAGCAAAATAGCCGGAGATCCCATAAACACATCTCTTCTCATCAGCTTGCCAGCTTATAGCAGCTGGAATTAAACTGATGCCAACACAATGACTCTGAGATCATTAAAGCTTTCCCGGACAAAAGGACTGTATCTCAAGGGTCTATTTGCCATAAACAAGCTGGGCGAAAACAACAGGAAATATTGAGGAATAATATCCTTGTGAAGAAAACCCTGCTCTGCTAAAATGTGCCATAGGGAATTCGGGCAGATGGTTGTGTTGATCCTCTACAGGGCTTTTAAACTAACACAGCCTGGGCTTGGGGCTTGGGGCTGCAGTGTGTGGAGATGGGCTGAACACCTGTGACTACCAGTGGCTTTTGGGAAAAAAAAAAAAGCTTCTCCAGGTGCACGGGACTCTGGAAACACCATGGCATCCCAAATTAGCTGGTGCTCATAATTAGGCAATAGTGGTTGTCCTGCATCAACCAAGAAGCAAGAGGGCGGGTGCAGGCAGCCAGGGGTGGTGGCTGTCTTGTAGGACCTGCCAGAGCTACTGGATGCTCAGAGGGAGGCACAGGACACCATGGATGCGGTATTCATGATATCCGTTAGCAGCATTGCTTTCTAAGGTGAAGTTGCAAGTGCATTTCAGCCTGTTGGGATCTTGGAGGTGTTGGGATAGGACCGGGGTGCCCAGAGCTTAAGTTGCTCTGAATCAAACTGGAAAAGATAGTAAAAAAAAATAAAAAAAGGGAGGGGAAATCCCAGATTTTGAAATCATATCCAATATGTAGTTACTTGCCCCTCCAGGTGAAAAGTTTTGCTACTATTGGGGTTACTAATTGGGTTTGAAATTTTGTTTTCTTTGTTTTCTTCAAGATGGTCAAACTCTAAATGACAAACGCCATTGTGAAATGTAATGTGAAAAATTCATTTTGAAAATACAATACAAATGTAATTTTTGGAGCTTGTCCAGTATTTTCATCTGCCAAAGCAGTTGAATCCATCCTGATCTGAATTCAATTAAGAGTTTCCAAGCCTAAGGCCTGGTTTTGGGAGAGGCTTTTTGTAAGTAAATTGCAAATTGCTGTCTGCTGCATGTACCATGCCCTGCTTAAGAACTCAGTGCAAAAGCTCCTGAAATTGGGAAAGATCTTCTTAGTCAAACCACACAAATGAAGCTCTCGGTCAGCTTTTATGGTGTCTTTAAGTTAGATGTGCAGTTCCCACTGGTGATTTAGGTCCACCTACCTTGTCCCTTCCTACGCCCCAACTTAAACACTTATTTTAGGATGGGAGAAATCCTCATTCTGAAGGTGCTGATCTCTGTTGAGCCAGAGCATCCCAGTAGCTGTCTATACCGCGGACTAACCTGGCTCTTCAGATGCCCTGAACCACCTGGATATGCAGCAGCTTCATATTGGAAATCCAATTGCCATTGCAGTACGCCCAAGACACCACCACACTGCAGCAGGTCAAGGTATTTCTTAATGGCTCAGCTAATCCACTGTTGTCCACTGCATGAAGAACCTGCCTGCTTCCTTCCACAGCTCCAAAGAGTAAATTAAACGATACGATGAAACATATTACATTTGCAGCTGGCTCAAAGGGAACATAACAGCATTAGGCAGCCCTGGTGCTCATTAAACGCCTCTGACTAGAAGGATGTAATGAACCAGTTTTATTACAATAGTAATTTCTTCCTATCACATTTGGTGGTTATATATTCATGGGGGATGCGGGGAAGGGAGGAGATCAGTACAGACTGGTGCATTAAGATATATTGCATGTGGAAAAGATGACAGCAAGAGTGTGTGGCTGACAGATAGGAGAGAGGCGAGGCAGAGAGCAGAGTATCCCCAAGTCCATTATAACGCCGTCAAACTGACCTTTAAAAAAAATATATATGAACAATAAAAAGGGGACCCTCTGTTCTTGGCTTCTGAAGCATCAGCAGCTCTGAAGTTGGTTTAATGGCCAGCGATCGTTAGGAGCCTGCCAGAGCTGCAGCTGAGCTATCATATACCTCGGCTGTCCCAGGCTAACCGGGGATGTTGCTTTGTGTCCATGCTGTGGAGTGTCCATGTGTGACAGAAAGCTCCAGGCAGGTACTGGGACCTCAGGGGCAGAGCTGGCAGTGTGGCACCTGGAGCCGTGCCTGCTTCACGCTCACTATGGCATGGCCCAACAGAGGGTATCAAGAGGGAAATCTAAGAAGATGCAGCCTGAAAAGAAGCCTGGCTGTCTCCCCAAAGTTTTAACACTGGACTTCTCCCTCTCCATCTACAAGTCTGTAACCAGGGTAGTTTTCTAAATTTTTAAAAAGCGATAATCCATGATTAATAGCCATTTTAATAAATGGCTAATCAATTTCTATGGGTTGCTATAGAGTCTGATAAATCAAAACCAGGTTGATTATAACCATGGCTTATAGCCATCTTATAATACCTTCCACTGATGTGCTTATAATAATCTGTAACATCCGCCACTGCTGTCGGTAACTCATTTAAAACACCAGTTAGTATTTTTTTTTAACCTGCTAAAAGCACAGGGTGAGTAAATATTCCTTTCTACTTGTAAGTCACGTGACTTTTCATGGTTGCAAATTTGGGGCCAAATCAATGTCCATCTAAGGCAAGGAAGGACTCCCGTGGCTTGAAAAAGAAGCTGGAGGAATGCTATAACTGTAAGAAAGGTAATACTGAGTTGGACTGGATTCCTGTGCTGTCTGAGAGAGGCCAGAAACAAATGCCTGGGAGGAAGGGTATAGGAAGGAGGGCAGCCAGATCCCTCTCCTCCCTGGTCTGTCTATCCACCTTGCAGCAGTTACAGAGCCGAGGCTTTGCAGGGAGCTGAAGGTTGTTCTTGGTCTCATGTTCAATAGCCATGGGTAGATTTGTCCTGATGAACACCTTTTGCACCCTCCTTTCTCAGAATTGCAGAGTGGTTGAGGCTGGTAGGGAGCTCCAGAGGTCATCTGGTCCCACCCCCTGCTCATGCAGGGCTACCTTGCTTTAGGTGATTAACGGGTCACTCTTTAATCTGTTTTTCCTCTGACCCTGCAGCAATGCATTCCACCATGTACACGTGAAAAACACAATTAAGTTAACATTTATATGATTAGACACATACAAATACATAGCAAATGTCTTTCTGAAAAATCCAGACTTTGGCTACAAACACCCAGGAGTGGTTTGGATGCCATTTAGCAGCCTGGATGTCCCAACAGGCATCCAGCTGCCCCCCAGAAGGACACCCCTGCTGTGCCTGGGGCTGTGTCCTGCCAGCCAGTGAGGACAGCTATTTTCCAAAGGAGAAACAGGAGTTTAGTACTTGAATTGATCCCTTAGAGAACTTAGGTCAGAATTTCTGCTGTTTTCCAGCACCTCTGTTTTCAAAGCCTCATAACAACAGAGAATATTGATAAAAAGCAGAACAAACCATGAGGCTGGATGTTTAAAATCCCAAACCAGAAGGTTTTGCTGTTTTCGTATTTCAAATTTTTTCTTTCTGACTTGATTCACACAACTCTTTGGAAGAAGCCCCATTTGCTAAATATAGACCAAAACCTGTAGCTGCCTGGAAAGAGAAGTGTGGTTGATTTCTGAAAAACTCAAGCCTATAAAAGCTGACACACAGCCCCTCACACTCTGTAAAAACCATCTCCTGGTGGATTTATTAGTCTTAAGCAACAGCAGTTGGTCTGAAAAGAAAATGTATTTAACCTTTCTTTTTAATTGTCGCACTGTTAACCTGTCAGTTCTACATGGGGCTGTTAATAATTCCGCTTCAAATGTCTCAAAAGGAACTTTCATGTTTAAATATTAAATGATAAAACTTGGGTACAGTTAGAAAAGAATTGATGCAGCACTTTCAGTAGTAATGTGGCTCGATCCAAAGTCTGTTGGAGTGCCTGGGAATTGTCACACTGAATTAAACAAGCCCAGGCACAGGGTAGGCTGCAAATCCTGATCCTGGAGTCAAACCCTCAGAGCTTTAACCAAGGAGATTAATAGGGGTCTAGCTTTGGAAAGACCGAGTTAGACTTTTAGAGTGGGCCTTTATCTTCACCTTAAGGTAAGATGGACACTGAGGGGGGAAAATTAATTAATTTGGCTCAGCTAACTACAATTTAACTAGCTACTGAAAATTAGAAGTGAAGACAAAGCAACTGGGGTTTAAAGGAGGTTTTAGCTTGGAATCAACTGCAAGCTTCCTTGCAGACATTTATCCTGCATTAAAAGCTGTATTGGTTTTGCTTTCACTACAATTTTAATCTAAGCCTAACGCACCTCTCTTCTGCAAATGTACCTTGAGATCTACCTTATCCCGATTTGTTTCCGTGTCAGTCAGCCCACAGAGCAGGTACCTCCACCATGGGCAGGAGGGGATGGGAACATTCTCACCTTGTTTTGGGTTAAGTGATGGAGAAGCTGTATGGGAAGCCCCCAAACCTCACCGAGATTGTCATCAGCTGTGGGCACAGGCACACAGCACTGCTGCCTTACAACACCCCAGGAGCGCCCTACAGCATGCCATGAAATCAGTATTTGAACATAAATCCCTCCATAGGCTGCAAATGGAGCGTGAGAGGGCAATTAGGCTCCTGCTGGGTCATTGCCTGAGCTGGTTGTGTCCAGGGCTTCCCACTCACTGACACTTAGGGCTGTGGCTTTCTAGATCTTGTGGAAAGTGACTTCTCTAAAGGAAAGGTTAAGTATTAACTGGGATGGAGAGATGGAGTGTGTAACTTGGGCACCCAGCTGGGAAAACAGGGTTACAGACCCTTAAACTAAAGGGTATCACATGTCATTTGTTCCTCTTTTTTTTTGGCAGGCAGGGGTGGAAAGGTTAATTGGCTTGCCCAAGGTCATGACAAGCATTGTTGGCAAGGGCAAAGGATCGAAAAGCCTGGGAGAATGCTCCAGCCCAGGGTGGCCCACCTCAGCCCCTCTCTTCTGTCCAGCAGGAGAAGAGCCTGCAGGAGCTAAAGCCTCAAACAAGGCTCATGCCTGATATATCTGCTGCATAGCTTGGGCCTAGCTATAATAATAAAATGATGTCTCTCCTGGCAACAATCCTGTATGCTTAAAACCAAAGGTATTTTCCAGGGTTGAGAAACTCACTGGGACTTTCGCAAGGGCAGGATCTGAGCTGTTACACTGCTAGAGAAGAGCACAGCAGAAAACACAGCTGTGCGGGGAAGCCAGATCTGTAACATCGCTGCTGAACTACAGCAGAAGCATGACACAGTGGTGTATCCTTAATTAACAAGCATTTCCACCCTGATATACCGTGAACCAGGTACAAAAGAGTTCAGTGTGTGGTGTGTCTGCACCGCAAAGGATCGCAGCAATGATCGCAGCAACATGTTGCAAACGCTGCCTTCTCTTTCCTGTGGCTGCCTAAAGAAGCACATTCAAAGCAGTTCCCTGTTCTGATTCCCACCATAACGTTGCTGGCACTTACATGCATTTATGCAGAGACCTCGACTCATTTCCCAGCCTTGCATCAGATTTCCCTGCTCGCTGTAACCAGCTTCTGAGCATTGCATTGCTTGTCACCAGAGGACAGGCATCCACGGCCCACAGTAGAGCTGCATCGCAACCCCAGTCACTGGAGCTGCTGGTCTGGTTTGTGCTTTGCTGGTGCAAGCAGGGAGTGTAAAGCTCAGATAACTAGTAGTTTTTGTTGAGCAGAGGCCTGTGCTAAGGCAGCCATGCTCTCCTGAGCTAGTTATGCCTGCTTGGCAGTGCTCATACCATCTGCTGTATGAGAGACTTTCTCCTCCAGCAGGAAGAGGTCTCAGACTGGTTCACGCACCCGGCAGCTCTCCTCTTCTCCTTTTCAGTAAGGATATTTGGGAAGCCCATGGTAGCTGTGTGATGGTACAGCCTTGGTGACACCTCCATGCTTCCCTTAGCAGGAACCCTGCAACAACCCAACAGACGGCAGCCTTGGTGGGCTCTGTTCTACCCCTACCAAACCCAGGGACAAATTCTCAGAGACTTTATGAGTCTGGCCAGGACACCATGGACTACTAATATGGGTCAGAAAAGCAGGACAGGGGTGATAACCACATCCAGATCACGTCTCGGCCCTTTCAGTCACGATGCTTGCAGCAACCTGCAGCTTGCAGGGATGCCATGGGGCAAATTCAGAGGTGCTGTCTAAGGCAGCACGATTAGAGCCTCTCAGGTTTGCTAAGTCTCCCTGGGCACTTCTTACACCCTGTCTGCTGATGCATAAAGCAATCTAAATAAGTGTAATTTATGCACCAAAGAAAAGGTGCAAGTTAAAATAACTGCCAGCCTAAAACAGCCTTTAAGTGGGGAGAGAGAGAAAGGGGAGTCTTAACTTTATGCCACATAGAGCATCGTCTCTGAATTTGGCCCTGGGCCTCAAAGCTTTTAAAATTAAAGAGTAAATTTAGTTTGGAGGAGGTCATACATGGCTCTGTGCACCTCTCCAGAACTTTGTTAGTGAGTCGTGGCCCAAGTGAGGCAAGTACAAGCAAGCTCAGGACCAAAGCTGACTGGGAAGCAGCGCTTGGTGCTGACGCTGAACAGCCTGATTTTCCACTGCCAGTTCCTCCCCTGCCTGTTTACACCTCTGCAAAGCAGAGATAAAACAAGGCCATTCCACTCGGTAACTGGTGTACATGAATGCACATGCCAAGCGATGAAGCAATAGACCCTTCTCGTCTCAGTTGTTAAGCACATCCCGGCTGACTGTCTTTTTCTCACTTTGATGCTCCCTTTATGCACAGGACAAGTTGTTTTCCAACCAGGTGGCTCCCACTGTACCAGGAACATGTGGATTTATTGCTATTAATACTTTGCAGTGACCTGAAATATTTCCAAAACTTGTGTCATCCTGCCCAATGCACACTTAGTGCTTAATTGTCACTAAAGGCACTACTAATATTGATGGTCTGTGACCTGTCTGCAACCTGCACCAGTCAATAACACTGTGATGAAGGCTGGTATGGTAAGTGCCATTGCTGATGCTAGGCTGATAACATTATGTGGCTGTGACATGTGAATCACCCTCGGTAAGTGAGCTGATTTAGAATATAATGAATAAATATCCTCGGGTTTGAAGAGGGGATGCTGTCAAAGGCTTTCTAAAAATAGTTGGTAATTGGCTTTGTATTAGGCTTATTATTGCCTGTGATGGTCTCTTAGAAGTTTTGAAACCACAGCTTCCTCCTCGGGTGCATCCCTGTGCTCCAGAGCCATGCTCTCAAGGTACCGGCACTGCCTCTCCCAGGTGTAAATGCCCAGCAGAGGATTATCTTTAGCATTGGGCAATGCCCTGCTCCACATGGGATGAAAATAAAACTCCTTAAATACTTCCCTGGAAGCGCTATCCCCTGGTGTTTGGGGCACTTGTTTGGTTGGGGACAGCTCTGAAGAGTCCAGACCAGGAACATAAATCCCAGGATTTATGTTACTGATCGTGAGGTGGCTGCACTGGCTCCCACCATGTACTCAACTCCAGAACTTTTCCCGCTAAGCGGCTTTGGTTTGGAAAAAAATCATGTTTTCTGGCTGAAGTGTTCATGCCAAGAAACGAATCTGATCTCCTGTATGCAGAAAGGCTTTTGCTAAAGGAGCAGCACTGTCCCATTCCTGCCAGGGCAGGTTCTCTGGCTCTTGCACCTCCAGGAGAGGGGCTGGTCCTCACACGCCTTAGAGGTGCTGGGCAGCTACTAGTGCTACATGGTCTTTTCAAGAACATGTCCTGAAGAGGCCACTGGCCAGAATATAAGGCATTATTATTAAGTCTCCAAGGCCATCTGGCTGGACAAATCTGCTCTGTGATGCCTATTTACTGATGCAGTGGAGGGAATAGGGGACAACATCCCCTTCCACCGCCACCGCCAGCCTACTCCCTGCTGTATCTGTGTTCGGCTCTGGGCTGTGGTGCAAATGAGCTTATGTGCTTCCAGCTGCACTGGGGTTAACTGTCTGTTCTCATCTGGTTCTCGGTATCATCTTGTTGACAACCCCTCACAGGCTGAAGGCACTGACAGAGTTGATGTTGTTCCCTGGGCAGGTTTCAGTTGTGTGTGTCCCCACACCATGGGTGAGTGCCGCAGAGCGCAGACCCCTCGGCGGACAGGGCTCCGTGAGATTTGCAAGCCACAGGCTGCAGATAGCAAGCACTCCTTCACGGCCTGAGTGGGGCTGCTGCGAGGATGCTGCTAGGCAGTCACACTCTGATATTTTTATAGCCCCACACAAAGACCAACTCCTACTCTAAGCTTTTACAGGAAAGCTGCTTTTCTTCTTTCTCGGATTCATTGTCATCTTATTCAGAAGGATGTGCAGAGGAAAAAGGGACCTTGTAATCTTTTGGTGCAGAGAGACAGTGTGAGGAGGGGCAGGAAGACCTTCAGCAAGGATCTCAAAACAGCACGCTTGGGGAAAAAATCCTGCTGGGAAGTTTTTGGCCAGTTCCAGACTCCATTGATCATCCCCTGTGTGTTCACCCTCCATATTGCAAGTTGGTTCTAAAGGCCCCTTTAAATGGCCCGAGCCCTTCAGTTATCCATAGACAGTATCCAAAAGGCCTAAAATACATCAGCAATCACACTGCTAAAGTCCAATGGGTTTTTCAACCAACAGAGTGAAATCTGTGGAAGAGGCCTGATGGAGCCTCTTGTGACAGTGTAAGAGTTGATGAGCTCAGCCTGCTCCTGACCGATTAATGCCACTCTTCCATTGAAACCTCAGGGCCTGCCTCAGCCCTCTGCAGCAGATTTAATCACATCTGTTTGATTTTATACCACAGGATACAAGGGCTGAAGCGAAGGGTACAGACTGCAGCAGCTTCTCCGACAGCGCTGATCACATCAGCATCACTGGCTGGTTTGTAGCAACAGTGAATTTTGGAGGAGAAGCACCCATCTGCAAACTAGTTGGGACCTTCTGGATGTCCCAGGCTGGGCAGACATTTCCAGCTTGGGCCAAAATGTGAGGATAAGGAGGTCCCCTCCTTTCCCAACCTGAAACCACTCTGCTCTCTTCTACTCTGTGATCAAACTCCTACTGCCTTTGATAGGATTTAGATGAGGTGTTTCTTCTGCAGGCTCTTGCATTAAAGTTCATACGTATCTTCAAGCACATGCAGAGGAAAGCCTCGAGCACTGCAATTCACCCAAATCATCATGACTCCTTTTATTTTTATATTAAATGTTTTTCTTTATGAAACGAATAAAAGAACTATAACAATCACAATGAAATAAGAAAGTGAATGCCTAGAGGTAACTACAATATAAAATCATATTCATCATATCATAATATTTTACATTTACTCGTTGTTTTATGTGGATTAAAAACCACTCGACACACAATCTAACAACGGCAAGAAAAGCTGCAGAAGAGGAAGAGGAAAAGCAACATGCAGCCCAGGCAACTAGGACAGCAAAAAGTGATCTCTGGCTAGCGAGTGATCCAGAATTGCATCTGACCATGGTTCAAAGTTTTGCATCAAATGAACAACTTCACATGCCTTTGCCCTGCTCCTCAGCCACGGTCACTCATGCAAACATGCCTGCTTTGCCTCAAAACCAGCCAGCTCACAGTGTGAGCAATGTGGCCAGGACAGCAGAGCACAAGCTAAATGCAGAGGCTCCCCTTCCAGCAGCGCCTGCTCCCGCTCCCAGGTCTGCCTCTGCTCCACAGCTGGCCCCAGTGCAACCCTCCTGTGAGGCTGGTGGTCACCAGGATTGGCTGGCTATTAAATTAAAGGAAAGAAGGTAGAACAAATGACTTGGGGAAGCAGGGCATTCTTCATGTCCCGAAAGACTTCAGACCAAGATTAAATGCCTTCCTGGAAGCTGTCTTTTAATAATGTGTGCTGGATGAGGTGCAGCAGTGGAGAGCCTGGACTGCATTAACTAAGGGGCTGGCCCAGATGCTCAAATGGCTCAAACATCTCTGGATGCAGGAGCATTTGCCATGAAAAATAGTGTTTGCTGACTACCACGCAGCTCCTAAGGTGTCTTCTCTCAAAAGAACTGCTAAAATACTAACTTCTGCGTTGGGATTTGTTTGTGAGAAACAAGGGCTTTTTGTTCCTTTTTTTCTTCTGGAAAGGAAGGGAATAAATAAAGCAGACCTTGGTCCTCAGTGTCCTGAGCTGTGACAGAGCCCAGGGAGGCAGGTTGGGTGTTTGGAAGACAGTGCAGTCACTCTGAGCTCAAGAAAGCGAGTTACACTGATTGTAGGCTGCATGTCTTCCCCTGAATAAAATCCAACATAACATTTAGTATCCTTCTTACAATGCTTTTAAATATATTTCCAGATGCTTCCAAAGAACACTTTAAATTATCCATATGCCATTTTTCACATGTGGCATAAAGGCAGTGCATTATTTTTATTTTCTGTAGGACAAGTCAGGACAATGCTTTGTGGGTTTTGTTTGTCTGAAATGAGTCTGCGTGGCAAAAAATCTGCAGCACGTTGATACCATTGTGCAACTTCTATAGCTGGAGCTTTTGCCATGACAGTTTGCAAACATGGTGTTAGCATTAATTAATCATTAGAGCCTTCCTGCTGTGCAAGCATGCATATAAAACTGCAACATGACCTGCAACTTGGAATGGGTTAAATGATCTTCCAGTCCTGCCTAGTGAGGTGTCAGCAGAATTAAACACCCACATCTGAAATTGCAGTATGTGGTGGGCTGTTCTCTTCCCCATCCCACAAACTCACACTTGTCAGAAAGAATGAACACAGTTTTCTTTCCTTTTTCCTTTCCTTTTTCCTTTCCTTTTTCCTTTCCCCTTTCCTTTTTCCTTTTTCCTTTCCCCTTTCCTTTTTCCTTTCCCCTTTCCTTTTTCCTTTCCCCTTTCCTTTTTCCTTTCCCCTTTCCTTTCCCCTTTCCCCTTTCCTTTTTCCTTTCCCCTTTCCTTTTTCCTTTCCCCTTTCCTTTTTCCTTTCCCCTTTCCTTTTTCCTTTCCCCT
>JANZLQ010000022.1:5690840-5728854 GCA_026212715.1 Elanus axillaris
CTTTCCTTTCCTTTCCTTTCCTTTCCGTTCCTTTCCTTTCCTCTCTCTCAGGTAATGAACACAAGCCACTTTCAGCCACAACAAAATGCCACACTCAGCTGTATCTTACCAGTCTTTTGGCACAAGGGTTGGTTTTCTTGTTTTCTGTCCACAGAAATTAATGAGGAGGTGCCCGTCCTGAAGCCTTTCTATGGCATAGACGAGTTAGCTGGATGATTGCAGCAGGTGGGTCAGTCTTTGCCAGCAAGTGGGGACAGGGACAGTAACAGGGGGGACCAAGCAGGGTCCCATCACACGTGCAGGAGCTCGTGGGTCTCCTGGGCATCTTACGCCCGCAGGAGAGGGCAGCGCTGCCCGCCGGCCCCCTTTGCTGCAGCACAGCTCAGCACCAGGTGCCTCCTCCAGACCCAGCTGTCGTGGCTGCAGCTCTCCAGGGGCAGCTTGCTAGCAGATTTATTTAATCTCTTTCCACATTCCCTGCTCTCCATCTGAGACTCGGCAAGTCCTGAATTCCTAAGGAAGCCACAAAGTCCCCTCTTCCATCATCCTTGCATCACTAAATTCAGATATCTCTACCTGTTTGCTTTGTTTAGCTCCACATTACTTTACAAAATGAGACCAATATTTTACCAAGACCTCATACTTCTGATCAAATTACTGCAGACTAGGACCTCATATAGTTGTCCTGTTTAATGTTTATTGCTAAGAGCCATGGTTGCAGTGACTTCACTGAGGGCATACTTAGCACAGCTGTTTCTTTTTTATCACAAAACTATGAAGATAAGGTTTCATTACCTGTATGTTCAAAACGCAATGAAACATTTACCTAAAACAACGAGGATGCTCAGAGGGAATGGCACTGACAAAAAGCATAAATGAGCTTTGCTCAGCTTGCTGCCTCCTTTAACCCACTGGTACCTGGCAGCAGAGATCACTCCCTTGCACTTTCCTAGGAGAATTAATATACCAATTGTATCATTCTAAGGACAGAAAGAAAATCACATGTTGTGGAAGAAAAGGGGGATATTTGGATTTGATATCTGCCTCTAGCTCTATGCTCCAGACCATTGAAAGCATTTCTGTGAGTGTCCCTCTGTGGACATGCTGATGGGGGAACTGTTCTCAAGAGGATTTTGGCTTCTTCCCTGCTTGCAAACTTGCAGCAGGGTTTTGTGAAGTTATTTTAAACATGTTAATTGCTTCTGGTGCTCTCCACCCAGCGAAAATAAGTGTGCTTAAGCTGCTGAGCCTCCCAGGTCATGGCCATACCTCAGAAATGCTGGAGACAGACAGCGAATACAGTTTTTCTCCCATGCTACACTGGCATCTCCTTGCTGATAACTTTGTCCTGACTTCCAGCTGTCCTTGTCTCCCTGCTCAGCTTGGAACTCACTGAACCAGTGCGGGGCAATTTGGGAAAAACCAACGCAGCATCTCTGTGCAGGTTTGCAGAGCTCAAAGTCAGGGTCATTTAGCAGAAGGACTCAGGATCCTTGTTGAAGGCAAAGCAGGGAAGATCAGCTTTTATTTGTGCCCCTGACCACCTTGTGCGTGACTGACAGAGAACTTGCAGAGCTCAGCTTTGGGGCTATTTCTTGGTCTCCAAGGCCATAAGCATTGCTTTACCCAGACCCTCCCCTTGCCCTCAGGTGCCTGGGGGCAACCCCCCCCCCCCCCCCGCCTTTTTCTACCTTGTGCATGACAGAGGGCCCAGGACAGGACTGCCAAGTGCTCGTGCCACATCGCTCAAAAGAAAAACCCATATAGAGCAATCCTGCTTCCCATGTTTAAGTTGGGAGTGGGGAAAAAAAAATCACTTTTCCTGGCTTCAGCCTGCTTTTTTTCATTCAAATGAACTCAGCGCCCACACTCTTCTCAAAGCAAATTGAACAAGACAGATGTACATGTGATCCCCTTATTCTTCTCCAAGACAATCCCTGGGAGCGGCCAGCCCATCACCAGCCGATCGCATTGCAGGCCAGATTGCTGCTCCGCAAAATCAACACCCCTGACAGGGTAATGGATTTCATTCCTTTATCTTTCTAGATGCAGCCCATACTTTATCACCTCTCTCCTGTTCCAAGGGAGCTCTAAGTGGGTCAGGGATCGGTAGACCACTGGGCATTTCGATCAACCAGTGAGTGCTTTGCCTGCCTGCCGCTCGTGTGTCAGAGTGTGGGCATGGGCATTGGAGGAGAGCAAAAAAGAGCAAATAAAGGAGACAAAATGATATGCACTAATTAAGTTATTCTTCATCTTTGAGATTGCTGCTGAGGACAAGATTGGTACAATGAGCCCGAGGCTCTTCTCCCTTCGCTCCTCTCCATCTCAATGCCTGTGACATGGAAGATGAATATGCAGCATTTTCTATTTGTGCTACTAAAACGCCCATTAAATGCCAGCAGGAAAAAACGATACATAAATACCAGAATCCTGCTACCCTTTGTGCCTGAGAGAGAGAGAGAGAGAAAGAGGATCCCTCCTTCATCTGGAAAGCGAGCTGCTTTTGGCTGGGAAAGGGGCTGATGAGGTCTGGTGATGGGGAGAGCTCCCACATCTGCCCGGCACCCAACCTGCTATGCCAAAAGACAAGGAGGTACCAGTTTGATTCTGTCTCTGCAAACCTAGTAACTTACTCACAGCATATCTGAAATCCATTTTCCAGTCATAAGATACTGTAAAGGATTAACCTTCATGTTTAATGCCCTTTTGCCCCTGACCTCTTGCAAGACCAGAAGCGTTAGAGGTGTCTCAACAGCCTGAGTTCAAGTAGCCTTTAGCTGGCGTGCAGCAAACTAGTGCCCTTTGATACAGGTCTCTCCGTTTATATCACTGCCACAGGCTCCCCATGATGGGATGGGATTATCTGGGATGTCATAGTATCCCAAGTGGGACAGGCACAGTGAACACGGCCTGCCGTGGCCACTGAGAAGTCCTGCTCTTGATGCGGTACTGTCACAGCACTGCTCCAATGCCAGAATCCCAGGTGAGATTTGAGGAAAAGAAAAAAACAACCAAATAAAACCTTTGTGGCTTTTCAGTGCTTTGAAGTGGGACCTGGACAAGTGGCTCTCACCAAGAGAACATGAGATAGATCCTCTTGCAGGGTCAGCCAGCGGCAGGAGGCAAGCTCCCTCTGGGAGTCACTCAGCAACACTGCTCTTTCAGGCACTTTCTTTGGTGATACAGTCTTGGTTGTGCCCCCCTTGCCCCCCTCCTTATAACCCCATTGAGACCATCTGCATTTTGCAGATGGCAGGAACTTGTCTCCAGCACCAGCACCAGGGCTGACTATCTCCAGCCTCACACCTTGCAGGCAACACCGGTTGCCAGCAGACACTAATTTCCATCTGCAGTAATCTTGGCAATATCTAAATAAAGAGAGCTGTCGGTGAGAGCTCCGGAGGAAACCATTGGAGAGCAGATAAGCAGGGACTCTGTTGCTGATGTGTAATGCCAGGTTTCAAGCAACGGGGCGGGGGGGAGATTAGGATCATTGTGTTATCTGCTGTTATCTAATTCAAGGAAATAACCATGTGCGTGGCACGTATTATCAAATGCACAGAACTCCTCCAAAAATGATATTAAGCCAGGAACTTCACAGTTCCAGCTGCCACTTCATCTTTAATTCACTTCCCCACCCCCATGTGCTCCTGGATTGCTGAAATCTCAGAGCAGTGGGTGGCCGGGCTGCCATATGTGCTCCATAAAGCTAGGTGAGTTACAGGGGGGAATAAGAGCCTTTAATTCTGCAGTACTACACTTTATTCTGTTTAAGCAATAAGCAATGTTATTTTAACATCATCTTTTTGCTTTGTTGGTTTTTTTTTTATGCTGCCCACAGAGAGGGGAGGGAGGCCAGGCATGGCTGTATGACGTGGGTTTTGGAATACGCTGGTGTTACTGGTCTTGTGCTGGGGATCGGCATGGAGTGGGTGCTCTGCACCACAGAGAGACAGTTCTTGCTCCGGCACATTTATCATTTCAATAAACAGGGGAGAAAAGTGGACCATGGGAGTAGAGGCAAAATGACTTGCTCACGGTCATGCAGCAGGTGGGTGACAGTGGCAGGGATGGAACCCAGGCGTGCTGGCTTGCAGTGCCCGGTTGCTGCACTCCACCACCTCGCTTCCCTGTTTGATGCATGGCATGTGCTGATTTTAATCTCCCACTTGTGATCCAGCAGGGAAGGATTTTTTAATGGTAGGGGAATGGATGTGGTGTTTAAGCATCGTCTCTAGTGACTTTTCAGCCTGACATGGCAAAGATTTAACACTGCAGCCAGACCACCTCTGTGGGAACCTATAAAAATGCCTGCACAGCATAGCTTCTCATCAGAAAAAAAAGAAAAGATGAAAATTTTAATGGGGGAGATGTTTCTGTTCATTGTCACTAGAGACTGAAGACTTAGTCTTGGAAGCTGCTATTTAACTAGAGATGTAAATTTAAGGTTTATATCCAACATGCTGGGGAAGAGATGCCTCCTTATGGGAATTGACTGCTAAAGGCATGGCATCGCACCACTGAACAATGGAGCTTACTACTATGTTTATTCAAGGCTCATTTTGTTTCGATCGAGGTACTGGAATAATAATCACCTTGAAATCACCAGGAACAGTGCTGATGGAGGGGGGATACCACTTCTCAGTACATGATTCTGGTGCATCCTATTGCCAGCCTAAGCCTGTTCTTTATAATGGTCCTGAAGGGTCAGGCAGGAATAGGGTGCATTTGGGCCTGATGCTACTGAAGCACAGTGGTAGTCAGTTCCTATCCCGCAGCACTTACACCCTAATACAACCTAGCTGCTCCCCTGGACACAGGTAAGGTGAGGTTTCTGGTTTATTGGTGGATCCAGGCTGAATGGGTACAGTAGTAGCCTCTAGCACTGCCCCACTAAGGGCATGGATATGAAAATGGCACGGGTATGAAAATAGCACAACCAGATGGAAATTGGATCTAGGGGAGCTTTTTAAGTGATCCTGGGGTCTTTGCTCAGTTCTTAGCCACTGCTTGGTAGACGCTAAAGGGTAAACAGCTTCTTTCCAGACCCATTTGCTCTGAGTCTGTGGGGTGAAGTAGCTGGGAGTGGGGTTGGAGCTGGGGTTTCCAATCTGTTTTTGGATTAAGTGCCCCATAAAGCTTTTGGTGCTTAACTTGCTATGCACTGAGATCTTCCCATCACACATAAAATATGCCTTTATGTGCAGGAAAAGAAACACCCTGGCAGATAATAGACAAAGCCTGTGAATGGATGGCCATGCCAGGTTACCCTCTGGTAACCCTTCTCCATCATGAGCATGAGGTGAAGCACAAACCTCTGCCCGAGACTGGCACACATGGCCAAGGGTGCCCATGGAGCGTGCCACCCATAACGGCCACCCCAGCCTCAGCCAAATGACCTGCCTGAGCCTTACAGCCACAATGTGCCACATCATGAAAACCCTGATGTGCATAAAGGCAGCAAAAGGACCCTGTGATAAATGGCACCAGGGTCCCTCTCTCATTGCTTGACTCCATCAAGGATCTAGCCAGATCCACTGCTCATGTCTCAGCCATAGGAGCAACACTCAGGCAGAATTTTCAGGATCTCTTCTATGATCTTTCTCCAGAGACGGCCTACACAGAAATTTCCAATTATTCAGCTGATGCACAAACTGCCACTGCTAGAGCGGCTGCGTACTCGTCTTCGGGTTAGGCTGCTGCAAGGACATCAGATTTGGGCTCAGATTCCCCCACTGAGTTTTGGGCAGTTGCTTGTGCCAGTTTAAGGTCACAGTCCTCATTTTCAATGCAGTTCATGGCTCAAACTCCAGCTTACATCAAAGAGTGGATTTTGATCTGCTAACAACCATGACAGCCGCGCTCCTTCGTGACAAGGCGGCTCACAAAGCCAAGAAGGGAAGGTGACACAGCTGGGGACAGAGAGCTCTCTGTTGAGGGGACCTGGAATTCTTCCCAAAGCAGTGAGGTGATCCAAATGGCTAACTGTAAGTAGGAAAACTGCAAAGCCTTTCTCTTGGAAAATGTGATACACAGGACCAGCGCCCCTCACTTCAACTGATATATCCAAGGTATTCCAACTGCCCCCAAACATTCACAGCCAGAGGCCTGAAAGATGGAAAAAAGCCATCAGTTTCTCCAGGGAGTGCCCTAAGGACATGGGGTGTTTGCACCATCTCCAGTTAGACATGGAGCTTTGCCAGCTAGATTAGCTCTCCTGGACCCACAAGGATCATTGCTGCAAAAAGGCAGGCACCACCAATAGAGAAACCGAAAAATGAAGCAACTAAAACCCCTCCCTCCCAGCTGGGTCAGTGCAGAGCACCCGTATTGCTGCGTGAAAGACGGCTCTTTTGATGTCAGCCATCCTGTTTTCTTTCTCTTTTCTAGCTAAACATCTAAATGGAAATTAACGTTGACCCTCAGAGAGAATATTTTCACTTCAAAAAGGTCCAAAAGGGTTATTTCAAACGTTTCATGTTTCCCTGGTTTTGAAGAGGGAGATATGCAGAGATCAACTCTTTGCTGTGAACGGTTCTGATGTTGAAAACCTGGCAACTTCTGCAGGGAGGGAAGGGAAGAGTCAACTACAAAATCCCTGAGCATCTCGGCTTGATTTCTCCCAGAGCCTGCTCTGTGCCCCCCCCCGCCCCCAACTCCCAGCTCCCTCAGCCCCTGCAGCTGCTCCAGCCTGGGGTAAGGCATACCGCAGCGAGGCAGAGCCAAAGTCCGGCAGCAGAGACAAGAAAAGGGCTGTTGTACATCACCAAAGCACAAAGGGTGAATAATCAGATGCGCGTTTCAGTGGAAATGATAGAGTAGCTAAACAGGGGGATGGATCTGGCACACCTGGGACATGGCAAAGCAATGAAACCAGGAAGCATAATTAAAGCTAAATTACCCAAGGTTTTATTTATTATTTGTGGACTGCAACAGACACAAATAATAAAAAATGCAGCCTTTCAGCCAAAGTGCTTTCTGGCCAGAATAATGGCTTTTTTTTCTTGGACTATTTACAAGTGATGAATAAAATCCAGGAAGCCCAGCTTACAGCGCGAGACAGAGCAGCTCAGGGAAAGAGGAAGCATTGAGGGCCACAGTAATATCTTGCAGCACTGAATTTCACAGATTTGGCAAAAAATCCATGTTGTTTTCCCACTTCTTTCTTCTCCCTTCCTCACTAAACACAGAGAAGTTACATGCATCTATTTTGGGTCATCTGGTGTTGATCCACATACTTAATCACTCAGCAGCACTGTAAACTTTGAGAGTTTGCATCTAACACATGGGTCAGGAGCATTCAAATTTGCTACCAGCTACCTACATTGCTTTTCAAATATGGACCCAGCAACTGATGTGAAAACAACCATTAATGCCTAATACCTACTGGGATGTGTAATAATTGAGAAAAGAACACGTTTTACAAAAAAAGAAGGAAAAAAAAAACCAAAAGGAAGTCAGAGCTATTGAAAGATAGGCTTTACCTATTAACTCTTGAAAATTGTCCAAACCATGACAAAAAGAAGATAGAACAGAGTGGGTGTTTGTTCTTGCTAAGTAATCATTGCTACATTATGCTAGTTTTTATGATTAATTGCAAGATGATGCTTCTGTATATGAATTATTCCTAGTCTTTGTTCAAATACAGATTTTTTTGGATGTGGGGAGGAGAAATCAAGCTTCCTTCCCTTCTCTGCCTTGAAGAAGCCACAATTATGAGGTATTTTTGCTGCCTGGAAGCAGAAACATAAAACAAATGCAGCAAAATGGTGCTGGGCGAGGAGAGGGTTGGACTGGTGGTAACAGGCAGCTGCTCCAGCCTGCTGGATTACCGCATAATCACTTTGGCCATTTTGTTTTGTGATGCTCTTTTGGGACATATTCCCTTGTCATTGTTTCATCCCATCTAGGGTGAGCCTGGAAATAACCCTGGAGCTGGAGAGCATGCCTACGCCCTCTTCTTCACCTAGGTCTCCAAGATAACAGCAAGATCAGTTTCTCTCCATGCCCTGGGTCCAACCTTGTGGTCCTTTGAAGTCTGCCACAAAGGAATAATTGGTTTGCTCCTGCTGAAGGCCATCAGCAAGTGAGGGAGAAAAGAAATCCTTACCAGAAGTTGCCATTTAGCAGTCATCCTCATATTGGTAGACAGGAAACTAGAGGATGGACCAAAGCTGAATGAAAACATTAGGATTAATGCCACAAAATTAAAGACCTAGCAGCGTTATGTTGAGCGTGGGGGCTGGCACAGAGGTGACCACTGTCCAAAAGGACTCTATCTTATGGGACATTTGCAAAGAAATATATAAAACAAGGGCTAGGATCCTCCAGGGTTGTTTTCTCTTTGGTGATTCCCAAAGCCTGGTGAGTGACAAGATCCTCTGGGACTTTATCTCAAAGTTATCATTCCTAATTTTGCTGCAAAATAAACTATCGCTATTTTTCCATGAAGGTTTTTAGAATTCAATTCTGAGTCTGCAATTTTGACAGAATCTCAGCACTCCTTTTTCTTTTCCTGCTGGTTCCTAGCTTTCTTGGTTGGAGACAAAACATTAAAAAAGCAATCTATTTGCCTTAGGTTTCTAAGGTGTATATACCTCCACCTCAATGCATAATCTTAAATGCAGTCTCCAGACTTCAGCTGAAGTACAGACTGCTGGATTTGTTATAGTTTGGGCTGGTAACATGTTGGTTTGCACTCTGACACCTTGAATGGTACTTTTTCTTGGGAGAGAAAACAAACCAGTCATTTCTAGGGCAAAACTGTCAGCTGGAAAGGCATGGCTGGGGGTGGTGATGGTTTAAAACACTGGGGTTAAAAGGTGAAAAAAGGAATGAAAGAAACAGAAAACTAGATGTACAAGGGAAAGAAGCAACACAGCATGCCATCCTGAATGGAAATGGCTCTGTTAACCCTTATCAATAATTTATGTCTGAGAACATGGATTTTCTATTATTCTGATGAGACCAGCTCTGTTGCAAATATGTTGTTTGGCACTTAAAATTAATCGAGCATTAAAAATTTACTAACACACTTTTTTTTCCATTTAGAGGCAGACCCTCTGCATTTTTCCCCTCCCCTCATACTACTGAAGCGTCTCAGAACAGGCTTAATTTTCAGGTAATTGTGCATGAGAGACAACCTGGAGAAAGCCATGAGTGTTCCTGGCATGTTGAGGGCTCCTCTCCAGCCTGCTCTAGGATTGCCACCCTTGGTTCTTCCCCTTCCTAATGGACATACACATTTAAAAAGAAAAGGTCTCCATTTCCTTCCGGAGGAATTCAGTTGGCACAAGAGGTGCCCAGTGCAAACAGGCAGCAAAGCTCTTGCCTACAGGTTCCTGCAGCACCTGGAGAACCTCAACAGCTACAATGGGGACACCATTTCCCACCTCTGTCTTAACCTGCCCAGCCATTTGCCTGCAGAAAGCATTTTCTCTTACAGACAGGCCCAGCATAGTTTATGGCTGCTGCTCATCTGGATGAGCTCTGAATGTGCAATGAGCTACCAGCACAGGGCACCTACCTCAGACCCTTCTCCTCCAGGAGCTCACAAGGTTTACCTCATCTTGCCTTGCCGAAAAATCTTTTTTCCTCTCTCCTGCCACCTCCCACAAATTGTACATCTTTCCCACTCTTTCTTCAGCTGGAAAAGTAAGGGAGCATGGGAAACAGAAGACAGACAGCCTGCCAGCAGTCAGGGAACTCTGAAGGCTGATGCAGTCTTCAACATGGTCTCTGGCATGGCACTGATGTAGGAAGACACTAAATATTGTTCAGTCTAGAAAATATGATGAGATGAGATGGTATGACTTATCTCCTAATACACAACACCCACCTGCCAGGTAAAAGAAATCTTGAAAACAGGCAGACATGCTAGACTGTGTCAAGAGGTTGTTTGAGGGCAATTTACATAAATAGCTTGGCAAATCATTTTGCCTGGGAAATGAGCGGGTTCTTGTGCCAGAGGGTGAATGAAATAGTAGAAACCTTCTGTCAGGGCTAAAATGCAGGGGAGAGTGGAGAAAATGTCACATACCCTGTCCTTCCTGTGTTGGTCCTACTGTAACACTTGCCTGGCACAGCCAGCTGGCCGCAGCAAACCATGGCTTGCAAACCAATGCAGCACACAGGCACGCTTGCTTGGTCACTGTGGTACTGGATGCTGATGGAAAAATGGCACAAGCTGGGGATGGTTGTCCCCAAAAGACCCAAGAAATGAGAATACCAAGGCTCCTATAAGCAAAACCCCACATTTTAACCCATTAGCAGGGCCAAAAATGACAAACTTCACCTCCAACATGAAGCAGCACAACTGCTCCATCACAGGGGCACACACCGCACATGCCTGTGACCAACAAGCACCAAACCTCCCATCTTGTGGACCACCGACCTGAAGGAGACCTACAACTACGATGTGATGCTGCTACTTGACTCCGGTAGCAGCAACCTGCAGAGGCGGGACTGGCCCCGTTTTGCCTGTGGCTTGCACCTAGAAAAGCTGGGGGAGTTACATCAGCTGACTTGTCCATCCGGAAGGAATGGAGCACCAGGATCTACAAGGCTACTCTTTGAAATCCCAGCCATGCATTCCCTGCATGAAAATAAATCATTACTGAGGTCTCATTGCCAGCTTCAAAAGTCTCATTTTAGTTTGGTTTTCTGTCAAGAGTGTAACTGCTTGAATTTATGCAGATTATGCACTCCTGCCAGGTGTTTATTTTATACGCTTTTCTTCCCCCCTGCTACACTGTGAAAGAAAAATTAGGTAATATTTGTTAATGAGGCAAGTGGGATATTTCTGGGCACCTTAACTTACTAGGAATAAAATATATTTTTAAAAAATTGCTGACCCTTTAAACCTCAACAGTTAGTTTATCTCAGGGACATGTTTCTTAGTCAGCAAAAGGTCTTTCCTGAAGGAGTTATTTGTAATTCATTAGTACTGGAGTAATAGCCACACTCCTAAATAATTCCTGTGCTTATAAAATACCATCTGGTATCACACACTAAGGGCCATATGCTCTGTTGGTGTAAATCAGGATAGCTCCATTGACTTGAATGAGTTCTGGTGGCTTTACATCCTCCTGCCAAACTGGCCCACGAGCTCCTCTCGAAGGTCTCATGTACCCTGCTTTATGGGAGCTCTCGCATTGCCTCCTCGAACACGGCACTGTCGCCTGCGCTGCCTGGGAAAAATTGCTGCTCATTGCAAAAGCGCAAGTCACAGTCCTGGCTGCAACGGGGACAAGCCAGGCTGGGGGCACACGCAGCTCTTGCAAGCTGTATTTATGGGTATTTGTATTATAGCAAGCAGCACATCCTCTGTGCCGATTAATAAAACCTGTCAGGAAATTCTTAGTGTAAGAGGGGCTAAGAGAAAGGTCCGATTTTGAAGCCACTCTAACTTGAGCTTAAGCTTTTTGCTGAATTAGGCGGCAGAGATGGATTTACATATGTTAAAGTAGATTTGCTGAAGTTATATTCCACTCTTTTTTTTTTAAAGGAAAAAAAAAGTGAGAGGCAAGAGAGATTTACAGGACACAGGCAATGAGAAAACTCACAGTTCATGCTAGTCAATCCAAATTAAAAGTATTTCCCACTCACAAATCCTGCCTACAAAATCTGAAAACTGCTTTGGAGCCTCTTGGGTTTTCTAAAGAATGGATCCAGGCAGCCAAAAAGGTGGACCTGGACCAGCCACCAACAGATCTGGATCTGGGACCAGTTTCCTCCATTGCCCTGGGCAATGCCAAACTGCCCCATAAGAATTCATAGGAACCAAATGCCTCAAACCTCCTCGCAGCTCCAACCTCAGGCTCGTTGTACACCAGATGCTTTTGGGATGGTAAATACAGTCCTTATGTTTCCATTTTTTTTTTTCCATTTCCACGGGAGACTCTGTGGACTTGGGTTCCAGAAAAAGCAATCGCCTCTCCTTTTAGACAGGGGCGGCACTTCAACAAACCGGAGCAAGATTTCATTAGGGCTTTTGTCTGTAACAAACCCCAATGACAATAAGAGCTTTGTGCCCTGGAAACTCTGCGAAGACAACAGAGGAGGGACTGAATTTTGCAAAATTAGGTCCTTTTCTCTCTCCTGTTTTTTTGTTTGTTTGTTTGTTTGTTTGTTTGTTTGTTTTTTTCTCCCCCCCCCCATGTATCTGATATCCCAAACCCTAATTTGTTTAATCTGCCTCCAATCCTCCTCCGGTAACAAAGCGACAAGAAAGCTTTAGGCAATTTGTATGCTGCTGTAGAGAAGCCACCAAGCCCCTGTGACCCTCCCCAAAACACAGAATCATGCATCATATGCATCTCCCCAAGCAAAACAAAGGCTTCAAAATGAATAATTTCATTTAGGATTTCCAGTCTGAATCCAGCCCTGGAAAACACAAATCCACTGCCAGTTGTGTAACTCAGCCGAGAGTCCTGCAAAGGCACTTCAGTGTTCACAGCAGCATCTTTAAAGGCCTTTGTAGCTGTGCATTTTCTTTCCCCTTCCCTCCCCGTGGTGTAGAGACGGCAGCTCCTGGAGTTTTCGTTCCTGTTGGGTCTCCTACCCTCAGCAGTCCCTCGAGAGACAGCCTGCTTCGTGCAGGAGTGATCATCACCCCATCACTTGCTGTATTACTTCCCCAGTTCACAGCAGTGCTGAAAGGCTCCTGACATCACAGCTTTTATACCTATTTTTGTTAAAGCATTTTCTCCTTCAGTCCTGTGACTATTTGAAATTTTTAAGACTCAAAAACGGACAGGATGAACTTGAGCCCATGCAGGCTGTTTTTTAAAACAGTGCTGAGCTGGCCTGATTTGCAACTTGTAAAACTCTTGGCTGTCGCCTGCTGCCCAGATCCAGTCTTGAACAGCCCTGCTCCCAATTTGTGCCTGTGCCCTGACCCCGAGTGAGGGCATTTCCCACGGATGGGCAGAAACAGGCACCTCGAGGAGGGGCAGGGCCCTGAGAGATGCTTTGGGGAAGGGAGATGGTGATACAGGGGGAAGAAGGAAGGAGGAAACACACAGATGAAATACTCTGAATTTCTGCAGCAGCAAGCTCCAGTGAATTCTGACCCTAATTAATAATTATGAATGGCGATAATGAACAGCTGAGAGTGGGTATGGGACAGAAGGAAGGCATGAAGAAAGCATGACAACAGAGTCAAGCGGGGGAAAAAAGTAAAGGCCCTTTCAGGTGCTGTTATCTGCAATAAAGCCTTGCAAACCCCAGTGATTTATCTGGGGCTCACTCTTTCTCCACTGTCCTTCTCCACAGCATTTCAAGATGCTGATATTTGCAGAAGGTGTAGTGTAGCCACTGGATAAGGGAGAAGAATGAATCCAGCACAGCTTCCTCACTCGGTGCCTGACAGCTCCAAGTCATAAAACTCAGGGAACGCAGAGCTTTCCCTTTGAGACAGGCAGCCTGGAAACACAGTCAATATAGCTTTGTAACCCATTGCCATTAAGACAAGCTTATCAGCAGGGTGCCAGGAGTGCAGAGCACACCGACTGACAGAAAAATCAAAGTTTCATTCTCTTTGCAATTCATATCTGGGCTACTCTTGCCTCCTGGATGGACCAGGCTCCTATCCTGACTTTTACACAACACTGTGCATGCTCTGCCTAGCCAGCTGTCCCTGATTTTTGCAAGGGTATCTTCTCTTAGACTTAGCCTTCTCCTGCTCAAACCCCATCCATCTACACCTACCACACAAGATCATTTTGTGCAGAGGTAAAAAGATCAGTTTGCCACTGAGACTGCAAAGCCAAAGGTGCAGAAGAGGCTCTCTGAAAGCAGCAGGTAAGGACTCCAGAGGGTCATTTTTGTCTTTGTCATCCAAGATGAAAGCTTGACATAAGTTACAGCAGCTGAAAAACTGAGTTACCCAAAATGGCTCATGTCTTGTACAGACCCACAAGACTGCTCAGCCTCTGGGCCAGTGGGAGAACCTCCCGGGAGAGGGGAAGGGACATGATCTGGGCTCCATACCCCAGCTGAGAGCTCCTGGGGGGCTGTGTCTCACCTTTCTGCTCTGCTCCTTGCTAAGGTAGCTCATGAGTCAGCAGTGGTAAAAGCTCTGGGAAGACCAGAATTGCTTTGCCTCTATTCCCCAAGCAGAGGTATGGGGAGGTACCAAATAAGTACCACATGAAACACTTGGGGTTGACAGTTACAAGAGAACCTTTTGGGGAAAGAAACTTCTTCCTAAGACCTTGGTTGACCTTCTAGTCCTTAGGGAGGTACATCCCCTGACCACACAGCTTCCCAGAGAAGCACAGGGCCAGGCAAAGCCAGAGCAAGGGGCACAAGGAAGTTAAGCTGAACCAGCAGAAGAGCAAGTCGGAGTGGAGAACACCAGCAGGATCCAAGGACCCATCAGAACTTAAACCATGAAGCAAATGCAACAATCACATGCTACTGCTTCCTGAACTATAGCACCAAATTCTCTGACAGCATTAGACCATCAAATAGCAGGAAGAGGACAGTCGCACAAAGCTCTGGCTGTCCCCACCTCCACATCTTTTTATTTCAAAGAACTTTCTGTAATAGATTTCAGATTGCTCATAATGTAACTTTCTGTGTACAAATGCAGCTAGCAATGTGGCATTCCACCAAAAGGCCTATTACAAGTTTCCTTCCAGTAATTAAGAGGCTTTTACAGTAATAATGTGAATAGAAATAGGCATGAGCAAAACCATCGTGGTTTTATGTCCTGTCTAGCTTCAATTTTGGCCTTACATAAGGCCATTTGGCTTGTTTGAGCATTTTGTTCGTTATCCTGCAAGAACCTGTGTTGGGCCATAAGGACTGCAGCCCCTGACCCTCACCCAGACCTGTGTAATTCAGATGTGTCTTCAGTGAAGTTGGTGGAATTGCAAAGGAATAGAAGAGGTGAAAGTAAGAGGCGTGTACGTTTGCAAGGTTTATTTCTCTAGCTCTCCTGTTTCTTGCTTTTCCATATTTCATACAAACATTTTGGAATGACAGACAGTTAAAAATGGAAACTGCAAATGGAAGTGTGAAGTTTTGCACACAGCTTTTGGGCCATAATGAGTCTCACCTCGCTTCCTACTCTTTGCAATATCATTGCTGGAAAGTGCAGAGACCTTAATTTTCCCTGCACACAGCTTAAAATGTCTCAGCTCTTGGTTGAAATGTCAGGGCTCCATTACATCCATAATCCAATATAAATCCTGAGGGCAACCACATGCATCTTGCTTGCCATGTTGTAGAGGGGTGGGCTGCAAAGGTAGTCCCCCACTTTTGGAGCTGCATCCCTGCACTGCCTGAGAGGGAGCAAACTCACTCCATCATCGAGAGATGGACCTTACAGCAACCTGTCCTCGTAGTGTTGCACAAAGCTCAGTTGCCAGAACAAGTGAATGCAAGCTCTGTACATCTTCTTTTAGAGGAACATCACACATTCTGCTTGAAAGAGAGGAAAAAAAATATATAATGCAGCATTTTTATAAATGAGATTTCCACAAAGATGTATTATTCATTATGCAATAATTAGCCACATTTATGGACACTGTCTCAGGAAGCCTGAGCATGCAGAGTCGCAGCTGCACAGTCCCACATAGCCAGCATTGCTCAGCCTGGCCAAGACACAAAGCCAGTGTCAGGGGTGTGCAAATTGAACCCAGAGGCTGGGGACACCAGGGTGAAAGTGGCTGGAACCTTCACTTCCCTATGCTATTGCCATTGATTTTTTTTTTTTTAGCAAGCTCTTCTTTGTGTGGCTGGAAACACCATGGTACAGTAGCACTGGTCCCTCCCTGCTGTCACAGTTTAAATCAGCGGTCAGGGTCTGACCCTCCACGTGTCCAGCACATCTCAGCAGTCAATAGCCAGCACTTTAACAGACATATTTCCTTGCTCAGCTCTTAGACTGCTTGTTGCTATGTACAGACCTGGTTTTCTCCCTCCAGGCTCCACAGTCTTGAGTGCTTCATTAACAAAGGCATTTTACACTCCTGAATGATGCCCAGCAGATCCCTTGGAGCCCAGGGCACAGCCCCAACCCCTTCCCATCTTGCTGACCTGCAGGGACCTCCAGGATTGAGGCAAGAACAACAGGGGCCCCACCATCCCATTGCACCCCATAGCTGGGGGTCCTGTCCCCTCTGACATGGTTCCACAGGAGGGAGCAGCTCCCAGCTCCGTGTCCAGCCCCAGGCTGGATACAGGCTCTGCCCAGGGGCTCAGGTTGGAGGACCTGCTCCACGCTGGTGCTGCACTGGTTTATGTCAGGGTCTGGGCAGGGGCAGAGTGAACAGGCAGCCCTTGTGGGGAGAGACCCTGCTCTCACCCCAGCAAGGGGAATGCATTCAAGTAAAGGCAAAGTGATTTGAGATCACAGTGGCTTCAACAAGAGGTGAGAGGGAAAGCAAAAAAAACCAGACCAAACCAGAAAATTCCAACTCCCAAACCATCAAAAAAACCCCAAGCCACCAAACCCAAGCAGCCACACAAGCCCCAAACAAACAAACAAACAAAAAAAGAGCCTTGATCAAGGTGTCCAGAAGACCTGAGAAGTCTGGGATCAAGTCCAAGATCTCCAGCAGTCAAGGCCTCTGCTCTGCACGCCCGACCGAGCAGGCTGGACAGACCTAAGTGGACTAACTGGAAATTTGAGTGTCAACACTCTACTAGTTTTGCTCTTTAAGAGTAAGAAGTTGAGAAACATAACCTTCACTAAAAAGGAAAAAATATCAAAGCAGAAATAAGGTCTTCGTTTCCTAAACTTTGCATTGCATACATACGTATATTTTATACAGACAGTTTTGCACATCAGAGTGTTACCCCCAGTCTTTTATGAAATTGCCTTTCTGTTTAGCAGCGTGCTGAATCAATGGGGCCACTTCCCTTTCATATTTCTGTAATTAGCCTGTTCTAAATCCTTCAGCAGTTCTTTGGAAAGATGTTGATTATTTACAGTACGTGCAATTCAGATGTCACTGGATTATTAACCTTGGCTGTGTAGTCTTAAATATCTGGATTAGTGGATATGAGTTTGTTTCCTCTGCCTCAGGCTAGAAAAATTCAGGAAAAAAAGGGCAACATAAACAGGTTAGAAAAGCCAGTGCTCTACTACCACCTTGCAACCAGAAAGTACAAGGAAGGGAAGGGCTAGAAGCATGAGCTATGCTATGCCAAGAGGTTGGAAATTGGAAGCTCCAGCCCCAAAGCTACCACTGGTAAGAGGTGCTCTGGAAGATCAGCACAGAACATCACTAAACCAAGACTCTGCTTTCAAGCAGGGAAACAGACAGATTGAAGTTGAAGGCAAAACCCTACAGCAGCCTCAGAAGACCCTAGGCACCACATACTGCTATTTCTCATGCACCCATAGCACCAGGAGCTGATTTCCAGTCCTGCCTCTGCCTCACTATGGGCTTTTGGGAAACCATCCTCTGCTCTCCTATTCTCCATCTCTTCGCAAACAGGAGATTGCAACATGCTTAGACATAAAGCTGAAGAGGCGACAGAAATATCTGCTGCTCCGGAGGCAGCTCAGTTTTGAAACGCAGCTGCTAAAACAGCACTGTCAGCCAGGGGATGTAAAACAGATCATCCCCCCAGCTGTTTTCTTTTAACACCAGGGACTGAAGCACATACCTCCATGCTCCAAACAGCATTAGAGGGGCTAAAGACTGTCTCTTCCACCAGACCTGGACAGAGCAGGCTGGACTTCCTTTGGACAGAAAGATTTCACACCCCTTTTGCAGTCATTTACTTTTATTGAAGAGATGCAAGAATGACTATCAAGAAGTGCCTCTGGGAGAGAGGAGTTAAGGGAGTACAGCTATTTCCATCATGTTCAAGGACAGTTACTGAAGGATTTCCATAGATCGTGGATATGGCCAACTGCTGGGTCTGTCTCTAAGCCAGTAGTGGGGAAGGGTGGTACAAAGCAGAGTCCTGCAGGTCCCAAGGACCACAGACCTACAGGTTTGGGGTATGCAGAAGTGAACAGAGGGACATCAGCAAGTGCATATTTGTAAGTGTTACTATAAATATAAAAACAAGACTGACTTGAAAGCATGCAGTTCTCAATGCACTGGAAATGTCAGAAAACCACTCTGTGCCATCTCAGAAACATTTCACTTTGATTTTGATCCTTTTTAGACAGCTGCTTTTACAATAAAATAGAAGGAAATGTTGAAGTGGAAAGCTGTTTTGTATGAAGCCTCCCCAAGGTTTTTGACTCTGCATGAGATTTTCTGTTTATTTTTGGGTTATTTTGCAGAGATAATTTTGCAGAAGTAACCCAAATATGCAAGTGTGTTCCGTGGTTTTCGCCAACAGTAATCCATCTTATCCTGGCGAGAAGCAGCAGGAAGAACTCCTGTCACTACCAAGAAAGAAAATCTAAAAAAAAAATAATTAATAATCAGTTGGGAATTTCTGTGAGTCTCAGAAAACTTCCTTCAGTTCCAAACATGGTGAAGAAAATGCCATCAGTAATTTTCCCCTTGTAATTAGGTTTGCAAAGGTTGACTTGCAAGGAATTAAAACATGGAAACATTTAAAATATCAGTGAGTTCTGGCATCCTTGGTAATGTGACATTTATATGATAATTTGGCAATTAAATATGCAAGCAAGGATGCTTTTTCTTTTCAAACATGAAGGTACGGTACTTTCACAAAACAGCTTCCAGCATTTTACAGGTTCACCTTCTGACTTAAGTGGAAAGGTATTATTTGCAATATGTGGTTGGGGACACACATACCAGGACAGATTCACACCAATTCAGCAGCATCTCACAGCACACCGCTGCTCTGCCATACAAATACCATTTAGGGGAGCTCCAGGTGGATATCCCAACATCTCGCTACCTAAAAATTGGGATGCTTATTATTGCCAGTTGGGGGAAAGAGCACAGGTCAGAGCTGCTTGCGCAACCCAACAGAGACACCTTCACTGCAGAATAAGCTTACTGCCAGGATCTCTAGATGAGCAAGAAAAACCCTAATAGATGCACTGATAGTCTGCATACAGGTTATATGTGCCCACAGGGAAGAGCCCCATAGTCTAACCTGGTGTGCATCCCCACCCTACAGCACCCACAAGAACACGGTATCACCCATTGATAGGGTCAGTTCAGTTATCACTTGGGCTCCTGAAAATTAATGCACTAACTTAAACCAAAGACACCTGGAGAAACAAAATCTTTCTCTGAGTAGCACAACTGGCCGAGACCCCAGAAAGTGGAGGTTTTGCCTGTGCTGGGAAGGGGCATTAGGTGAAGCAGACAAAGGTCTCCTTTCAGCCAGGCTCTGACTGCACATCCTCCTCCTCTTCCGACACCAACCACATCCTTTCTGTGCATCTCAGCAACTCCCTTCCTGCACTGATGAATAATTTGGAGTGCCTCAGCCATTATTAAATAATAAAGATTCTTTTCCTTGCAGAAATAATTGAGTATGGGAGCTGAGAAATTGAGGTCACCCTGAGCTCTGCCCCCTCTGACAACGCTGCTCCCACCAAGGTGTCAATTCTGCATGGCACCAGAGGAGTGGGTGGTTATTGGAGCCAGGTGGCTTGGCAGGGCTGGGCTCATCGATGCTTGCCCTCTCACCTTGGGGCTGCTGAGAGCAAGCAGGGAAATTTCAAAGCTGGCATTAAGGCTGTAGTGACTTGAGACTCTCTCAAGAGAGATGACGAGCGTAACTGAAGTTTATGATGGTCATGACTGCATCACCCAACTGGGAGTCTGTTGCTGCACACAGCCAGCTCTGCAGACCTGTCATTTCTTCCCTAATGGAAGGGAAATACAAGCCCTTCTGGGTACAGTGGTGTACAAGCTCTGCTACCAGGGAAAGGATCATCAAAACTGTTGAACAGCATGAAAGGTCTTCCTTATTAATGGAAATTTCACTCCTTTCTGAAGGCAGAACTTCATCCTGACTGGCAGAAGCCCCACTGTTATCCTGGGGCTTGGTTTTGCCATCCACTGAGATGAGATCTGGGGAAGCTTGAATCAAAAGTTACTAACCGCAATAAATCTAGGAAAACTTTGGTTGCTTCAAGGCCTCCCTGCTCCTGCTAGCTTCCCGTTATTGCTGTGCCCTCAGCTAGTGGCACTCAATCACACACTGCAGAAGTTTTGCTCCAGGTTGATTTCAAGTGGATGGAAAGTTGTGTCCTACCATCTCTAGGCTTGTTATGCAGTGGGGAAAAGGCCAACAAGAAAAACAACTGGCAGAACAAGTCCCCGCTTCATGGATCTGCATGAAGCTGGATCTAGCCCAACTTCAATCTAGCAATGTTCCCCCCCCCTGCTTCTCTTCCTCCCCTGATCTCACAACTTTTCTCAAAACCAGGACGGAAACAACCAGGGTATCACAGTTTTCTGTCTTCACATGCCCGTACATACACTGATAAATAAAACTTTCATTGACCATTACATGAATAATGGTTTATCCCAGGAGTAAAAATCCTATTCATGTAGAATCCAGCCACAATGAAACTAATGTGGGTTTAGAGCAGTTACACTAATAACCCATACAGCACAATATGGAATGAGATCTTTTCTGTACAATTTTCCCGAGCCAGATAGATGGCACCAGGAGAAAGAGCAGTAAGTACTTGTATGATGTACCAGCCCATACAGTACAGAACTGATAGTGCAAACATTTACTCAGGGGAAGGGATGAATTTATTGTATTGCGTGAAAAATGTGAGAAATGCCAGCCCCCACAAATAAAAGATCTCAAAATGAAGTCAGCTTGCCCTAAACCCTGAAGTCAAATACACAACAATGAAGACATTTGGAAAGACTTTCAGAGCCAAACTTTCTGCTTGGGGACTCTGTACTAATTAGGTACAATTAAAACTGCTTGAAGAGCGCTAATGCATTTGCCATGCACTGACAATTGTCATCTCCACATGAATACATCATGTTGGATCCAGTGTTTATGACAAGGCAATGACTAACTCCATCACGCTGAAGCGATAACTTCCCTGAGGACCTTGACTGAGCATCCTGCAAAAAGCAAAGCTCTGCTCTGTCACAAGTGATTCCCCCATCTTCCATTCCCTGTGAATTGCTAAAGCTGAAGAACAAGATCATTTTAAAGTCCCATCTCTCTTTCTGTGGGTGTCACTGAACTTGATAGGTTGGGCCTGGATGCCTGTTAGCTTGTGCACATCACAATACTGTAAAAAAAAAACAAAAACAAACAAAAACCGAAAACACTCCCCCCACCCCCATACAATATATTTCTATTCCCTGAAATAAAAACAAGAGTCCCAAATTTTGCAGTCTGTTACCCTTGGAAAGCATAGGCACAGAATCATGAGATTTCTCCAGGCAAAAAGTTCATTTTCCAGATGCCCAGCTAGAGGTTGTTTTTTTTTTTTAATTAGACTTCGATTCCTGTTCATGAACTCCCCATTGTACAACAGGGACAATGGCAGAAGAAGGCATCAGGGAGCAAGTTCACAACTACTCAGCACAAAGAACTTTGAGAGCTTTCCTTGCCAAATTCTCCAAAAGCTGAGCACGTATGTTTGTTAATTCTAAATAAGATAATCCATAATTAGAAGTAAAGCCCAAACTGGGAAGGCCTGATATGTTTTTGAACTTTCCCCATATTGCATTTCTACAGCAAAATAGTTTTGTTTACATGAGATTTTCATTTTTGTTCCAGCTAATGTGACCTTGTGGATAAAGGAGAAAAGAAAAAGGAAAAAATATACATGTACATGCATGGGGAAAGTCTCTTCCTCCCCCAGGAGGAAGAAGCAAAACAAAACTGGAATTATTTGGGGGTTTGTTTGAACTTCTGAAAATTGATTTCAACACTGAGGAGTCTGTGCTTGCCTCGTTCATCGTCTCTGCCTGCCAACATGCAGCATTTTTGTCTCTGTTGATAAGGAATTTTTAATTATTGTAATTATAATTTGAAAATTGGGTTCCTGCCACAGACAATTGAAATTAGATTCTGTTACTTCTTATCTTTGTTAATGTCTTTTAATCTGAGGTTTCATTTCCTATCAGCAATAAAATATGTGTATGCACGCATACATGTGCTCAGTTTAAGTACACACAAAAAGACCCGTACAGTCATAAAATATATGTGAGTGTATTACATATGCTAGACAGATTTTACAGCAGAACGGACTGTTAGGATCAGCTAGTTCAATCTATTATGAAACAAGGGCCATGTCATTTCACCCTGTAATTTCTGCATCAAATCACCTCTTTCAGAAAAGACATCCAGCCCTGACAAAAAGAGTTTGCGCAATGGAGCATACACTCACTCGAGTGGTGGACAGGATTTTCAAGGGTGACTCTTGATTTAGGGCTCATGTAATCTGCATTATTCAGCTTGGAGGACGGACACAGAGCCTAGAGGTGAAGGAGGGGTATAAAAGGTTTATGATCCCACTACGGTCAGACTTTGATCCTTTGCTGCCAGCACTGCTGACAAAACTGCCCCACATCTTTGAAACTAAGATTTTTTTTTCACTAGCAGCAGGACTGAGACCTCAGGAGCTCATGTGACCCAGACTGCTGTTATACACCTGATAATAGGTGAGAATCAACTGTCTGAGATGGCACAAACCCCACTGACCTCGGCATGGGAGTAGGACAGCAATCACAATGGTGCCAACATGTCCCTGCATAAAACTCCTTCTTTCCATATTGTTTTTCAGCTAAAAACCTACTGCTGCTGGCACGCTTCAGTATCCAGGAGATGGAGGTCTGCACCCAGATCTCCATTCCACCTCTATAAATCTACTGCAGTCAGCTGGTCTGTTCGGGCACAAACTCGCAAGCAACTTTGCCAGGATTTGCAGGCAAACCCTCCTGGTCTCTGAGCTGATGAGTGCAGCCAGGAAAAACAGCTTAAGCTACTGATTTTAATATTGTTTTTTTGTTGTTTCCCCCCCTTACTGCCCATATTCGTCTTGAGTCTTTCAGCCTGCCTAGCTCCCTACAGCTGTCCCCCACAGCTCAATGTATTCACCATTATTGACCGTTACTTATTGCAGAATGGCAGCAAGATGCCGCAGCTACAGGGCAGGACTCACTCCAAAGGTGGCAGCTATACACTCCCCTGCCTTATTCCTTCCAGGACAGCCTTTAGCCCATGCAGACCTGGCACAGAGCTTGCAAAAGGGCTTTTGCCCCCCAGATAAGAACGGTGTTAGGCGGCCTGACTCCTCTTGAACGTGCATGGGCTCCTCATCTCTGTGAACAAAAACCAAGGCTGGACCAAGCCAGTAGAAACTGCAGGTATTTGCCTCAGAGGCACTAAGGAAACCACTTCCAAGCACAGGGAAGTCTCCTCATGCTTTGCTGATGCTCCGTGGGACATGTTTCCTTCTAGCTACAAGCTGGTGCTCACCCACCTGGCCAGTTCTGCTACCCACATCTCCCAGCCAAGGCAACTCCTTCAGGGTTTCAGCCAGATCTCAGATGAGGAAGCTCTGAGTCTTTTGGCATTATTCTCATACAATAAAGTCATCCTTTTCTTCCACCCCTTGCCCTTCTTCAAAGATTTATGAATCTCTACTCTATTTTCTTCCTCCCTGAAGCTCCACAAAGGTCAGCTCTTTGAAATATGTAGAACAGGCAGAGCCTAAAGCCAAGCATGGTGCAGAGATTGAATCCCACAGGCAACACCACAACCTCACAGCCAGTCTTTGAGACTACAGACCTCAACTTGGTTCTAAAGCATCTTGATTACCTTTAACATACTTGATTTCATTCCTTTTAATGAGAGGTCATAGGGAGACTTTGCCACTAATTCTGAGCCTCTTTACAACCCACCATTGCTTTTCCATTTCAGGTAAGATGGAGTCCTGGTGCAGAGAAGTCCTCCAAGATAAGAATAAGTGGGTTTAAAAGATAAGAAATGAGCTTTGGAACAACAGTACTCCATGGGTGCACATGTGTTCCACTTTAAAGGGACTGTTAAAATCCAAGGAGGAAGACAGTTTAAAAAATTTTTTTTTCTTTTTAAAAATATAAGAGAAGCTGAAGAGTGTTATTTGTTATATGCCATATTATGAACTCCATTCAAAGCACCCCTCTTCTCTTAGAAGTGGTGAAATAAACCTTCCTGGCTTAATCTGCCTGCTCTGGAAAGGAAATAATCAGATCCTGCCTTTTGCATAGACACAGTTTTAATTACCTCTGAAACTTGCCTGGTCCCATATGAACAGCCTTTCAAAAGCAATCTATTAACAAACAATAACCCCATTGCTTGCTGCCTGGTACAAAGCAGATGCTATCGCTGCCTTTGCGCACGCTTGTTCCCTCCTCTGCGTGCTGCCCCCCCCCCCGCCACAACACAGATCAATTAATAAACTCTGCTGCTCACGAGGAGAGGAGCGTGGGGAGAAGGCTGCTGGAGCCACCCAGGCAGTTGAGGCCAGCAGTGGGGTAGCAGGACATGGACCATCAGAAGAAACATACCACAGCTGTGAGCACAACTCCAAGGTTTGATTCCCACATAGAATTTTCAGGAGAAGAAGCAACTGAACTGACAGGGAAGGAGGATGTCATTGGCAGCTCTGGGATTGCCAACCTCGTTAGCTAGTTGACTCCAGCACTGGGATAATGAGCAGCTGTCCTCTACTGCTGAGGACGAGATTCATGTCTGGTGTCTTAGACCCTCTGCCCTTCTGTAGAGAATGGCCAGGAGGATTTTCTCTTTTATCTCTAGCAGCAAAGAAAAGGGCACTGGTGTTCTGGACTTGCAGCTAATGTGAGATCGTGAGTGGCGAGACCTGCACATAATGACTGAGGTGTACCAAGTAGTGTGCTGCTACCAGTAAAAAGGACAAAATAGCCTGCCAGGGTGAGTCCCTGACCTTAGCAGAGGAAAAAGGACATTCATACGACCTCACAGGTTGGGTATGGAAAAAAGCAAAAGCAAGGAGACCTCAGCTTTTAACCCCAGCAGCTCTGAAGGCTGCTCTCCAGCAGGCATTCAGCCTTGTGCACCCAGCCCTTCCCCATCCCTCCTTGGCTTGGGCCTGCAGATGCTCTGCTTTGACATTGCAGGGTCAGCAGTTGTCCCTCCCTGTGAGTTGTGGGACTCTAAGAGATGCACCCGTGAGCTGCCAGCAAGCAGCAGCAGCACCAGGAACCCTAGTAGAGACCAGGGTCCCTTTGCTCCCAGCACTGTACAAACATTTCAGAAGAGAAAGCCATTGAACAGCTGCTGACATTTTGAAACACCAGTCACTTATCACACCGTTTCCCCATCTGCTGCTTCTGGGGACAATCAAATGTCCTATGCCATATACAGAGGTGAACGTCTCCAGTCACGGTGGCTGTTCCATTTGCATGCATAAAGCCCTTGCCCATATTGAGGAAGAGCACAGGTTCCCCAGCACGTTTTAAGATAGGCACCCCATGGGGTATTGCAACAGAGTGGGAGTACTGCAACACAAACTGTGTTTTTTTGCCAGGCAGTACCTATTCAGAGCCAGATTATTTGGTTTTGCTCTAAAAAACTCTAAAAATAGACCACATTCCTGCCTGGTTTCTTGCCAGCTCGCACATTGGGAAAGGAGATCCCTCCTATGACAAGGGCAAGAGGCACCAGGGACCTATTTCAGTGGGGCAGCTCTGCTCAGGGCCTTGCCTTGCACTGGCAGGTGGTGATGCAGTCTATTTGGACCTTCTCTGCAACATGTTCTTCCACTGAGCTCTTGCTCTGGAAGGATTCAGGAACAGCTTCCCCCCCACCTTTTTTTAAAAAAACAGAAGCATTTCAATCATCAGTCTTTCATACTGAATGCACACCTGCCTTAGACCTATTGCTATCACATTCATCATTTAAATTTGAGAGTCTAAAGAACCTAAAATGAAGTTCCCTTATTGCACCATTAACCTTCTTATGTATCTACTATTTTCAACCAAGCTACAGTGAACCTTTCTCAGACCACACTTCCTAAGCACCAAACAAGCTCAAACACAACTAAGAATATTTATTCTCCAAAGTCAAATTCTGTAACACCACCTGAAACAGCTTTCCTCATTTCCCATCTTTCTTACCAGGAAATGAAAAGCACAGAAACATCCTTATGACCTCCCTGCAGAGCCTGGATACTCATCTTGTCCACCACCAACTGCCACTGCCTCCACCTAACATCATTACAGAGACCAGGAAGCCTTTATTTAGTCTCGTTAAGAAAGACTAACAAGGCACAGATGGAGTGGGTTTGCTAATGGCACAGGGCTGGCTGCTCTCTGTCCTCTTGGCCCTGGAAAGGACAAGCTGCAGCGTTCCACCAGGCTCCCAACAGACACGGCTCTGTGGCAGGAACAATGAAGGGGGATGGAAAAGCCAGGACACCTTGGCTGCCTGCCCTGGACATGGAAATGCAAAAACTTTTGGGCAAAGCTTGGTGTTTTAGCCTATGGGGGTGGTAATCCCCAGCCTGTCCCTTGCCTGGGGACTGCTAGAAGAAGCACAAGAAATTGAGAGCTATGGTTGCTCCATCTCTCCAGAAAAATGAGACCTATGAAGTTATTTTTTCTTCTGTTTAATGAAAAAAACCCTTTCCTCTGTGACAGCAACTTTTAGCACCTATCACCTCCAGGATCCAACCCTTTTTTGGAAAAATGAGTAAACAGCCAATAAAGACCTGCCTTTCAGCACCTTTACTGATGGCTCGTGCGGTTCTGATTCGTAATTAAATGTAGGAGGTCAGAGACCCTGCTCAATTGAAAAATGTTCCTTTGGTATTGGAGAACTGACAGGCCACAACAGAAAACAAAACGGGAAACAAAAGGGAAAGAACAGTTTGATCCAGCCCCCGGCAGCAAATAAATCACCCCGAACAGGCGCTGTGCCGTGAGCGTGCCGTCTGCTCCCCCTGTGCAGATGCAGCAAGCTTGCTCTTGGCTTGCAGATGCTGTAGCGATGTCGATGGTCCTAATCAATAGGGTCTTGTTAGGATCCTGGTGACAAGCAGCACACAAGGAGGGATGTGCTGGCTGTCTCTCATAAGGCAGAATAGTCATTTTTGTGGGGTGTTTGCCACGCTGATGATGCTCAGACTGGGATTTCCCAGTTATTCCTGGTTTTCATAAGCCCCACCCTGCATAAAACCACCTGATGGATGTGTGAGAAGAGTCAGCAACATTTGGAGGTGCCTGGAACAGCATCATCCTCCCAATAGCTTTGCTCCTGTGTCCTTTGCTCCTGTGCCCAAAGAGCCAGTCTTTTAACTGGTGTAAACCGGAGTCAAGGAAAGCCCTTGCTGTATTTCCCATAGTTCAGGAAAAGCTGCCTGCGCCTCTGTGGCAATTTTGTGGTCCTGGAGGACCAGAGCCAGGACTGAGAAAAGGGAAAGGAGAGTGGTTGCCTGGTTAGGTGTTAATGAGAAAGTGATTTGTCTCTCTAGGATGTCCTTGTGCTTCCCAGGAAAGTCACAGAGCAGAATTTCTGAATATTTAATACAGCTTCTTAATTAAGAAAAGGGTAAAAAACCTGAGAGACACCATCCCCTACTGCAAGTTCAAGGCCAAAGCTTTAAATACTGGATAATCACTCATCTCAAGGAAGCAGGGGGTAGCTGATTAAAAGGGGTGGCCTCACAGTTAGATCTGTTAAGAGCAGAGAAACAGCCCCTTCTGCACTCGCTAGTGATGTTGCACTCAACATTTTCCCTGTAGACTGAAAGTTTTCAGGATTTTAGAAGTGGTTTTACCATATCCTGTCCTACAAAAGCTGAAAATCTAATGTAAGGCTCAAAAAAATGAAGACTCTAACAAAGTAATTAAAAAAAAAGCCCTGTCTGGTTTCACGCAGAAACATTTCAGTTTGGTAATTTCCAAAGGTTTCATTTCCATTTCAATCTTTCTTTTCGTCCTGTAGCTGAACTTATATCTCAAAGCAAAAAGCAAATTTGAAGCAAAATGTAGTAGTTCCATTTCTAGGAGTCATGGTGACCTACTGATAATTTTTAAAACTTTTCTCCATTTTTTCCAAAATGTAAAATCTACTGAAATTGGTCCTTCCCTCTGAAATATTCTGGCTTTGATGAATCAACATGTTATGATGAAAATTTTTTTGGCAAATGACTCCTAGGCATACTCATTTCTCCCATTAATATCCTGTACCGCAGCAGGAGACAATATGGCCTGTGGGACTGGCTCAGATTTAAGGGATGTGCCTGCTTTTCCCACTTCTACCTATTTTCTGTGACACCTCTCATAATCTTCAGGTGTATTGCCCTGGCAGAAGCGATTGAGACACTGAAATATGAGTTATCAGCTGCATCTCAGTCCCTGGCCACGTGCACACTCCTACCTGCATCAAAGCGAGATGTATTTCTTTAAAACAGATATCTGCTCTCTTTAATTAGCATCCTTTTTGGCAATGCCATCCGTACAGAAGCACACGCGATTTGTTACTGCAGTTCAGCTGGCAGGTGGTAGCTTCCTACGCAATGATACAGTCAGTATTGGTGACTACATCAACTTTGTTTTCTCTCTTCCACTTTTTTCCATGTATGCTGTAAACTCTTCAGGCCAGAAATTTTACATATGCAGAAAGTTAGGCTGCAAGGTTCCAACAGAAATATAAGTGATGCCCCAAATAAATAACCTTTGACTATGTACATGGCCCACCTGAACAATCTGCTGTGTCAACAGTGATTATAAGAAGATGGAAAACCAAGGTTTTGATCAATTTGCAAGAGGAGCAGTCCGAAGCAAATGTGTTGTACCATTAAGGGAAATATTAGAAGCTCAAACAATTTGTGTGGTTGTTTTCTCTTAGCAGCAGGCACACCCAGGGGGATTTAAAATGTCCTTGAACTTCAGGAATAAAAGCAGGAAGAAGGAGGAAAAAAAACCCAACATGATCAGCAGCTGCAAGAACATCATCCACTGTCAGGTGATTAAAAAAAACTGGAGGGAGCCTCAATGCACCTTTTTATTATAAGCAGCAGTGTCTAGTCGACCTTGCCTGATTCAAACAAGGCAGGAAAGCAGAGATTGAAAGATATGCAGCCTCGTGCGCCAGCCCACCCCGCTTGGAATTTAAATGATGGCATTAGTATTCAGGATCTTTGCATGTGTTTAAATGTGGATTAAAAATGCATTAATTGGTCTCGTTTTAACAAGCTCTTCTCTTTGTATATCAAATATTTGAAAGATTCGGTATTATCACCTCTTGTCTGTGCTGGAATTGAAGAGGAGAAAAGAAATGTAATTGAGGACTTAAGGAGTGTCTCCTCCTGTTTGCTCAGCACAGGGCTATCTGATTGAAAGCTCGGGGGAAAATGACTTTGATAAGTATATGAACAACATCTAAAGGCAACAGAACTTGGCAAATGAGTACTGACATCCCAGCAGAAGCATTTTTGGCAAGGAAAGTGGCTTTCCAGTAAGTGCTGTATCAGAAGAACTGCTGGAGTAGTTTGTACCACATAACCTGTCCCTAGCAAGTGCCAGCACGAAGGGAAGATGCTCTGTCTGTTAAGGTGTTAGCTCAGGATTTGAAAAACACAATTCAGCTGTTTCCTTGGCTGCAGTTCCCAGTCTGAGCTTGGGCAGATCATTCCAACCAGGACTGAGCTCCTCCAGCTCTCGGTGCTTTCTTCCTGCTCCTACTTAGAAGCCTGGGAGATGCTCGGACCTGCTACCAGTGATGGGAACCCAGTGTGTGACCCACATGGAAAAGTGTGGCCAGAAACCACTTAAAACCTGGCGTTAATTGCTTGGTTGTGATAGTCTAATGAGCTCCAGCAAGCCTTGCAAACTTAGTGGGTTCACACCTGCATTTGTAAAAATGTAGTTGCTTGGAGACATCAGTTGAGATATGAGCTTCACACAGATGACAGCTGAATGATGAGAATGCCCAAGGTACTTGTCCCAATTATAGAAGATACACAGGACAAGACTGGCATGAAGGCTCTGACCTCCAGAGCCCCAGCACAGGGCTGTCCCCATGAGACATCAAGGTCTGCAGAGGAGGGGAACATCACTGGGCTAGTTGCAGAGCCCTGAAACCTATAGGCATAACTTGAATTTCAGCTTTGACCCATGTGTGTCTACTGTGGTTATTCCTGTTGTCCAGAGGAATGTCTCATTGCTTTTTCTCATGCTAAATCATATTCCTAAAAATTATCTGAGAAGTGGAGAGTGAATCCTAAGGAGGCCTGGACAGATTTGGATTTGAGAACTGACCAGACCCTTCATTAAATGTTCAAGTGTATCTCGGGTACTGAGCATTCATGAGCTTGAAAACCCTCAATGGTCTTTACTCTCAGGCATACTCGCTACTATCTCCCTTTTGCCTTTTCATCCACAAATGAAAAAGTAAGAGCCAGAATACTCATTTAGTGATATTGAATCTGGACACTGAAGGGATGTGGCAAAGGACCTCTCTTAAATCCAGTAGGTTTCAGGAGCTGAGTGGAAGGCATTGTGGAATCCCTTACTAGGTGCCAGCTGTGACATATCCCTATGTCTTTCTTTACAGAGGGTGACAGGAGCACCAAAATAGAGCCAAAAAACCCTAATGAAGTTATGAAATTTCACTAGGAAACCTCACACTGAGAGACTGTGGCAATGCAAGGTTCTTCCAGAAGTTTTGCTCTCGCCAGCATTCGAATTGCTTGTGCAAGTCTGAGTTAAAAGCCTGAATTAAGAAAGTCCGAACCTCTAAACCTGTGCTTCATCCCCTGATAACTCCAGCACCTCTCAGCATTGCCAGAAATACTATGCTGAAGCTTGCTCATTAAGAAATTCCTAAGCATCAAGCTATATGCTGCTAGGATCTGCTCAAAGAAGAGGTCTAGCAATCAGCATAAAAACTTGCTGAACTGGAATTTGCATGTTTATAGCTTTCGCTTTGCCATATGAACACATTTTGCAGATAATCCGTGCTTCCTAGTAGGCAGGGAAAAAAAACCCACCTCAAAATGTGCAGACTATAAAATACTCCCATAACTTTTGGAAGGCTCTGGCAATCCTGTGGGAGCAGGCACTTGTGTACATGTATGCATATGGTTGTGTGCCACTCTAGGTCTCTGCTGGCTCTAACAGGTATTTAGAGCTGTCAGAGCTCTGCAGAAAGGCAGTCCCGCTTGGCTGGGGCTTGTACAGGTTTTGAGGCTGATAGCCCCTGCTATCACTTACAGGATCTGAATGCCCAATTCTTATTAAAATTAATGTGAACTCTGCTATCCGGCTTTCCTCTGCAGCTTTGAAAAATCTCAACCTGGGATCGGATTTGAGTCACTGAGGTTTGGTACCTTTGCAGAGTTTTATTTTCAGCTGCAGGCTGGAATATTTCCAGACAAACTTTATGTAAAATTCACTCCAAACCCCGCGTGGGAATCCAGGCTCATATAAAATGCTACGAACTTTTTGCTAGCTCCTAAGCTGGAGGCATTCTTTTCTTTCAAAAACAAGAAACAGCTGGGGCTTGCATTTTCTCTCTGTATTATCTATTTACATACCCTATTTTGTCCTAACATCCAAGCCCCACAGAAAGCTCCAGTGAGATTGGAGGGGTCTATGATACCCATCTCGCACATGGGAACTGCAGCACAAACTCCTTTATTTAAGCTTATATAGGAAGAGCAGAGATTTCAGGCCTGGCTTCCTGAGTCAAAGGCTGTCTTCTGCTACCAGCAATCTGTCTTTCAGGTTACAGCATGAAGTGGAGGTTATATACAGTTTGGATCACCCCTACTGCAGCCTGGAGACCCCCAAGGATATCACCCATCTCCTGGAAATATTCAATTGTCTTCCAAAAATGCTAAAAAAATTACTGACATGGAAAGTCAGTGAAGGCAAGTGAAGAATTTTTTGTTGTTCTTTTTTTTTTATGTGACAGATTAACAGTGGAAGTACAATGCATTTTACAGTTTGGGTGTTAATCCTTAGTGTGCTGTGAAATGGAGAAGACACTCTCTGTGCCTCAGAAAACAAAGACATATCTCCTAAGGGATATAAACACGGCAGGTCTCACAGAGTAATACGCACTCAGAGCGCTGCTTTCCGGCACAGGAGATGAAATCATAATAGCATACACTTATTTACTTTTAAAAACCATCAATAATAAGAGATGTATAGCTGAACTGTGGGCTCTTCTCACATGCACTTAAAAATGAAATGAATCTTAAGAAGAAACAGAAACACATATATATGTGTATATAAGCAGCGTGAATAAGCTACAGTACAAAACAAACTGAGTTATCTATGTATCTTTAAACTACCTTCAAGAGTATTTGCCATTATTAGCAATTTGTATCCAGAGAGCTCAAATCAATCACAGATATGAGTCTGTATTATTTATCATCACTATTCCACAGATGGGAAAACCTAAGGCAGAAATAAGGCTGATGCAGGCAGCTAATGGCCATGGGGGGAGCAGGACTCTGTTCTGGAATTAGCGGCACGGTGCTTTCCTTGCTGTTTTTTGTTGCTAAACTAAGCTGGTAGATGCATCAAAGCCCTGCTCCATTTTCCACCCTGCTGCATTCCCTTTGGGCAGCACCCTGAGGCCTCTGTTGAAAAAACAGCTGTGGGCACATTCCCCCAGCGACAGACATGTCTCTGGGGATGCTCCCCGGTGCTGGCGAGCCAGTTGAGGACTGCCATGGCGGGACGGGCAGGGGACGGCTTCACCTCTGCCCTCCGGGGAAGGCTCATGTCCAAATCCTCCACCTCCTGCTTTGGCAAGACCTGTGTCACACCTCCCATTTGCTTTGACTTGTACCATTCCCCACATCCCGGGAGATCTCTCTGGGGACTTTTATTTGCCAGAGAGCCTTCCATTGTAACAGGGTGCGCGAGCACGAATTCAAATCAGTCATCAACTTCCTACTGAGTTCAGAACACCTCTTTCACCATTTTAAATGATTTTTAAATGGATGCAATGCACTCGATCTTCCAGCTGAAATAACTTCTGTATTATCCTCAAGCCTGAATTCCTTTCCCCCCTTGCTCTCTGCTCACTTCAGATAATTCAATGGGAATTTATTTGAAAAGAGGTGGTGGGTCACAAATGAAGTAAAACGCTGACAGCAGGAGTTCCTATCCATTCACTGCTTATGTAAAAGCCAGGGAGCCAGCTATAGGGAGCTGTGGGTTAGTTATCATTAGGCTGGTTGAAAATATTCCATCTCACCAGAGGTCTTTTTTTCTTCTTCTTTTCCCATAAGAATCGATTTTCTTTTGATTAAATGATATTTTTACAAAATGTGTCTTTTTCCTCATCTTGCTGGAAAATTCAAATGCTTGAGAAATGAAACTCTAACTAGCCCTAGCCATGGGCCTGCCTGGAGGCACTACGAGGGAAAGTGCCTTCTGGGATGTGTAGTTTGGTTTAGGAAATCAAAGGTGCTGTAGGGAAGGGTGGAGGCACCCTGGAGCCAAGATCTACCTCCCTGGCAGGATTTCTCAATTAAACTGCCCTGGCTTGTGGCTGGAAGGAAAGGCAGCTTCTGAATTCAAACCAAAGAAAGCTCTCATCTTTGATGAAAGGCATATGAGCTTAGATGCCAAGTCTATTCCTGGTGAAGTTTCCTTCTGAACCTCACTCCTTACTCTGGAAAATGCAATGCCTGGATGAGCTACTTATTCCTCCCCGTGTCACCAAGATGGACAGACGCCAGAGGACCTTACTAGTGCTTTTGGCACGTGTAAGGTGTTACATGAGGTGACTTTATGGGGAGATGTTGCAAGTGAAGTGTGGATCTAGTGGTCCCTCAGGGACTAAGAGACGGAGAAACCACTTGACTCTCAAAATGTTTTTGGAAGTGGACTGCTTTCTCTTAAAAAAAGGGGGGGGTGGGGAGCGGGGCAGGACGACACGTATAAGACAGATGGGGACAGACTCTTTAAGAGAGCCTGTAGTGATAGGACAAGGGGTAGTGGTTTTAAACTAAAAGAGGGTAGATTCAGCCTAGATATAAGGAAGAAATTTTTTACAATGAGGGTGGTGATACACAGGAACAGGTTGCCCAGAGAGGGGGTCGATGCCCCATCCCTGGCAGGATGGACAGGGCTCTGAGCAACTTGATCTAGTTGAGGATGTCCCTGCTCTTTGCAGGGGGTTTGGACTAGATGACCTTTAAAGGGTTCCTGCCAACCCAAACTATTCTATGATTCTTTATTTGGTGCCATTTTCTTTTTTCAGAGCCCATGTGAACAGATAATGCCCACCACAAGCTGCAGGAATAAAAGCTATCATTGCTGTTATTACTCATGGGAGCACAGTCCTTCTCTGGGTGAATTCCAAGCTGTCAGGGGTTTATGTGCCCTACAGTGGGGTTACTTAAACCCTTAAGAGACTTGGCATGAACTGAACTGCATTTGAACCATGGTAGTTCAAACCAAAAGCAGTAAGATTTGGGTACCTGCCATGTGCATTAGCTGCGCTGACCCTTGCCCTTCACTGCAAACACTTTCTTTCCTCCAGTGCTTGAGGTTCCTTCCAGCCTCATGATTGCTTGTTCGTTTGATGGTTGCTCCATTAATGACTTGTCATTGTCAGAAGTTCCAAAGAGATCTTGTATTTTAATTAACCCAGAAAAACACCAGCACCCTCGTGCTGCTGCCGCAGTTTAGGGCACCTAAAACTGACCTTTGCAGCTTTTTAAATGCCTTTAATTAAACAGATCTTGTTGTCTGGAGTCTTTCCAGTCCCACTATGCAGCACACAGAAACTCTCCTGAGTTTGCCAAAGCCCTTTGGGATCTGCCCTACTTCAGTTCACCAAAAAGTCTGCCTGGATCCTGCCCCCCTCAAGCCAGGCTGATAATCCTCAGCGGTCTCTTCCCAGAGCCTGCTGCCAAATTTTATTAACCCTATGTGAAACCTTCTCCTGGAAGTGAGCTTGAAAATCCTGCAAGAGGGAACGTTCTGGGCAGATGGACATCAGTGATGGTTCAAAAGGACCATCAGAGGAACATCCCTGTCTCCTTTCAGCTGAGGATGCCACAGCAGACGCCTGGCATACCCTGGGTCAGGCTCACCCCAGGCATGGTAAAAAGGGGTTAAACTGCACGAAAAGGGGCTAAATTGCACAGAGCAGAGGCCTGTTTTGGGGGAAGAGAAGTTCTGTGGCTCCCTCTCTAGATGGAAAAGGGAAAATAAAGTGTTCCTGCTGTCTGTTTAAGAGCTTGCTTACAAGGGGAAATTAATCCAAAATTAACTAGTGGTGTGAATTGCAAGTGGATTAGTTAAATTACATTAAACCCAGGTCTGGATACTTTCATTTAAAATTAAAGTGGCCTTAATTCAATTTGGCTCAAGTCACTTCAAAAGTGAATTAAGTAAAACTTAATTACGGACCCTTTAATTCCAAATGAGTGTGTCTACATAGGTTTTTTAATGTGCTTTCATTTATCCATTTTAAGAATTAATCTTGATGAGCTTTTCTGAATCTCCCCATGGTAGACAGACCCTCATTTGTATAGTAAAAAACCCCTGATTCCCTCTAAAAGTGAAAAAAAAAAGAAAAAAAGAAGAATAAGACAAGTGACTTTTGTCTCTAGCCAGACAAAATAATGATGCTGTGTTTCCATTGCCCTGTGCTGCAGCTCTGGGGACCAGTTGCCTGGAGTACCTTCTCCTCGAAGCCATTTTTTGGCAATATTCCTTCCTACTAGCTCCCATCAACACTTGCAGTAACTCTCTCTTTGCTATGCCTTCCCAGATCCACTGGAAACCTGTAAGGTCTCAACCTACTCTACTGGGAGCAAGTAGCGATTTTTGGCAAGGGATCTTTGCAGTGGATCTTGTGCTGTTATTTATAGGCATGAAGCATGAAGACCTGTCAAGCGCATGCAAATGGCTGCAAAGGGGAGTTAGCTTTAATTCCTGTGCTCCCTTCCCTCCTCTTGTTCCAGCAGCAGTGCTTGTTTCAGGGATGAAGACTCAGATCTCACTGTGGGAATGGCTACTGCTCCATCATTTTGGTGAGGCATGTCTAGTGTGAATGTGTCCTCCAACCTGGGAGCAAAATGTTCCTGGCCCAGAAGCCACCACCAAGCCAACACTAATAAGCCACAATGACACAGGTGAGGTAGGTAGTATCAAGATGCTGTGGAGATGCAGCAATGAACCACTAATGCCAAAAACTCCCTGAAATGAGGTGAGAAGACATGGCCAAACTGCCTGCTTTTCCTCCCAGAAAATGATGTTACCGCTGAAGTCTTCCCTGCAAAGTGCTTTCAATTTAACAGAACTGTATTTTGAACCCAAAATCACTGCTTGGAAACCTTTTTCTGGCCAGCCTCACTACCTGTCACCACTGTGGGACGCTCAGTGTTAGTTCACTCTTAGACTCTGTTTACATGCGTGATGGAGAAAATAAGTTATTCCTCACTGAAGAACACAATTTAACCTTCAACACGATTGCCCTAAGCATGACTTCTTTTTCCAGTGCTACCTGGATCCAGGCTGGAGACAAGCCAGAACAATGGGCAGATGCATTCTCAGCAGCACATCCTGCCACGCCTGCATCCTGGATCCCACCCTGGCCTCTCTGCTCCAGAGCTGGTCCCTTAGCCAGGTCATTTATCACGTCAGCAAGATTAATTTCAATTTTTCCAAGGTGCATTTGAAGTCGCTGAGTTTCTACACACTTTCTAAAATCGGTTGGCAGTTTCTTCCAGCTCCTAGCTGCAATGCATGGGGGGTCTGCTGCCTTCTCCTGCTGTTTGGTTGTGCTGCTGTTGCTTTTTCTTTTCTGTGCTTGGAGCAGGGAAACGCTTCCTGCTGTTTTCAGGCTGGTTTCCTAAGGAAATTGAGTCATGTGGGATCACCCTATTTTTGGGTGTCTCCTTGCCTTTTCAGCCTCCTGACCATGTTCAAAGAAATTTGACAGAACTAGAGGATAGCATAGGGGGATGTAGCGAATATTGTGGGAAGAAAAGAAGTAGAGGAGTTATTCAGTGCATACTATTGCTCTAGTCCTGTCTATATTCAGGTGCTGGAGAGAAGGATGTTTTTAAAGGTGAAGGCTGTTCAAGGTAAGTGAGATAGATAATTCTCTTTAGGTTCTGAAGTCTGTGCACCCCTTCCCAATGTGTAAAACAAGGTTAAGAAGGTCTGCCCTACCACAGAGCTGCCCTGAGGAGAAATGCATTAAAACCATGCCAGTGGAGATACAGAAGTGATAGGCAGAGTTTATTGTATTTCAGAGTTGTGCTAGATATTAATCATTTTTCATCCTAAAAAGATGTCTAAGGAACTTAATTTGTCATGGAAATGTCAGATAAGAGAGATGCCGCATCTCCAACTGAGAATAAACAGTGAATACTGTGGAATGTTACTCTAAAATGACCTTTTACTTTATATTAAAGCAAACAGGTAAAAATAAAAGTCAAATCCCCAGCAGAGCGTACAGTGTATGTATGTGTGTTTGCACATGTGACGGTGTGTCTTCCTTCTAACAGGATGGAGGCACTCAGAGCAAACCCAGCACAGGGATCGGCTGACGTGGCTGTGGCCTATGATCATCCCTGCTTGGAAGGATGAGGAGTGATGCTTAGGTGTCTCAGAAATCCTGACATCTGCTGCATATTAAAAAATATATTGATTTATATTACTGTATACATGGTTATTTATCTAAATATATTTATAATATTACATGTATAAAATCAATATTTATACATGTATATTATTACATGTACAATATCAACTAGTCTATATAATTACTGTATCTTTCTATACATATTAGATATTGTCATGGTCTAGCCCCAGCTGGCAACTAAGCCCCACACAACTGCTCTCTCACTCTGGGATGGGGGAGAGAATCGGAAGGGTAAAAGTGAGAAAACTCGTGGGTTGAGATAAAGACAGTTTAATAGGTAAAGCAAAAGCCACGCACGCAAACAAAGCAAACCAAGGAATTTATTCACAGCTTCCCATGGGCAGGTGCTCAGCCCTCTCCAGGAAAGCAGGACACCGGCACGCGGAACGGTGACTTGGGAAGACAAACGCCATCACTCTGAACGTCCCCCCTTCCTTCTTCTTCCCCCAGCTTTCTATGCTGAGCGTGA
>JANZLQ010000022.1:5730992-5805859 GCA_026212715.1 Elanus axillaris
TGGCTCTGTGTAAGCACTGCTCAGCAGTAATGAAAACATCCCTGTGTTACAAACACTGTTTCCAGCACAAATCCAAAGCATAGCCTCATATTAGCTACCATGAAGAAAATTAACTCTACCCCAGCCAAAATCAGCACAGCTATCTATTTGCACTATCACATATGCTGTATTTTGTGATTTCTTGCTCAAAATCATCCTTATGGCTAGCTATGAGACCCCCTGCCCCCCTTTTTTAACTTATAAGAAAATTTTTATATTGTGTTCAAATATTTGGATATACGTACATTTGAGATTCTGATAAGGAAACCCAATAATTTCCACTGGGAGTTACAGTCCCTGTGCTGCAGGTTGCTGTTCTCCTGTCCAAGTTGCGTGGTTGTGATGGTCTATGACATGACACAGTCCCCTTCCCCATGCAGGGGCCAGAAGAGCAGTGGAGGAGCTCTGGGGTGGTGAGTCCCAGAGCATGCGCTCTGCAATTCACTCAAGCCACCACACACTCTTCTGAGCAATAATATTTGTGCTCCTGGCAAAAAATTAATTGGCTTTTCTGGTGAAAAAGTAACATTTTCTGCTAGAGGTGGTTGGTCATTTGAAAAATCCAGTTCTGTTGAAAACATAACTCTTCCTTCAAAATGTAGTTTTGACTGGTCCAACGCCCTATTAAGGGTGAAGTCCATTTTTGGGAACAGGGCAGTACAACTGCTATACCTAATTGCCTCCTATTTAAACCTGAGCCACTCTAGAGTAGGATAGATCTCCTCCCTTGGAGGACTGGAATTGCATCATCAGACTGACTTGTTCTGTGAAATTCTTTGGTGTTGGAGAAGCACAGGGAGCAACTGTGTTATAAACTATACCTTGGTTTCTATGCCCTATGTCCTGAAAGGGTCTGAAACTAAGAAATTTGCAGGCAAAGTAAATAAAAATGTCACAAGCCACTTTGTGTTGTTCCATTCACTGCAGAGTCAACATGGCCATCAGACTAAGATAGAACATCACTAAGACTTGACTTCAAGGGGAGCAGGACTTGAACCATGCAGATCCTCGTAGCAGAGAAGCCCAAAACCAGAGCTCTGAGTTACTCACATCACTGGGGATCTGCACAAAGAAGCTTGAAAAAAAGATCAAGTTATCAGTAAGAGTCTCAGGCAAGTCCTGCCTGAGGCAGTGGGCTGAAACCCTCACCCCATGAAGATGGAATAAAAATAATACAAAATAACACAAATGGGTCTGTGCACTCACTTCTGCACTAGAACAGGGTAAGAAATAACCTTGCCCTGTGTTTAAGAGAAATTTCTCTCCTCACACACATGAACCAGTGTAAGAGCTACACACTATATGAGTCCAACAGTTACCCCTACTTAAAGACCACGGCGTGACATCTGTCCTCCATTGTGGCTACAAGAGCTTATCAAAACTCCCTTCCAGTGTTTCATTGCAGAGTCTGATAAAAGGGCAGGAGAATAAGAAACCAGCTGGGCTCAGAGGCTAATTCCACCCCCTCTTCCACCTGACCACACCGGATCCAGATCCATGCTGCTGCAGAACACAATACGGTTTGCCATTTATTTAATCTTAACAAAAGCGATGAGTACGGCTTTTCATTAAAGTATTGTCATCAGCAAATGAGGTCCTGGGGACTAGGAAGACGGGGAGATAACAATTTTAGATAACACGCTGAATCTCAACTGGCAGTTTATCTATTTGCATACCCCAATGAGCAGAGCAATGTGCTGGGAGGTGAGGTGCAGGCAGAATGCAGGCAGTGCCACTGCGCTCTGGCTTGCTCAGGGGTTGCAGGAGAGAGGCTCGGTGTAACTCCAAGGCTCGGGGGAGCAGCTCTTCACCCTGCCTGTCACTGCATGAGAGAAGGCTTCATTCCAGCTTTTTCAGAGTGGGCTCCTTTGCTTTTTCAGGTACAAGACAGTATTTACTGAAAAAATGTCATACATTGCAACTGAAAAAGGAGAGCTTAAACAAAAGGGCTAAGTAAGCTACCTGCACATTGGAGCATGACGTTTTGGGTCAAACAGCATGTTTATCTTGTTGCAAAAGAGGTTTTTGTGTATTTTGTCAATAACCCTAGAAAACATATTTCATTTCCTCTGAAATATGTTTGTTTTCCTGCATGCTTTGTTTGGCTGCCAAACCAACGAATTTACCATTTATTTAGGAGGTGAAGATGACAGATTAGGGAGAGTTTGGGGCAAAAGTTAATGGTGGGATTTGGAAATGAGTCCTGGCTGGATCAAAAATCAGCAGTTCTGAAACCTGAGTTCCTTGTTTGAATATTTAACCTCCACCAGTACCTAGTGTGGTAGGTACCCCCAAAGGCTGCTGAGCCATGGGCTTGTCATGGGTGGTATCTGCACCTTCTAGTAATGGCCCATAACTCACCATGCCAGCAGTAGTGCAAGAGGAAAGAAGCACTGGAGAAAAGCTAAATTACTTGTATAAGTTTTACTATGAGAGATGAAACTTTGCAGGGGCAGTGAGGCTAAGGAGCGAGGTCAGTGGGAACTAGGTCTGATTGTGGCAGGAGCTGGAACAGCAGCAGAAATGACTCAGTTCATGACTCAATTTGGGCTTGGAAATAAAGGAATAAAACAAGAGCATTTTTGGTTTTAGTGTATGATACACAAGAGCCACTATTATGGGTCAGACCAAAGGTATAGGTAACCCAGGTTTCTATCTTCAAAGTGGCTAATGTGGATACCAAGAGATGTGTATAAGAACAGGGTGAGCACTTTGTTTTGTTATTTTCCCAAGCATTTCAGCTTGCCGTTGCATATTGATGTTTTTACACTTAATAGCCTTTCATGGATTTATTCCCCATGCGTCTGCCCACTTGCCTTTGAAACCCATAATATTCTGTGGCAAAATTTCAGGGGGCAAAAATAGTTAATTCTTGGTCTTATTACAAGTAGATGTTTCCTGTGTATGAATCAGCACCTCCTCCAACCCTCAGCCACTCTCCAAGCCTCACGAAGGTTAAAGCTGACTGTCAGTATTTGCCTGGCGCAAAACAAAACCTCTTCATTTCAGCTTGAATTGTGTGATTATTTTTACTCTTCAAACATCTAAGTCCATTTTGAACTGAAAACAGTGTTTTTTGAAACAGTCAAAATGTTCCAGTTTGAAAATAGCAGGGTAAAAGCTCTCTTTTTCTTTATTTTTTATTTCTATTCTCTGGTCAAAATCATATACAAAAGTTGACCCAGAAGGTTTTATCCTCCCTGAATCTGTGTAATTCCATGGGCTTGTTATGAGCAGAGAAAGCCTCTCCCTGCTAAGGGGCATGTGTTCAGAGAACCACCTCCAAATATCCCACTCATCGCAGCTCTCCTGCCAAGTGGTTGCTTTTATGTATTTACTTTGCTCATGAAACCTCATCTAGCCCTGTTCTTCTCTCTATCCATCATCCACACCAGACAGCCCATTGCTAGGCACTTGCTCAGCTGTGACCATTTCTCTCACAAAAAATGGAGGGCTTATTTATTATTTTGCTAACTGCCATGATTGCTGTTTTCTCTCAGCCTCTCCAGAGTGAACCCTTCCTCTCAAATTTGGTTTGCTTCACTGACCTTCTGCTGCTACCGGCTCTCCATCATCCCGGCTGCCCAGGACCCTCTCAGCATGGAGAGTACTCCAACTTGCATTTCTGAGTCATGGTTGTATTTTTTTTTGTGAGCAGAGTGAGCCAACTCCTCTGCTCCCAGAGCTGAGTTCACCTACAGCACTGTCAGCACAGGACTCAAGACCACTTCAGGACCCACTTGTGGGCTGGTGTAATATTCCAGTGTGAGAGGAAGAGGACAGCACTCCCGTTGCTGATGCTTCTGTTCTTTTCAAGCATTTGACTTTGCACAAACAATATGCTTTTCCATAGTTCTCAACATTTGTTCATTCCTCCCCCTCCCATCACCTTTTTTTAAGCACTAATTTTAAAGCCTCGAGCAGTTCCATCATATTTCAGTGCTCGGGCAAAGGGAGCAGCTAGCAGCACTGCCAGACCATTTATCTTTTTGGCAGACTGGCCCCTGGAGATAAGAGACAATAGTGGGACTCAGCTATTCACTAAATAAAATCTTAGAGGCAGCAGTGGGAAGGGATGTCTGGAGGTCTCTTGCCCAGCCTATGGGACTGTTGCCAACTCAAGAAGGTCTTAGAAACCTCCGAGGACTTCTAAGCCCCTTTCTCCCATGGATTTAAGGCTGGCTGTTCCACATTGCCCTCCCCATCACTGCAGAGGACAGAAAGGCTCTGGCAGACAGAGCCTGTACTATGACCATGTGAACAGGGATTTCTTTTTGGCTTACAACTCAGTGGAAGAGGAACAGATGGCAAAGCCAAATCTTTGATACAAAGGAGACTTTGCCTCTAAATCCCAGGTTCCTTGCTCAAATAGCAAGAGCTATTAAATGAATCATGGTAGATATTTCTATAAAGCAGCAAACCAATTTATTTTCCTCTGACTCCTTTCTCAGACATAGTCAATATTGCCTTGTACTTTCACTAAAATTTGTTTCCTGTTGCAAACAAATATCAAAGAAAATGTGAGCCCAAATATTTCCAGGGCTCTAACAAGTTATGCGGGATGTTATAATGAGAAATGTACAGGAACCAAAAGGGAAGGCAGCGTTACTGGTTCCCACTGCCTTGTGTGCTCACACAGCAGCTGGCTGTGAGAAACAGAGCTGTTAATGACTGGAAGTGAGCAAGTGATTCCCATTTTAGGAAGAATTTCCATAATGGCCATAGTGCTGTTCCTATGGGCAAAATCTAGGGGGAAGACATGGCTGCTGGTGAAGAAGAACGTTGCAAATAATTCTTATTCCTTGCTGTTGGTCTCTCTTTTGCTGTCTCTCTTGTTTGTCTCTCTTTAAAGCTCCCTCTTTCTCCTTGTATTGCATTTTCTGCCTGTGCCTTTGAATGCCTGTGTATTTGTGAAACTGTTTCTCTGGCCAGCTCCCCTTGCTTGCTTTAATTAGCTCCCTAGTATTTCTGAAGGTATCTCCCAGGGCTCTCTAATCCCCTCAATGTGCTGACTAACCGATCCCCAGGAGATCCTTACAAGAGAAAAACTGCAGGATAAAAGCAAGTGATTTCAGGCCTCTGGTTTCTTAATTAGCAGCCTATACACCAAAAGTCCACAGGATTGACTGTCTGACAGGGAGACTTTGCACTCGTGCTCAGAAAAGAGCTCTCTGCTCCTTTTTGCATCTGTAGAAAACTTTGCTTGTCCTTTTCATGTTACTCATTGTGCAACATCTTCAGCATCAGTGGGACCTTAAGGTTGGGCAATGGGTACCCTGGTACCACCTCTCTTTCCCAGTCCCATCCCACCCTGGCCTCATGGATGCTCTCCCAGTCCTTTGAAACACAAGCAACTAAACAAACTGCTTTGTTAGTGCTGTTTAAATTGACATTCTCTCACCGTGACACAGTCCTCTTCATCCTGAAACAAAATGCCTAAGTGTTCCCAAGACAATGCTCAGAAAATGCAAAGCAACATAGCTCTGTTTGAACCTCTGGCTGCAATGCAAAGTCCACCAAGGGCTGAGTGTATGCTTGCAGATGGGCTCAGCCTGGTTGCCAGTAGCATATATAACCATGGTAATTCCACTGGAAATGTGAGCCCTTGGTCAGGAATGAGAGGGAGGATTGGACAGACAGTGCAGGATGGAGGAGAGATGCACAAGGAAGGATGGGGACACCATCCAGGTGTCTCCAGGTCTTGGAAAATGTCATCCATTTTCAGTTCTCTGAGGGTCTGTGCTGTGGGATGCAGGTCTGCTAATCCCTGTCATGGAGCATGACACCTGACTGATGAAGAGGCAGAAGGAGCTGAAGCCCTTTTCTGGAGGTGGCTGAAAAGGTGGTTTGTGTCTACACAGGAGGTGAAGCGCATCCTTGAGAGAAGATGGATATTTATTCAACTCCATTGCCTAAGTGTTTTCTGGCTACAGTGGTGGTAGGCAGCCACCAGCAGATTGTGTTGGGAGCTCAGCCCTCCTAGGCTTGATCCATCCAAACTGAACAAACAAGATTTGGCATTGAACATGCTGAGCCTTTAATGCCTGGGAGAGCTCAGGAGTTCAGGCCGTTCCTCACTTGCAAGTTAGCAGAGATTCATGATGGAGAACGGGGTCAGACCACGCTTATCTGTCGGTGTGGGTGGACCTCTTACACTGGAGACAAGAGTGGGACTTGAAGGCTTTAATGCCAGCTGCTGCATCCAACTATTAAATGTTTAGCACAGCAAGTAGCCAAGGTGCAATTCAGTTGTGGTGTCAGAAGCCGTTTAACAGCGTTTCATTTAGATATTCACATTAAGGCAGCCAGTTTCCCTATAGCCGTTCCCTCTCAGCAGCTTTCTCTGATGCAAATAATCTCTAAATGCCTCCTTACCCCCACTTCGCCTTATCTGCCGCGTGCCTTCGGTGTGCTGTAAATGACACAGCCCGCCTGTTCATGAAAGCTGACATTTTCAAACCTGATTTTTAAATTGTAAAATACATGGCACGTGTCTTGCCAAAATCAGATGAAATCAAGTTAGTATCTAAAATGTTAAAATTACCATTTACATTTATATCAGAAATTAAAGCAAGAGGCTGCAGACTACATGCTTTGCAAGGATGCTAGTAAAAAAGCCACAGCAGTCCTTACCCAAAACCTCATGCATGCATCAGTCCTGTAAGACATTATTTAAATGCTGTTTGCTTGGCATCTTAGCAAATTTGCAATATTAAAAGTGACATTAACATCACAGGACTGAAAGGTTTCAAATCATTACCAACAGAACAGAAGTGAATACATCTCCATACAAGTACTTTATCTTCCTTTATTCTGTTAAGCAAGAAAGGGTATCCATAAAACAAAAATTGCTAGTAACTCACCATAAAGCTGCTGTTTCAACTGGAAATTCAGCATCTTTGTGCTGGGGGGGATGTGAGTTCTTGCTTTGGTTTCATGTTAGGGCTTTGTTCTCAAGTTAAGCTTTGGTCTAGTTTGGCCCCCTCAGAAAATACATATACAAAGTTTAGGTAACATAGATGCCTGTGTCCTATTTCCAGGGGACGCAAACCCTTAGGGACAAACATGCAAAGGTATCAAGGCACTTAACTCCTACACAGAATGGGGGACATCATATAGAACTATACAGCAACTATAAATCTCTCTTCAGTAACTGTAAAGGGACTCTCCACAAATCACTAAGAAAAGATATTTAAATTTCAGATGGTTGAAGTAAGGTAAAATTAAGCCCCATACCAAGTGCCTGAATTCCCATTAAAATCGTTTCTTGTTGAGGTGTCTATGTAAGGTCAGATACTTGCATACCCCTGCATCTGCAAGCGGCATCTGGAAAGGAAATTGGGTATCTAGGATGCAAATTAGCACTTCCAGACTTTGAAATGATGACTAGAGCCTATCTGCTTCTTTGGGCATCAAAATACCTTGAAATATCTGCAGTGTATTTGGTTACTTCTAGGTAGGGAACTTTCACAGGCAATTTAAGTCAATCTGTCATACTTTGCACCAGAATGGATGAGTCAGAGACAATGTCCCAGCTAAGGCAGCTGCAATTTGGAGCTGAGAGCAGGTAACTCTTAAGTGGTGCCAAATGTATTGTAAGCACTCATCTGACTATGCCCTACTCTTACACCAAGCTTAGGTAAAATCCACCAGGTGATTTGAAAAATTTAATCAATAACTGGTGTGCCCAGAATTGAGCACGGAATTATCAGTGCAGTTGTGAACAGCCTTATTTTACTTGAAAGAAGCTTTACACTGAAGTAGGCATCCAGACTGACAAACTTTCATTAATATGGATTAAAAATTGTGTAGGGCTTATTGGCCTGAGTGCAGGTCCGTATTAGCCTGACGATCTGTGTGTTCTGCATCAGAGCTGACTCACATCTGGAATAAACACAGGCAGAACTTTTTTTACTTCCCCGCCCCTCCAAAATCACATAGACCTGTTACAAGGCTGTAAGAAAAAGCAGCAGTTTAAAGTGATGACTCACATTTAGAATGAGCACAGGCAGAACTTTTTCTACTTCCCCACTCCCTGCCCCTCCAAAATCAGGTAGACCTGTTACAAGGCTGTAAGAAAAAGCAGCAGTTTAAAGTGATACAAAGAAGTAGGTGCCCTCCCTGCTTTCTTTAAGGTCACCTCTTGTCTGAGCCCAAGACAGCTTCTGAAGATGCCTGACGGTGGTCCTACCAGCTCATGAAGCATGAGGATCATCTGAGCATCATCTCAGCACCATCAGTTCCCTGGTATGTTGAAGAAATCATGTGCAAAAGATAAGTTTCTGTTATTGAAATATGTTAATTAATCAGTGGATGAACCTTAAATGGTTCAGAGATCTGGTTGGCATACCCATGCCCTAAGGCAAGGGGCTCACTTTCCGAAATGGAACTTCTGAGGTCCATCAGATACTCTGGAAAGCTCCTAAAATGGGATTTTCCAAGGGACTTGTACTTCCTGCTTCTATCCAGAGCGTGCACGCCATAAGAACACCTTTTCTCAGCAGGCCCAAGCCAAAAAGAAAAGCAAAGATATGCAGAGGAATGTGGATTACTAAGGCAGAAAGCTAGGCAAGCTATTTCTTACTACTAAAAGTTTCTGGGCTGAGAGTTGGTTTGAATTTCTGGCTAAAAGGTTCAGGTTACAGTGTGCTTTGTCCCTTCTCAATATGAGATGCTCTGGAAGTATTATAATGACTTGAAAGAACTCAAAAGCTGTTGACCTTTTTTGATAACCTAACATATCAACTTTCTATTTGAGAATGGCTGTTTGATTGAGGTTTTCACTTTTTTATTATTATTATTTTTTTACAGATGTCAGATCAGCTACTCTTCTTTGTGTCTATAGAGAATAAAAGATGATGGCAGATCCTGCACTTCCCAGCTAAGTGCTTTTGATCAGTGGTCAACACTGTGATGAATGCTTTTCCATTGCATCCTTCATCCCATGCATTTTCAAGGCTGGTTAGAAGTTGGAAGGCAAGACGAAAGAATGCTTCTATCCGACAGAATTCAATTTCCTGAAAAAAATAAATCATATTTTTTTTCCCAGTGACCTCAATGGAAAACATATTGTTCTGAAAGTGCTGTTCAAACAGAATTACCAAAACCTTTTATCAACAAAGAGACCGTCATCTATCAGACATCTGGTGTGGATGTCAATTATAATAATTAATTAGACATCTCCCCAGATGCCTGACACTACATTCTGTCAGCAGATTTTTTGACTTCAATCAAAACTGCTGCTGCATTATGCATGAAACTCATGGAGTAGTTGGGAGTTGAGGAGATCAGCTACAAATCACAGCTAAACACACTAAAGGCCTCCTGGTTCTGATGCTTTTTACCACTTTTGAAAGCTGCCAAGTGAAGGTTACATACATTGATTTCTTTTCCTGCCTTAACAACGTTTTCAAATGTTTTACATTTTTTCATGCAGAAGTTCAAACAAAAAGGATGAGTGGGGAAGAATAATATATATAAAAGGTAATGACTGCCGCTGTATTCTTGTGGTGGGAAAGAAGAAAGCTGCTCTCTTCTGCAGTCACCAACCTGAAGTGCAACCACAGTAGAACAGCTTCAGCCCTGCTGTGACCATACCAGCAACACTCTCCAGAAATGATCCTCAAAGACCGCTGAAGAAGACAGAAGTCAGCCTGGCTTAATTTTCTTTTCTTTTTTTTCTTTTTTTTTTTTAATTAAATTGAAAATAAATTCATTCCTGGAACATTTAATTCATTCGAAACAAACAAATCATTTTTTGCTTTTAGTTTTTCAAAAATGCTTTCACATTTCCTAGGCAAAACAATTCAATTAGTTCTACTTGATTTAGGAAATCACTCCAGTCAACTTCAATATATTTTTTTTTTCAGTGAAGAATATCTGCACAAATATATCACCAACTTTATCAGTATTAGCAAGGATAGAAAATACTTTATGTTTCAGACTAAGAGCTAATAACTGTCAAGTACATGGGCCCTAGTCCTGCAATTTGATCTTATTCTCTTTGATGGGAATTGGCTTGTATTCAGTGTGTGCACACTGATAGGAGCCTTAGTTTGGAAATACTTTGTAACAGGGACAGAATGAAATTCCGGTTTAAATCCCTGGGTTTTACCTGTTTTCGCTGGGGCAAACATTTCTGCCTATCTTTTATTTGTTCTATAAAGTATTTAGCACATGTTTGAACAGCATGAAATGATAAATGAATATGTGACTATCATACACTTGCCTCTCTGGAGCTGGCAATTTTCTTTGATTTGAAGGATTCACCAATGAAAAAATAGAATTACAAAAAGTATGTGCACTTTTAGAAGAAAAAATATTTGTAGTAATCCACGTGTTTCAGTATTTCATAAAAGTGACTGGATTAGTTTCAGTTTCAATACAAACAAAAAGAAAATAGATTTAGATTAAAATCAATTTGCACTGAAATAAAACAATGATTTTTGGAGGTTTCTATTTCCTTTCTCTATTTTTTTCCTTTCTCCTTACCAGTAGAGTTTGGGACTAAATGAGAAGTGAAGCAAAAAATATTTTTTAGAATTCAAATGATTAAGTTTTAAGCAGTATCAAAATGAAAAATGAGAATTAAATTATAATTACATTGTTCATGTCTATGTTTTTGAGAAAAATAATGATTATTTTTTAACTTCTAATGAAAGCTAATGACATATGTAACCAGGAGCAAGATGTGGGGTTTTATTAAATACAAAGATGCATATGTGGAGAATGAAAAAGTCAGTGTGTTGTCAGTAGCAATAGAAAACACTGTTTGAGGAGTGTGGGGCTGGTAATACCTGCTAATACCTAATGAAAGAGGATCAAAGGGCCAATGAACAGAATATGAACAAATTTGCAGGAGCCAGCCTGAGAAGCTGTCTAGATCTCAAAGTATGCACTACTTACCAACACTTGGAGGGAGGTCTTCTTTTGGTCAACCCCCTCCCCATTCGTGTTTGTCATTTGCAGAACAAACACGACACTGCTTAAAGATTGTTCATGTAAGGTTCCTCTCCACAGGGGGTGCCGAGAAATTTAATCCACTATTTAATAACTGCAATTAATTAAGGTCGGGGATTTAAGGTAGATTAGCTAAACTGTATTAAATCACTGTGTAAACACTCATATTTAGGAGCAGAACAGCCCAAATTTAGCTCACTTGTCCTTGGGCTGGCTGATACGCAGAGAACAGGAAGGGGCAAACTTATAATGCGCTTTTCCATGTGGCTATTTTTGATGTGTTTTAGAGTAACTTTCCACTGCTTACTCTACTGTAAAAGCACAAAACCTGGCCTTACTCTAGAGAGTCCCTACAGAGCAGCTAATGTCCTAGAAATTCATCCCATTTGCTGCAATTTCACTGTGAAGAGAAAACCTCTGGAACTGGAGAGTACAGCACTGATTTATGCCACTTCAACTCTGAATAAAAGGGTTGAGCCAGAAGAGTTTAAAAGACTTTAAACAGTAAAGGAGGTAAAGTAAGTAAACTAAGTAAAACAGTTTAACTAGTGTATTTGGTATACAAACTAGCTTCATTTTCCTGAATGTCTTCATCTGGAGTTTCTGATGATGCCAGCTGTGTGGCACAAGGGACTAACTTAGATGGTCATGGTGCTAATCTAGTATTTCTCTTTTCTTCTGAAAAATGAAGCCCATAGCATAGGGCAGAATTACTTGTTCAAGGATCAAAAGGATCATCTCTATTTGGACAAATGATGCAGAAATCACAGAAATATATCGTAAGAAGGGAACAATCAAGAAAAGTCCTTCAAAGAATTTCCAGGTGTCTGGAGGATGGAGATGTTTGCATTTATTTATATACCATGGTGGTATGCCTGTGTGTTGGTCAGAGGCTAAGCAAAGCTTTGCAAGGTCCCATGATTTTGGCCTACATTTCTTTAGCAAAACAAGGAGAGGGTGATTCACAGCAATGTGAGAACAGGGAGATTCCTCCAGCATCTCTGCCGTTGTGACTCCTGAGCTATTCCCAAGCCTCATGCTGCAAGGCACACTTTAAAAAGTAACAATAGAAACAAGTTTTTCATTAGTTTCTTTTCAGCCTGGCCCCCAAAGTGTTTTCTAGTGTTGTCTGAGACTTTGCTATCCCTGTGTGCTGGCAAAGGAAAGGGTTTTGCTGTATGTGTTGGCTTCTACCCGGATACCTGATCCATTCGTCCACCTCACCTGATGAGAATATACAGGCAGTTTGTGAGATTAAATATGCTTCATTCATCTCCCGGAGTTCTTAATTGCTGAGAATTTTTAATCTTGCTTCCTGTTCAGGTAGAGAGCAAGAGCACTTGCTTATAGAAATGGCAAATGCATAAATAAATAATAATAGAAATAATAATAATAATAATAGAAAAATTTCAAGGAAGAATAATTATTTTGGAACCACTGGAATAGTGAATTAAAACTGAACACAGAAACAGTTACCAACAGCAATCACTGTACACCACCACTGCCACTGATAATAGAACCAGATATATTTTTTTCTTTGCTTAAAAAAGATAATTCCCCAGTAACTTGTAGCCAAAAACCTTACCCGTCAGTTAATGACCTTTGCCTCTGACATCCCTTCCTTCAAGGTTTGCATGGCTATTATTTTCAGTACTTAATCTTTTAGAGTGATTTGTGTCTTCTAATAACTGACTGCTTGTTTTGCTATCAGTCAGCTCCAGGACTGCTACAGCGTCTCTTCAGCTTAAATCTTGCTTCATTCACCTTGTGACTTCAAATACCATTCTGTCTCAAGCGGGGAAAAAAAAGGAAGCTCCCCAAATCCCATATTGCTCCTTACAGTTTTATTACTTAGGAAACTAAGGAGAGAAAATAAAGGTCACAAGAACTTTAAAACAACAGTAAAGTCTTGAGGACAGGAGAGTTTTAAAGGAAGTTACAAGCTTGAAATTACAGACTTTTTTTTTTTTTTAGGATGTTCCAAGATATTTCCAAAAAACCAGAAACTCCTGTGACTCCCTACTCCCCCTCTCTTCTCATGGGAAATTACTCAGTATTATCTCTCTTAGTCTGTCAAGGGAAAGCAGCTTACCAAATGTCAAACATTCATAGGGTGAGAAGGAGGCCGTAACTGAGAAACCCCCAAGTGCCTTGACTGGACATGGAAGGAGCTTCATAAAGCCTCACCAACTTGGGACCACTTTCCTAATCTCTTCATTTATATACAGCAGCAAACTGCTGAGCATCTTTAGAGGAACCAAGTCTGTACACCTAATCTGAGCGGTAATAAATGAACCACATCTTCCCAGCGCTCACACACAGCCCTGCAGTGCCTTACTGCTCCCAGTGCTCTGCACCCAGGTCCCACGGGACAACCTCTCGCCAGACTTGGGGATTGTTTCACCCCCACCATCAACAGCATAAATCTCTGCATCTGAGGTCATCACGCTGGGCCACTGTCCCAGTGCAGAGAGGGAGGTACATCCCGAAACCCAATTTAGTGGGCTGTCTTCAGAGGAGAGTGAGGCTAACCAGGATGAGAGACCAACCAGGATGAGTCCAAAGGAACGATTCATACTTTTGAAATCTGTTTTCTTTACAAGGGGGCTCTACAGAGATACAGGGGAGTCCTGCACTATGTGTTACTCCTCTGCAAGGACCACAAAACCAGCCTTTTGTGTTTGTCATACAAAGAGCAGTAGGGCCTGGCTGCCTACTGAGCTCCTGGAACAAATAACTCTTGTGCTGGCAAGGGACAGTGACTTCTCTGGAAGCTTCTCTGCGGAAAAATGGGTTGGGAAGTTTGGCAGTGCTGCAAGGAATGGCGCGTAGCATTCTCAGAAGCTCAAAAGTCCCCAGGGACTTGAAGATATACTCTACTGCAGAAATGCAGTTCTCTGTCCTTAGCCACCTAATGATTAAGCCAGTTCCTAAAATAGGCCAATCTTGAATGGCTTCTGTGCACATCCAGGGTTTACTGCTCTGCAGGAAGAGCTGGGCATCTTGATTTTGCAAGGCTAGGTAGTCAGGGCACTTCTGTGCAGTAAGACACAGGCAGACACCTTGAGGAAACTTCAAAGGTGACTGAGCAATCCAGGTGCCCAAGGCTGAGGTAAATCAAAACCCAGAACTTGACCTTGTTTGAAAATCCTAGGACGTAAGGCTGTACAATTTTTGTAAGACACTTCATAACCAGGCAGACCAGGGAGAGGGAAGACCTTAAACAATTTTCTTTTGTTTTCTTTGTTTAAGAGCTCCTCCCTTTGTTGCCTTAGTGCAGGTGCCCCATCCATCATGTCTCTACAGGTTCCTTCTTCTTCCCATCTGCCTTTTCTCAGGGCATCCTAACACAAATGGCAATGAGATCTTTTGATCCCACTGCTCTCCTAATCCAATAGAGCTACCTAAATAACTCCTCATTGCTACCACTAATACCATCAACAAGACTTCAGTGTGAAACTGCTGACAGAATGCCAGCCACAGTCAGTGAAATGTTTCATTAATTATCATAATTGATATCAATAGCAGATGTCAGACCTAAAGAATGAGGAAAACCATTGCCAAGAAGAGATGCAAGGTATTCCAGTCCCTGAGTATTGACTTCCTGGAGGTGTTTTTCTGCGGATGTGAATGTCTGCCCAAACCTATGATCACTAGGTGAAAGGAGATGTTTCTGAGAGATGTGTCCAAGGGAAATGACAGCAATTCCCATCCTCCAGGAGTCAAGAAAGGATCTGTTTGGTGGAAGCCACTTTAACATCCGGGGTTTTTTACTTGTTGCATTTTTCATCCCTGAGGGAATCAGTACTGCTTTCAGGAGCGAGCAAGCAGCACCATTGTTCTCTGCACCGTGGAGAACGCACAGAAAAACATTAGACGGCAGCCGCAGTAGCATCCAGCACGGGGATGGGAGAAGGAAGCAGCACAGCCTTCAGTGTGGTCAGGACCATCACCAGCACGGCACAGGCCGTGCTTCGTCACACACAGCTGCTGGAGGCAGGAAGGTGAAGGGATACAGGGGGTGCGAGCAGTGGTGGGGACTCGCGTTGACAATGTTTTCCTCATGGTTGTGGAACACTCTGCAGTAACAACTTAGCAGCTGAGCTCCCCTGCTTAACAACAGCATGGATCTGCTAATGCTTACTGCCAAGGAGATGTCTGTTCCTCAGATGGGGGGAAGAAGATTTGACAGAAAGTTTTCAGCCACTTGAGCTACACACAGCAGAGGGAAAAATATGAGCAAAAAAATCATGTGATAAAAGTAGCACTACAAATGTTTTAGGCAAGTTTTGCATGATGCTGTATCTTTCTTTGGGCCAAACTATTTGATAACAAATAGTTCCTCACTTTGTTCAGTTATTCTGTTTTTTCTCATGGGATAAAAGTCTCTCTTGAACATCCTGCAAGGTTCTTACTTCTGCAGAAAGCATACACAATAACCCTGGAATGAGAAGGAGAGGTATGCACTGAAAACGTCATTAACAAAATAAATCCTCATCTAAAATCTTATCAGAGCTAGAGCAACCAGGGCACTTGATCTTATGTCTCAGGCAGCTCTAAAGTCTTTCATTACTGGGCTCACTGGACCAGAGAGGCTACAAGCCTGTACATCTGAATATAGATGATGTACAATTTACGGGTCTGTGGCCTTCTCACTTAACCCAAGTTACTGGCCCATGATAGGGTTTGCCAACCTTGCTGTTTCAGGCAGGAACAAATATTTTATATGCTGTCAATTTAGCAAATCTATTCCCCTGACTTCCCCCTCCCCCCTTTCATTGGCTGTGTTCATTAATCATCCCCTACTGTCTCCCTGGCAAGATGTGTTAATTTTTATAGGGCTTGCTCAGCAAGTCTTAAGCAGCAGCGTGTTCCCCAGGCAGTGGAGCATGGCTACCTTGCTGAACTGCTGAGCCAGTGGAGATTTTGTCCAAGGACAGGTTCCTTCATGGAGTTAGGGACCATTGTTGCTTCTGTAGGCTTGAGTAAGTACAGAAGACCTTCACTGAGGGGAAGGCAATGGAAGCATCACATGGATAGTATCACTTTGGGTCTTTCTTAGCTCAGATCTTGCCATTTTGATAGAGTTTGCAGGTCTCTGGTAGTGAAAGTGTTGTCATAGATCAACGAAATAAGGTGGCTTGTGGATTTGGCTAGTGTCAATGGAGTTCCACCACACTGGCCAGGTGACTTTGGGCAGTCTGCTCCCGTGACTTTACAGCAAAAAGCTATTTTATGAAGATAACATCCCTTTGGGATATGTGTGTGCTGATCCCACAGGAATAACACTTGTGCTTAGAACAGGAGAAAAATGCTGCATTAGTGGCACTTGCTGCCCAGAAGGCCACCAGGCCTGGAGTAGTGATGGTGGTGCAGGTAACAAGACACTGGTGCAGGTAACAAGACACTGCTATGCTTGGACAGTGTACAGCTACCTTCTGTAAAAATCACAGCAAAGCAAACCTGTGACATCCAAAATGTTAGAGAAGAACCTATAACTTTGGGGTTACATTGGGTAAGCCTCACATTAATGTCATCCAAATGGAGGAAATGAAAGAAGGGTGGGAAAAAGGGAACATCCATCATGTTGTGTTATGGCAGGGTCTAGAGACACAGAGGAGAAGAAGACAATGGAAGACCTATCAAGAGGATCCATGGTTTCTGAGACAGCCAGTGCAGTAGCCCCAAAGCAACATTTCTCCTTCCTGCAGCTACTTCGAAAGGCAAAGAGCAGGAAGAAGAGAGTTTCTTGAATGAGGAGTACTGCCATCACTTGGAGAGCAATATCAACTGCTGTAATGCAAGCTCCTGTCTAAGCTGGCCAGCTGGGCTCTCTAGGGAAATCCAGACATGCCAAAGGCAGTTCAGCCACAGTATCTTAAGCACCTTTGTTAGGAAAGGATTGGTCACCCCCTGGAGAAACTCATCTCTTGCTCCACTGACTACAAAGTGAACACAGACAGCCTGATTTCAGCATTACATGAACAGAAAGGTCTGGTGGGATTATCTGGGACCAAAGCATTTCTTTGATCAATCTGGTGGGATGCACTGACAGCCCTTTACTTAGAAATGATCGAGTAGCTGGATTATGAGTCAGTGGAAGACTGGAGCCAAACTGGCAAAGCAGTTGTAAGTCTCTCTGTATGTGTGTGAGTGAGAATGTGTGCAAGACAATAACTCACCTTCCCTTGGTGACTTGGATTGATGGGCCTCTGCTATTCCCATCTTTGAAGAATCCACTGGTCGATACTTCACTCCTTTGTGCCCAGCCATCCCATCATCTGTGTGTCTGGCACCAGTTCTTGTAGGTGTAAGTAAGAATCATTTCTCAGGCTGCCAGCCTTTCTGCCTGGAAAACTTGAAGTTCATTTCAGCTCTTGACATTCAGCTGGATACCTCCTCTCTTCTCTTGCAGCCCTTTGGTAGTTACTCCTTTGCTGACCTTTTCCTTGGCACATTTGCATTTAACAGCAGGTTGCTGACCTGGAGAATAGATGCAGGATAGATGCATCCTGCCCTTCAAATGCCTGGCTAATAGCAGAGAAGTCAGCCCCCTTGTTAACATCTGAGTATGGTCTTTCCATCATGGGTCAGCAGGATGTTCCATCTCCCTTTTCACTACAAAGCCCTGCGTGCTTTTTCTATGTATCTGGTGAAGTGTGTGGTTTTGCAGCTTGAAACTGTGAAACATGTTTGTACGCATTTCTCCTGTATGTTCCCTTCAAAGCTGTCTGCCCTGTTAACATTATATACACACCAAAGAATACGTGGGTTTTTTTCCCCTTGGCATCCTCTCAAATAAATTATGAATTTGCTGGGTGAGAAAGCACTGTGTGCTTCTAGCCTCCTCCCTAAACCCAGCAAATGCCTCCACTCCAACACCAAACACTGGCAGTGCTAAGATGCCTCTGCTGCTGCTCATCCAATGTTCAAACCCTTCTTTTCTTGTTCCACCTCCAGCTGGGGAAGACAGAAGAGCTGGTCTGACAGGTAGAGATTGCAGGATGGACCATGGTTGTCCTCCTTCTCCCAGATCAGACATGGGAAATCTGCTACAATCTCTTTGCACCTTCTGCTAGTCACTTTTTTCTATTTAGATTTTGTTGCCTTTGTTTCTTTAGCTCTACCTTTGTTGCTTTGCCAAAACACCTGGGAGCTATTTGGAATATTAAAACAGAAATACTTTTGTGTCCCTCTCCTCAAGCATTTTTCATAAATGAGATGACCCCAAACTGCTTTACAGACAGAGTCTAATGGTTTTTCTTTTCTACCTCTTACCACCCATGGGCTGAGCTGGGCTATGACCAGAAAGCACCATCTGTGGGATGTTTGCTGCTCCTTTTCTGGAAGTAGGTACAAAGAGGGGGGAAGGGTGATGCATTTTGGACACAGACATCCTATTCCAGTGCATTTCAGAGGATTGTGGAGGATGATGCAGAAGGGACAAGCTACTTTACCCAGAGCTATGGGGAACCATCTCTACAGGGCAGGGAGTATGTTCGCACAGGCTGAGAAATAGACTCCCTGAAAAGCTGGTGGCGACATGGAAGGAAAGGTCAAGCTAGAGAAGGCAAATTAATTGGGCTGGATGGTGATAGGAAACAAACAAAATGATACTTAGCGCTTCCAGAGCACTGTCCAACCCTCTCTGAGGGCCAGGCACAGTACATCAGCATTAACGCCTCAAAGAAAGGTACTCAATGAGCAGAAATGCAAGCTTCTCAAGCAGGTGTGCCTTATGAGCGCAGTGTCTTAAACTAGGTACTTAACTCCGTAATAATATTACTGTTATTAATATACTACTACTGTGCCTGTTACAGCACTGTAGCATTTGATTCCAATTGCCACTGACATTTTGAAATGTGCTGATACAATGAAACTGCATCTCCCACAGCTCCTTAGGAGAGCTGCTAAGAGCTGCACCTCTCCCATGAAGACTGGAGACTTGCCATTAAACTTCTTGTGCCCCTCGTTGTAACGTGGGGTAGCCTCTGATGTTCCTGCCTGTTTATTCCAGGCATAAGTGCTGTTTTCTGAAGAACCGATCAAATAGCTCATTCATGTGGTTTCCAGCCTGCTCCCCTACGTCTCAAAAAATCACTGACCCTGACACTGCTGTTCGCTGTAGCTCTCTGACTTTGACCTTCAGCCTATGCAGAGGCTTCTAAAGTTTAATCAAGGCATGATGCACTGATGTCAAACCTGGCCCAAGTCAAAGCCTACAGCATTTGGGCAATGTGTTGGACAGAAAGGATATTTTGCCGCCCACATTCAGGTTCCTGGAGCAGCCAACTCCGGGAATGACATTCAGCGCTGAAAACTCTTTGCTGCCTTGAGCTGTAATTTCATGCCAAAATGCCTGGTGTGCAAATATCTTCAGAGCCAGGCACATTGGATTGTCAAGCAGACATCGGCTGCTCTCTTCCATGATTCTTCTCTGCAAAGACAAAGCTATCACCAGGAATTTCAGTGATGGGGAAGGAGGGTTCAGATGGACAGTGTTGATTCACTACTCCAGGAACCCATCATGGTCTCACTGGCTCACGATGCAGCATGAACAGCTGGAGGGCACTGCTGTATCTTTTCTCTTGCTTTCTGTGTTCTCACAGTTGGGAAGTGCTGGAGAAGATGCCCTAACATACAAGTGCTTTTACTAAGGCAGGGCTGCCTTTCCTTCTGGCAGAAACAACCTGCTGCACAAGAAACCATCACCAATGACAAGAGAACTTGTCATCTTGAGTTGGCAGAAAATACTAGGACTCCAGTGTGCTTGGTGCTGTTCCTGTGCACGGTAAGAATGATCTCTATGAACAAGCCAGTAAAGTATCTTGCTTAAGGCTATGCAGGACAGAAATGCTTTATTCAGGAAAAGGAGCCAAGTTTGACAATATTTGTCTCCTACACAACATCAGATAATTCTGTAGGTTTGACTTGCCTCAAAGAAGGCTCCCAGGAGACCCCAGGCAACAAACCCTCCTCATCCTTGTTCAGACAATGAGTGTCCAAATATGGGATTTGTTTGGTTGGTTGCCTTACTATGGCCCTCCTTTTTCTAGCCAGACCTCCATGTGGACATCTCCCTCCTGGTGACAATGTCACGCCGAATACAGAGAGCCAAAGTACTGGAAAAACAGGGCTGTGCCTCAGCACCTCACCTCTTGAACAAATAGAATGCCCTCCACAACCCAAACCACTGGAAACAGACACTGAGGTTGTTTCTTTGACAGTTTACATGAAAAAGAAAACTTTAAACTATGCAGCATGTTATTTGGTGGCTGCCTACCTGTCAGCTTCTTGTGGAATACATCTTTGCTTTTTCTCATATCATCTTTATCCATCTAACTGCTTGTTTAATGAAACAGCTCTCATGCACACTGGTCTGCATTTCTCTTTCTACAGTATTCCTTTAGCCACCTTTTATCTTCCTTACATACAACTCACATGTTCTTCTGATCTTTCTATCCATGTATCCACTCATTTTTACATTTTACATTTACATTTACCTTTTATTATTTTGGTCTCTGTCTTTCTTGAGACTAATGCAATACTCTTTTGTCTCCAGAAAAAGAAAGGATGCCCAACAAATTAATCCTCTAACAAATGCCCAGCCTAAAACCCAGCCCCCTATAACCTGCTTTTTTGCAGATTTTTATGCCTTTTACTTGATTATTTTATCCATCTCAAACATCACTATCTTCTTCCCTTAAATATCCCAAAGTGTGTGTGGGGGCGAGGGTTGTGTGAATATCATTTGAAAATGAAAGCCACAAGCTATATTGTGGTAATAGTCTATTACATTTCTCCTCATATTTACCTCATTCAGCAATTTTTGACTTGATTTGACAATGAAAGTTAATGCTCTGAGATATATATATATACACATCTATATGTATTTTCCTTTTTATTCCTTGATTAGAACTGTGAAAATTTTCTAAGATTTAAATTGAGTAAAGTGACTAACTGGGATCTTTCTGCTGGCTGCAACATTAGCTTTAATTGTCTGCTAATAGCTCCAAGCATTTAGCTCAATCTTCCAATACACAGACAAAAGTGCCTTCCTAGGAGATTTTTGAGCGATAATGGGCTCCTCACCACCCATGGAAGAAGCAGCCGCCTTGGTTGCAGCGGGATGCTCTTGGGTGTGCATCACTCCAAGAACCTCCTCTGCCATATTCGTAAATTGGTAGAGTTCATGGATTTTTACCCAGCTTGGTCCCTTCATGATGTCTGGTACTGCTGACCTTTCCCTTCTCATCTCCCAGCTCTGTCATTGACTTCTGCTGGCCCATGGTATCTCCTGTACTTGGGTCTCTCCTGCATAAAAGCAAAGACAAGATGTATCATTCCTCCCGATACTCCTGAGTCGTGTCAGCCCTCAAGGGCCAGCTTGTCACTACAACTCAGTGTTTGTGTTGTCTAAAGAGGTTTGAAAACACAGTTTTGCCATGATCTAAACATTTCACAGGGACACATCGATTGCAGTTACATTTCTGACGCACGAAATTTTGAAACCATTTGTTTCCATTTTCTCATTTTGTTTCAAAGATGTCAAAATACTTTGATAAGACAAGAATGGCTTATTACAACTTTCTGGTTTTGTTTTCATTTCCTTTTAAACTTTTATTCTCTAGGATCCCTTTAGTGTTGGAACCACGCAGAATTATAGATGTGAAGCCTTCTGTTACAGGCTCCATGAGAAGGGGTCTAACTTCATCAAAACAAAATTACTCAACAGGAGTGGCATGACCAGCTTCAACAACTTCAAAAGAATAGGGTCAGAATTTTCATTACTTTTGAAATTTTCCAGTTTGAACTTTTTATTGTGTTTGTAATCATGTTTCTATTATTTTTGGGTTACTTTGAAGGCTAGAAAAAAAGATTAAAACAGAAATATCAGCGTATCTCATGGATCTCAAATCTTAAATCCCAAGTATTTCTACAGACTTCGTTCAGTGCTGTTGGGATGAGTTTTATGGACATTTTTAACATAAAAAACTGACAGTTGCATCACCTAGGTTAAAAATAGGCATTCACATAGTTTGCTTTAGAAGCTGAGGGTCTAATAACCAAGACCTGGATCAGATTCACATCTCTGGATCCTCTGAACAACTCTCAGCTCTCCATTCTTTGTGTTTCTATAGTGGGGTGTGTGAACATTTGGGAGAGAGCCCTATCCCACCTGGCATTTCATAGGCCTTCCAGGCCAGGCTGGGAATAGTTTTGAAGCTGTGAGAGCTCCTACCTTTGGCCACATTTTTTTCAATGATTTGTACCTGAATTAGGAATTGGAAAGAGAGAATGAAGCTCTCTGTATGTTAAACAGAGATGTTAAAGAGTCTCAAAACCAAAATAAAAATCCTTTTCATGTCTACAAAGAGCTAAGTGGTTCAGTAGTAAGGTACAGCTCCACTCTTTGTTCAGATCAGAAGTGGGTAACCTCGCTTTCCGTGTGTTTAACCTGAACTGTACCGTGTAGTGTGAACCATGCATGAGAGTACGCAGATTAAACAAAGCCTATTACTCTCTACTGGGCAGTTTACAACATGTGGACATCTGCATTTATGGCAACATTAAAAACCAAAATGACTAGGTTGGAACCCATATTTAAGCCTCAGATGTTTCAGGCGCTGACCACCGGGTAAAATTACATTTGAAATTCTGATAGTACCATGGTTTTTCGCTTACTCTGATGAACAGAGGAGAAGAGCTTATTTTCTGACAGCAGTGCTTTGTCCAAGAGTCCTACTGAGCTGGGAAATATCAGAAACTTAAAACTGCAAGGAAAAAAAGGGGCAGGAAAGGATCCCAGGAGGTCAGTGGGTCTTTTCTCTGCTTCAGGCCAGAAAATGCTGCCTAAACCACTCCTGACAGATATTTGTGTAACCTCCTGAAGCCTTTCAGCAGTGGAAGCTCTGCACCTTCCCTGGGCAATCAACTCCAGCACTTCACAATACCAGCTTTGAAGACAGGCTTTTTAATGTCTAACCTGAATCTTTCCTGCTGCAATTTAAGTCCATTTCTTCTTCACTTGTTCACCAGGGGCATGAAGAATAAATTCTTCCCTTATTCTTTGCCTTTTTCATATTTGAAGATTATTATCTTGCCATCTCTTCTTCAGGCTAAACAGTTCCTGTGTATTCATTTTACCTATATTCCATGTTTTGAGGGTTGCCAATAGTTCCTATTGCTATCCTCTGAATGCCTTCCTGCTAATCCACAGTTTTCTTAAAATACAGCACTAAAAACCAGATGCACATGTGGCCTTATTGGTAGAAGGATTACCCACATGCCTTGTGGCTGATACTGTTACTTATGCTTCCCCATACATTTGCTTTTTTTCTATGCCTGGCATCACTGCATCATGTGTGGCTTTACATCAGTTACAAATTCCCCATCCTTTCCTGTGCAACATCTGCCAAGCCAGCTGTTCTCCATCCCACAGTTGTGGATTACTCTTCCTAGGTGCAGACTTGACGCTTGTCTTTATTCAATCACATCCTAGTTTTTTTCAGCTTGATTCTCCAATTTGTCATGTTTGCCTTGCACACAGACTGTGTTCTCCAGCATATTTGGATCTCTTCCCATCATTATACAGCTCACAATCTCCAAAAGTCTAATCTCTATTCTGCTATCCCTGTCATTAAAGAACTCATCAGATGACAGCAGACATAAAACAGGTCCCAAGGCAGACGCGACTCACCCACCCTTTCAGTTTTGACATATATCTCTTTAGCTGATATAGCAAATGCTGGTGACTGTCACCCCTCTGGTTCTCTGCAAGTACAGCACCTTGGTCAAAACTGTCTCTTTTGGTGGAGCTGTGAGCCTATGTCTTCCATCCCTCCTCATTTCTATGCCTCCTGCTGCTCTCAGGATTCTTGCTGGGCAATGACTTGCTTGTTGCTACTTTATCCCATCCCTGTTGGTCTCAAGAAAAGCTGTGAAGCTCCTCAGAAACATGTTCTGAGCAGCAAAGGGACTTAGAAGTTTTGCGCTGTCTCTTTATCCAGTCCTGCTGGCCATGAAGCAATGATTTGTTTCAGGCATCTGGTTTGTGAGATACCAAAATTCTGCTTTTTCTCCCCCTTCCATTTTCCATTTAAATGCTAAATACTATAAAGTGGAAACCGCTCTGAAAACAAAACAAACAACATACATTCTGCAAAGCAGCAAGTTAAAATCCTTCCAAATGTCAGCTGGTTCTGAAGAAGCCACTTCAGGACAGGACTGAGTGCAAAACTGGGCTGTAAAGCCTGAAAACAGGTGGACTACTCAAAAACCTAAAAAAAAAATCCTAAGTCCTTTGGAGTCCCAGACACATTAGGTTTCAGAGTTCAAATTGCAACTCTGGAAGAAGTTTCAAGACAAGCTGAATCCCAGCTCCTGACTACGTACCAGCCAAGTGACTCAAGTTTTATTAGGTCCAATTTTCAAGCAAGTCTGGACCTCATTGCCTTGACTATTTGGTTTCACATTACTGTCTTTGGACTCCAGTCCCCATCCAGACCCTGATTATTAAGAAAGCCTATCTCTCATCCCAGAGGAAGCCTGGGCCTTCATTTCTAAGAAGTCCTGGACATAATTTCTTAAACTAGCTGCAACCCAGCTTGAGCAATCACTGGATTATAACTATACGTAGTATTTATCACCATTTCATCACAGTCCCGGGTACTGTAGAAAGCATTTTGACAAATGTTGGGGGAGATGAATCAATCCTTGGAGGCCTCAGTTCCTCTCCACTCACTATAGAGAGAGGTTGGAGTGACTAGCTTAGAGTTTATTCCTTACTTTTGGACACCTAAATTAGGGCAGATGGTTCCCAGCGTAGCAGAGGAGCACAGAACCATCTGCCAGGCCAGACTCAAACTTCTAACTTGCCCTACTCCTACCGCTTTGGAGGAAGCCACCATGCAAGTCCTTGGGCTTCTCTATCCCACAGATTCCCTTAAAGTAAATTTTCTGTATTTTTATTAGTTTTATTTCATGGAGTTGTTATAATCCAGCTATCTTTTCCCCTTCCCCTTGGTGGTAAGGGTAACGCTAAGGTCAGGCTATTTTGCAAACAATAAAGATCTTATTAAACTTGTCAAAGAACAGTGGGAGCTTTACCCTGGTGTTCAGCTAAATTTCCCTTGGAAATGTCACTAGCCCATTGAGGCACAGAATCAGAAGGTCTCTGTTTAAATTATGTATGCAACTTCCTGATAATTATGTACCCTAAAGAATATCATATTCAAAAAGATGAAGGCTTGGAGGATTTAGGGAGGGAGGGTGCTGAGGAGTTTGGAAAGATAACAGCTTGAAAAGAAAGCACATGCATCACTTGCAATTCAAGGTGGTTTGGGTTTGGTTTTTTTTTCCTTTTTACAACAAAGTTAGCCTGCTATTATGTTGCCTGCCACACAGAACATTTAGTATAAACCTCGGCCATAAGTTGTATACTAGGTAAATCATCACAGTTACGGAGTCATCTGCTAGGAAACCATGTATTGCTATAGGGGAGTGGAGCAGGTCGGGGTGAAAAGGAGATCAGGGGGAGGGGGAGGATTTGGCAAATGCCATGCAGTAAGGCTGTTGGAGAAACACTTTTTTTATGTGAAAATCAGCACTGTTCATCCTTCTAGTGGCATCTGGGCATGCTTGCAGCCACAGAACCACCTATTACAGGAGCAAGGGCTACAGCAAAGTCATGCTGCCACGTGCCTCTGCTCCACCGGGGTCCACTGCTAAAAATCCCTCTTGAACTGCAGCTCCTCAAGCTGTGCCTGAACTCTCCGCCAAAGGGTGTGAGGGACATACCATCTCCCAGGACCCATGAAGCCATCCTGGCCCTCAAAGGGAGATGGGCCCGCTCAAAACCAAAGCCAGGCAGGACTGGCAGAAAGCTCGAGCATTTCTTTGGATAGCAAGAAAATCTAGCCTTGTAACTACAAGCTAAGTGATAAAAATGTGATAGTGGTGGACAACAGCAAGGTTTTTAAGCCAGGCTTGGAGGAGATTAACTCCCTGGGGCTTCTTGTGCTTTCCCCCTCGCAGCCATGTTTGGGCTGCAGGCAGATTTAGGCACCAGGATTACAGTAAGCAAAAAAAATTCAATTCACCCTGTCAGTGCCCATGGCCAGATTTGGGTGGTAAATAGGTTTTGCTTTTGGCTGGCTGGGTATTTCCTAACTTTAGAAAAAGCTGACATTTAATCTAGCTAAGGGTTTGATCAAAATTTTTGTATGCCTGCTTCACTCAAAATTCTGAACTAAATATGGTTTATGGTGATCTAGAAAAGCAATGTTTTGTTTTGCTTCCTAGTCTTTTGATGACAGATTAGGTACATGTAAAACAATTTCTGAAAGGAAACTTGAAGAAGCAAAGCTCTGCGAACATTGAAGCTGGGCTTTCTAAATGCTTCAAAATATTTTAGTGAGAGATTGAGTAACATCAATATGGATTCACCAAACATTTTGGTGTAACTAAATCTGCTTCGTTTTCAGAAAAAAACCCAAACAAATGAGTGTTAAAAATTTTCCTGGTGTCTGGTCTGGCATCTGCTCTGGTTTATTTCCATTGTGAGATGTTTCTAAAACCAACCACCTCGTTGAGAACTCCAATAACCAGAACGAAGAGTCCTGTCCTCAAACTAATTGTCTGCAAGGACCGTGGGAACAGCATCGCTGGCAAACAATTGCCAGCCTGTGTCAAAGGCAGAAAATAACATGGTTCTGTCAAGGATAGCAGGTCTGATTTGCAGCTGAGATTGATCAACCCTATTTTCTGAACACGGCTCATACAGTTCACACCTCTGAAAGGTCTAGCCTAATTTTCCTCATACCATTTGGCAACAGACAAAATATATTTGGGCAAATCTTGTCTTTCCACCACAAAACTGTAGGCTGGGATGGATAAAATAGGGTCTGAAACTTCCCCTAAAAGTAGTTGAAAAAGAAATGGAACAGAAAATAAAAACAGCTTAAAAGAAAAAGCAATCTGCTATTAATTCTTTCAACTTTTTGCTTCACTGGAAAAATTGAAAAATTTTCAATTCAGGTTAACTCAAAATGAATTTTTTTTTTCCATTTGGCCATTGAACCAAAAAATGTGTAGTCTCTTAGCTCTTATTGGCATCTATTTTTGTTCAATTGTTTTGGTTCATTGCCCCTATTTTCAAGAGACATCTACAGCTTTCTAATTGTATTTGCTGTGTTCGTGAAGATATTGAGCAGAAGGCTCTGGCTACTCTGGATGATTATATGTTATTTTGTTTTAGGGTAGGAAAAAAGAATAATCATTGGTCCACACTAGCTATAATTTGTGTCTCCTCTCTACATTCAGATCTACCAAGTATTTGTATTTAATGCCATTGTACAGGAATCCCAGACTGAAGGCTCATTTTATGTCAGAAAATGCCATTTTATGATGAGTGAGAGGTTGCTCAGGAATGTGTTGAATTTGATCACACTTTATTTGAAAAAAACACAGAGTGGAACTGTTTTGATTTTCCATTTGAAGTGATTTTTCATTTTAGCTTTTTTTTTTTTCCATTGGTATTAAAATGATATACAGTTTTAAAAAGTAAAACAGGAGGGAAACATTTCAGTCATTAAACTCAAAAGGTTTGAGCAATCCCCAAAGCTACTGCATCTGCTTAGAATTTTACAGGCACTATGGGGAAAAAATCCCAGCCCGGAACTGAAAAAATGAACAAGAAATTGTGAAGCCTCTCAAGAGTGGGCAAAATAATTCCTACACAGGTTTAAAAACCCTATTAGGAGAAAAGTCACCTAAGTCCAAAGTCAATACAAGATTTGTATAGGTTTGTTTTAGCTTATATAAACTATCGGGGAAGTTGCTTGCTGCCAGCATGGCTCTGGGGATCTGGTGTCACCCAAGTAAATTGAGATACTTCCAGCAACTCTTCCTACCGTGAAGGGGTCACCATCCTATGGCACGAGTGCATCGGTTCATACACCAGCACCCAAACACCTCCCAATTTAGCCTGTGCCCCCAAATTGGGCTGTGTTTGTGGGGTCCCCAGTGCACCAGCCAGAAGGGACCAGTGCACAGCAACTCTGGCCATGGGGGCACAACTATCCTCACGTCCCCTGAGTTCAACCTGCGAAGCAGTGGCTTGCCAAGGAGAATGAGATGGGGGATTTTCCTTGGCCTTTATATGTTATTCTTCCTTGCCCTCCTGCATAGACCTCCTTGCATTGCCCAGCCCACCACCTCTTCTGCACCTCCTAAAATGGCACGAGCAAGCCACCCAAGCCTCACAGCACCGCTCTCATTGCAATTCTCTGCTCTCTTCATCTGCACAATATTGCATCATTTTCATGGATAATAAATACCCCATTTCTCCCCCCACCTCTTAGATCTCTGCCTTTCTCTCTTGCCTTCAGTGCTTTGACAGCTACTCTTCCGCCCGCACCCCCAGCTTTTGTCAAAACACCAGCTTTGATTTCAGCCAAGTAAAATAAAAATTGACGTGTGATTGACAGCAGCCCAAACAGATGCACGGTTTGGCAGGCTGAGGTTACAGAGAATGAGCAAATAAATAGAGACACCAGTGCGGTCAAACGTGTCGCTGACATGTTGAGAATAACTAGCTGGAAGAGTTGCTTTGTACGGGCTGGGTACAATGCCCCTTAGCATTTCTTGTTGTTGATCTTAAAATTTGTCAAGTACTTGGAGAAACCAGTGGAATATAGATACAGTAGAGGAGCTGCGTGTTTTCGCTCGGCACCAGCTCCTGTTTGCCTCCTCTCATTAGGTGGGCTCAGTTTTCAAAGGGACTCTGCACCTGCCAGGGAAGACACACGTGTGGGCAAAGATTTGTGGGTGTGAATGAGGACTACTTCTGTGGTGAAACGAATAAAAGCATTTGAAAGCTCAGTTTTATCCTTCTGTCTTCAGAAGGTGAACTTACAGACAGAGAAAAATAATCACCCATTCCATCTTAATTACCAAGGGTAAAATTTCTTCTTTTGATGCACAACACATTAAGCCATTCAAACAATTCTCCGCAAATTACATGGTTGAACTGAACCTGAGCAACTTATCAAATGGCAACCACCAGCTATACCCAGGGAGAAAAAAGTCTTTCTCCTGATGTGTCACTGCCTAGTGACCAGTTTCAGATGGGCCTGTTCTGGGAAAGGAGTGACATTTTTCATTCCAAAAATAGCACCATTTAGAGAGCTGTTAGGGTAAGACTTCATTCAGTCAAAGGATAACCTTTTCAAAAGCTCTCACTTAAAGCCTCACTATGTCAGGAAGTTGTGATAGTGCATGCTGTTCTGCCACTATACACCTGGGATAAACCTAACTGGGATTTAGATGGTTATACTGATTTACCTGCCTTTACACTGAACTTGCGCCTGTGCCATTAATTGTGTGCAAATTAACTTCTAACTGATGGACTGACCTGAAGTTTTCATGTGTTTTTAGGTAGAAGTGATAAGTTGTCAGGCTTGGGCTTGTCTATTTTATGGACAGAGGCTAGCCATGCTCACTCAGCAGTGATACATCTGGGCTAGCAGTCCTCCACCCCTTGGGGAGTTATGACATTGGTCTTTATGTAGGATGTATTTGCAGAGGCACAGCGTTGTGCTAGTGTAGCCAGACAGCCTCTGGGTGGGAGCTGGCAAGCCCACAACAGCTCTGCACTGCAGTATCTGAAGGTAATTGCTGAAGTTTTGGCATCTCTGTGTGCTGCAGGGCACAGATGCATCCTTAGCGTGTCCGTGAGAAGTAGTGAAGGTGTGACTGCAGCACAGCAGAAAAGGAACAACAGCCTTATTGTTACCGAGGGACCGGGCTAAGCATCATGGAGAAACTCTCTCCTTCCACTCTCCCAGCAGCAGCCACTGCCTTGCACACCCTCCTGCAGCCTCGCCAGCATCCCCCATCCCACACTGGGACCCCAGACATTGCCCTGGTGCCAGGAGAAAAAGGATTTTTCAGTTGCACTTTTGCAACAAGGCTTTTTCCTATCAGAAACCTGCTCTTCTTGGTGTGGTTGACACCTTCACAAAACAGTGAAGGTCTTAGGGCTCCCAGGGGTGCAGCAACAACAAGGGTTTATTTGGTTTCCTTAAAAACAGCTGCACAGGTGAGAGCTTGGAGGTCCTGGGAATCCCTATTGGTGCCAAACCTGGGGGGTCCCCAAACTCTGTGCTGATTTGGGGGGGCACTGAGAGCCCCAGCAGGCTGCAGGCTTCCTCCTACAGTCAGGGTACTGATGGGTCCTGGGGGCCCTTATACACTAATCCAAGTCTAGGATCTTACTTGGTTGCCTATCAAAAAATGGGATCTGCATGTTGCAGGAGAAATCTTGATCCACCAGTTGTTAGATGTGATCCCATTCCTCTGCTCTGTGGAAATACAGGGTGCTGCCAAGTGACAAGGAGCAGTCAGTGGGCACATTCAGCTCACTGCAAGCTCCTGATGTCCCTCCTCACACGTGTTTCTGGTTTGAAATAATTCATCAGATTGCTTTCCCAAGTAATTGTATGTGAATTGATTTACAACCCCAGACACAGGGTGGTTGGTTTTCTTGTTGTTGTCACTGCTGTTTTTTTAACAAAGGTATGAAAGAAATTCAAGCTGTGCTGCTTAGTTTCAGAGACATGTAGGGCAAGCCAGTCCTCTGATTTCAGTAACTTCAACCCTACTTACTGTGAGTGTTATTTGCAGAGATGCTTTAAAGCTAGAAATCAATGTGTAGTTACTGTTTACCATGAAAATGAACATTTCAGCCTCTTACACTAAAAGGGAAAGAAATTTTCTAGTCACCTGCCATTTAAATAGCATCTCGCACACAGTCACTAATTTAATGCAAATCTCATACATCTTCCTTGTATTTGTCATTTCAGTGCATTTTTGTGCTTGTAGTTTTTATGCTAATGATCCTGCTCTGTTGCTAACTAGGTCTTTATACCTATCATTTCAATGATACTAGTAATTACACAGTTATGTGTGTATATATGGGTGTGTGTTCAGTGCACTCAGCTCTCTTGTCACCTCTTTTTTATTGCTGCCTGAGAGAAGTGAGTTCTCACTGTCAGCGTGACAGTGGGGTTTTGTTTGCAATGGCTTTCTGCAACTCTCAGTCTGATCAATATAAAAATTTCAGCAAATGTTCCAGGTGACAATAAACAGAACCCTGTGGATTTGGGTAAAAACTGGAAAACCTGGGGATGGAAAATAAGGACACAAAGTCTTGCTCTGCTCTTCAATAGAAATGGCTCTTCTCTAAGCCACTGGTGCCAGGCTCAGACTTCTTCCACCAGCTTACCCCATCCTGGCCGTGTCCAGGTAGAACCACTGAGACCCTCAGGGATTTATTGCTCATAATCCATTTGGCCAAGGAAAGGATGGATGAAGCTGTATAGAGGGAAGGGAAAGAGAGGAGCAAGTGGCCCTAATCTCCACAAGAAAATAAGAGAAGAACAAGGATATCCACAGTGGTAGAAAATGAGAGGTGGCTGAGATAATAATTTACAGAGAGAGAAAAGGGAAAGCAACGCACAGTGCCCTTGACCCCCTCTGCTCAGCACCTAGCATGGTTTTCTCTGGTACTTATTGCCTGGCTGCACGTTTTTCCCATGACTCATGGAACAGAGGGTGTGCATCCTGCACGACACACACGCTTGTTTCTCTGGCCTGACAGCACGCAGTTTTAAGTCATAGAATCATTTAGGTTGGAAAAGACCTTTAAGATCATTGAGTCCAACCTTAAACTCAGCACTGCCAAGTCCACCACTAATCCATGTCCCTAAGCACCACGCCTACACATCTTTTAAATACCTCCAGGGATGGTGACAACCACTTCCCTGGGCAGCCTGTTCCTACGCTTGATAACCCTTCCAGTGAAGAAATATGTGCTAATATCCAATGTAAACCTAAAGCTGAGTCTGCTCAGAGCTCTGCAAGATGCAGCAGTCGGGGGGATGCTGGGATTTGCTGGGATGAGGAGCAGGCTGGGGAACCCCCTGATGCACCCAGGCTAGCCAGAAAAAGCCAAGGAGCCCACCCAGTTTTCTTGTCCTCTTAGGTCCCTCCTCATCCCTCAGCCAATACAATCGTCTGCTCAACATCAGCAGCAATTGCTCTGCTGCTCCTTCCTGTGTAATTTCAAAATAATTTCTCCCTGTGGTACCAGAGTGAATCCCAATCCCAGTTTACACTGGTGTAAATGGAGACCAACTCAATTGCTTCAGCAAAGCACTTCCAGTCCAGGGCTCTTGACCTGGCTCCTCTGGATCCTTCTCCCACGATCACACACAACACCTATCAAATTGCTGCTGGAAGACTCTTTGCAAGGGGACTGAGTAAACTCAATGACAGCCCGAAATGAAACATGACACACAATCATTTCCAAGCACGTTGAGAAGAGATTAACGTGCAGCCCTAAAAAAAAGCAAGTTTCATTTTGTCCTCGGTGCTCTTGACAGAAGAATCGTCTGCAACTTACTCAAACTCCGGTGAAAGCTGAGATGAGCAACTGATGGCTTCAGCCTCCTTATGGATCAGGCTGCTGAAGAGCAGTCGGAATGAGGATGACTCCCCTACCCTTCTGCTTTGATAGAGATAAGGCTGAAATACACTTCAGATTAGGAGGCATTCAGGCTGCTGGAAGGTGACTGGAAATGCTGCAGAAGATGGGAGTATAAAATGTAAACAGCAACATGGGGAGAAAATAATTGAAAAGAGTCTGCCAGGCAGAACAAGCAAGCTAGGAGAGGTCAGCCCCGTGTGCTGGCTTCTGCTAGGGGTATGCAGAGAAACCTCAGGGATCCTGGCAATTAAAACACTGGCACAGAAGAGTTACTGTCTGCATTATGGAAACATTTCAGAACTTGAAGCAAAATCAGGCACCTTCTGTACTTGGCACTGTATAAACTTGTAAGGAGAGAGACTAAACAAAGCTTTAATAGGCAAAACCTGGGAAAACTGAGGCAGAGAGCAGCAGGTGATTTGCTGAATGATTTTGGAGCAGCACATCTTTTCTCCTGCTTCTCAAGCCAGTGCCTTATGCATTTGCTTGTACTGCTCTTTGGAATGGCTGAAACTTGCACCAACACCCCATCAACTTGCAGACACACCAAGCCTTGGGAGGGCACAGGAACCCCACAGAACAAGGTGCACCCATGGTGTCTAGCTGCAAGACAAGTCAGGGCGGGGAGCAGGAGAGCCGCTGAGACTCATTGAAGAAGAGTTGCTTAATCAGGCCCAGCTGCCCCAGAAACAAAAATTTCTGGTCCTTCGGGGGAGACAGGTCTTGCCTAGGGCACAGCAGTTGCAGTTAAGCTCATTCTTGGTTTGGATCTTCCTCCCTGATCCAAAGTTCAGACAGCTCTTGTGCTGTCAAAGCCCGACGTGCATTTAACAGATATTAAAGTCCACCAACTGTGGGCTGCTGTGAGTGTGCAAGAGACAGAGAGCCTTTTAATCTGAACTGAAAAGCAGCCAGAAACCAGTGTTTGGGCTGATTTGCATGAAATGTAGATAAGCACCATCCGCCCCCTTGAATTCAGATGAGGCACTTGAGCTACTGAATGGCAGTTCAGGGGCTACAGAGAAAAGGCAGCAAAATATCCCCAGAGAGTGGAGTCCAGTGACCCCACCTCCTGCTTTTCCACTTTTCAGGCTGTTCCAGGCTATGCTGACCCATCAAAAAGCCACAGGACTGTCCCTGACTTGGGATTTCCAGCCACATCAAGAGGGTACTGATCACTACCAGTGTGTTTTCCCTGCAGACAGGGCCTAATGTGCGTGATGGAAATGGCTGGCAAAAGTGTGCAGCAGTGGAGAACCTCGCCCAGAGGTGAGAAGAGGGTATTGACGAGGCAGAGCCAGGTCTGACCATACCACCTGTACCTGTTACAGCCTTTGCAGCATCTTCTCCAGAAGAACAGGCTGGCTCGGTGATAGACCAGTGTCTGTAAGTCACTCTAGAAAGAGCAGAGCTAAACAATGATCTCCTGTAGGTCCAGCTCTTAAGTAGATTCTCTGATGTCTAATACAGGCTCACAGTACACCATTATCAAACATTATCACTCGCCTCTACCAAACTTCTTTCAGAACTGGCCAACAGGTTTGTAAAGCTGTAATGGAGAGACACATGCATGCTGCACTGGCACATGCATGCAGAGCATGACAGCACAGTCTACTTTTCCTTAGGCAATCATGTTTAAAAGCTGCTTTTTTTTTTTTTTTTTTTTTAAAGATACACTTAGTTCCTTTTGCTTTTTAAAAAATGCATATACTGTACAATCTGAGCAATCTGCACTAATGATCAAGAAGCATGTTGAGAAAAAAAACTCAAACCCTAAATGCAACAGTTTGGGAAACTGATCTGATATGTACACATCCATAATTCCCTTAGCAAAAAGCTGGGTAATGTATCAAATACTGCCTTTTGCTCATTCAACAAGTATAATTTATTTTTAATATTTACCCTATCGTTTTACAGCATTCTAGCAAATATTCTCTGCTACATACTTTGCAAAAGTTCATGACTGTTTAGTAACGAGAGACATCATCACAGTTCTGTGCTATTGCATCTATGTGGTAAGAGCAGAAGGAAAAAGAAAAGGTAGCAACTAAGGAGGACTGATTTTTGTGAGTACTGAGAAAGGCAGATTATTAAGGCTTCATTGAATTATTATATTCACCCAAAAGATTAAAAAAGGAGCATCTTTAGAATACCTCCAAATCTTTCTTTGTTGAAGAAGAGAAAAAGAAAGAAACTAAATACAAATGAAATTAACTCAAATGAGTTCCTGAACTGCTTAATATGGTATTTTGCCCCCATTTAAAATAACCCTCAGGAGACTAGGCTGATTTAACAAGCCTAAGAGATGTTGTGGTGAAGACTGAACTGCCTCGATGAAAGCACAACTTGGCTGGGGCTGCATTAGCCTAGGAAACTTGTTCCAGCTTCTTAAAAGGAGTCTTTTAATCCATTCTTGAAATGGAAAGAAAGGATCAGGCAGAAGACATTCATAAAGGGTAAAAAAAAAAAAGATACATGCACTTACACAGCTATGTGATGGAAACTGTTGTAATCACAGTGCCTAATTGCAAAGAAAAACAAGCTGCGACAGTTTAACTGGTGCATTTAGCGTGAAGAGAGACACTTGAAGTCAGAAGGAAGGACCTTTTTCTGCATGTCCAATGCTGTAGTTTGCTGTGTTTGACAGTCTGGCTTTTCCCTGCACACTGCAGCATCCCAGGCCTAGAGACGACCTGAACTTGAATTTTGAAGTTTTATGTGCAGCCTGGGCCTCCCACTAGGTTTCTTCTCTGCAAGGCTGAATTCTGGAGCCTCCCCCACCCTGGTGAGCTGCCCTCTGAGATCTTCCTAGACAAAAGGAAATAACTCATGTCTGAAAATGTCCAGGCTTGCATGACTGTAAACTATCATGAACTCAACTCACGGGCTGCTGACAGTGACAGATGGTTGTGGTTCTCCTTGGGCCTCCTCTGATGAAATCTGTTGGATTCACAATTCCAGCAGCTAGGTAGGGGGAGGGACAGACTTCCCTCCCTCCTTGCAGAAGAGGGGAATAACCCCCTCCTACTCTGTAGTGAATGCTGTTGAGACTTATTAAACCTTCTGCAGGGTCATTATCTGCTGTGAAGAAACAGTAAGGTCCCCAGGGTCTGCCCTGAGCTATGGAGACCTTGTTGGACCTTCTCTACCTATTTCCCCAGACTCTTGGCTGGAAGCCACCAACAGCTCTTGGAGCTACTGCTCCAGCAACCCCGGCTCCCAACCAAAACCAGCTTCATCCTGGTCTGAGCAGACCATGGGCAGGGAGAGGCTGAGCACGAACCACCCACCTGAACACGGCTTGGAGATCAGCAGAAGAGGCTAGATGCTTCCCAGCCCTTTTTCCAGCCCTGGTAATTACAGCCCCAAATGATCTCAGCTGTGATCATCTGAGTATAAACTGCCATCCCTCCTACACTATCCCAGCTCTGGCTGTCTTGCACAATTTTGAAATACGAGTTTTATGACTGCATCTAGGAAGGCACATGATAACATGAATTTTGCTTTACTGTCAGAAGATGCCTGGTGTGCCATGGCTCAGAGAAGCTGTTCTTTGTGGAAATCTGCCTGTATAAGACTCTGGATACTTCTGAAACTGTTCACATCCAGTCTGGGTGACGATGAACACAAGCATCTCTGCACACACAGGTAAATTCCTGACCTTGGAATAAAAATATAGGAGCTATTTTCAACAGCCAGATGGGAAAATGTATGTTTTCATATATTGGACTGCTTCTATCTTTTCATTACTGCAAAGAAACAATGTCAATGTGCTTTTATTTCACTTAAATAAATAACAAACAAGCTTCCACAATCCAGATTCCAGCCACTTAGAATAACTGATTTTCTGCTTATTTTTGTGCGTTTTGGTAACATTTTCAAGAAAATGTTTCCCTGCAATTCTCCTGTCACAGGTACAGTTACAAAGCAAGAGGATTTGGTGATAACAGCAGAAAGCCACATGGAGAAGATGAGTATGTGAGCTTCAGTCCTTGGCTTTTAAGTTTGGGAGAGCTCAGACTGGTCTTGTGGGACACAAGAAGTTGGACTTTGAGGGATGGCTCACTACCTTGGCTTCACTTATGCCAATTTTCACCCAGGCACTATCTCATGACACAGACACATATTTCCAACCACCATAATATCTTGTGCATAAACCATCCCTCTGTCCCAACCATTCAACCAAGGATGGGCAGAAGGCTGTTAAACCTCTGCCGTCACCTCCAGAAGGGGCTGCACTGAGCAGGGGGGAAGATGGTGAGGGGATTTTATGTTTACAGCCCTGTTTTTAAAAGTGCCACTCAAAAGTAATGAAAAGCCCAGTTCAGCAAGGAGCTATTCATGTGCACAGCTTCTCTGAAGTCAGGAAAGCTGCTGGCTGGGAAACCTCAATTTATCTTTTTGAGCGCTTACTCACAGGAGGCATCCGAAGAGAGTCCCTGCACGGCTGGTACTTCTGAAATCAGGTTATTTATCTTGGTGGCTAAATGTAGATTTAGAGATCTCCTTTCCCCCCTAACTTTTGAAAGTTTTAGTGAAAACTTGTGATACTCCACATGTATCCACTCTTGTAGACCTTTTTGATTTGTTAGTCAAATGTTTTCATCTAAAAGTTTTGACTGAAAAAATAGAAAACCTGTGTCATGATTAAAATTTCCATGGAAAAAGTCAATTTCTGCTTAAATATCTTGTTTTTAAAAACCAAAGTCATCATTAAGTTCAGTAGCAATAACAACAGCAAACTGCTAAAAGGTTTGGTTTTATAAATATGCTTATGAGAAATATTTCAATTTCTAGTTCAACTTTTGTGAGACATATCCCCATAACAAAAAGCAAATCCAGTCTTACTATGAAAAATCAATGCTTGTTTCAGGCTGCAGACTTTCATGAGCTCCACTGAAGTGAAATGTAAACCTGCGTATGCCAGTGGTGAATTGTGACAACCCCTCTTGTTCAGTAAATGCAAAATCCTTCATCAACTGGACAAGAGGGAGCTTATTTGAATTGCATGGACACAGATTCAGATAGTAACAACATGTAACAGTGATAATAGTAAGGATAGTGAAGAAAAGATACCTATGGAGAATGTACTGCCTCCATCTCTGAAGGTCTGAAAAAATAGTTACGAAAAATATCTGCCAGGGACAATATAAGTAGCATTGATCCTGCTGTGGATGGAAAGATGGAGTAGATGACTTTTTAAGGGCGTTTCCTGACTTACTCTCCTAGCATTTTATAATCTGTTGAATATCAGTAAATAAATATTTGATCGCATATAGCAGCAAAGGAGTTGGGGTTAAGGGGTAAATCCCACACATTGCTCAGGGACTCTGGGATAAAAATTAATGCATTGCTATGTTTCATGTCAGGACTACACATTGTGAATGGCAAAGCACTTCCAAGTCTAGGCTAGGACTTGTTTATAATCGAGATGTCTTTGACCTGACAATGGTTAATGATGCTTTGATATAGGCCGATTGCTGGCGAGGGGCGGAGGAGGCTCCCTTGGGCATTGCGCTGACGCACAAGTGAAAACAGGGGATTAATTGATGTTTTCATTCTTGAGGTTCTCAGTGTTTTGTCCCTCCCCTCTCCCCCTCCAACTTAGATTTAATATGACATTTCACTGCAGGTACCTGATGGAGATTTCTGGCCATGATAGCTCTATTACACCAAGTCGCTGCCACTCTCCCCACCTGGCCCAGGCGATGCTGCTGCTCTTTCCATCACACCGCTGGGCTGAGTCACCATATGACTGATGCTGCTGGTGAACAGTTCCTGGAGACACAGCGGAGCCCCCGCTGTGCAAACTCCAGTCTCTGTTGTCTGTCCCCATGCTGAATTAAAGACGGGAAGAAAGGAAGGGCTGTGCTCCCTCGTGTCTCCATGCCCTAATCTTGCCAGTCCCATTTAACGTAACTTACACCCGTGAAGCTTAACTCTTATTTAGCTTCATTAGGAGCTGAGAGCTTTGAGCATCTTTGACATGGCCAAACACTTTGGGACCTGTCTGTCATTTTATGTAGTACAATGCATAAAATTTAAATGCTACTGAAATGCTCAGGAACATCATTTAGCTGCCACCTCTGAGTCTGTAGGGCTCTCAAAGGTGAGAGCCTTTGGTCTACATTACTACTGCCCCAGACCTGCCTCACCTCAGAATCATATTTATGATTTCTTCTTAATTTGGGGGGCAGCAGGAGGGAAACAGAGCAGCACTTCCCCATCAAACAAATTCAGAATTAGAAACCCCATGAAAATCCCCATCTGCCTAGAGGCTAAATTATCTCCAGTAGAAACAAACTTAGCTTTGCGAACATAAATGATCAGAGCTTCATAAAGACTGAGTCTAATTGTACAAAACGGTGATTAGACAATTTTCTCTGGGGATGCACGGTTTCCTTCTGAAAAAGTGACACTGGGGCAACCTCTAGTGGAGGCGAGGAGCTGCCTTGTGCTGGCTGAGCCAGTGCTGGAGTCCAGCCCAGCAGAGAAATTTGGCTTTCTGCTGTGCCACTGGACCCTGGACCCTGCCCCACCTCCCAAAGCCTCTACTCCTCTGGTTTTAATAAGTGCAGATAAAAGGCAAGGTCCTACAGGAACAGAGCTTGGGTGCTGTGTGAGATGGGCAACCAGCCTCTTTGACTGCAGATATGGCAACACCCCTGTTACCATCCAAATAAGAATCTCTTCCTTCTGGCTAGCCAGTCCTCAAGAGCTATTCAAAGGCTTGCTTCTATTTTTCTGATTCAGTTTTCAGAGTAATTTCAGGCCAAGTCCAAAGGGAAACTCACTTTCTCTTTAAATAAAAATCTGGGCAATCCCCCCCCCCCCCCCCAGCTGCTCTGACTTGCCTGTTTGGGAAGAAGCTCCAGGAACGACTGAAGCCATAACACAGGGCCCTGAGCACCAGACATGAACCAGCAGCCAGGCAAGAAATTATTACTTCTGCTTCTATTCCATTATGCTTTATACTAAAAGACTTAAATGATCAATGCTGTGTTAATAAATTTCATTTGGCTCATTTAATAGATGACTTAGTAGAGGAGTGAGTTTGGCCATGACCAGTAATGAGTTAATAACTATGCAAGTAGCACATTCCCTTACAGAAATACTTTATACTGGCGTAATTCTTTATTCCAAGGGAAACACAGATGCTCTGCAGGACTGTGCTGCTTCTTCACGAGTATAGGTGTAGCTTGGATTTGGAGACAGGCAAAAAATGTTCCTTTAGGACACAGGCTGAATGAGGCTCTGCTACCAGACATCGCCAGAGAGCTGAACCTCAGAGCCAGGAGTTTATATCTCAACTGGCCTGAGTCCTCCTGTTGTGTTTCCTCGCTAATGATGCTAATTTCCCTGTGCTTTGCAGCGTGCGGTCTTGAGATGAGAGCTAAAAATGAAGTTTGTCAGCTTTGTTCAGTTGGATCGTAGGAGTTGCCGGCTGGCTGGCTGGCTGGCATTTGCATTGCAGCTTTTTCGGCTGCTGGCCCCAAACTCCTCCAAAAAAAGATCTGTGGACAATGCCGCAAATGCAGCTTGGTTGGGGCGGACATGCTGAATGCCCAGGTCTCAGTCCCAGTTATTCCAGTGTAGCCAGAAGGACTGTGCATGTTGGAGGGAAAGTGCTCTTGACCGGGGAGGGGGTTACGCTGACCACCCATGGCGATTGCTGCTTTCTAGCATCTTGTGCCAGCACTTCAGCAGCAGGAGTTTCTTTTAAATGAGGTTTGTTCTGTAGCAAAAATAGCAGGCACTGTGCCACAAACAGCGAAGCAGCATGGATGAAATGTAACAAAGCAGGCTGGCTGCGAAGTCTGAGTGAGGAGATCCTTTGCCTTGGGGCACACAGGCTGGCCCAGCCATGGTTCCCCCTCGCCTATGCTGTGCTGCCGGGCAGCAGGTCAGGACATATGTTGGTATCAGCATTGCTGGTCACTGTGGGCAGGGAAGGAGGACACTTCTGCTCCATTAGTGTCTTCTGTGTCTAAGAGAGGAGCTTTGCTTGGTGTTTTCTTCTCTCTAAGAGAGGACAGAGGTCTGCCCAGTGCTGGGCATCTCCAGGAGCGGGGATGCCACAGACTCTCTTTACTCATGTGAAATGCATCAGTTTTGCTTAGCATTATAATGTTTTTTCTAGCACTTAAACAGCAGTTTCCCTGCCGCAGCCCCAGCCCGTTAGTTGTTGTCAGTGACTAATGAGGATAATTTCTCTCCACTTGCCCTGTAACAGCCTCTTCTCCAGTTGCAAACAGCACTCTTGCCTCTGTACAGTCATCTTTTCTCCAGTCTGAGCCTGCCTGTCTCTCACAGGCCCAATTCTCAAAACCTTTTCATCGTGTTTGTGGCTCCCCTACCAATATGTGCTGCTGTAGGTTCATGATATGCCTGAAACTGTTGTAACTAGTGGAGGGCAGGAGAGGACCATGTTGGCCTGCAGCTCTCCTTGGGCTCTGAGCAGCTCTGCTCCACAAAGCTGGAGGGAGCCCACAGCTGGTCACACTGGAGGGGGAATAACATGGGTGGCACAAGCAGCGGGAGGCTACGTTGTTCAAATAAAGCAGTTAGACCTGCTGGTGCAGCAAATACAGTGCATGAAGCTCAGACCATGCTCTTCACATAGATAGGAGGAGGGGAAGGGAGTTCGACAAGCCTGTGCTCTGCTGTATGGATGTCCCTGTTAAAGGCCTTTAGGCTGCTGCAGGCTGGAGCTAGAGCAACGCTAGCCATGGCATACATGACAGAGGTGCTATTGCTGCTGCCCCACTGAAATGTGCAGAAGCAACTGTAGGCTGAAACAGCCATGAGGAGCAGGCAGAGAAGCTGCCTTTAAGGAGGCAGGTGAGAAAGCAAGAACAGGGTTAGGGACCATGTTACTCAGTCCTTGGAAATGTCCTTTCAGGCTAACTGCAGATGCCATGCTGGAGCAGGGGTTCCCACAGCAGTATCTCATACCGGCATTGCCATTTTGACATTCACTGTTTGCTTTCTTGCAGCACAAATCTGTCCCACCAGTGGACAAATTAGTCCCTATATTCTGCCAGTCTGATGACCTTTGTAGATCCTATAGGTAAACTGAGAGACCCCAGGAGGAAATGTTGCTGAAAATAGGGATTATAGTTATTACCATGGTGGAACTTGCACTTCTCAGTGCCAATCTGTGCCTCCATCTAGTGGTTAGAGCTACATAAAGAGGGTAAGAGCTGCCTACAACACCCATCAGAAGACATCCCTCTCTGGTGATAGCAAGTCCCACCACTGACCGCAGAAGGTCCCAGCTGCTCATCCAACTGTTGGCCAACTTGATATAACTTGTGTTTTACCAAGTCTCATCCAACACTTACTCCAGAGACAGCTGGAAACATAGGGAAACTGAGGCAGCCCCAATCTAGCAGGACATGTCAGCTTTTGAAAGTGTCCCTCTCCAAAGCCAAGGAGATCCCAAGGCACAGAAGCCAGCTGGGTCGCCTCTCCCTCCCTGTGATCACTGCACTGCAGTGGCTATGTTGGCTGGCTCTGTTTCTAGGCTTCTTCTAGAAGGGAAAAAGGTACCGTTTGAGGAATCAGGAACTACATGCATGGCCTGACCCTGAAGATCTGTGCCTGCTTCTTGCCAGCTTTGGGTCCTGGGACACCAGCACTGCTAAATACTTCGGGATACCGAGCACAGAAAACCATGCCAGACCTGCTAATATCCAGGCAGGCTCTGCCTGGAGGCCCTCTCTGAATATGCTGCTACTATACAAAATGAGGTCGCTTGCCTAAAACAGGACTAAAGTTGCCCTTAATTAATAACAGGTTCCCTCTACCCTAAAACAAAGGGGTTAGACCTCCAGCAGAGCTGTAGTGACTTCAACAAAGCTATGATTTTGCAGCTTGGAGCAACTGGGTTCTCACCCAGAAGTCCTTTTTGTTCCCCTCTCCCCTCTGCCCTATTAGTGGAAACAAAATAGGGGGCAGGTTTCTGATTAAGATGCACAAACAGTTCTATTCAACAACTGATGCAATAAATGTGCTGAGTAAAATCACTGCCAAAGCTCGTTGCGGTGCTTTATGGGGCTGCTCTAAGAGTGTGAAAAACCATTTGCTGCATATTATTAAATGATGAAAAATGCCAAGCTCGCAAACAAACTGTGCAATGAATGTGGCTCGACTGCCTCTAGTGAGAACATGATTGAGCCTATGTAAGTGAGGTGGCAGGGAGAGAAAGAGGGATCTTTCACTGTAGTGTTGCCATGCTGTGCTGCAGTGATTACAGGGTAAAGTGACCCAAAATAACAGCAGAGCTTCCACCCAGCCCCACTCCAACTTCACAATTGATCTAGAGTAGGACAAGTACAAAAAGCACTCTGCCAGCCACAACCGCAGACCAGGTGGCTCAGATCCTAAATTGGTTTTCTCTACCTTTTGGCAGCTTACGTCCACAAACCACATGTGCAAGCAGCACAATGTGGAGTTACGCTACACGTGTGATTTCACTGCTCAGGACAACAGCACCTCCAGCACTACGCCCAGGAACATCACAAATCTCTCGGGTGGCTTTTGTGGCAGGGCAGCACATGTGGGTTGGTTGGGCATCTGTCTCTTTGCACAGCACATTAGGGCTGGGGGGATTTAGACAGAAATTCAAGCAAGCTTCCACCTTCACTTGGATGGCTTGGGGCTGAGCATATTCTCTTGTACCTTTGCTAGGAAGGAGGGTCTGTCAGGCAGTCCTAATACCCCAAGAAGGTCATAAAAACCAGACTTTCAGGAAGCAGGAATTATTGCACTTAACACAGGGAGTACTGAGCACCCATGGTGTCCTTTGGGGCGATGCTGGAGGACAGGGTATCATGTACTGCAAGAAGCCAGGCCAGTCCCAAAGCAGACCTGGTCATGGCTTTGCTACAGAAGCATCTTCCAATGCTGACCCAGAACTTATTTGCTGAGCAAGAGGAACAGTTTTCACCAAGGCAGGAGCAAGTACTGGTGCTGCTAACCTGAGAGCAGACCTCCCAAGCCCTCCTCTGGTGTGGGCAGCAGCCTTGGCATGCTGGCACTCACGTCTACCAGCTGAGGTGGCACTTTGACCTGCTCTCAAACCCAGGGTACCTACATCTGATGAGACAAAGGTGCTAATCACACACACATTTGAATGGGGCAGTGAGGAGGGCAGAAAATGGCATTTGTATCGTCAGAGAGCCTTCTGCGCCAGACAAAGCACTTACTGAGCATCACTGCAAAGGAACTGTCTTTTGGCATCTGACACTTCCGTGAAAAAAATCACTATTAGTTGAAAAACTCCCTTCTCCTGTTAACAACCAGCTGGATATGGTGTATCAATGTTATTAACCAATCAGCACTGCTTTAAGTTCAGATCTATATTCACTCTTGGCCTTGGGTCACTCAGTTAAAACCTAAGCTATATGGATGAGAAGGTGCAAGGGCATTCTGTTGCTTATCTTCTGCTCCTGGGCTGGGCCTTGTTTTCTCTATGCCAGCTAGAAAAACAAAACAAAACAAAACAAAACCAGAAAGAAAATCACGCTGTGCACAGACCAAAACCCGCCATGAAGTTTTGTATGAAACAAGCAGTGCATGGGTCTTTCAATGGCCTTTCAGATAAGGAAAAAATTTCACCCATGGTGCACTGATATAAGCTGCCATGCACAGGAGATCAATGATTTTCTCCTCTCTGTGATCTAAGCTGAGACTCAGAGAAATGACGATCTTCTAGAAGTGGCTGCTGGGACCAGGCCACATGTCACATGCTGTTCCTATTCAGAGGGAGCAGTGAAACCCCTCTGTGTTTTGCCATGTCAACAAATGTGCAAGAGGGAAGATAACAGAAAATCACTCCCTAAGGCTCAAGGAGTCAGACGGACCCGCTCTGTGCACCAACTACAAGTACCCAGAGACCCTGGGTGATGGACTATAGCAGGAGAGAGGTTATCGAAGTAACTGAGAGAGAAACACTGTGCCCCGGGGAAGAAGCCAGATTTAGCATTGCCCTAGGAGCTGAGCAAAGTTAGGCTGGCCCCAGTGCTCTGCTGAGGCTGTGCAGCAATTTGGTCCTCTTAGACTCTAACTGTACCCTTGTGCTCCTTTTCAGTGGCTTTCTGTCTGATTTAGTGCCTTGTGCTGGGAACAGATCTGTCCACCACCTTGGGATAAAGACTGCCAGGCTGTTGTCAGTAAGATGTACTCCATGTGAAGGAGTGAAAATCATAGTAGGGGCTGGCCATGCAGGTGCTGTGTTAAGAGGGAGCTGTCCTGGGACTGAGTGAAAGCTGGGACTTTTCTTTTGAGATAGCATCTGTTAATTGAAAAAATGCAGCTTTGGGTCACCTCCTTGCACTCATGACTTTCCAAAAATGAAATGACATGTATGTTTCAGAGACTAAGATATTTCTCCTTTCAAAACACTGGGCTTCAAGATTCCCTTCATTAAAAAAAAAAAAAAAAAGGAAGAAAAACCTGAGACATCTTCCCTTCCCCCAAATATACATCTTCTTTTTTGGCTTGGCTTGAAGTGATTTTATTTTCGATTGCGGCTGTCGAGCCAAAAAAGTCAGTTACTCTCCTTACTACAGCTAATCTAGAAATGCTGCATAAATTGTCACTTACCTCAGTGCCTAATATCATGTCGCAGCTAAGCACATATTAAAAATTAGACAGGTGCTAAATGCAGCTTTAATGTTTGCACTTAAATGATGATCCTCCTCCCACTTCTTCTCTGATCCCCTCCCTTTCCTATGCTGGAGTGAGGAAAGAAGAATTGCTGAAGTGCTTGATTAAATATTGCAGTTGTTGAAAATCCACCCTTTTCCTTCCAGCTTCTGCACAGAGAGGTGGGACCTGGTGGGCTGGGTGGTGTGAGCAGTCACAACAAGGAACACCCCACACTTCACAAGCTGAAGCTGCTGGGGCGAGAGATGTGAGGATGCTACTACTGCCCTGAAGACAGAGGGGATGCATTTTGTCAAGAACCACCCTTTGAATTATAATCCTGCATAAACTACATTTTCTACCAAGAAATGGATGCAAGCCACATACAGATGGTATCTCAGACAGGAACAGTTGCTATAAGCTCTTTGTGCACATAAGAGAGATGGGCTGTAAATTCAATGTGAATTCAGGTTTGTGGGTTAGGCTACTGCTTTAAGCTAGCTGGATAATGGAGCCCAGAGAGCCCTTGGGGTTAATCGGGAAGGGATGTTCCAGGGTAGATTGCTGCAACAAGAGGACCATGACGGTCAAAATTTTCCCCTTAGAGGATCTCCCTATACCCTGCAGGCAGCACCTGCTCCACATCTCCTAAAAGGAGAGGATTCATCCTTGTACCCTCATGTCCACAAGCCCAGATGCAATCCCAGCTTATAATCAAAACTAGTCCCAAACAGCTTCTAAATATCTGCTGGTTAAGTGATTGCTACCTCCCCACTCATCCTGTCTGTGCACAGGGTGGGACTGGCCCCTCTAAAGAGAAGCCATGAATTTGATATCAAATTATGTCCACCACAAGACACAGAAAAGCCCCACCCCAGATTGATTTCCGAAAGCCAGATGAAGTAGTTGCTGTAGATAATCACTATAAAGATTAATGCCTTAGAAAATGTTTATTCTTGGAGCTCAGCCCAACACCCCAAGCCAGCTGTCAGCCTTCAAGATAGTGGCCACAGTGACAAGGGGCTTGGAACATTGCAGAGGAGTAATGAGTTTGGCAACTGTCTTAAAGCAAGAGTAGATTCCTGCTACTGCGGACTAGTCTGAGGCGCCAACACAGAAGACAAAATAAGCCCTGTGTTACTGGAAAACAAATGGAAGGGGAACAGTCTAGACTACTTTTGTATTTGTAGGGGTTTCATGCAGTTCACTTAGTGTCCTAAGGCTTTTAGAGAAATGGATTATTCCAGGCATTTTGGGAATGGTAATACAGCAGCCTATGGAGTCCTGCAGTAAAGACTTAATTTGCCATTAAACGCTGTAGTTGGCTTTACAAATTCCACAGAAAGGCTCTCACTCAATTCTATTGCTCTCCAGAGAACAACAATTTTATAAAGCATTTTTCATCCAGAGATCTCAGGGCATTTTTTCCCAAAAAGAGATGGGCTATAGATGCTGGCCTCCTGTACACAAAGGGTGTGGTTATGTTTGGTGGGGTCATGTGGAGAGACTTTTGAGGTCATACGAAGGATCAGCAGAGGAGCACAGGCTTCCCGTAGACAAGGAGCATTCGAGTGGTATAAGACCAAGGTTCAGCAAAGTACTACAACCAAAGGCTGACTTCAGGTGCAGCAAAATGTTATGATCCTACGTATCACTGACCCAGCAGACAATAACAGAGTAGCAAAGAAACAGGAAATAGGAATCCACTATTTCTTGTCTCGAGAACCCAAATTGGATATCTGCCTGAAAAGCTCAGGACTCAAAAAGCATTTGGAAAAAGAAAAAAAATACATGGCCCCATGCACTGAGCCGGCTCCCCTGGGGCTGAATGCAAAGCTGGCCAAAGCCGATGTGAAGCCTCACTGGGTTTGGCTGTGCTTATGGCAGTCTTTGGGAGGTAACCACTGGAGCTGTGTAATGTATGCTTTATTTAGCAAGGACTTGGATTCTGCAAACTTCCAAAAATGAACTGTAATAAGATGATTTCTTAGTAGTGAAAGTAAATGGGTATGTATAGCTCCTCAAATACAAGAAAGGATTTCTTTTTTTTCTTTTATTTCTTTTCAAATACAAGAAAGGATTTCCCTTTCTCCCGCAACTTAGAATTAGGAATCTTTTCCCAGATAGACAGCTGATTATTAATGAAAAGATTTTTCTCCATGAAAAATAATGAAAGCAAATGTTTGGATACGAACCTCAAAACCTAGGGTTTTGAGGAGAAAAACCCGACAGTGTCCATGTTAGTTCTGGCAAAACAGAGTACTTACAGCACCTGTCCCAACATTACATTTTTCTTCTAAAGAATCGTAACATAATTTATACTGAGTTAAAACTGAAGCACTTCTAAAAGCAGAACTTGCTAGATGCTGTGGGATTTTTACTTTGTTTTGTGGGAAGTTAAAACTAAGTTTTTTCCTTTTTGTGTATAAGCAATTTTTAAATTGCGAAAATCCCTTAAGAAGCAGAGCCTGCTCTGAAACATCTAGGGAATTGCTGATGATAGAAGTAATGAGATTAAGATACTTTGGACAGCAGGAACATGACTAATAAATCTGCCCATTTCATTCGTATCTGTTCTTCTGCTGTTCCCAACTTTCCAGTTCTGCTAAAAGCTCCAGCTACTCCAGTCTATAGCTTTCTCTTTGGCAAAGAAACAAACCAAAGCTTCAAGAGTTTCTGGAGCAGAAAGTTAGACATTCCTCCTTTCCTCCCCTAGTCTGAGTCCATGGTTGAAGTGAGCCTTTGTTAAATAAGTTTAAGTGCTTAACCCCCAGCTACAGCATACAGCATTATGTGGGAGTCACATACAAGGAGCGGTAGCTTTTAGGTCTTGCTGAGAAGTGCACTGAATTGCTGTCCACTGACAATAGCAGCAACAATCTCACTTTTAAGCTCAGTTCATTGGTTTCTGAACACCTTTAAGATATTGACAAAACTGTCAATATTTTACTTTTAGTTATCCTTTCAGATGCATGTCGAGAGTAATTCGGGGAAAGTAGGGTTTAGAAAGAGAAGCTACTGTGAGTCTGAAAACTATTCTTCCATTTAAGATTGCTGAAAATGCTGGAAAGTTTTTGCGAAAGGAAAAGAAAACCCATTTATTTTCCAGCCATAACACCGGCATGAGAAACCCAGCAGTAAGTGACTCTAAAATACAATGGACCTGTTTCACTCAGGCCTTCTCAAAAGGGTACTTAAAGCGTGAGCTTGTGGGTGGCTGAAAGCTTATAGACTAATTGAAACAGAAGGCACATCTTAACAACCACAACCTCTGCATCTAGCACAGATCCTAATGACATCCATCTCCATCTACTTCTCCTCTTGTCCCCAAAAGCTCTAGGCTTTCTTGCCCCAGCCCTCGCATGTCCTCATAGCTACCAAAGATGCCACTCTGGGAAGACTTGCTTTGAGTTTTGCATGCCCACCTCCACGAATGCTTTCAGGCTTTTATTTCCCGCTCTTCATCCCCAGGAATGAAAGGTGAATGGCATGAGTCAACAATGTCTCCTGTCTAAAGGGAAGCAAGTATTTGGGCAAATGAAAACAGATTGTCTCCCTCAAAAGCATGAAGTCCCCAAACCCTCAGAAGCCCAGTCAAATGTTACAAAAGCCCAAGCCGATCTTTCCCCTTTGACTGGCATATGTCACACTCCCCTCTCTCGCTCACATTGTCCCTGCAGAAGCAATGATGACAGGCTTCTGTCACAATGAGATTCATAAATGGAGTTGCATTAAGTAATTTCTCAGGTTTTCTCCAGCACAAAAGAAAGATAAAGTTTATGTGTGAAATGGCCCCAACAAAATTAAATATAGGAGAAATACAAATGAGGCATAGAGGAAACAAAACCCAAACTATGGGGGTTTTTATTGCTATTTTGTCTTCCAGAGTGAAGAAAAATAACTGATCAGCTAGCAAGATGCTGGCAGTGTTGGCAGGCAGGAAGAAATGGGGTCTTGGTACATTGCTCATGACATTTCAAGACCAGATCTCAGTTTCATGCCAGAAATACAGAACTCATGGGTTTTATAAGAGCAGTAGTGGTCAGTCACATGACACAACATAAACTTTTAAATTTAATTGTGCATGCTTACAAACAGATGGAGGCAGAGTGCCAGGACTTCTGCCTTTGCAGAAAATTTTCTGGGAGGTACCTGTGTACTTTCCACCCATCATTTGCCACAAACTCACAATGTTGTTTTCCGTCTCACATAATTTTTAGGGAGCTAATGGACAGATGGAGGCAGGACAATAATGTCAGCTTTTACTACTGGACAATGAAGTATTTTTCTCTTGAGCGCAATCACAGCACGAAAGGTAGAAGGAGAAAGAATATGAACTTACTGCTTCCATATGCTCCATCAGAGTGACCAGCTGTACTGCCGGCAGGAGGTCACTCGCGGCCGTGTTTCTGAGTTACAAAAGCACTGTATGCTTTTGTCATTTGCTTTTGTGCTGGATGTAGTTTCCAGAGCTGTTCTGGAAACATAAGCCTGAATAAAAGGACCAGAAAGGTTTGAAATCCTGGTTCTTGTTCCCTGCAAACAGGTCCTATGGGTGGCCATGGGGCAGACAGTCCCATGTTGGGGAGGGGGGAAGCTCATTGCACCTACAGGACTGCTTGGTCTCTGCTACTGAGCAATAGAGCCTGGCTCCGTACGACTTGGGGAGCTAGGTAGTAATGGGTTTTATTTTATTTTTGGTAGCCTTCTGTCACAGAATCATGTTCATTTAATTCCTTAAAGCAAGCTTTTAAAATATTCTGCTGGTATACATCTAAACCAGTGCCATTAAATGTCGAGGTTCTCCGTGTTCAGAGGAGTAACTCAGACCTGTGTTTAGTCCTCTCATCATTTCTCCTTTTGTTACTACAGAAAGACCGTCCTTCCCCCGATTTTGATGGCAATTAGACTTTTATTTCAGTGTGAACCTAAAATACCATGCAGTTGTGAGCACCAGTTGGGATTATGATTATACAGACTGCAGAAGGAAGGGACAGGGGGGACAAAAGAGAGTTTGCTAATACTGAATGGTAACTGTGAAGGGCTGTCAGGTAGATTGCAATGTAACATTTCCCCATGACATTTACAGGGAAGAGGAGGAACTGTTCAAACTGGAATAGCCTTCATTGTAGGAACAATACAGCAGTCTTTTAGGAAAAGGAATTAGCAGCCTCCAGGTGCAAATACCAGTTAGCCTATATCCCACAGAGATCCCAAAGCACCACATATGTTAGCTGGGTTAGTCTCACCATCTCCTTCTGTAGCAGGGATCAGTCCTTTTACCAGTAATGAAACACATGCAAGTCATAAACTGAGCAAAAGTCACCCAAAGAGCTTGTGGCAGAGGTGGAAACAGGCCTGGCAAGTTTTGGAAATCAGCATGAAATTCAACTCCTCCCAGCCCTGAAGTCTTTCACATAGGGCTGGGAGCAGTAGCTTTATACACAGGGCTGTCCCTTCTCCTTGCCTGTGTAGAGAGAGGGTCACAGGCACAGAAGTCATCATAATCAGAGCTTTATGGGGGTTTTTTAACTTTACTCACACAAGCTGTGACTGAAGTTAATCAAAGTTCTCCCAAGGTAGAAAAAAACCTCCAAAACCAACCAAGCAGTAGTAAGACGCGGAGTACAAAGAGGGATTTCATTTGCCCTGCATATTCCCCTTTAACCAGCACAAAGCAAGCACACAGCCACTATTCTTATGCTGAATCATTTTGCACCAGAGACAGCAACAACACAAAGTACACAGCCAGGGAGATTCGTACTGGAATGGAGTATCATCTATTTATATAAGTGCCCCTATGGAAAGCAGGGTGTATTTGTAAGGGCACAGATGTTTCTTTGTATTTTGCTGAAGTATTTTCTTCTCCTGAAAGGCACTTACTCTGGGATGGTTAACAAGACAGATTAATTCATGTGGATCCTTGCAGCAGAGTAGGGCTGTCACTGGTGGGGAGAGAGGTTTGATTATATTATTCCCTATTGTCAACACAGGCACTTTATAATAGATTTATGGCTAATAAAATCTTTTAGTAGTAGAGGGTCCTTGAGTTTCAATTTTGAACCTTTGGCCCTTGCTCAAATCACCAGCAGATGCAAGCATTAATAAAACCAAATAGCACGTGGATACTAAAGAGGCATATGGCTGGGTACTCAATAAAGGCAGTAAAACACAGGAGAGGGATCTTTACAATCTGGTTTGACCTAATGGAATCATTCTTTTGATGATAAAATTACTCTTTACTGACACATGATATAGCATACCTCAGATCAGTGAAGTAATTCCCAGAAAATTCAGGAGTTTAGGGTTGATGCTGCTCAATAGCATGTTTTCATTTGAAAATCTTAGGTGAATTCACAGACACAGACTGATGAGGAGAAAACTGAACTACGGCTAAAGAAGCAAACAGGTGCAAGGTAAAGAAAAGACAGGGCTTTGCAGAAAGCTTATTTTATGAAAGGATCTCTTCTCAGCCAGCAGCTCTGCCTGAGATGAAGGGTCCAGGATAGTCTGCCAGAATGCATTAGGGTTCTATCAGACCTTGCTTAAATTCAAGACAGAGATGCTTCAAACCATAGACTCTGGGTATAATTTAACCTCATTTGGGGTTCTCTGCTGATCTATCCTCAACTACTATGTTATCAATAAGCTGTGATACCAGCAGGCAAAGCAATGAAAAAGCTCCTCAAGTGACCATGTTCAGAAATCCAGCCACTTTCCTCCAGTCGCAGGAATGCAGCCCATGTCTGCACAAAAAGGGAGAGATAAGTCCCAGAATGGAAGACAGCAGTTCTGGTCACCAGTGCTTTAATGCTCTGCAGAGATTAAATCCCCTCCTTGCCCATATCCAGTGAATCTGTCATGGGATATGAAATATAGCACAGGTTGGATTCACATCCAGCTGGATGTGATTCACATCTGGGTCTGGATTCACACTCGGATTTTGCAAGCAAAGCTCTATGCCGGCAGCAGCCCAGACCACCATCAGCTTGCAGAGAACTCTCAACTTCTCCACGTCGGTTTCTAAAAGCACGGCAAGTGCATTGGGCATGTGCCTAGGTCTTGTTCAGCAAACCCCCAGGCTACACAAATGAGGGCAGCCACCATCTCTGCACCACTTTGCCCAGGTAGTGGCAGCTCAGGACCTGCACAGCCACTGCTGACAGCAGTGGGCACAGCATTGCCTCCAGACGTGAGCAGTCGGTGTGAGCTTTGCTGTCCTATTGACGTTGGGTTCTCAGGGGGCTGATGCTGCTCTCAGCAGCATCGATGTAGAGACCTACAGAACAGCCATCGTACAACACAGTGCTGGGGAGCAAAACGCTCCCAAAATGCAACTTAAGTCTTTATGTCTTTATGGCCATGAGAAGAGATCACGCCAGCGACTGCCAGAATCAGTCAGAGCACGTGAGGCGGTTTCAGACTAGAGGCTGCCATACGCATCCAGTGTACTGCAAGTGAATTTTGTTGCTAATTAAATCCTTTCTCCTGATTATTTATAGCCCTCTATTTACTGGCTCATTGATTTTAGAGGCCATGTTAGTTTTCTTTTTTACATGTCTGTCTGAATGGCTAGATTATAACTTATTACACAAAGAACAAGTGAATTGGTGTCAGAATGATCGGTTACACAGATGGTCTGTGAGCAAAGGGCCTCTGTCTTTGACTTTGGCATACTGAGAAGACAGTGAAAGATGCTGAGCCCAGTTCATTTGGTCCAAAATAAGATTGTCATCCCTGTCAGTGGCTGTTTCGGGAAGTTTAGGACATTGGCTCCATGCAGTTTCTTCTGCTGCCGGCTGAGGGTTAGAGAGGAGACAACTGGGGAGGCAGACAGAAGTCATCTGTGAAAAGACAAGAGGCATGGATGGTAAGGAGAAAAGGGTGTTTGCTGCCTGTAATAAGAGAATGATGGGATCTTCATTGAAATTAGCAGGCAGCAGGCTTGAAAACAAGAGGAAGCTGTTCACACATGTAACAGCGATGTGGAGCTCTGCCACAGGTTGCTGTAGGATGTAGAGATTTGCATGATTTCAGATCTAGAGAAACTGATGGGAGAAGACTTCCCCTGAAGACATCCTAAGCACAAAGTAGCTCTGGTGTAGGAAACCCCATGAGCTGCTGTGGGAGCGTTCAGGGGAATGAGCACTACGCGTCTTCCACGTTCTCATACTTTGCTCTTGGCAGCTGCTGTTGGCCACTGTCAGAGAGAGAAAAGCCTGAGCCAGGAGAGCTGCTCCAAACTGACCTTAATTGAGTTAAAGCTAAAAATCAAGGAAGAAGCTGGGAAGCACATTTAACCTGCCCACCTGAGGCAGTTTACTGAGCAATGTCCCACAGAGGCAATGCTGCAGCAGTGGAGGCTGCCGCTCACCACGTGAGTGACCACGAAACCCTCCGCCTTACCCAAACCCTCTGAGGCAGATCAAGTGCTCAGCCTGCAGACACATTAACTCCACCGTGGAAGAGGAAGAACATTGGCTTTGTACCTACCACTACCAAGGCCTTCGGTTTAAAGGATCCAAACCCATTTCCCAGGGTGAATGACTCTTTCATGGCATATTGGCCCTTCAGCATTAGTACCTTAAGATCAAGCATTTCTAGTTGTTGCACCACCATGTAGCTGGGAGGGAGCTATTAGCACTCTGGCAGGGAGCCGGAGCTGGGTTGCATGTCGCAGAGCAGGGGTTATGCCTGCCCAAGGATAAAACGGCTGCTGTGGTCTCCCCAGAGAGCCAGCGCATGCCTCGCAGTCACAGGAGGTCGAGGGTTCAGGGACCGTGTCTGTCATTACAGTGCTGCAGCAGATACACTGGGAAAACCAGTTAGCCCTTTCATTCAAGCAAGAGTTAAGGACTGATCCAGCACACTGATGTGTTTCAGTGCTGTCTCTCATCCCTCTGAAGGCAAATGACAGAGATGTAGTGGGAATCAGGCTACATATGAAATCAGGAGGGGCTGGATCTGGAGCAATATCTGTTATGGGAAGACACTAGGTTGCAGCACAAGCTTGACCCTTGGCTAGGTTTTGAGGCCATCTGAGTCCCTATACCCAAGCTTTTAGTAAAACTTGGTATTCTAGCTGTAACAGTGCAGCAGGTGTCTTGCTGCATCTCATAGGGGTATCTGCACACATCCCTGCACGTACCGAAGCAGTGACACCTCAGTCCAGACCAAAGCCTGTCTCAGACCCTGTAAGGTGTTAAAAGTCCAGATACAGACAGACAAAAAAACTCTTGTGCTGTTGTGAGGCTGCAAAGCTGACACTTTTTATTGCTATTCTGGGGAATTCTTCCAAGTGTCGAGTTGCCCACTGGTATGTCAGCTTGTACATGACCTTTACATTTACCGTATTTGCAAGAAAAAAACCAACCAGGTTCTTTCTCTCTATTCCCCAATTGTTTTGTGCTTAAAGGAAATAAACTTTTGTTTCAATAATCATAAACACAAAAGGTTCCCCAGAGGGCTGTTTAAGACTCCAAGCTAGTTAAAAAGAACATTTGCATGAATTAAAGAGCAACAACAAGTCACCACTGATCTAAGCTTCTTTCTAGTGCTTAACTACTGTCTGTAGGTGGAGAAAAGCAAGACAGATCGGTAGGAGGTAAAAAGGCGAAAACTGGGATGTTTGTTCTGCTTTACTGTGCGTTTCCCAAGCAGCAGCTGGGGGAACAATACCTGTCCTTCACCAGCCACGTGGTCACTTTATGCCTGTATTGGTAACAAGGCATAAAGGACAACAAGCCTTTCTACAATGGCTCATACTTTTTGTCTCCCACAAGACAGCATCGGGATTAAGAGGGGAATAAAAGGAGCTTTCATGCTGGTTCTTGTTATTCAGAGCTGCTGCAGCACAACTGAGGGTGGCAGAGCCGGCTGCGGTGCTGTGAGTGCCGTGCTGGGCACCATCCCCTGTCCCGCACAGGGAGCTTTGCCTTGGCTCTTCCATTGCACACCCTGGATGAAACTCCAGACTGCTGAAGCCTGCTTGAATTCTGTGGCAGATCCACAAAGCGTGCGCATCTGTGGCTCTTAACTACACAGACGTACACTGTAACGCACACAAAATACACTGTTTGCTCATGCTTATGACTTACAAGTGTTTTCTTCTGTTCACATCAGATCTTGTTTATAGATGTCTGACCTCAACAAGTGTGTACATCTATATACATGACCTGTCTAAGGAGCCACTTTGCTGTGGGGACTTTCACAACATGGACCATCAGCAAATGGTTCCATGTCAGATCTGTGGGCTGTGTTACACACCAGCTCTTGTCCTGTGTAAATGCGTGTGTGCCTGCATCACTACTCATTGCCCTGCTCTGGGAAGGTGATGGGCAGGTTGTGTTAACCTGCCTAAAAGCTTTGCTGAGCTAAGGTGAATGCTACCTGTCACTTAGGACACCTTCAGCCACCCTCTCTCCCTGCCCATCTCCCCTGCCAGCGGTGAGACATGGCCACATACACATGTATGAATCCATACACCCACATACGACTCCATATTCACCAGTGTATTTGCTTATTTCCACACGTAGCACAGCTGGGGAGCTGGGAAAATGAGGATGAACTCCTACAAAGACTGATTAGAATCCTTGGTGTGCTGTTTATAACATGGACATGAAATCATGTCCTCTAGCTAGTACTGGAACTACAGACCTTCATCTTTCACTGCAGCTAGAGACCCAGACCCTTTTTTAAATGATGATGCTCAGAGAAGTCAACATCCTCTGAATCATCCAAAAGAACCATTGGAAAGGACTAAAATGTAAAGTTCTTTTTTTATAGGAGAAAAGCTTATGTTGAATGCATTCATATCGCTGCAATACGCAAAACATAACAGGAAGATTTGAGAAAGATGATGCATACTTTAAGAGCCCCAGTGAGATCAGATACCAAGCACCCAGGTGCAGCACAGCTCAGATCTTCCTTGATTTTAAAGTGTTGTGTGGGAATGAAACTTTGCAAAAAGTTACGTTCAAGTCTGTGATGCCTGGATAGGTTTGATCAATTATTCAACCGCAGCCCAAAGTCTCTGTTAATCTACATAAAAAACAAAGTGACTTGCAATAGAAAGCAGTGGGCTGGGTGAGCAGTTAGCAGGGCGAGGGGAGCAGGAGGGGAGCAAGCTGACAGCACTGGCGCAGGGTAAGTGCGAGCTTGGTCTCTGGGGCTCAGACACTGCGACCTTTGCTTTCTGGCTGTTGGCAAGGTTTGATCAGCAACTAGTTGTGAGATCACACATAGTTGTCTGCTAGCCTCTGTGACCAGCAAGTCCTCACTTACTGGATGTTACAGTAAGGAGAAAATCTGTGCAATGAGAGGATGCTGAGGGGCCAGGCTGGTTTTAGGTTTTGCAATGCTGAGATTCTTACAGAAACCATTCCAGCAGCTGAAGATTTATTTTTGTAAATCCCTCAGTCTCAAGGGTTCAAGATTATGTAGCTATTCAGCAGTCATCCAGCCAGGGAAGGAACCGTGCCATGCCATTAGGTGACCAGTCACACAAGGAGACCGTTTCACAAGCCTGAGCATTACTCAGCAGCTCCATAGGAGAGGGCTGAGAACTGGGAATCCTTCATGACCTTTGGGAAGCAGCACAAGCCCAGAAGGCAGCTCGGGCCGGCACATGGCAGCCACCCCGAACCAAAGGTTCAGGCAGGATCGTTGCAGGAGGAGGGCAGGCAGTCAGCATTTGCTTAACCCCATAGCATAGAAGCTCTGGGGACAGACTGGGAGAGCCCTGTCCTCCCAGCACAGGAGCCCCTGCAAGGGGAAAGTTGCACCATGATGTTGCAAAGGGGATGAAGGTCTTTATTTGAGACAGGGGAGATTTATAAAACACTACTAGGGAGGGAGGTTGGGATCTCCCTCAGTGCAAATTGATCAGTCTATGCTCTAATAAATGGCTCTATGTGCTAATAAATGGCTCCAACAGCAGAAATAGCAATTGCTGTCAGTGTCCTGGGATGAACCCAGCAATCAGCCCCACATCCCTGTTCCACTCGGTCCCTGTGTCCAACCCAGACACAATACTGCAGCTCACAGTGCGGGAGCTTGTGCGAGTGTTTGCTCATGGGTGGTGGAAGTGTCCGCACAGCTGGAAACCAACCCAGCAGCCAGGAGATGCGAGGAGTGGTGAGAGAGAGCACTTCACTGCACGGCTGATGTCCTCCGTGCCTCGCTGGCAACACTCACCCAGGCAGAGATGGAGGCAGCTATTTAATTTCAAAGCCCCTGGAGGGACTCCCACAATGAAAAGTCGGCAGAAGGAGGTAAACTCTGCTACTGCTATTCGCAAGTAAATATTTTTTCCAGGCACAGCAGTGCTGCATTTATCTGAGAGAGCAGCAACATTTTCTTAGAGGCAGACTGGACTATGGTTTCACAGGCTGAAACTCTGATTTGGGGAGCTTTAACCTCCAGGGAGCAGCTATAGGAGCCCACCCTGCTGGCATTTCCAGACCAGATCAATACACAACAGCAACCTGACATCAGGTACAGCTTCCTGCTTTTCAATAGCATTTAAGCTTGTCATTCCTTGTACTTTCTCAGGAAGGTACAAGAAAGGCAAGTATGTTTACAAGTGGCAGCTGTGGGACTGATAGAAGGATGCTGTGTTTGCAGTTGTGCCACAGGGACACTTCTTTGACCAGTTTTGTTTCTGCATGGCATTGGGAAATGCTCAGGAGTATTCCTCTCCTGGAACATCACCTGGTGGCTGTTGTTTAGAAGCCATGTCAAATCCTCCACCCCCTCCTTTGCTCTGCATCACTGGCACCATTTGCCACCCATCCAGAGTCACAGCAGTGTCCTTGCAGTTGCATTTACTGCTTTACACCAAAAAGGTGTCTCCTTGCAAGCCGTACAGCAGGCATAGCTTTACCACTCATTACCAAACAAGGGAGAAGGCAGCGTCTTTTCAGGTTCAAGTGTTTTGCAGGATTTTAAATAATTACCTCTGCTACCCTCTCCACACATGTGCTCCAAGTGACTCTGATAACGCAGTTTCACACCACAAATCTCCTGCTGCAGGGAGAGGGGCTGTGCCTACCATGGTGCTTTGTTCCTGCCACACACCATTTCCTCAAGGGAATTTACTTACAGCTGCAAGGAGCTTGGCACAAAGGAAAAAGACTTTTTGAGTTTGCTCTGGGAGGAGAATAGTCACACTGGTTAACTGAAACAGTTTCTTGCTTGGCCAAAATCCACACAAACAGGACTTGAATGCTTTGTCCTACTTTTCCTGCAGAGTCCTCTTGCTGCCAGACACATAATTGCTGTCTGAGCACACAGCAAAGGGAAAGGCCACAAGTGGCAAAGGAAGGCTGGTGCATGCAGCGGTTGCCATTTCAAGCCCAGAGGCTCAAACCTGATGCCATTAGCTTATCTAGGAGAAATAGCAATCCACAAGGTGTATTATTACTGTGTACAACAGAGGGAAACACAAGGCTGTTTGCTGGCTTCATCCAGCGAAGCTGGCCAAGGCAGAAAGCTGACTGGTGTGGATGGACATGTGGGTCTGTGGCCACCTGACATCCATCAGTATCATGTTGCCAAACTTTCAGGCACACACCCACAAAATCAGCAGTCTGGCACATACCAGAGGAACTCCAACCTTTATCCTCTGTATCAGTATAGTGGATGAAGCAGGGGATGATGATGGTATCTCCGCCAATCCATCTAACCCCACTTTCAAAACTGGTTGCTCATGCTCTGCTGGACAACTTCCACTCTTGAAAGTCATTCAGAGGGGGGCTTAGTTTTAGTGCCGCTCTACCTGACCATCACAATCTCATACGCATCCAAGTTTTGATGCATGGGACTATGTCAGCTCCCTGGGGTCAGGAGAGCCAGGACACTGGGTCAAACTCCAGCTACACATTAAGAGCAGTGGTAACGCGTGAACTCAGACCACCAGGAACGCACACATGGACTGGACGTGTTTCCCAGGTCTGGTAGGTGACCAGCATTTCAGCAAGGAGGTTGGAGTGGGCAGGGGCAAGTGCCACACATGTAAGGTGTAGCCACTAACTAAGCCAGGGAAAACCACAAAGGAATGATTTCTCTTTGAGAGGCAAGCATCTAAACACCTGGGATTACAAGCTCTTCTTACTTAGAAAAAAAATAATCATGCTGACAGTTCTTACATTTCCAAACTCTTGTTTGATCCTTTACAAGACACAGGAAAGCAGAAAGGCCCAGCATCATGGGCATCTGATCAATACACCTAAACCCCACTTTCACTTTGATCTCGCACCAGGCCCCAGTTAGTTTTTGAAATGTAAATAGTGCTTTTGAACACTTAATCTTCCCTTAAAGCCTGATTGAGGGGAGAAAATCAGCTGTTCAAAGAGCAGAGGGCAACTAAGCTGATCCCAGACCTGATCACAGCAAGGTCTGCACTAGGATGTTAACCTGCTCCCCTCTCCCCATCACTCAATCACTTCCAGGGAGTCCAGCTGATGTTGTGGGCAGGCTAGAAAGTACAGACCACAGCAAGCTCCACCTAATCCCAAAGCATAGTCACTTGCTCTTTGGGCAATCACCAGTGCCTGAGAGCCAGACCATGAATGGACTGAACAAAGCCAGCCAAGGACCTAACCCCACGTACGTCACTCCACAGCCACAGATCCCATCCCACCCAGGCTTAGGCATTTTTGACAACAGGAGGGACCAAAGACAGTCTTCTGGAAACACTGGGCTTCCAGCCGCAGATAGGAAATACAAGAAGAAAGTCAACAGAGAATTAGAGATCAATGTGGGAACTAATCACTCATACAGGACACCTGGGTGGGTACGCACACCTAATGAACTGATGGGTCTCTGCCCTCAGCTGTGGCCTGGCCCCCCCTATACAGGCTGCTGTGCAGGCTGGAAATCCCTTACTTGTCCTGAATTGCCAAGTAGCAAATTTAGGTTTTTTTTTTTTTCCTGAAAGAAGCAGCACCACCTTTGGAGAGTGCTGGGTATTCAACATTGCTCCTAGGAAGAATAATAGGAACCTTTCATTGTTCCAACATCTGCTGCAAGGCTATTTAACCTCAGACCAAAGTTACTAATATCCATAACTGATCAGAGAAAGGACAGGGCAATTACCCTGCCTCTAGTGGCCAGACAGCATAAAAGAGCCTGAACTTTGCCAAAGCTACTTTGCTAAAAGTGTGCAGTCTGTTCAGACTCCTGCTAGCCCCAAGGCATAGGGTAAAACATCCATCAGAGGGCAAGATCTTACCTGTGTATGGTCAGTTTTCATCTGGCACCAATTTACCCCAATTTCAATTTGTACATCAGACCTAGTTGTCTACGATTCTTTGGAGGCTGGAGAGAAACACACTGTAGGTAAAAGCTAATCTCACCCTGAGGCCACCAAACTCAGGGAAAAAAATCCCTTAATTATGGCTAAGAAAACCTACTCTTCATCATTAAGGAGAGTACCTAAATCAGCTCACAGTTTGACAATGGGCAATAACATGCAGTCTGAGTGGAAAATGGTGCCTGGTTTAGCCCATTAGTCTTGCTACAGGTTCCCAAGCTCTGCAGCAGACTCCTAGCTTCCCCTCATCTACCTTTCTGTATAGACAGAGGTCTTGTCTACCTCCAGAAGCTCCTGATCACTACAATGCAATATTAGCATTCCCTCCACTACTAAAAAGAAAAATTAATTAGGAAATGGGAGGCTCCCAGACACTTCTGCAAAAAGAGCCTATATTAAATGAACCACTTCAATGAGATAGGCAAGTTATAATCAGCACTGCTAATCTTCTCAGGAGCCTGAGTTATGCAGATTAACAATACAGCCCCTGAAAACTACTGCTGTGAAGTTCCCTTACACATATTTCTCAAGCAATTTACACACAGACCTTCCCCATCACTAGTCCCCAGCTAACACAGCAGCAACAACCACCTACCCCACAAACAGCAAACCTTGCATAGGATTTATATAGCTTGGGGGGGATGGGGTGTGGCTCAACAATTGGGCAGAGCATTCAAGGAGGGGATTGGTCAATCCCAGTAACACATGGATGCAGAGTATGGATAAGTAATGCAAAGTGAAGCAAAAGGATTTTCAAGGCTGAAGTTGAAAGCTTGCTGGTTCGTTCTCTGCTCTGAGCATGCTGGTGTTCTCTTGGTTGCAAAATAGGCAGTGCAGCTCCAAAGGGCTGTGCAAGGATCAGAAGTGCAAGAAAATGTGTCTGTCTGCAGCTGGGGCTACTCCTGAGGTGGGAATGAGCCTTCCTGCATCTGCAGTTGGTGCTCCCCTGGGTGAGTTCAGCTTGTGCTATGCAGGTGTGGGCAGGGTACCTGCTTGCTGAGAAATTCCAAAATTTCATCTGTTCATGTCAGGTAAAGACAGAAAGAATGATAAATGGAGATCAGATAAAAGGAGGAAAAAACCTCATAAAATATTGTAACAGTTTCTGGTGACATTTTAAGCTACTTTTTTCTGTTGGATCGGCAGACTCCCTGCCCTTTTATGAGCATTCAGCTCTGTTTGGACTATATTCTCAAAACTGTGAGGTTTTGTTTGTTTTCCTTACTGGAAACTAAGGACATGTCAGGTCTTGGTGAAATCATCACGCTTCACTTAAAGGACTGAAGTCCTTTATCCAAGTACAATCAAAGGGCAAGGCACGGACTGCCCTGACCTCTGGTTTCAGAGATCTCCAAGAAATATCAGCATTTCAGGCTGTCTGTATTGTTTATCATATCAGGAAGGAACAGAGGCCTAGCAACAATATCTGTTTATCAGTCCACCTGTCAGAAAAAATAAAGCAGTTGTATTAATCATAATCATCCAAAATCTTATCTGAAGCACAATCTTGGACTGAGCAAATCTCCCCAGCACAATGCACGGCCAGTCTTGGCCAACCTGGTGGTAGGAGAGCAGAAAGAAATGAAAACTTCGTTAAGTCAAAAGCTTGGGCCATCTCTTGGGATCGCTGATAACAATGTACAGTCCACAGGAATTGCTCAGGAAAAGGAAACAAAGTCTCCTCAATTTAATCACATTGAGGTTTTGGGAAGAAAGCTGCAATGTCCCCATTATCTCCATCACAGCTAATTGCACAGCATTGCCCTCTTTGGGTAGAACCCACACATGAGCAACAGTGAGAGGGTCATTTAACATTGGTCAAATCACTTGGTAGTATCTGTAGCCTCCTCTTTTACCACCACTTGTTCCAGTGGGGACAACAGTGTCACAGGATGCTTCATTTTGGGACACCACAACTGGAGACAGAGCTAAAGAACAGAAAACCAGAGGAAACGCAAAGATGCAGGGTTTGGAGGTACCAGGGCCTGTGGCTCTAAGCTGAGCTGGAAGTCACGCCACGATGCTGTGCAAAGGATGGGCTGACATTCATCTGAATGCCAGGTCTCCCCTCTAAGATCGAAATGACTGACAGCACAGTTATGCTTTTTAATGTGCTTACAGTCAATGTTGCAAGAGATGATACAGCTCATTTCTGTTCAGGCACCTTGTGTGGATGATGAATGTTCTTTAATAGCTGCAATATTTAGTGTTTAATGTAAAATCACTTGCTCCTAATGCTTTGCACTTGCAAGGTTATGAAGCTCGATTTACGCCTGGCTGCAGAGTTGACAAATCCACACTAGTCCCCAGCCCAGGTAGCTCCATGGCAAAGATATAAGCGGGGAAAGTCTTTTCCACATCATCCCACCTTTTATACCTTTCCAACAAGATTTTTCCTCTAAACAGCCCCCAAAACAGCTGGGGTTACATTAGTAATAGACTCCCTACAACTTTCCATAAACATTTTCTTAAGCTTGCTTCAGCATCAGATGAAGAAAATGGTCCCACAAGAAAAATCACCCTGTACAGCAAGAACCTCTCTGCTTCTGACTTTCCATCCTTACTAGAACCATGTTTTGCGCTTTTCCCATCCAGACCTCAAATGAGCTGACAGAGGGAAAGGACCATGAAGGGAGGAAGGAGGCACCTGTCTAAATATCAAAATACAGTCTACGTTTGGGGAGGCTAAAGAAGGAAGGACGATCAGGGCTCCAGGTGGACAGTCTGGTGCCCCATGCGCTGGCCCAGGCTCTGTGCCAGTACACGGAGCTCTGTAATTGCAACGAGCACGCTGTGATGCAGCTTGGCTCTTGGAACAAGAACAAATATGATTTCTTGGAGGGATGGCTGCTTAAAATCCAGGGACTAGCGTCAAAAGCATGGCAATCCACTCCCGTAACTGTCATTTATTTTGTGCTGCTGGTAGTTGCCTAGGGGGAAAAATAGGCAGAGATTTGAAAGACAGGGCTAATTTAATTTGCCAGTATGAATAAAGATAAGACTGTAAAGCATGTTAATGAAGCTACAGTATCACATAATTCACATGCAAGGGAAACACTGCCTTTCTCAGATCATGATTGTCTTTTCCACATTCAAAACTGATTAAAACAGGATGAAGGCATTTCATTACACGCTCTCCCATGAAAGGCAATGTTCTTCCAGGGACACTGGGGCATATTTAGAAAAAGCTGTCGGAGGAAAGATAGATGCCTATTGTCATGGTCAGTTAAATGTAGAGGTTCAAATGCATTCACTGTATCAGCATACTTTACCTGTTCACATCTGTTTATCTTAGCTTTATGCCTCTGTGGGATTCTTTCTCTCTCCTTGTCTCCTTTGATTGTCAATTGACAAAAGAAAATAGCCCAAATTGTGCTAAAAAAGTACTACAAACCCCAGGGAGTGAATTATGCCCCTAGAAGAAGGTGAAAGATTTTCTTCTCAGTTAAGCAAATTAGAATTTAGAAAAATCAAAATACTCAGCAGCAGAATTAAGCCCTTGCTGGCTCTCTGAAGCACTTGTGAGGGTTCCCAGGCATGAGTTTTCATCAGGACCTGGCTTCGTAAAGCAGGTATGGTTCATTCTGTGTCTGTAAAGAGAAGACGCCTCTGTTCCTTAACAGATACAACTGCTTCTGCTTCTCGTTGAGGTCAGTGGGAAATTGATTCCCAACTCTTTAAGAGAATAGCAAGTCAATGTCTTTAACTCAGAAAGAAAAAAGCATATTATCATTAAAATTAATTACCTATCAAGCCCCTTATCTTGGTTTACCTGCATGAGAAAGATGGATTTGCTGGTCTAACCAATGGGGTGGAGGAGAATTTAAGGGGATTTTAGAAAAGGGAGTAAAAGCACTTTCATTGATATGTAGGAAAGGATCAACAAGGCACGTAGGTGCATTGTCCATGACTTCCTACCTGGGAAGCCTGGGTGTGTGCCCTGTAGTGTAAGTCAGGCTACCGTGGGGCATGCAGTAAGCTGTTTTAAGACTGGTTTTAAGGACTGCAGCACTAGGCTTAAGCCATCGGTGGCCTCTATGGGACAGAGGTCCCTGAAGTGCTCCAGATGAGTGGGGAAGGAGGTTGGCCATCCCTGTACCCTTGAGACAAGGATCTATTCCCCTTACAAAGATCTTCCTCTTGGGCCACCACAGCAAGGTCAGCTTAGTTATGGCTGTTTGGTGCCCATTTGGAGTTGTCACCAATGTCATGGTGGCTCCTTTCAGATGCCTTTTTTCAAGTTGAAGGCAGAGTGTGGCCAACATAGGTATGGGCTCAGCTGGGGCTACAAGCCCAGCCGCTGCTCACACCTTGATTAAGGACTCCAGCCCTGCGGAAGGCAGAATTACAGGCTCTTGACCGTTAAAGGCCTCGTGTTTCAGATCAGGCTCCCACAATCTCTGGCCAAGGCTGGAAAAGAGGAGACGATAAAGCAAAGTGATATTTATTGACTGTGTCATACATTTACCCCAGCTTTTTTTTCAAGCAGCTTTTGGAAATCTCATCTCTAAGGATTTATTTTTTTCCTTTGCCTCAGCTCCCTTTGCTACTCTCTCCCTCCTTTTTCTTCCTGTACCGCAGTATCTCTTATGCCTTCCTCCATCTAGTAAAGGGCTATGAATCCAGGAAATTCATGAACTCCCAGAAAGTTATAGCTCTTAAAAAAGTATTCATTTGCAATGTGAAAAATGGTTTGATGTATATCTAAACCTAGGTGACTTTATGGAGCCATTACGGTGCAGGTTTGAATTGTAACGCTATATATCTGTCTGTAATTACTTGGTCTTAACTGTTGCTCCAACCTTCTGTTTTATACAGAAAAGGTACAAGTAACAAACCCACTCTTGCTTTGCCATGAGTCTTCAGGGATAAACCTGTGCTGGGGAGTCAGGCCAAATGCGAGAGGCATGCTGGGGTTAATTGACTGAAATCAAGTAAAATGGGTTCAGTTTCACAGAACAAAGAATTGCACAAAGGAAAGAACTGGCCTTCAGAAAATCATAAAGTATTTGAAACAATAAACATTGTCCGCTCTGTGTTTCTTTTGGTTTCTAAACCTTTATAAGTCTACTTGAATGAAGTGTTCAGGCTTTTTTCTACATCCATACAAGAAAGCTTTGCATTTGCTGTTTTTTCTCCTTTTAATGAGAGAAGAAATTCTCCTGTAATCACATACTTTCAGGAGCAAGGGCTTTATGATATGAGACTTGAAAAGCAATTCTGATTTAGCAGAATGACACAGTCAGCAGCTGGTTTCTCCAAGCCTTGCAGCTTTCAGTTTCACATACATCTCTTCCAAATAGATGCAGGCCTGGCACAGACCACCACCAGAACCAGCTAATGTTTTATACTTGGTTTTCTCCAGGATAAAATACCAGTTCCAGAGCAAAGAGGATCATCAGTTCCTTCAGAATTTGCCGGAACCATTGTTGCTTTCTTTGCCTCCTCTATGCTCTTCCAGAAGAGTTCGTTTTTCTTGTAGATGATGACTTCTTCCTTCACCTAATATAAGATATTAATGCATTGCTCCACTGTGAGGTAGCACACTGGACAGCTGGGGAAACTGAGGCAGTCACTGTGAACATAACTATTACGCAAAATATACTGCATTTGCCACATGTGCTCATGCCAAGAACTTGTGAATAGCATTTCATCCAGCCTCCTGAAAATGTGGAGGTAATTACAGATCCTCAGCACTTCTGATTCCAGGCCAAATATTTGATAAAATAAAAAATACATCTGTCACTTTTTGGCAGAGTTCTTATTTCCTGGCAGAAAATTTATCTTCAACTTTGACTAAAAATTTTTTTCTTTTCTATTTTTAAAGAAAAAAAGGGGTTCTCTCTCTATTGATCTTCATATCATCAGAACTCTACCATTTGTTAAAAAAAATCATTTTGGCAGGCAATTTTCCAGGGTCCTTCTCTATTTACCTGCTGTGAGGGGAGTAAAAGGCAATGCCGGGCATGTTTGAACAGTCCTGGCCAGATCCCCCAACCCACGCAGCCCCTGCAGAAGCGATGCCTTTCATCTCTCCTTTCTTCAGGTCAGCAGATGCCTATAGCCACAGATGATCTGGGAAAAAGGCAAGCTCTCAAAAAATGGAGGTTTTTAGTAGACCAGCCATCCTCTGTTACAGCCAGTTCTTGGTGAATATTTGCTCTCTATGTACCACAGGTCTTTTCTTTGAAGAATCTCATGGAGTTTTAGGTGGCCATGCCCTGACCTCTTCTTCTGCAGCCTGTTCAGCACTATCCCTTCCACATCCTTTCCTGCAGGTCTGGCTTGTCCAGTCCTGAACATGGGAAGAGCCTTTGCTGCCAATGGTGTTCCCATTCACAGTGCTTCATGCAGACGAGGACTTTAGCCAGCTCTTGTTTCTCTGCTGCTGGAGGAGGCAGCAGTTTGGCCTGTTTTGCTGTAACTCCAAGCAAACATTTTCCCTGACTTTTTGCCAGTGTAAAGAAAAGCTTTAGGCTTGAGAAAACAGGCTGCAGCACCAGTTACTTCAAAAGCGTGAGTTTTCTTTTCCTGTTCCTTCCGTTTTGATCATTTAGTTTGTGACACAGTCTGTTTGTCCAAGTCAAAACTCCCTTTGAATCCTGGCCACAAAAAACAACACCAAACTAAATGAGTAGTTCAGCAGAGTGTTCACAGTCTCTGGAAAGAAACTTTACCATAGAAATGAGGATAGTTGTAAAAAACAGCTCCAGCTGACATTTGCGATGCAGCATGATTCTCCACAACAGAATAACTACAGCAGGCGGAAGCTTAAAACAAGATAGCTTCAGGATAAGTGACTCAATTCATGCTGTAATGCAAAGAGTCTGAAGCTTCATATTTATAACTTGCGACATGTAAAAGGAGGAAATATATTTATTACTCTTTTTCCAGCTGCTCTCTCAGATTGATGCTGGGACTTATTGGAGAAATCTCTCTTCTCAGCCTCAGCCTTCATCAACCGCCCAATCTCAACCTGTCAGACCAACATTATCTTTGTTCATTTGCAGAACAATTCTGCAGAGTTATTAAGAAGGAGTCTTGCCGCGTTAATGCTTTTGTGCTTTGAGGCAGTAATCTGGAGTCACTGGAAAGTACAACAGATAGACAAAGCCCTCAGTGCATGAACACAAACAAGAGCTGCAAAGGAGCCAATACAAATCTTTAGCTCCTTTTTGTTTCAAATGTACCAATTCTGTTTCTCCAGGAAATAATTTATAAAGCATGTTTCACTGAGAATGTTCATCAGAAATACCATCTAACCATTCAACTATCTATTGAGAAACCCAACTATTTTACTGTTGTAAAATTAAATTTAGGATAAATGAACCAAAGTTACTTTTGTAGGGAATGAGAAATGCTGGAATGCTGCAAACTTCCCTCCCCATCTGCAATGTTTTAGTGCTTTTTAAGGCATTTCATCAGACAGTCTCTGTTACAGCAAGACGGATCAGGATGGAATTAGCTCTGAATTGAACATTGCTGGCCCCACGTCTGCCCGGATGGCAGACAGGTTTCATACAGAGTAAGGGACCATGTCCTAGCATCAATGTGCAAAGTCTAGCTCTTCAACTCTAGACTAAATCAACTAAACTAGTAACTAAATCAACATCTTTCCCCCTGCCTCAGTTGAGATACATACCAAATCCCTGAATTCATGCACTAATATTAGTAGTTGTTTCTTAGGACAGTTTTTGCCATTGTACAGTAGCTCAACAGCCCAGCTAGCATATGATCCGGAAAAAGTGCTGAAGGTTGGGTGCTTCAGAGGGGATGACTGTGACCAGTTCTACAGGATGACACCTGAGTGATCTCCAAGTACATAGGACCAGTTTTGAGCTGTCTCTGCTAATGGGGCCAACGTGTTCAAGAATGAAAGGAAAGGAGACCTAAACAGGTCAGGAACAGCGCCCTACTCCCATCAGGACAACACCCCTGAGCCTCAGTATTGCCCTGTGAAATGAGGAGGATAATACTTCTGGTTTTCCAACTTTCTCCTCTGTTGTTTAGTTGCGTGATGAGCTCTGATCTCATGAGATCTCATCCTCCCTCATTTGAGAGGAAGGAGTGATCATTTCTTGATCTGATGTGTTTCCAAACTGGCTGTGAGTTATGCAACTATCCTCAGGCTGAATCTGTCCTAAGCAAATTAAGGTTTCCAGATTCTTTGGTCACCCTAAGCAGCTCCCACCACTAAGACCGACTCCAGATCACTGCTGTCCCCAAAGTGGCACTGATGCCCCTTCCCCCCTCAGCTTTGGATATTTCACTGCAATAGGATAAGGGCCAAGAAGAGGGGGGAGGGGGCTGGACTGTCAAATTAAACATGCAACTGTAATCAATAAAAAATAGCAGTCAGGTGTAGCAGTCAGATCTGTGCTAGTCTTAGGCACCTGTGAAAAACCCCATCAAAAGCTTTTGAGGTCAGCACACAAAGGCCTCTGAGATCCTGCAGTACTTCCACTTTCACTCAGCTTTAGCAACAGCACTGTGCTTGCTTGGAAATGTTGATTTTTCTTGCAGAGATCACTGCATCTATCTCAGGATAAGCACTCACTTATGAGACATGTATAGGAAAGCTGTCCCCATATCTCAGTCTTTCTGTAGATTTCACAGCATATAAAAGCCTCTTATTCCTTGTATTCATCACCAAGAACAGAAGCTTTGAATTCTTTGATTCCAGTAAACTACCATTTATTAGACACATTAAATGAAAGACAGTCAAAAGGAGAATGCAACAGAAAACTCCAGCACTGGAAAGCCTGCTTCTACCTTGCTTTTCTCATCATGAGCACAAACAGCCTTTCAGCACATCAAAGGTAAGCACTGCTATATAATAAGGCACATCGCAGTCAGTGGAATATGTGTGGATGTAAACGCAGCTAAATAGGAAGATGTGTATTTAGAGATAAGTTACACCTCTGAATTAAATTCCCCACTTATCGCCTCTGATAAGTTACTTGTGTGTTTAAAGTCAGGACATAGTGTGTGTGTTTGCCTCTCTTCCCCAAGAGATGCATAGCCTTCATGATACCCAGTCAAAATTTTCAGTTCCAATGAAAGCCTGTTACTGGAGCAGTTGTGGCAATGTTAGCTGGCAATGGGGGCACTGATTTGAGGAGCTACAACATCCCATTGGGCTTGAGGTGAAGAGGCGAAATTCCCTTAATGTTGGCTGTAAAAACTCACAGCAGCTGCTGGCTGGCACTGTAGAGGTGTATCATACATCACCAGCAGGTTTCTGGACTCAAAAGGCCTTATCTTGATACTGTCTATCACAGGGCTTCACCTGCTGTGAAGACACCCTGAGGTGTAATATCTCATGCTAGGTGAGATGCAGCACCCAAGCCCTAGAGCAAACAATGGTGAGAAGATGGAGGAACTGCAAGGAGGCCTGTGGAGGTTGATGCATAAACCATAGCAACATAAAGTGTCAGTTCTCTTGTGCTGGAAGATGAAAAGCAGATTGGAAGGACATCTCTTCCCCCAGAGCTAAGAGTATGTGCATGGGAAGGATGTTACCTCTGCACCCTGCAGAGAACATTTAAGGATCACAGACATCCTTGGAAAAGGCAGTGTTGACCAATTTGCTGTACTAAAATCACTGACAGGCAGTGTCCATGAAGTGGTCAGAGGACTAAGAGTTAGTTTGAGGGTCAAGGCTCTCTGAGTTGGTGTTGTTGTTTTGAGAGGAGAAAAATCCGTGAAGTTCCTAAGAGCTACCCTTGGAAAACAATGATGATTTGGTGGTTGGTTTTGATCAAACTCTGTGGCTTCTGGAACTTAACTCGGTCGATTATGGAACTTAATTTGCTCACTTCAGGCTTTTATATTTCAGATCACACTTATTTCTTTCTCTTTTAGCCCATTTTTGGGGCAAGGATTTTAAGCACCTAAAATATAAGAGTGGAACTCATTGCCAGTGTCCCTTGCTGAGAGCAGGGGCTGTATGGTTAAGGAAGGCTACATTGCCCCAGAAAGGACTAAGGCTTTTGGAGATATTGATCATTCGTTATCAGAGGAAACAGAGCCCTAAACTGAGCAGAACTGAACAGAGCAAGCCCAGTGCTCAAGGGCTTCTGCGCTTTCTTAGGAAAGCCGAGGCTCTGGATGCATCAGATAGTGCGATGGCTTAAGTGGAATGGTGATTCCCGTGCTGATTCTTATGATCACACCTTTCTTGCAAGCCCATCGTTCCTGGCTCATTTTCAAGAGCCATCTGACAAAGCCCTGTCTCCAGAGAGGCATTCTCTAATCCTCCCCAGCCTAGAATGGGCTGTCTTTGATAAGCAACAGATGTGCAATGCCTGTCTCCTCAATGGGCTGCTGTGATAAGAGGACCCAGCCTCCCTCAGATCTGTGACATTGGGGGACCAGCATGGGCTTACCTATCTTGCTAAGAGCTGTTATCTGCTAATTCAGCACATGATAACTCACACCTAAAGGTATCCCTCTGTAATTACAGACTGCTCTGATCCCCGAGGCTTCAGGACTAATAGGGTTGTGTTTATAGAATAAACTTTCATTTAATATTGTCCATTTGACTCAATGAGAAAGAGTGAGGCTGTGAAAAGGGACCAATAAATGCTGCTGGAGTCCAATCACAGACACTAACCACAAAGATAAAACTCTAATGATGCCAGCTTACTCTCCAACAGCTTATTCCTCATCACAGATTTAGGGCTTCAAAAGCCCCAAATGACTGATGAGCTAAAGTCCCCTCTTCAAAGGAATCCAAGGGCTGGATTCCCCAAATCTTGCGCCACAATTGTCTCAATGATTACAGAAGCTAGCAACTGGTGTCATGTGCAACCATTCCTTTGCCATTGATGTTCCTAAACCACCTGAAAATGGGTAGAAGAGGGGCTTCTAAGTCACTTTGGAAAATGTCTTTTTAAGGAAAATTAGGAATAAAGGAAAATCAGAAAATTCAAAGCTAAAGTGTGATTTACATTCATGCCATTTCCCTTCTGTGGAAAATAAGGACATGCTGGCATGGTATCCCACTGACCACCAGCCTACTTGGATCACTGGCGGTCTCAGACAGACCTGTGTTCTGCAACAAAAATTGGGATGTGTTTGAGAGATCTTTGTGACTTCCATGCTACTCCAGGTACTGTTTTTCCTGGTGTCACTGTGGACATGTCCTCTGTCTTGGCAACTTACTGCACAGAATATGTCAGCCAGCACCTTGCTGGCATTCACATCCCAGGCAGCTGGGACTGATCTATGCCTCTCCATGCAGGAAATGAGAAAGGGATGCACTCTGTACCTAGTACAGCATGGTCTTCACTCTCCTATCTAGGGATCAGGTCCAGCCTCCATTTCCAAGACAAATGTCAGTCTAAACATCCGTGAATCCTCCCCCATCTATTTTCACTCACATCTGTCAGGCTGGAAGACATTAGTCATGTCATTAGATTAGCATGTCCAGAACCAGTCAAACAAAACAACCCCAAAAAACCCCTTCTCTCCCAATAAAGGTTTCTGACCTGGTGAGTTCTCTGGTAATAAGGCAAGAGCAAAAGCTTCCTGAGCAATTCGGGCTTTGAAGCTGGCTAATAAATCTTTTTGGCTGATCTCTGCTGTGAGCAGTGAAAGCTGTCAGAGGTTCAGAGGCAGGACTCTTTGTGCGTCCCCGTGAAAAGTGCTTCTGAACGGTGTACGCTGCTCTTTGCTGCTCAGTGATGGCTGCTCCTTTGAAGGTGAAACCTCGTTTAAATTAGAAGCAGCCCCAGCCACCATGGTTTCTTTGTTTTGTTTTGTTTGTTTCATCTGCAGAGAGCAGGAAAGGAAGGGCAGCCAGGGCACACGAGAGCATGGGGATTTTCCCACTCTTTTTCATGAAAGCCCCATCTGTGCAAAGCAGCAGCAACGTTTCACATTCAAAGGGGCAAAGGCCAAGGAGGTAACAACAACTGTCGTTAAAAAATGAAGCATCAGAGAACTCCTTTGTCAAACACTGCCCATCCGTCCGGCTCTCAGAGGCACTAGGTTTCCTTGGAAACTACAGAAATGCCAACAGGCAGTGGGACTGATATATTAGGCACATGTTTGACCATCCCACAGCTTTTGGTGGCCAGTTAGATCTATCAGATGACTGTGTTGCAACCTCAAGGGTCATGTTGGCTTGTAGGGGTGTCAGGACATGCCAAGAGCTTTAGGATGCCTCTCTTCTGCCAGGACTGCGAGACCAGCTCTCTAGGAATTCTAATGAGGCTGTGTAAGACACAGACCTGTGCTGGTGAAGAGTGTGAGCACACCACACCTCAGAGAGTATAGCTCACGTGGATGAATTGCTGCAATGCTGGGCTAAACGCACCTGAGACTGGTGTTGGGGTGAGCTGCTCTACATCAAGGATCAGGAGGGTTCATCCAATGTCCTCTGGAGTGGGAGGCTCCTGTGCTGACAATCTGGCCTGACACAAGGAGCTTAGGGTTTCTTTTCTGCCACTGATTCACTGTCTGATCATGGTAAAGGTTTCAGGAGTTACAGTTTTAATCCTGGGGGCTAGACTGAAAAGCATTTAGGAGCTGATTTAGTGACCTGCAGGCCTCTTTGGACAAGGCTAAGTGTCCAACCCATCAGCAATTTGGACACTCTGACTCTGCACCACCTCCTGGGAGCACAGAGGTGACCATGCTTTGAAGAGACCCACTGTGCTCAGAAACTCAGCCAAAGCTGGGACCTGCTGCATAGAGAGTCCCCATTTCAGAGGCTTTTAGCCTGAATGCAGAGAAAGGAAAGTGAGGGTAACCAGAGAGACAGTAACCTGCCCCATCCCCATACCCACAGAGAGACCAGGGCAGGCTGGTGATGGGAATCTGGATGCTTCAGACTCCTAAGCCTCATCGTCTGCTCAGCATCTTTCTCTTGCAAAGACAGTGATCATAATAACAATCCTCATATTATTACTACCACTATTACTATGCTGAATTAACCCGTCACTTGTATCTATTTAAGGTGCAAAAAATGGGGAGCAGAACCCCTCACTGCATGTTGAGCTCCTGGGAGGACGGCAGCCACTCTCCCAGCGCGGTGTTGCCAGCTGTACAACATAACAGCAGATGCATACCACCCCCCTTCGCCCATCACGGGGCTGAGTGTAGGCACATGCCGCACGATAGGAATCTCATCTTGACTGAGGCCTCTGGGCACAGCAGTAATGTGAATAATAACAATAACTTTTAGTCAGGTTTTTTAATGGTAAAGCAAGCCTCCCTCCCTCTGCAGAATCCTTTAAATATTCCCTTGCTCTTTATCTTTTGCTTCCTTTAAACTGTGATTGAATTTAGGACTAATGAAAATGTGAGTCTGAGAGCATTTACTGGAAGGCAGCTGCTCTCGCTTTTTCATCTCACTCTCTCTCTGCTGGCCTGTCTCATGATCTACCTTTTCTGTGTCCATCTAGTGAAAGCAAACAAACACATTTCTCTAAGGGGAAGCTGGTGTATAATCAGGATTTGAGGAGGTTTGAGTCATTCATCTTCATGTGGACAATGAGGTCATGAAGTGGGCACTGCTCACTTATTTTCCTTCCTAATATCTTTTCTCAACAGCAAATGGCATCTTAATAAAATGGAAGCTTTCCTTTCTGTCTTTTTCAGAGGGAAAAAGAAAGGGTTGTTGGAGAACCAGTGCCTGAATGTGTTTTGCTTTTTCTGCACCAGGCAATCAGCATTTGGCTCTTTTTGTCTGTGGATAGAAACCAGGACTAAACAGTGCTCAAACCTCTAATTCTGGTTTGGATTGCTACTCCCTTAAAGAGGTGGTCAAATATGAGGAAAATATCGACACAATTTTTCACAATGGAGGAAAAATGTCTTCCTTGGCAATCTGTCAGAAAGCCATTGCTATAAAAGCTTCTTCACGACAGTACCAGCAGGTTAACCTGTGTTGGTGGATGGATCTTGTTTTATTGCCCTAACAGGTGCCTAAGTAACACAGGCAACAGAAACCTTTCCCCTTCTCATCTGGGCAAGACACAAGGTGTACTGGGTTTCTGTGGCAAGGTTTTGGTAGCAGGGGGGGTTACAGGGGTGGCTTCTGTGAGAAGCTGAGGGAAGCTTCCCCTTTGTCTGACAGAGCCAATACCAGCCGGCTCTAAGATGGACCCACCGCCAGCCAAGGCTGAGCCCATCAGTGATAGTGGTAACGTCTCTGTGATAACATTTTTAAGAAGGAAAAAAGTTGGGGAACAGGGAGAAACGGCAGCTGGGGTGTGAGAACGTGTAAGAGAAACAACTCCGCAGACACCAAGGTCAGTGCAGAAGGAGTGGGAGGACATGCTCCAGGCGCCGGAGCAGAGATTCCCCTGCAGCCCGTGGTGAAGACCATGGTGAGGCAGGTTGTCC
>JANZLQ010000022.1:5822292-5841645 GCA_026212715.1 Elanus axillaris
GGATGTAGTCCAAAAATATTCACGTATTTTGAGGTTTTTTTGAGATAGAAAACACTTTTTGTCAAACAGCTGTAACACACCAGCTGCTCCTGTCTCTTCACTCATCTGAATTCTTTCTACCCTTCTTTCCTCATTAAATTTCCTCTTTCAACTTGCTACTTTCATTGTTCAATGATGAACTTCTGGCTGTTGGAGGCATGACCTATTTAGCTATGTTCACAGGAGGAGGAGAATGGACTTCTGTGATGGCTGTCTCCCAGCCCAGACCACAGGCAGTGCCACAAGCCTTGCATTCATTTTCCACCTTTATTCAAACAAAAGCCCCATTGCTTGAGAATCAGAATCTGTGTTCAGTGTTGTGTAAAACAGGGCTTGCCTTTTGTTCTCCCGTAAGCATTTTGCTGTTAGAGAACTTTTGGATTGGCAACTCTGATGAATGAAGACAGAGACATTGTCAGAAAATGCCTTATTTTCCTTTTGGAAACTCACTATGACAAAAAATGTTCATTGTTTTGGTGAAAAACATAATCTCTTTTTTTTTCTAAAGAATTGAAATGCGGAAGGGTGTACCCCTCCCCTGTAAAAACTGTGAATTCAGAATTAGTTGAATTTGATTTGTTTCAGCTAAACAGGCTTCTGTAGAAGGAGGAAACAATCTAATGTCTTTGTCTACCTTTGATGAAACAAACAAAAGTGGATTAAAACTCATGATAGAACAACTTGTTAACAGCAGGGATAGTAAGACACTGGAACAGGCAGTCTGAGGAAAGTGAAATTTCCGTCATCGATGGGCTTTACAGGGAGGTTAAACAATCCTTTGTTGCAAGTGATATATATATACCAGTTACTACTCTGGGATAATGTGTGGACTAAGTCTTAAGCAGCTTTTTGCAAATACCAACACTGGGAAAGACCATAAAAAACTGAAAAGAAGCAAGTAAACCAACTGAAACCTGGTGGAAATCAAAAGAAATGTTGCATTTTCAGCTGTAATTTTGTCCATTTGTCTCTCATTAGATAAAACCCCAGATATTTCCCAGCAATAACTTATGACCCTGTTGCCAAGTAAGGTGGACAGGGTAGCACCAGCCCTTGGATCTACTGGAAGAGCGGTGGTGTCTTATTAGACTGGCTTTGCACAGGTGTAAACCCCTGCAAAATGGGTCTTAAACTGATCAACACTGGCTCTACCTCACTGAAGTCAGCAGAGTTACTTCTGCTTACACCAGCTGGGAATACAGTCCCTAAGTCTTTATATTAACATAATCTTCTACAATGTTGCTGGAAAAGGTTTATTTTGCCTACTAAGAGAGCAAGAGAGAGAGAGAGGTGCTACAGAAAGACAGCAACAGGCAGCTTATCCAAGCTGAGGGTGCCTCTGTGGATTACAGTAGTGCAGGAAAGGAAAAAAAAACCCATATAATTAAAGTATATGTTATCTTTTGAGAGCATTTGTAATCAAGTCCTGTCTCTGTAGTGAAGGTAGGCCTTTGTAACGAAGGCTGGTTGGACTCTAGCTCTTGCTTTATTTGTTATGTGCACAGTAGGAAAGCAGATAGGGATGGGTATATGGTGGATCAACACGCAAGGCAAGGCTTTCACTAGCAGCTTGTAATTTTAGCTGTCAGCCGAATTGTTTACCCAGTTAAATAAACAGATCCCAGTCGCACTCTCTCTTATCTCTGGTACACACACATAGTGGGAACAAGTTAGAGAGGCCCCTCTAAAAATATTGCTTGCTCACTGCTGGGCGCTGGGTCAGGAGCCCTGAATTTGTCCAGCTGCCTTCATATATTAGATTAGAGCCCTTGCTCCCTCTTCTGCTTGCATCTCCTCTCTGTGGGAGCGGGCACACGCTCAGCGTTAGTTCCATGGTTTTGTTTTTCCAGGATAGTCCATCTGCTCCTGCCTTGTGTAATCCCACTACAGGAATTCTTGGGTTCGAGCCCTGCTGCTGGCTGCTGTGAGTGACATTTTTCATTTCCCCCTCTTCCTTGCTAAGGCTCAGTGCCATCCTGGGGACACCTCGCTCTCCCTTTCTGACCTTTTCCTTTGCTATCTGCCCATTGATCCACACCAAGCACATGCAAATGCTCTCTCTGTCTGATGGAAGAAGGGAGGACACTCTGGGTGAAAGCTGGCTCACAAATGATCAAAGTCATCCATCCTCCCAAGGTCAAGCAAACCAAAGCTTAAATGCTTTCTTTCTCTTGCACATGTACAGTGGCATCAGTTCACTCCAGGAAAGATGGCAGCAAAGTCTGTGTTTCTGCCAGTAGCTACTTGCAGTAAATCAAAGCAAATCAGGCACAGATACCACAGGTTACTAAACTTCAGCTGACTTTATTTCAGCTGTGAGGCAGGTGATGTGTCTGACTCTAAAGCATCTTGATTTGAATTTCCTTGTGGGGGAAAATATCAAACCACTCTTGGTGATTCCAGTGGACATTTTCACCTCCTAAAGGTTTCTTATGGTGGCTCTTAGGAGCTGCTTTTGCTGAAATGTGGTGGGAAATGGGCAAAAAAGTCTTTTCCAGCCTTTCCCCTGGACTGCATGCTGTTAAGCAGAAGGGGCAGGAAAGCCTTCAGTGTAATGTAGCCTTAAGAGCTGAGGATACTGAAGGACCAACATACAAAGCAGAAGTCCCTCCGCAACAAGCATGCACTAAGCTAGCTGAGTTTGAGGGAAGAGAAGCCATAGCGAGCTGGATTCACTTTTATCTTGAGCATCACCTTCCAAGTGACCATAAGAAGTACAGAAGTACGATCCCACCTTGCAACACAACAGGGGCCTCTCCAAACTCTGTCTTTGCTCAATGATTGAGTTTAATCTGAGCAGTGAAAACTCCCAGGGAAGGAGGGAGGGGTTAAGAACCAGGCTGTAATTTATCCTGCAAAACACCCGCAATGCTGAAGGATTGGGGATGTTCTGGTTCTGGCTGTATGGCACGACAGCAAAGCAGGATGTCTCCGTTCGTGTCGGTGTACTGCAGTGTTTGAATTACTACCCTGATGAGAGGAAGCTTGCACCTGAAGGGAAGATGCTGTGTGAAAAACACGACCTGCCTGGAACAGGGTCATTGAGTTCATAACATCAATATCTAGTCAGCACCTACAGATTGTTTCCAAAGCTCATTATTTCAGAGAACTGCTGTACATGTGAGTGAAACTCATTACCTGAGAGGCTTGTTATATCTTCTAGTCGCTGACAAAATGTGGGCATTGCTTGGCTACCTTAATTAATGCACGATTACAAACTGAAATGTATCATTTGTATTTAGATATGTATTTTGTTGCTGGAGCTGCAGCCACTGAAATCCATCTTTCAGAGAAGCCATCAAAGGCCAAGCAGCCTCAGCCAACATGGCAATTAAAAATATTTTTCCCTGTTGGAGCAAAGAACTTAACCTCAATGCTCCAGCAAGACTCCAGGACCAGGTTTGAAACTGCTGCAGCAATACTGCACTCTACTCCATTTGCGCTCCATGGCTGTGGTCCTCTGCTCTGCAGAGCCCCATTTTACTGGTAAAACGACAGCAGCCTCCCCTACAACTTGCAAACAACCTTGTGAGTAATTCTTTATATACATGAATCTCTTCTCTGCAACAGCCTGTATAATATATCACATCCTTTATATGAAAAGAATCCAGCCTAAATATTTCACTGTAGGTACCAACAACAACACTTTAGGGTGCCCTTGGGAGTCATATGGATATCTTGGAGGTAAAGCTGAATTTGTGCGTGGATTATCCAGCACTGTCCTACTGTGGCCCATATCCTTGCACTCCTGAGTAATAACCACCGGTGAGTGGTGAGGACGAAAACATTTCAGCTAGCAAGTTGGGGTTTTTTTTTCAGCTTTTTGCTATAACTCTGGCTGCAGTATGAAGGAACCCAACACATGCCCCAGCCATGGAGCCCCAGGGAAACTGTAACAGGACAGATGAGTAGCAGAAGGGAAAAGAGATAGGAAGAGGTGATGAATTTGCCCAAGGGCACCCACCAACCTGGTAGCAAGGTTGAGTAGAGTAGAGCAGAAGTGTCATCAGCCAGAGGGCTGAGTTAGCGTCACTAAAGGTGAGATTTATTGTCCTGATTTGGTTATCTAAACCCAAGTTGAGCTAGCCTATCTGTAGGCAATGGAGAGAATCAGGCAGCTCTGAGCAATTCATCTACTCTTAGGACAGGTACTTCAGGTAGGCCAGATGGTTCACTCAATGCTTCTGGGTGGAATAAAGCTGAAATCTCCTCCCAACACCTTAAATCAGCAGTGTAATCAAAGCTGAATTAAATCCAAATCTTGACCTGCTGGAATAAACAAGGAATGCAGTTTGAAAAATGTGCCTTGTTTTGAAAACAACATTTCAACTTTTTGGAAATGTCACACAGCTGCACCTGAAACTCCGCCAGAGCTGAACTAGTACTTTGGGAAGGGAGGTGAGCAGGTTGGCAAAACCAGCCTTGTGATTTGGGTTTGTGTCACAGTTTTAATTCTGAGTTAGGAATTTTTCAGTAAATGCTTTCAGAAATAGTTAACTTCAAAAGAGCACTTAATTGGCAGGTTTGGAGAAACAGAAAAGGCTTTTTTTTCCTGATGTCTTCTCCAAACTTACTTTTTTTTTTAGTTTTGAACATTTTTCACTGGAAATGGAAATATAGGTGTGTGCGCTCAAGTGCTTGAATAAAAAAAGAAAGGTTTTTCTAATTTTGGTGCTGAATGTAGTACACTGCATTAAATGATTTTGCTTTCACTGACATTCTGTATTTGTATAGTGCCTGCTGCAATGGAGCACCGTCTCAGACGACGATAATAACAACAATGAATTAACAATAATTACGAAAACAGGTCAAAGATTTATTTTCCCTTCAGCTTTCATATAATTACTCTGTTCAGCTTGCCAGAAGTATCTCCTTTTCTATGAGAAATTTCAGCTTCTCATGAAAGCACTAGGAGTTTTTTGTGTTTTGGGTTTGGTTTTTTTTAAACCTGTAACGATTTAAGAGGAAACTAAAAGAAAAAAATATCAAATTTCTTTGTTCAAAGACAGTGCATAAACTCCAACTGCGAATTACAAATAGCCCCTGGGAGTGAGGTCTAGTGATTAAAGAAGAGGAATGGAAGTCGGGGTAATCATGTTAAGCCAGTGTGTGTCTTTGAATCCTACAGCATTTAAAAAGGTATGGAGGCTTATGACTCTCTTACTAGCAGAAGACTCAAGGGCAAACATTTATAAACAGAATTTAGCCACTTCTAATATCAGCCATATCACATTCACCTACTGCTTGTATACAACAAATATATGAATTGACACACTTTTAAATTTACTAGTACATCTTTCTGTTGAAAAGGTAGTCTACGAGATAGATGAAGGGACTTTTATATAAAAGGGCAGGGGATCCATCTGTAGTGCTGACCCAGACAGACGCATTAAAACATACATGTTTGCTTCTGATTACCACAGCAACACCTGATGGGAACAGGAGTGTGGGTATCCCATTCCCTTTTATCCACTCCATGGGTATAATTCCCCAATGAGATTTATCTGCTCAGGTTGGATCTACCTGGGTTCATCTTATCAAGGTCAACTAGCTAAATGTCAGCCATCAGAAAGCATCTCCAAAGGGTGATTTCTCCCATCCTCAGGCAGATCTCCAGCATATGTAAGATGAATGAGCATGCAGAGCTGCCTGTTTGTTTCCTTCAGCTCTGGGGGGAGTCTGAAGTAACCAACACTTAACTTTTAGATAGCTAAAGCTAAATGACATGAACTCCACTCTAAGTCTTCAAGACTATGCCAGGATGCCTGGTGGGTAGTCTCAGTACTCTAGGAGGGTGGCTGGGATACTGACAGTGCTCCAGGACACTGAAGTGGCATTTCTATATAGAAATATTTCCAAGCTTTGATTGATCATTTTTCAATGCTTGATTTTCTCTATAAAAAAACCCTGTATTTTGAGGGGAGGGAGAAAAACTCTTCTATTTATTCACTCTGTGCAGAAAGGGTTCAGATAAGTCAATCTCCTTGGCAGCTGTCCTGTAATCACAGGTTCTGGTTCAGTCAGTAAGCTGAGTCTCCTGGCTATAAGGCTGCTTGTGGGCCTGACTCTGATCCAACAATTTCCTAAGCAAATGCTCCTTCAATTTACAGATCTCTTTCAACAGTCTGTTAAAGCTCCTTTTCACTAGCAGCTGTTTTTTAAACTACAGGGGAAAGGTGCAAGACAAGTAGCTCTTCCTACTGTGCCTCAGGAGCAAGCCAAGGTGGGAGGTCACCTTATTGCCAAGCACGCTGGAACATGGCCTGTCAAGTTGCTCTAGAGGACATGACTTCCCTCACAAGCACAAAGCCAGCATGCAAATTCTTCTGACTTTGTTCCTTGAGTGTGTGGGGTCCTGGAAACCTCCCTGTCACTCTCTAATCTGTTACGCTATTGCACTGAAAGACAGAAGAGCCCTTCCTGCCAGTGGAGCTCATGGGCATGAATAAACCACAAGCCACGTGGCCGTACCAGCAGCCTGCTGGACAGAACCTGCCAGGCAAGCCCGGTGCCACTGCAGCTCTGCGGCACAGGCGGGACTCCTGACCCCAAAGCAACTGGACCACACTGTCTCTTAAAATCATCTTACAGTGCCCCAGTAGGGCATTGCAGGGATTAGTCCATATTTGCATAACTGCTCAGATAAGTTTTGGAGGAGAAAACCTCTGCCACAGAAAAGCAGGTACTGTGTCATTTTGCTCCATGGCTGTGCAGGGAGCTTAAGGCAGAGCCTGCAGTCCCGCTGGGCAATGGCCCGTTAACAGTTCCTGCTAATGACATGCTGGTCCTGAGGACTGAAGGGCTCGAAATGCCTGGGAACAGGAAGATGCTCCTTCTCTCTGAGCCCCAGCACCACCACAAACTAAATGGGTAATAGTGTGGCTCCTGCCACTGGCTGCATGTGCACAGTTTTGCAGTAAGTTCCTCTGACAGTTTGGCATTGCTGTAACATCTTGCCATGCTGTTGGATACCTTGCCCGGTAAAAGACATGTGAGCTCCCCGACACTCATGCAGCACTAATTCGATATCTTAACATACGGTTCTGCTGTGCCTCCTGTGGAGAGCAGCAGGGACACCCAGGCTAATGTCTTTATCCCATCAGGATCCAATGTGTCTTGTAAAGGTGTGAGGAAGGCAGAGCACAGATGAAGGCCAGACAAGATCCCATCTGCCACCCAAATTGGGCAGTAAGAACTGGGGTGCAGTGCTGGATCCCCACCAGCTTCCTCCAGGTCTGGATGAGGGCTGTGTCCAGGGCTTGCCCAGACGGACATATGTGGGGCATGCTCTGGCTCCTGTCTGGAGGGGAACAAGCTGATCGAGTACGCTCTACTTCATGTTCCTTATTAGAAAGCCTCCTGGTAATCAAAGCTGATGAACTAATGTCACTTCAAGCCCTGCTGTCGTCTCCTCTCCTTCCCCTCTCCTCCTCCTCATGGACCCATCTACTGTCACCTCATGTCTCTATTTTCACCTGAATCCCAAGATGTGGGGTTTTTTTAGGGAATTGGGCTTTTTTTAGGGAATAGGGAATTTAATAGGCATGCTAGTTAAGAAAAGAGCCTCTTTTTATTCTCTGTCTCAAAAGTTTGAGCCTGAGAACTTTGCCACCCAAGGGGACAGCTAGGATGTAGCACACATCATCCCCCCAAATCGCTATAGGAAGACAGAGGGTTTTGGAGCTCATGGTTTGATGCGAGAGCTATGACCACACATACAAGACATTTTATAGCAGCTTCTCATTGTAGCTTGCTGTGCAGGATAGCATCTACATAGGCCTTCAACCAGCTGCAGGCACCTACCACACCAGCTCAGTTCCTTCTCCTGAGGGCTGTTCAGAGGAGGATGTCAAAGCAAGTGCTCTGAATAACCCTCGGGAGACATCTCTTTCTTCCCCTCGACCACTGAAGCAGCCTGTGGTGCTGAACTCTCCAATTTCACCATCTCTGTAAGATGCCTGGTGCGCTCTGCACAACCCAGAGAGCTCCCAGCTATTTGCAGCCACTGTAAACCAGGGACACACTTTCATTTCTATCCCCAATGACCTGGTTTCCTACTTGGGTTTCATAAAAGTTCCTGCCAGACTGGTCAGAGTTTAATCCAAGGAAGCTGCAAAACATTTCCTGAAGAATTAGCAAGAAAGGTAAAGTGGACATAGATAAAACAGCCTCTGGTACAAATCTTCAAAGGAGCACCAAGAACAATGGCTGGTCTGGTGAGAATGGGAGGATTTAGGGTCAGCTGCACCTGGACCATGGTGTCCTACCCCTTCCTCACATCAAAGGATATTTCTCCCCCATGTAGTGTGTAGCCCCCAGTACAAAAAGGCAACAGGGGGTAGGAGGGCGGCTGGAGACAGAAACTGCCCACACTACCTTAGACAGAGATCTGACAGAACAGGAAAATGTTATTCAAGGGAGAAAAAAACAACATTGCATGAAAGACAAGCTGCTCCTCGTGGCTCACGGGGGTGGACCAAACTGGACCCATCTGAGCTTAGGATGAAAGGGTTAAAACTGGCTGAGGGAAAACACCTGTGGGGTCTCTCTGCTTCCTCTGCACATTGCAGGGATGAATAAACAGTGCTTTGTTTTGCAGGCTCTGCTCTGCTTAACAGTGGGCACAAGCTGCGGCATGCTCAGCCCTCAGGCTGAAGGATTGTAAGTGTGTGTGCACTGGCGAGCGGAGGGGTTTGCACACGGCTGTTCATAGGCATGTAGACAGGAGCAGAAAGGGATCCCATGCTTCCCGGAAGAGCAGTGGAGAAAGTCAGCTTGAAGCCCTGCCAGGGCAATATGGTCCTATTACGAGTGGATTATTACACAGGAAGCAGAAAAATATCGTCCTGGATCCCCACTTGCTCACTCCAGTGGATGCTAGGAGGACCTCGGCTAGAGCCAGTATGTCTCTTCAGTCCCAGTGCAGAGCAACAAGTGGTCACAGTCTTGGCAAGGAAAGGTTTTCTGGGCTATGTTAAGGTCTCTCAAGGGATTTGCTTCCTTGTCTAAGGACAACCAGTCTGTTAGCGTGAGAGGAGTCCCCCAAATAGACAGCCCAAGAAGTGTGGGAAAGCAGAGAAGAGAAAAGGTGTTGGTGATGGAGTGTGTGTTGGGGCTGGTCAAGGATGTTCCTGTTTAGCGCCAAAGGAAGGGCAAAGGGGCTGCAGAAAGAGCAGGTGAGATTGCAATAATGCTGCAAGGGTCATGGCTGCTTGGGCACAAGCATACTCTGCCCACTCTCTGGGGCTCCTGCCCAAGATGCCACCAGACTTCCCAGCAGGGCATGAGCCCCTCTGAGTGTTTCTGTGGAAACCAGCCCATAGCTTTTTTTATTTCTTCCCTTCAGGCTGGACCCGTCTCAGGGGATATTGCAGCCACAGGAACCATTTTCTACTCTGCACTGAGTTGCCCTACCAGCTACTGCAAGAAATAGAGAAGAGACAGGAGATGATAAAGGAGAAACAGCTTCATTCCCTGCTCCTTCCCTTTGCAAAGCTCTGTCAAGGATAACAACCCCATATTTAATGTAATTTACAGTAACTGTGTTTTAATAGATGTTGTGGGATCCTTAGCCTTATTATGAAAATCCTCTTATGAGCCACAGCTCCTTTAATAAGCTGGGCTGCAGAAAGTGTCTGTCTATTTACATCTATTTGCATGTATTTGCATGCAAGTTGCTAATATAAAAATCTAAAAAGCTCTGACGACTTCACATTTTTAAGTCTGGCCATAATCTGAAGGACTAGGAATTTCATAGCATGATTTTGGTTACACATGCAAGCATTGCCCCCGTGCTAGTGAAGAGGCAGGGTTCAGTCCATGAGAGAGCAGGGCTCCTTGTCTGCACTGGCCACTACCCAAAGGACTTCATCGTGGAAGGATCCATAAGTGGATCCTTTGAAACCCCAGCCTTGAGATCCACAGTCCCCTTGAGCTCTCCATGTGTGTAAGGATGGTTTACCCAGTTTTTTAGTGCCAGATGGTAAAATTATGGAAAATGAAGTTGCTACAGCAAGAAGAAAAATAAAAAGTGCTGTCAAAACCTGTGAAGCGCTTCACCTTGGAAATGGCATGCTCATACACCCACGCATGACTAAGTTGATATCTAGGGAAAGGGGACTATGTTGTAAGAACCCAAGGATTCATTCACAAAACTTACTGATACTGAAAGGGAACTTCTTCCCTGCAAAACCCCAGACAAGCTGTGGGATAAGATTGCAGCTGGTTTGGAAATGGGATTTCCATTGTTTGGGAAATGTTGCCACTTCCCATTGGAAATTCTGGTTCAGGAAGAAAGCCTGAATAATAATAATACTGAAAAAAAACAGTGAAGCAGGAATTGGGAACATTTTCTATATTGGACGCTGCATGGTGGCTGGTTTCAACACAGCTACATCATCCAAGTTCAATAATTTCAAAACTTATCATTCTGATGAAGTAAAAATGTTGTTTAGATGATCCTAAACATTGTGATATGAAATCTGAAGTATGAGACAATGTGAATTATGATATAATAAAATTGATCAAAAGAAATGAAGCATAACAATAACATAGAAAAAAAATGCAGATTTACTGTCTTGAAACAACAGATTTAGGACACCACTGAAATGAAACGAGACCACTGAAATGAAGCAATTCGACTTCCCATAGAAAATGATGTGTAAATTGGCATATTTGCACAATGTTTCAATTCTGCACGAGAAAACTTCAAGTATTAAGCATGACATAAATAACCAGGGCCAAAAGTACGTGCCCAGAACTTCCTGCAAACCCACAGCTTTGCACCTAGAATGAATTTGCCTGAATGTAGCAACACACTGCAGATCCAGGGAGATCTCATCTGCTGCTGTGAGATGAAAAACTCTTTCCCACAACCAGACCAGCACAAAATACATACCTGAAATCCACTGAAAAAACTCCCATTACTTGCTCGATATTGCTACAACCCCTCTGAAGTCTAATGGGGAGTATCTGTTAGAATAGCACATATAGCAGCCCTACCAACATGAGCATCCCCATCCTTGTACTGCCCCTTCCATCTCAACTACTGCTAATTTAGTCCTGAACTCATCAGCAGCTGCATTCAATCTGAAAGAGCCTTAGATCAATCCCTGTTGACGAGCTCATGGCCCAGGCTCATTACACTTTCTTTAACCTCTCAGTTTTGATCTCAATGAGCACATAAAGTGCAGAGGTTCTTGTGAGAAAGGCTTTTTCCTCTGAGATTTCTAGTCCTATTTTTTAGACTTGGGGAGTCTGGACAGTTCAGAGAAGCCTCCAGATTTATGGATACTCATATGAATTAAGTACAGTTTTAGAAACTTGGGGGGATTATCTAGAAGCCCAATAATCTTCACCTGGCTCGCAGGAAGATCCTCAGTAGAGTTGCTCCCTGCACCTTGCTCCTGCTGTGTTTTTCTTGCAGGTGGACACTTTGCTAGCAAAGCTCAGCCCCAGGGAAATAAAGCAAATGATATAAAGACGGTGATGTAAGATGCAATAACCACAAACCCAGCAAATTTAAAAATTAAATGTAAAAGGATAGCTCTCATAGAGACAATATCTCATGGGCAGCATCACTAATCCCACACATTCAAACAGTTTGTGTCTACCTTCCAAGTCATCAGAGCTGCTGAAATACCAGGAGAGTTGCAGAGACAATAAACAGAAGGCTCTTTATCTTCTGTCTAAGATACTCAGCCCACTGTATAGCTGCTCACATGTTCAGGCTTTTCTTTACAAAGCCTGGCAAGGTCCACTTTCTTTTTAAATAAAAGCTAAGACTGCCTCCATTGTAAGTGCTGGGAGTGCTTCACATAGGTTTTGTGGCTGGATAGCCTTGTGCTCTAGTAGGTGAGCATAGCAGCCAAGAAACTTTTAGGTAATAAATACACTTTTCCATCAATTGGTGATGATAGGAATTACCCAGAAGGGCAGCTATGGAGTTAAAAAACCAAAACCCCTGTGCCTCCAGATTTAGACAAGCTGTGACAATCCAGCATTTGTGCACTGATCCTGCTAACATGTCTAATAAATGGAAAGGTGAGGGTATTTGGATAATCACTGAGAGCTGGCCTGAGGACTCAGATACCTCTTCTGCCTCTGATATCCAGCATTCAGCCCGAGGTCCCTGCCAATTTTGGTGAGCATTTGGACAGTCCCCGGGGCACCATCCCATCCTCCCACATCTCTCCCCACCCTGTCTCTCACGAGGCATCAACCCAGCACCATTTGGGAATCTGACAAAAGCTGCCATTGCTTTCCTCCCTGAATCCTCTTGAGCCAGCCCATCTCAGTTTTGTTTTCAAGCATGTCACAGAAACAATATTATGTCCCCATCAATTACCACTATTAGGTTAGTGCCAGCAATCTAGCCCTTGGGGTGGCATCTTTAGTGCTATTAAGAATGAGAAGCAGCATCAGGGTCCCTGCTCATCTTCCCCCCTTGCGAGTGAAAGCCCTTATTGGAGACTTCTTTCAATATTTCATTAATTCTCAGACATATGCTCTGGGAATGTCAAAATGTTAGGATCTTCTGGAATGAAGCGATAAACAGAGCTGACATGGAATTAAACACTGAATTACCTAGAGAACTAATATCGTTTATTTAGGTGTATGTTACCATAGCTACAGCCCTCGCAGATGCACCTCCACCCCCTAACTTTACCCAAAGCAAAAAAAAAAAAAACCCAACAGAAATAAAAATAAAATGTAATAATCTCAGGAAATTTGTGTGTCCTCTCTGTTATTGAATGGATGTGCTTGGCGTGTACGGCTAGCTGATTTAAGCTAATTATTTTTTGTGTTTATATTTATTGGCTGTGATTAGTTATGCAACAAAGACTATGGGACAACAAATCATGTCAGTGCAGCTAATTGGAGATAACACAAGCAGTAGCGAAAGCAGTAATTTTTGTATTTTACGCATGAAAAGGAGACCTGATCCAGCTGGTTGTAAATCAATAAAGTGCTGTTGAGGTCTCCACCTGAGGATATGAACCAAGGGCTGAAAAACAGCACACTATATGGTTACTCCTGATTTTTGGGGCTCTATCTATAAAGCTACTGAAAAAGTAGTGGAGTAAAGCTGGGGCTAGGGTCAGCACTGTGCTGGAATAAGATATTGAAGGAAATGAGATATATGGGATTTTGTTCCTTCGGAGTGAAGGCTGGCATGAGGCCATCTGACCACAAATTTTAGGACCTTTTATGAACAGAATGTGAATATTTTCTGCTCATCTCTAGACCACCAGACTAGAAATGTCTATTTTCACAAACCCTCCAAGGCTCTGCTGCTTAGACCCTGACAGGACCCCCAGCTCTAGGCAAGGCACAGTGCACAAAATGTGCCCGGCCAGAAAGCCACCTCCTGTCACAGCTCCTGCCTTGCTTCCCTTTCCTTTCAAAATCTGGGCAGTCATTTGCATCTGCCTGTGCCAGCCCCAGCATCAGTTCATGCTCAGTTTCCTCCACTGTGCCGGCACGTAGCGGCAGTTGAACTCTGTATCTCCAACGTATGTATCCAGCCCCAGGACTATGCTGCCAACACGTTTTGCAACCTATCACATATTTATGTGCCTAGCCCTGCTCTGAAAAAGGGCAGTGCTACTGTCTCCACTTCCCAGCGAGGAATCAGCCCCTTGGAGCATCTAACGACAAGGTTTGTCAAGGTGCTGAGGCACCTACAGATGCAAACAGATGCCTGGTGTTATATCCAGGATGTCTAATGTGCCCAGGTTGTCTTCTTGCCTACAGCTGGAGCTACAGGTGCTCAAATACCCTTGAAATCAGACCCTGAGGCTGAGATTCATCTGGCATCTGGCAGGGGACTGGTGAGATGTCACCTCCCAGAGGCACTGGGCTCTTTTCTGTGATCCAGGTGTGATCCATGTGTGACGAATACAACCTCTGCTGACTATCTTCATGTTCTGGGGCTGACCCAGGGAGCTCAGATGCACCACTCAACGCTCCCACACATCCTACAAACCACTGAACCTTTGAAGAGGTTGGGAGGCATTTCTCCGGATGGATTCAGTATCCCCTCTCCTCCCCACAGACACCACTGGCATTTGCACCCTCCCAGTTTCAACAGTGAACAAGAAGCAATCTGGCCCTGTGCTGCCCTTTGTTCCCACCAATGCCGTGTTTGTTTGTTTATTTCTGGAGTGCAGACGCTGCTAATTTATGTTAATTGGAATGGCACAGGTAGTTTTTTCCCCCCCTCCATGTTCCCCTGCATCCTGCTGTGAAATCAAGCTGGCTTTGTAATCTCCTACAGCAGCCTGCAGACTGCTGGAACAACAGGAGCCTTAGCATGCAAAGCATGTTGACGAGTTGCCTTTTTTTTTTTTCTTTCTTTTTTTTCCCCTTCCTCATGAGGAAGTTTGCATATTTGGATAGTTTTGAAGGCTCACCGAGCCATGATTACAACTCCCTTTTATTTATTTATTTAGCAAGAAACCACCATGTACAAGGCTGGTTGCCCTGCGGCACCATAACAATATGGTTTTCCCTCCCCTTTTGCTGGCTCCCATACACTGTTCTGGGGAAGAGAAAGCAAGAGAAGGCATTTGGGCTCCTCGTGCCTCTGTGCTGGGCAACGCTTGTCATTTGGTCTGTGGTGTGGGTCTGAGTTGCAAGCCCAAGGCTTGGCAGTCAGGGAGAGCTTTGCCTTTAGCTCCCAGGGGAGTAGGGTCTGTCTTCTTCAAGAAAGTGAAAAAGTTCTGCTTGTCCTGCTCTTTTTTTTTTCCCCCTTAGAGGAGATTTGAAGGAGAGAAACGCTCCTTCCCCACAGGGATGGCTGTGGATGTGTAGGCTGTGAGCTGGGACTCAGGAACTTCTCTCCCAAGAGGTCCCAGGGAAGGTGAGAGCACCTGGGGAGGGGGAACCTCTAAGCTCCAGGGACATACCACCCTCCTGCTATTTTAAGAAGCTCAGGAAACACAATTCCAAAGAGTTTTGAGGGCTTTGATTGCTAATGGAGTTTTTAAAAACTGGATTATGTCATGAGAGAATTTGTTTTACCCACCAGACATAGCAGGGGCTTTTATCTTCTGTAGGGAATTAGCCCAGATGCATATCACTGTAATGGAGATCAAAACTTGACCACAAATATCTCATTAGCTTGAGAAGTTACCTGTTTATTTCCGTCCAAAGGATATTTTGCTTGGGTGCTTTCATCTTAAAAACACTAACTTCTAGAAAACCAAGCTTTAATGTCATGTGTGATTTTGTTTTCTTTGAGGAGTGGAAAATGCCACACACTGTGGCATATGCACAGGACTGAGTCACAAGGCAAAAAAAATAAACAGTCGTCTTTCTTGGTTTGATCTATGTACATCTGTTTCCTGGGAGAGAGGTGAAATGGGATATTTACTTGGGTAAGTATTGTAAGCCAGATGCACTCCACTGTGAAATAAATAAAAAATGATATTAAAATTAACTATGTAAAAGGGATCTGGAGCTGGGCTTTTTATCAGAAACTGGAGTTTTTGTGTATAGCATGCATAACAAGACTATGAATATTCTCATCTCTAAAGTTTCCAAATGAAATGTCAGTCCCATCAGAGATAAAAACAAAACTTCTTGCTTTTAATGAGACTGGGATTTCCCTCTGTGCCTGGTGGGGCTGCTCTACTAATCTTGCTGTTGGCTGTGGTTTGGGGGAAAACCAGACACAGGCGGGTAGCTTGCAGTCTGGGCTGGCACACGAAAATCACAGTATGTCTCATCCTTTCCTTGCTGCCTGGACAGATGGACACTCACTCTCTGACCAAAGACTTCAGATGCAACCCCAGCACCTTTATATCATGTCAAAAGACACCCGCTCTGTGGGTACGCGACATGTGGTCCTCAATGAAGTCAGGACTTCAGAAGGGACTTGCATATTGCTACTAAGAGTAAACTGTGATTTGATCACCATCCAAAATAAGCCATAGGAGGAGAATGGCCTCTATCAGATGCATATCTGATGCCAGGAGCTCCCTAACTCAGTGGACCATGTTCAGTAGCTCGAAGATGAATGTTAAAAAGAACTAAAGCAGGAAATAAATAGTCATGTTTTAAGAAGGTAGGTTAATTTATCATTACAGGGCTTACTGAGGGATGATGTTTGTTCCCTGTCATCTGGTGTCTTTAAGTCCAGATGGGATGTCTTGCTAAAAGATACATCCTGGTTTAAACCCATGTTGTTGGGCTTAGAAAAGGAATTGCTGTGCAACATCGTATGGCAGGAAATCAGACTTGATGGTTGTAATTGCATTCCTATCCGGCCTTAAATCTATTGATCTGAGAAAATAATTGCCACAGTTTACTGATTTTCCTGAATGTTTGATGGTAGGTAAGAAATACCTCTGTCTCCTGTGGCCTGAGCTGCCCTGAAAGAATTTCCTCTTTGCATTGAGCAGGAATTAGAAAAAAAAAATATTGATTCAGCATAACCAAAGAAAAATTTTAAATGGATCTTTGCTTAGTTGTTTGATATATTGTTTTCTGTACTTGCTCAATGGAATCTGGCTGTCAGGACTACTCAGCATCATCCCGTGGGTGGGCCTGGGAATGCTGGTACACAAAGAAAGATGGGCACTTTCCGATTTATTTGACTTAATTGCAAGCCATCACATCACTCTTGCTCAACTGACGTGACTAAAAATGCAGACATATACCAAGCTGTGTCCTAATCAAGGTTGAAGAGTAAAAAATGGAAAGTTGTTTTTACTTCACATACAAAGAAAGGCTAGAGCATGTAGAAGAGAAGATGAGATTTTTTTATTTTTTCCAGGAAATAGTCCTGATCCTGCAAGGCACTCGGCTCTGTGAGGGACTGCTGTGGGAGCCGAGTGTGCCCACACTGTGCTGGAGTTTGTCAACGCTCAGAAAACTCAAAAACACACTCAGAACAGAGTGAGCTGCATGCATTTTCTGAGTGTGTTACATAAATGGTGCAGAGACCTTGTATGGGACTGTAAGTCCAAGGTAAGTGTTTCTCTCTATACAACAGCAACCCCTCCTAACACATTGAAATATGCTTATTTGCATTTGGCATTTTAAAAGGAGAGCCGTTGGTCTCCTGTGCACTGAGCCTACTCCTTCCTCTTGCAGAGACCTGCATGTTTTGTCTTCCCAGTTATCACTGTGGAAACTCAAACATGATATTAGTTTAATTAGAGATCAACTCCTTTTATGGAATGCAAATGCCCTATCCGACTAAATCCCCCTTCTGAAGCTGGCAGATGCAAATTAAATCCTGTGCACTGAAGTGTAATTTGGCTTTGAACACTCTTAAAGGCCCTCAGTGATTCAGTGGGTGGAGGGGAATTAGACTTAAGCTGCATTTGTTGCTTTCTCCTCCCTTAATTTGTTTATATGAATGCTACTGAAGCAATATTGAATGTAGACAAATTGCCAAGTGACACACATGAATGAAAGCCAAGGTTTTACTGTTAGTTTTTGGAGCTGTAAATAACATAGGTCCGGTCTACCTGAAATAATGGTAAATAATAGGCCACCTGCCACTTCACGTCCTGTCATGTTCTCAGTGACCAGCAGGTTCAGAACACCCAAGCAGTCTCTCCTGCAGTCACGCAAGGGCAGCAGCGCTGGCTTAGGGCATTCCTGAGCACCCCAAGAGCCCCATTTTTCAGTGAAAAGCTTTTCTTTGGCTGTTACATCCCCAGCCTGATGGGTGACTTTGGAATCCCCATCCCACTTGGAGAACCCTTGAAGCAATCCCTACTGATGCACTAAGCTGGTTCCTCCAGATACCATCCTTCTCTGGTGGGCCTCCATGAAAATTGCAATAATTTTGTCTAGATTACAAAAAGAAGCATCACACTGAGGATCTGCAGGAGACTTAGGAGCTCACATAGCGCGTTGTTTCTTGGCTTCTTTAAATTAACAGACAAAACAGACATTTTGCGAAAACAATCTATGACAATCTTCTAGTATTGCCACAGTGGTTTTCACATACAGCCAGCTAACAGGTACCACTTTGAATGTCCCACTTTATTTTCCTTCACTGCATTTACTTGGAAGTAGATGTCTATGATTTTGCAGGCCAAATACCATAATGTGAGTCTGATCACATTTTATCAGTCTGATCAATCCTTTTACTCCATACATTGCAATTTAAGCAAGAGGTGTTTTAAGCCAGCCCCAACAGATTAATTACAGACTATAGTCAGCATTTTTCTTCATTGCTCTTAGATCAGACAGCGATCTAGCCCAAGTATTTTTGCTTTACTGTAATGTTTCTACAGCTTTTATTTTAGAGTCTCTGTTTCCTCCCTTGTTCTTCCTGTCTCTGATGATTTATTCTTGGGTCTGAATTCAAAGTATATGTTCATCTCACCAGCAGGCGTATTATCACACTGCACAAACTGCTTATGTCCCACACTCACCAAATGGCTTCCATCCAGTACCTTCAGGTTTTTTTTTATAAGGAGTGATTTTAAAGCCTCCCATGTGCTATTTTATAGAAATGAATCAACCAGGAGAATCTGTAGGTAACAGACACTTCAATTCCTGTTCCTGGTTTTCTGCTGAACATTTTAACAACTGAGCAAGTGAGTGCCTTTCAATTACATGCTTGTTGCAGACACTCCCTGCTTATGTTTTATAACAATGATTTTGGATCAAGAGGTTTGCAGCTAAAGGGATAAACATTTAGCCCAGATAAGCAGATTTGTAGAAATTATTGTTATCCGGAGCTGGTTTGATTCATTAGGAACCAGCAGTGGACAGCTCTTGAAATCCGACGGGGATAAGTTTATCCCACCAAAGTGAAATCTGCTAAGGGATGAGTATGAATTATGTTATATTCATAATAGCATTTCCTTCTGTTATTTCATATGGCAAAAATAACCATGTGAGAGAAATTATTATCTCTACCAGTCTCCCTGACCTCAACAAGGACCTGAAAAACACTTGCAGGGAGATTTTTGGGTCCCCCCAGCAGCAGAAATGGGGTAGCAAGGATTCGGAACCAAAGTGCAATGACATCCTGGACATTTACTTGTGTGGGCTGTAGGGATGGGCAACACGAAAAGAGCTGTATAAATTTGTAGGTGAGACTGATCCCAAACCACTGATACTCTTAGTGCATTTTGGTAACAGATTTTGCTGCAACCAGTGCTTGCAAAGAGACTTCTTTGACCCTAGAGAAAGACTCACTGTATCTTATTTGAAGACTTCTACCTTTACTATTCTGACCTAGCAGCTTTTCTTGTTTATAGTTCTCTCCCTGTTTCAGTGTGGGGGGGGGGGGGGGGGGGGGGGGGGGGGGGGGGGGGGGGGGGGGGGGGGGGGGGGGGGGGG
>JANZLQ010000022.1:5841745-5919575 GCA_026212715.1 Elanus axillaris
GCCTTTCCTTCCTTGTGTTTTTGAAGCAATCTTTTTTTCCATAGAGGAACATTATTTTGGGAGAGGGGTGAGTATTTGCCTGTCCTATCCAGTAAGGTACCCAGCTCCTTGGGCAGAAAGTCACCTAGAAAGACCTCATACATCATGCTGTTCCCATCTTTTAATCTTTGAATCGGACAGGGGAGAAGGCCACTGAAATAAAGCACAGACAAGGGTGGGCAGCAAAGCATGCACTTGTCACAGAATTAGTGCCAGAAATATATGGGCGATCCATCAAAGTTATGGCATGCTCTCCTTGTGGTTAGTTGATATATAATACCCCCCAATCAATAACTAAAGAGAGGGGAGAGAAGAAAGGGATTTGATTTAATATTTGCCTAGGCTTTGTAGAAAAGTAAGATTTATTGCAACATTAAAAAAACAAATTTAGCCTCTAGCTTAATAGCCAATTGGTCCCTGTGATATTGCTGGAATCATATTTACTGTGCATCCTAATACAAAGACATTAATATCCGTATACCTGCTCAGCCATGTCATGCTGGATATTAGCCAGTGTGAAGCATACATCTGGTCTTGACTTGTGAATAGCTTGCTTAAGGAAACATGTTCTTTATTGCATTTAACATTTTGAATCCATAAGAGGTTTGCAAACTACCATTGATATTAGCAAGGAGATCTCAGGATCTGATTTGCCTTGGCCCTGTATTACTGGGCCTGTATGTATCAGACTGAATTAAAGGCAGGGTTGCAAAATATATCTGGTAGGTCCAGAACTGGCAATAACCACTGGATGTTTCTGCTTGCCCTCTGCTGTTGTATTTGAGGCATTAAATTATGAAATCACACAAGACATTTCTTTTTCTTTTGCCTTCCTGAATCCCTTAGAACCAGGCCCCTACTATTCTCTAGGGCTTCTGGTCCATGTGATGTTGTTCTTGGGGATCTGCACAAGCTTCACACTCAGGTCTCTTATCTTGCCACAACTCCTCTCCAGATACTGTTTGGAATGATGCTACAGTAAGAGAAGACAAATGGCCCGGTTCAAAATAAAACTGTCTTCCAAAGGTTGGGCAGAGACGTGCAGAAGTTTTATATGTTGTGCCTTTTTCTGCATGATCAACTAAGGCTGAGAAAAACAAGCATAGCCTTTAGCTTCAGCTACTAATCCCCGTTCTTGGCCAAAAAAGCAATGAAAAAATGTAAATGTTAGTGTAATTCAGACCTTAGTTATGGCAAATCCTGACACAGAACATTATAACAGGTGGTTTGATGCTGATTTCAGCTATTAGGGTATTTAGCCAGAAGTGTAACTGCCCTCATAGTCATGTTTGCTTTCAGATCAGTGCAAGACTCTACTCCAACCCTTATCCAAATTCTCAGTAGACTAGCCGAATCTGAAGAATTTGACCAGAATGCCCAGTTCTGAGCTTTTTGGTACTATAAAGTTCTAGCCAGGTCAAAGAAAAGAAAAAGGTGACAACCCTGAGGGTATTGCAACACTCATATTCACAATATCCATCACGATTCCAACAAAAAATGTGCGGGGAGAGCAGCAGTATGCATTCCCGTTTTGCAGGAAAATCAAGAACCACCATCCCCTCCAGCCCTCTATCTTCCATGGACATTTCATATTCTAAAAACCCTGCAAGTCTGGCTCAGAGAAAGGAACAGGCTCAGATACGGAGGAAAATTCTTAGCTTTATGACACTTCCACTCATTTCACAGAAGTGTTCTTGCAAGATCCAAATATATTCTCCCTCTTCGCACAGGACACAAGAGTGACACATGAATTTTGCCAAAGAGTTGACCTTTTGAACCAGTATGCCTTGCATAATGGGAAGACTAATGTCCTCCACCTTAAGAATTACTCCATGTGTGACCTGAGCTATGGAGGAAATAATCTAAATAATTCCTGTGGTATCTTCTGGCCTTCAACTCCATTGCCCACATTATTCATTGGCCTGAAATTTATGTCATCAATTTGCGGCGAAGTGCAAGGTGAGTGCAGACCATCAAGGATCTCATTTAACAGCTTTTTATACCAAATGTGTAGAAGTACAGGTAAAAATGCAAAAGGCAGAGCAACGGCACCTCACACAAAATCTGCGACTCAGCTGGAATTTCACAGACTATTTACTCTTAGTCCACAGGCAAGAAACACATATATCCACAACAGGAAAGTTACTGAAAACCATTCAAGAATAAATATGTGTATCACTATGGGCCACTGATAGATCCTTCATGACAAGAAAAATCAGCTAATTTTTCCTCCCAGCAAATGTCAGATCTTTTAGGAATGGTTTGTTCTGTTGATTATTTCTGTTAAATGAGTCCTATTATAATTATGAAGCCTGCGATCTAGAGTTAATCCCTGGCTCCAATCTCCCCAGTCTTTGAAAAAAATTTTTATCTCAATCTTGGCATGAGCCATTGTGTTCTGTCTCCTAAAAATTCAACTCAGGGTAGACAAAGCTCCATAAATGTTCCTGAGGTTGGAAATGAATGCATATTTATTGCAACAATAGCTGTATTACCAGCCATTCACAGCTCTAAGAGCAAAACACAGGAGTTTCTTCAGAAATAAAACCAAACAGATGTCTCCAATGAACACAGTTATCATATCGGCAGAATATTTCTTTCAGTAATCTCCCTAGTAATTAATTTTTCTGTTATCACGACAGCCATTTCAGAGACTGGGAAGAAAAAACCCTGCTTTTCTCAACGGCCTCCACGCTGATCCCAGGATCACAGCCCATCTCATCCAAAGGCAGCTTCCGAATAGAGAAGTCACTTGAGACACCCCTCCTCTGCCATTCACCGGCAGAGGCCGGCAGCCCCCATTGTCCTCCTGCAGAGAGACAGATAACAATGTGGTTTTTTCCCCCATAAAAGCGAGTTCAAAAAAGCATTTACCTGTAACAACAAAAGCAAGCGGATAAATAAGAAGAAAGCACACGTGGTGTTTAGGATAACATGCAATTAAAGGATTAAAAATTCATACATTTCGATGGGAAATGGCATTGAAATTGCTGAGCCGTTAATGACTTTGAATGAAAGAGGGACTTATCTCTTCACTCAACCGGAGTGTTCAGAACCAAGATAGACCTTTTATCATTTTTAATTGTTTCATTCATGGCATGCTGGAGATGTGTGCCTGCCAGAGAAGTTTTTGTTATTCCAATGACTGAAATAAACTTTTCTAACCCTGCTGCTGTTGCCTTGGGTGGTGGAGCTGCCTGGGGAGGATGAGGCAAGGGGTGCAAGACCACTGCTGTCTTTCTGCAAGAGCTGGATGGAGGTGTGTAAGCTCAGCCCACAGCCCAGGCTGATATAGATGGAGCCTGATCTGGAGATGTTTAGTCCTAACAGGATGGTACCAATCCTCCTGAGTCCTAAGTTCACATGGCTGAGCCCTTCAGTTGCCATAGGGCTTTTACTAGGAGAAAATCACCCCTTTCAACAGGGCCAGCACTAAACCAAAACTAGCCTAAAGAAAGGCTCAAGTAAGATTTACAGGATGCAAGGCCTTCTGCTGAGTGACTGTCACCCTTTCTACATTACTTTTTAAACACTTCTGTTATTTTTAGAAAGACAGATAGACAATCAGCTAGCTAGGTGGACAGGCATAAATAGATACACTGGAGAAAGAGAAATTCATACCAGCATCTTGCTGTCTCTCTCTCTTTAAGAAGCAGTGTTTTAAACATTACTCTTTTCACAGCCATAAAGACAATACGACTGATCGCTTTTTTTTGAAGTGAGCTGAGAGTCTCATCTGATCACACAAATGGCTAGACTGGAGCTTGAAGAAAAACCTCAGCTATTGGGAGAACTGCAACAGAATTGTAATTGAATAATAGCCAGTTCACAATTTCAGATAAGGCTGAAGTCTGATAGATCCAACACTAGACAATGGCAATGGAGAGCTCTATTTTCATCATGTTAGAAAAGTGGCCTGATTTTTGTCATTTCTGGAAGATGATGGGCACCCTTGATTTATAATTTGGCCATTCTGTTTGTAGTAGTTGATGAATCTTTCTTTTATAATTGTGACCAAAAATGGCAAAAAGGATTTTGCTTACAGAATTCAAAGACACAAACCAAACAAAAACCCAAGAAATCATCTAATGAAAGGGATCAATCAGTAATAATTATAGCCTGAAAGATGAAAACTTTGGGAAGCAATGGAGGTGTGAAAGGAGGAAATTGGAAAGAGTTTTCTCAGCTTAACATCTGGTCAGATATAAATTCTCTAATAAGCATCAGATAAATTTGTCTCTTTACAGTGGACAAGAATTATCCACTGATGGCATCTGCTGTGGGTTCCCTCAGTGCCCAGCATGCAACATGCAGAGGGCCATTCCTACAGCTACAGTGCTGCCTTTTGTCCCGTTTGGAGGGATTTAAGTATGATTTTAGTAGGGTTTTCCCCTCTTATTTTAATCTTGTGCTGTTGGTATGGATAAATGAGTTCTAGAACTATGTAAATCTGTGTAAATAAATGTGGCCTTACTGAAGAGAAAAGAGTTACACCAGCTTTTTCCAGCAACAGACCTTTCTATCCAGCTCAGCATTGTGAAGGGCACAACTGAGACCTGGTAGCTCTGACCTGTGCTCCCACTAGAAATGTACACAAGATCTTGCTTTATTAAGCTCACCCCACAGAAATACTTAAAATTTAGGTATGCACTTAAAATTAGGAGTGCCACTTTGAAATGAGGCCATCATGGTTCTAACTTCTGTGACTGCTGTAATAAAGACCATTTGTCTTTGCTGAATTTTAACATCCAGCTGTAGCATGTCTTTGTTATTTTTCCATTTGCAATTGGAAAATACCAAGAGGTGAATTTTTTTTAAATTACTTTTTTATTGGCATTTTCATTTTTTAAATATAAACATCATCTGGTTCACATTACTCAGTCAGCCACACAGGAAATGGTAATAAGTTTTGTTGATATTATTTTTCTCTGAGGGATTAACAAGGATAATATTTATATACATATGAAGAGATTGGTGCATACCCTCAGGCAGTGGCAAAAAGAAGAAATATCAGCAGTATCAAAACAAGTTGCAGGTGGCTGGCCATTATTGCATTTCAGTGGTATGGCAGGACCAAGGGCACAAAAAGGACACCTCTTTGGATACTGGCACTGGATTACTCTAAGTTAAATCATCTTGTGCCACTCACCGGAAAGGTGGAAAATTTTCGAAGAGAGATTCCAACAGAGTTATCTATCTGATCAGCTATCACGGGCTGAAGATTTGGGGCCAAATCTAGCAGCTGTATGAGAATAAGGGAGAAATTGCCCACTAAAGAAAATACTGGATTTCTTATATCCTAATTCTCTGTTAGTCTGATCTGGTACATGTTTATGATGATGAAAATCAGTGTTGTTGTACTCTCTGGGGATCCCAGCTCCAACCAAAGGCCCTTTTGCAGGGTATGACCCATACAACCTGCAGCAAACACTCACTCTTCAAGGTGCAACTTTGGCACTTAACTGAACTACCTAAATTAAGAAGCAAGTCAGTCCGGTTGGCCTCTGTAGTCAATAGCAAGATATGGGTGTCTTTAGGCAGTGTCAGACTATTTGAGGACCCAAGCTAGCCTCTGTAGGGCATCCGTCTGTTTTCATTGGCTGAAGAGGGAATATCAGGTGGGATTTATCTTCCAACCATTTATGATCAGGGAGAAACTTGGTCCAAGAATTGTAACCAAAGAGAGGGAGTAAAAGGGATGGAGTGAGTAAAGATACGACTGGGGCTATGATGTGCTGGAGTTCCCAGGCAGGCAGGAGCCTGTCAGGTACTGACCCCATCTTCTGAATCTCTGTCCTGCGGCTGCTCTAGGGAAACATGAGAAGATAACCATAAGGTGATATTCAGATTATAATCATACATGCTGACAATATTTTGTTCTTTTGCACACCTATTTGACACCAGACCTCTAACCATTTTACGTTGCTCTATCCTTCCAGGTCCTCCCCAAGTGACAGCCTCTTTAATCCACACTAGATCTGTGTAGGATGGAGAGCAGTGAGGAAAGAAACCTTGTGGCATTAGAGATGGGAGGGAAAAAGGCAAGCTGTGATTGATGCCTTTAATACCAACCACACAAATCATAGATCTCAGTGAAAACTCCTATAATTTAAGGGAGAAATAAGAAGTGAAACATTATGCCCATGTCACATATGATGGCTCTTGGAATAAGACAAACACTGTGCAATCAGTTTAGACAGCAGAACACAGAAGAGAGGCCACACACTGAGATTATAAATACTATGGACCCAAAATTGCCCATTCCCAGGTCTGGGCGTCTGGCATGACAGCACCAATCTGAAACAGACTGTAGCATCTACTCCAGGACACTCCTCAGAGAATACAATGAAAGGCAAAGCATCTCTCTGATTTAATTGCTTTGAAATGTTTTCCATTCTTCCTGTACAAAGATTTTGTCTGAGCCAACCTCCTTTCAGGTCAACAGGACATAAACTTTGTGACTGACTTTAATGAGATTTTGTTCATGCTCTGAAGAGTAGAGCCTGCATTGAGTAAAGCTTGAACGCTCCTAATTCCCATTTACTCTTTACTGCTTCAAATGTAGGTCTAGCCCCTTGAGAGGACTAGCTGACCCTGTGCTACGTAGCTTCCTGGCCAGTGAAATTTTGGATAGAGAAGGGTACAACTGTCCTGGTTCCATCTGTAGTGCCTGGATACCCACGTGCCTCCCAGATGAGGTCCTGCAGGAGGACAAATGCTTTATTTTTAACTCCCAGTAGACCTAAACTCAAGCTTGACTCTGTTTGTCAGCAGCATCTCAAAGCATTTAAGCAGAATATTGTCCCCTCTCCCACACCATGTGCAAAGAGAAGCCTCACACAAAGATAACGCCTCTAGGAGGCAGATATAGAATGGGCTCTTCCTCTTCCACTGCAGCGGTGTGGGCATGGGAGAAGGGGGCGTTGAGATAATCTGGGAAACCTTGCCATGGATCCAGCCCAGGGTGGAGGGAGGCAGATGCAGGGAGAGCGGTCACTGTTCTAAGGCAGGCAAGGAAAGATGCTGCTCAGGAGATTGCCTGGTGCTCAGCAGAGAAGGTGGAGCTGTGCTCTCCCCTGCTCCCTCCTTGCACCGTGCCACCCTTGTGCTGCCGGGTGCAAGGGGGACATGGACCAGTTCTCAGTGACGGTGCTGCACAGTAACTGTGCCAATGCCCTTGCAGCAGCAGCCGGATTGTGCCTGGAAGGAGGATGGAGTAACAGTTGTATTAGGGCCTCGGGGGTCGGCTGCTATATCTGTTAATCAACTTTATGAAAACCTTTGGGGTCAAAGGAGTAATAAAATAATGGAGGACAAGCCCATGCTGCCCTTTTGCACTTTCCACCTTTCTAGTCATTTTATCCTTCTTTCCCACAAAATCAGCTCGCTTTGGCTTGACCTTGTAATGTGACAGCTCTGTTCAGCCTGGCAAAATTAAGATGATTTGTCCCCCTTCATGTTACTGCATTTGCTTTCACACTGTGCTCCTCCAATCTGTTTGCTTCAAGCTCAGGGCTCCCTAATTGTATTCCAATGGAGACAAACCTCATGATTAAAACTCAAACGCAAGCCTATTCAGGCTTCAGCAGCACAGGTGTCAGGGACCCTGAAATTGCAAACTCAATCTTTCTGATGGATTTAATTCAGGGATCTGTTTTGTCACCCTTGTGTTGGGTGCAACAGCAACCTCCGCCCCGCCTGCCTCTCCTTCTCTCGCTCCCCCTGGCAATTTCCTCATTGCTTAAAAATATTCAGGGAGGCTACATCAAAGCGAATATTGAGACTTGTATTATTGTTGCCAGGGGTGACATTAGATGAGAATTATATGAAACAATAAGGGCATTGGAGTGTAATCCATTTGACATTTGGAACATGTTCCCAGCGCTCTGCGCTCTGTGCTCCTTGAAACATTCACACAACAGAACTGTCTTCATTTTCATCACAGTATTTGTGTGCGTGAGTAGATTCATCTCTCTTTTCATTTCTCTGTCTGGTCATTCTCTGTAAGGCCAACAAAAAGAAAAACCTCACTTCTGGGGCTGCTGCCCTGTCCAAGTGTAATTTTTGCTTGTTTATACCCAGAGGACAAGAGGGTCAGTAAATTGTGATCAGCATAAGGCTGGTCCAGACAGCGGGCCAGTGCTTGTTGGTCTTGTGCAAAGCCATCAAGCTCTAACCCTTCCACTGCTGTGTCTGCACATCCTGGGCCAAGGTTTGAATTTTTGGGACATGCTGGGAAGTAAAGTCGAAGAAGCCCACTTGAAGCAGTTTTAGTTCAGAATTGCACCAGAATGGCAGACGCAGACAGTGAAGAAGTGTTCGTGACAGATTGGTTCCTGCTCTTTTTTCTCTGGCAAACTGCCACGAAGGAGCTCACGTTGGGTCCCAGTGCATGAATAGAGCATGTACCTACAAAGCTGACTGCCTGCTAACACGGCATCGCGCTGCTCAGGCACTGAGCCCAGCCCACCCACTGAACAGCTCGGTTGGCCAGCTTGGGCACAGTGTGGCACAGACATAGTGCTGTGACTTTTAGCTTCTCTGGAGCCCAGTCAAATTTTGCTTCTACCACCCAAGCCTGTACCACATGAACACATCTACCTCACAGTGCAGCTACAAAGTAAATCCTGAATTTCCAAAGACTTCCGAAAAAGTTTTCAACTTCATGGCCAGAGCACATCTAGGAGGAAGTATTTTAGACGACAATTCTTGTTTGCATCTCCATTATCCCAGGAATTTGCAAATAATCCTTGTTCCCACTGGGTGATGGTGATGTGGGCACCTAGCCTTGCTCCTTCCTAAAATCCACCTTAATTGTCACTCTTTCACCAATATTACATACACAGACTGATGTTTTCAGGAATAAAAGCCTGGCCTCCTTAAAAGCATCATCACTGAGTTCAACTGGTCCCAAACTGCAACCAGTGAGTCAGCTCAAATATTCACGTATCCACACAAATACATGAATAGAGGCACCAGCACATGCACGGAAGCTCCTCCTTCACAAACTCAATATCCATATTCCAAGTAATTATCTCAATTACAGATTCAACAGGATCATCTCATTTGCTTGCTAGATTGATTCCCCATGCACAATATCTTTCCACTCAAAGCACCCTCTCGGCCATATGCTCATCCCCTGCCCAATGCACTGGCTTGCAGCTGAACTGTTATTCCTTACGACCACTGAGCAATTTAGCTGTGAAATTACCCCGTAGAGCAGTGGATCACTTTTCATCTGGAAAAATGTGCAATATTGCATCTTAAAGAGATACAATACAGAATATAGAGCATGGGCTTGATTTTGCGGAGTGTTTAAAGCACTTTGGGTTACATTAATTTTGATGAGAATTGTAGGCTTTCGGTACTTGTCTTGTCTGAGAAAGAAAAATGTGCATAAAGTCAAGAGTGGTCAGGGCAGGCAAATTTACATTCCAAGATTACAACAGCAAAGTCTTCAGCATAACTGCATTAAAAATGTGTTTATCCCATATAATATCTATGCTTTATGTTATTTTTACTTTAGAAATCATCATCTTGCACTCTGAGCTGCATGTTGTGAATTATTTCCTATGAGGACTGTGCATCTAGCCTGGAGATTCAGCCCAGGTTCGTTTAAAGTTTCCCAAAGGTTCATGAACTTGTTTGAGTGTCTGGGCTGATTTATGGGGCTGACATGAACACAGGTGAGACTCATTGGCCTCTGCTTGAGATTCTGCACTTGTTCTTGCTCAAATCTCCAAGCGAAGCTTACGGAACATGAACCTTCCTAAACTGCCAATGAATCAAATGTTTATAAAAACTTTGCAATATGAAACAGTGGGAGATCCTTGCACTGATGATGTTTCCATCCTGGAAGACAGCAGTGGAAATTATTTTGCTGCAGTTTCTCACCACTGAAGGACCAGAAACCAGAGTTTTGGTTATTTAGGCTGTGTTTTACCTTGCTGCAGATGTTGGTTCTGCATGTGGTTTTATCAGCAGGGCTTGGGGAATTGTGGTCCCTGCTTTCCTTCCCCAGGAGCACTGGCTGCTGTTGTCCCTCTAACCAGGTCTGGCCAGCATCCACACAGGCACTAAGCTCTTGGATGCCTCTGGCCAAGAAGTGAAAGATATATCTGACCAGATTTATGAATGAGTTCCTATACAGGCTAACAAGAAAAGGAAAGCTGCTCAGATGGCAAGAGTATGTTTATATAAAGAACATAAAGGCAAAATAAAAAGTCCTTCGGAACAAAAGGATTAACACTTTCTGTTTTGGAAACCAAATATGACAACTTGAAAATATTAAAATTTTTCCCCCAGTACGGAGGTGTGTTGATGTAGCTCCTTTCCCCATGAACAGTCCCAGAATGACAAATTGGTGCTTCTCCATGGCAGAAGTCAAAAATGTCCTTTTCTGCTTATAACCACTGACTCCACTGGCTTCCCCAATACTTTTTCCCTACACCTTGGCCATTTTTATGATGAGTGATGTTAAAAGGTATTAAGTTCTCATGTTAAGAATGGGCCCTAACGATGCACATATTGGTAAAAAATATTTGATGGGATCCATTACACTTGTCTCTACCAAAAAGGATACTGAAGGCGACTAGCTCCAGCTTCAACATCCAACCTCTCAGTCCTTGGGCAACTGCCTGTGTGCTGCCCTCTGCTCTGCTGCAGCTGACAGCCAGAGAACAATGAGGTGAAAGATTTTCACATTAAAAAGTGCATGTTGAGCTTTTTACTTGGCATTTATGGAAATTACTCCAGAAGATACAGGGCAGGGTAAAGGTGGGCTTTCCAAGGTGAGATTAGCAGGAGCAGATCCCAACCCTGCCAGTCCTTACACAAGGTCTTGGTTCTGAAACCTTTGTACTGTCCTTTTAGCTAAGTATGAAGATAATTAAATTTTGCAGTGTGGTTACACCTCAGTAAATATTGTCTATAAAAATCAATTGGCATTTACTGTACTTAATGTATAATAACGATTCTTATAAATCTAAATTATCCTTATAAATCTAAATTAAATGCCTAGGTTTAAATGCATTTAGGACATTTAATTAATAAAGTGTTACCAAATAACCATTACTAATCTGTTTACTTCAAGCCTGATTTCCATTTCCAAAGGATTTATTTCTCAGCAGTGTGTGTGGGAGGGTAAAAGTGAAAGTATGTGAAAGGGTTTTAAAAAGCTGCTGCAGGTATCAGAAGTATTCAGAGACTGCACAGGAAATTCCCTCATCTTTTCTCCCGTGAACAAATGCTGATGTGCTGGAACCAGGACTTTTCACAGGAAAAGGTCCATTTTGACCCATCTGTAATTGTAAGTGTTGAAAAACTTTTGAAGTCTGAAACATCCTGTTCCGGTATTTTCCTAATTTAAAGGAAAGGTTTTCTGTTCAGGCTGATTTTCCAGTTCAAAACTTTACTTAACTTACAAAGAAAGAAAAAAATTAAGGACAAAAAGGTCAAGATCAAAAGGAACTGTTCTAAATTAAACCTTTAGATTAGACATAAACACTACATGAATTACCCATTTGTGAAAACACAGATGTTTACTTTTTTTCCCTGAAACTTCCCTTGAAATTGCCCTTCATTGAGGTCTAAAGGGCAAAGTGGCTCACCTGAGGTCCATCAAGGAGCCTGTGACAGGCAAGGACTTGAGGTTACCTCCTCCAAGTACAGCTGGACTACGCTATTTTATGTTGAAAAAAACCCAGATTCTGGTAAACCCAGAATATGTCATGAGCTAGTGCTGAGTTCATTCACTTCAGCTTGCTGGTCCCCTTCCCCCACTTCAAATTCCCGTATCAAAACGTTGTGATGTTTTATATTGAAATGGGATTTTATTACTCAACGTCTTTCTAGACAATTGAACAACAAAGACTTCAGTCTCCCCCAAATGAAGCAAATGTTTTGTTCAAGCTGGAATGATTTCTTATTCAGTTTCTTTTTGCTAAAAAGCTGCAGAAAACACAATTCGTATCAAGTCAACCCCCAAATATTTTGCAATAGCCACCAAGCGCAACAGCCCAGCCAGCTCTGCTCCAGAGCACCCAGCTGGACTTTAATCAGTGGATTATTCTTTCCTCCCACCATAATTAACATCCATAGACTTAGCTCACATAAAGCCAGAGGGTCAAATTCAGAATAAGAGTAGCACGGTACAATTCTGCTGAACCAAATACCAGATCTACTCCAGTGATTAATTTAGCTAAAAACATACAATTACAAGCAATAAAAAATTATTTCTTCTGCTGCTGGAAACTGGCTGAGACTGTGTCGCCATATAATAGCAACACCTGCCAGCATCTAGGCCTAGCAGCTCTCCTAGCCCATTCCATATTGACGTAAATCATTAAAGACATTCAGTGCCCCGTAAGATATAAACGGATAATCACAGTCCAGCTGTGTGAGCTGAGGTGAGGTATCAGTACCAGGGTGAGCTGTTGGTACCCTCCTTGGTAGGTTGAACAGGTAAGTCCAAGCACGTTAAAGTCACTCCTTTGCACAGGGCGTAAAGCAAGGTTCATGTACTAGTAGTAAGCCAGAGTTGAAGGTTAAGTCAGACATTCAATTGCAATTGTTCTAGTGCATTTTAATTAGTTAATCACTCATACAAGTTGGTTCCCCATTCCCAGCGTAGGCAGGGTGACTCACTCCCAGCGCACTCCTGGTCTCTTGCTGTGCAGAGAGCAACTGCTCTGTCGGTGAGAGACAGACACCCCAACAGCCACAGCCAGTTCCCACATCCCTCCAAAGCCATCTCAGCCTCCAACCCAGCTCTCTGCAACATACGCCGGGGTGGACTTCAGTTTCCCCTTCAACACAAAGTCTCAAATTGGGCCAGCACCAGCACGACAGCCCCGAGTCCCATGGTTCTATTTGCTGAGCCACTGTCGACAGATGCAAGTAGAGGACGGCAGTATGTCCAGCTCCCAAAGGGCATTTTTAGCCACTTTTAAGTTCACTATGGAAGAATAATACAAAGGAAAACCCCTTCTAGGAAGATGAGGTATTTTATAGGCTGTCTATCTTTTTCTGCTTCATTCAGACTGAGTTTGGCAGCTGGAAGCAAGCCCAATCCTAAGGAGAGAAAGAGGTTGAGAAAATATTTTGAAAGAGAGCCTGGCATCTCTGCCTTAACAACTGCTCATCTCTTGGACTGACATTTGACTTCATCTGCCTAACTAGTTTGACTGTCTCTCAGTGTTTTTCTTCTGATTGGGATAATTTATTTGTTTTCATGCTAAGTTTTATTGCTTATTGATTGCCAAGTCATTCTGAACCTATGTCAGTTTTTATCTGCTCAAAGTAATAGAAATCATTCTGCAGAAGATACACTGTGTAAAATCTTATTGCCAGCCAGACTAAAATCTACAAATACTGTTAATTACTGTGATTATAATCCCCTCAGATGACAAATTAGACCTATTGTCCCTCCATTGCACCACATAACACCCACTGTAAAGAATTCATCTGCTCCAGACACCAGATTTCAATGAGTGTGTAAATCACACGCGGAGGACAAGAAGCGAGTAGCATCCAAGCTGTCACTTCTACAAAGTCCAGTGCTTTAGATTCCCCCAGTAGTCCTCTCATGCAGTCTGAGGAAACATGACAAACTGTTCATGCCATAATCCTGCTCAGATTGTGCCGACATGCTTTTTTAATGATTTCAAATTACTACAACCCAATTTGAATCAAAAAAAGGAAACTAACAACAAATTAACCATAGTGAGAAGAATGACTAAGTCCTTTATGAGCCGCTTACCATTGCTTCATGTCATTTTGTGTTTTTCTAGCATGAGATGTAATGACTGAAATCGTTCTTAATAACTATTTCCAGTAAGCCTGCTCTTGGAGCCCTGCACCTCTGTGCAAGGCAGGCCACGTGGTTTCTTTTGGAGATGCTGGAGTCCACCTGCTAGACTGTCCTCCACGGCAGATGAGATGTGTCTCTCACTTGAACAATATGAAATCATCCTTACTGCATGATGCGTCTCCTTCTGGCCACAAACTGAAACATGCAATTGTCACTAACCAGAAAGTATGCCCTCCTTCTGCCATCTGCATACCAGCAGCCAAATGAAGGGAAAGACGATGTTTTTTCTTTCCACTTCTAGTCCTGGTTACTCACTAAGGTTTAAGGTCCACATGATCCTCCAGCTGAGGGGCTCAGCTTGCCCCCCCCAGCTTCCACCACCTCTTTGAAGATGCTACTGCTCTCGTTACCTGCACACCGATCTGCTACGGGAGCTCAGACTTAAACTCTCAGTCCAGATGAACCAAAATCACAAAGATCTACTGTCTAATGCTATGCTGGCCTATGCTGGCTTAATGGGTGATGACACAAGCAGCTGTGCCAGCAGACCAAACGGACCCTACCCTCCCACTCAGAGTGTTGATGGGGACAACATCCCTGTAGCAGGGAATAGGGCAGAGGCCGAGGGAGGCAGCAGAGGATGTATGGGACGAGTTTTAGTCTGGTTGGTGTCAATCCTCTCAAAGGCGATAATGGGAGACAGGTTGGAAAGAAGACCCAGTCGTTACTCACTGCTCCACCTCCTCTTTCCTCTCCCTTCTCCACAATGTAGGTTAGAAACCCATTTTACTTCTCACCCAGGCAGGTCTTGTGTTGAGCTGAAAACTCTGCGTGGCACCGAGCATCCCGCCCAGGCTGGGAAGTGCTGAAGCTGCACCATCGTGAATTGCACGGCGTGCGTGGGGGAGAAGGAGGAAGGAGGAGGGGAGCAAAGGGAGGAGGGGAAGCGTTTCTCAATTTAGAAAGAAATAATGCAGCTTAATTGTACCAGCAGCTGGCAGTGCTAGGCAGAGTGAGGTGAGGCCTAATTATTGCACTTGGCAGCTGTCTACTCTGCTGAGCATGTTGATGGGAGAAAAGATTCCTTCCAGCAGACAGGTTGGGAGAGGGAAGGGTGAGGGATGCTGTCCTCACACCCGCTGCCTCGGTGGCTGAGGATGGAGAAGGGAGGCACATGTTGCTCAAGAGCATCAGGTGGGGCTTCACTCTACCTCCAAGTGGAGGGTGGGAAGGGAGACAGCTCTCCCAGGCGCCCCTGAAGGGAGTGGGAGGGTGAAAGGCGTGAAAAGGAATGTGTATCTGAGAATGGGGGCCAGTCCAAACCCTGTAAGAAAGGTGAGGAAATGGTGGGGAGGGGAGACCTGACAGTCACATCCCAATTTGAGGTTTCTGACCTTCTCCCCCCAGCAGTTCATGCTTCCAGCTCCACAGGTGTCCAGGTTACCGTTTGGCCGCTGAGGGCCCCAATGGGATATGACTTGGGGACTTACACTTAGCAAAGACTAATACATACAGTTTAATGCATGCAGTTTTGCCTCCCTTTCTGCTTTTGTCCTCTTCCAACACTTAGTAGGGGGAAGGGCAAATGCAATCGGGATGGTTTATATTTCCATAAGAAGAACTGAGCTTGATTTGCATTAGCACTAAGATCCCTTTCCACCATTTAGGTTATGGAAAAGGTCCTGAAAACAAGGCGAAAATAATTTGCATCTGCTTTAAAACTCCTTCACACTGTCAAAAGGATGTAAAAGAGTTTCTACATAACTGTGCAAAGAAAACCCTTCATTCTCCCATTTCTCAGCTCACCACCATGCAATGATGCTGAAATTGTTGATTAGCTGACATCCAATACTTAAAATGTTACAAGTCTTTATTATTTATTTCTTGTGCAGAGAATTACCACTATGTGTTATTTTTTATTTTACAGATCCACCTTCTGAAACTACTTAAAAAGCTTTCGATCAAAGATGTACAGTGATGCTGACAGAACACAGAAGAGTTTTCGTGGGGGAAAGCCATCATTAATTATCAGACTGTAAGTAGCACTAATAGTGCAAGCATTTGATTTTGATTTAATGTCTAAATAAGCTCACTTACAATGGCAAAGTGCTTCTTGTTTAATTGAAAAGCACTAAGTTTTCCATCTCCCCTTCTTGTTTTTCATTCTGGCCATGATCCAGGTGTAGAAATAAAAAGAGACATGAACAGAATGCAAAAAGTCGGTGTGAAAAAAGCATCAGAGCCGCAGGAGCCTGCTGAGCCTTCTGCCAACACCACTGCTGAGTTGTCTGGACCATCTTGTCTCCTCAAGGCTGCCCATGCCCTTCAGCTTTCCTGCTATCCTAGCCTGGTGCCTGTCCATCCCCTCTGTTTTTCTGTATCTATCTCCTCTTCCATCCCACTTTCTGAAATCATGTCACCATGGGTTTCCCCTATCCTCCCCCAAAAGGGGATTTTCATCTTGGAAAGGTCTTCACTCAAAGGCAACTAAGTTGCTCTACAAGAAAGCAAAGACATTGCCCTGCCAGGAGGAGAGGAGAGACTCTGGAGAGACTCACTTTGCTGGCACGCCCTGTGTCTGCATGGGTGCACCACGGTTTTGCAGCCCAACAGAAAGCAATAGCTGATATTTTTAGTGCTGCCAGACACTCGATACCTGCCAAGGTCACTGTGTGACAAAAACGATGATGAGCCGGCATGGCAGCGTGTACCAACCCCGTCACTTCCCAGCAATTGGTTTTAAACAGGCATGCAGCCACTTGCCAAGGAGAGACACGAATCACGAAGAAACGACAGTAGTGGCTGCACGGACTGCTGCCTCTGCCCTTTGTTCTCTGCTCGATGTGTTGTCGTGTCAGGTCCCCGCAGATGCTGCCCAAAGAGCAGCAGAAGCTGCTGAACAGTTTGTGCTGACGAGGTCTGGGATCTGCGGGGATGTCAGAGCAATAGCTGCCTTCTCTGTTTGGGACCGAGTGTGAGCCCGTCAGTCATTTCACTGATAGGGAGACAAAAACCAGACAAATGTACACTGGCAGGGGGGAAATGGAAAGCTTGGCTCGTTTTGCCCTAAGCCCTGTGTGATGAATGCCACAGAGGTAAAGAGTGGGATTGTTATAACTGGGAGAGAAAACCATTTTCCCCCCTTTTTCCACCAGCCCACATGGTTAAACTAGGTATGAAGGAGGGGAGGGGAGTTTTAGTCCTCTGCCTGCGGATGGCAGTCCCCACTACCCAGGTCCAAGCCATGTGCTCTAGCCACAAGGCTAGACTGTTTTGTACAGTAAGTTTGTTGTAGTCAATTATTTATCTCATTCCCTTCATGGACAAATCTCCTGCTGGACTGTCAGTCTGCCTGTTTAGGCAGATAAAAATCTGTCTGCAACTTTAGAGCCAGCTTGGATGATGCCGGGTAGCTCAGGGTGGGAGTTACACCCATGTCCATGCTCAGACACTGCAAAAGGCAAACTCCAAATGGAGCTGACAGTTTCATGGGAAAGAATGAACTGGCATGACAGGTCTTCTCCACTGCCCAAACGGCACACTCAAACGATTTTCCACTTCGGGGGCCTTCTACAAGTGCTACTGAACTAACCCTTATGATAGCTCTCTGAAGCAAGGGTGCTGTGCACAGGGAGAAGGTAAAGCCAAGGCTTGTCTGAACTCCCAGGAGAAGCCTCCACCAGAGCAGGTCTCCCAGGCAGAGCCACGTGCATCTTCCTCTGCTTGGAGGCTGATGTGTGTGTGCTGGGTGTGCTTGCACGTGTGTGGGCTTGTCCACGTGGAAAAGTCTCCATAGCTCAAACAGCTGCCAGTAGTGCACTGCTACTTGAAACAGCAAAGGTTAGAAGAAAAATACATTTCTTCCGTTTGAAAATTAAATTAGTAGGTAAGAAAGGTAAACTGAGGCATAGGTTCATCACATTAAGATCTTAAAGCCTGAATTGAGCGTCAGACCATGAAAGCTGAAATCAAGTGGCACATACCAGACAGTTCCATCCAGCTGCAGACTAATGTCTTTGCTAAATGACTTTAAACCTAATGACATGTGACATGCAAAGATCAGGCTGTTCAGTATTGCAGGGAAGACAGCGATAATGATCGTTTATGAAAAACAAACCTCAGAAGGACCCAGTGCCACCTAGTGCAAATATGCCTTTGGATGGGAAGGAATGCAAGAGCAGAGTGAATTTGCAACCTTGTCAACACATAAGTGTTGGACTGGCTGTTTAGGAAGAGATAATAGTACCCAAACCAAGATTTAGGCATTGAAGAAGTTTTCATTTCAAGATGAAACTACAGATTCATATCTCAGCTCTCATGTTCCTCTTAAGTGTATGATTGCGGCTATCCGACATGCAACAAAGTTGCAAACTTCTGCAGGCCCTGAAAGCAATTTGCTTAATAAAAGAGTGTTTGTTTGACTTGCTAACTTAACAAAGCTGAGTTTTGACAATTACTGCCCAGATCCCTCCTCTAAAGCCATCTGGATGGCAAGGTGGAAATGCTCAGGCCAAGAACTAAAAGTGCAGCCAAAAGCCTCTGCAGTGATAAATATACAAGAACCGGGGAGAGTGGCGAACGCTTACCTGAACAGACACCATCTTGGCAGATTCTTCCACCTAAACCAGAACGGAAACAAGTGGGTCTTTCCAAACACAGGTGAGGTGTTGAAATGGACCTGGAGTAGTCAAGGACTGAAGAACCTTTTTGGCAGCTTACAGATTACATACCCAAAAGTCATAGAGAGACGCACAGGCAATACCAGGACATGAGGGGCAGAGCCTTGGGCTCCCTGCTGCTCACCTCCATGGGATGTGTTTGCTCTGCCAACGAGCTCAGCACTGCAGCAGTGTTGAGGAGGAGAGCAGCTGCTAACAGGGCTCGGAAAAGCAGCTTTGGAAGCCCGAGCTGATGCTGACTCCTGCAATCCTGCTTGCTCATCTCTCTGTCACTGGATATTTATTGGTTGGGGTGGGTAGCTGTAACCATCTGCCATAACCACCTTTTTCTCCTAGCAATAGAAAACAGGCATCCATCATGACAGCACCGCAACTCCCGCGAGAACAGAAACGTAACCGAGCTGGGTGGCAGTGGTGGTTCCCCAGGCCAGACTGGATGGGGAGTGGAGCAAAGCAAACCAAGCAGCAGCACATGCAAACCTGGGGAGGAGACTCCCACGTGCTGCTCCAGCTCAGGGTACCCAACGCATTGCTCCGCACAAGAAAACTAGTAAGGAGTTGGCAAGCACAGAGGAAAAGAACCTGGGTGACAGACAGCAAACGGCAACTGCAGCAGAACTAGTGGCTGGTGTTACATCTCCCTTATGCTGGTTAGGTTAGTCACTGTAAACCTATTAAAGTAAGACTTAATTAACAAGGAGAGTAATTGAAAGCTGAAATGGACCTTCCTGCTCTGACACTGCAACGTGAGAGACGGCATTGGTGCTGGATGCAGATGTGATGGTAATAAGTGTGCTGCAGGAGGGACCATTTTCTCCCCTGTGTTCTGGAGTGCTGGGCAAAGACAAGGTTTGCAAAGCTTCCCTCCTCTTCTTAGAGGTGTTCTTCCACTGCAAGGGCAGGATTTGTCCTTCAGCATGGAAGAAAGCAAAGACCTGTTTGAATAATTGGTTTCAAGGCTCTTTGGTAATGCTGCATAATTTAAAATAGGAAATAAAAGATTGTGTTTAACCTTTTTTTTAACTTTTTCTTTGGAAAATTGGAGGGAAAAAAGTAATTGCAGACCCAAGGGAAAGTTTTACTTCCAGCCTGAGCATTTTCAAAAGTGATCATAAAAATAATGGTGAATTCTAAGCAAGACTGCTTCAACTGGAAAATGGAAAAGTTTCATTTTAGCACTTTCCAAGGGGACACATCTAACTCTTTCCAAGCACAGCCACAAGTGCAAGCTACTTAGCAGAAGAGAGGTAAGTTTGCTAAAGATTTCAATCAGGCACTCTGTGTTTTGCAGTGAAAAAAAGGTTTTACTCCATCAAACAATCGCAGAACTACCTGTCATCTCCCTTAACATGCACAGCTGCTGTAGATGTGCCCATGGTATAGGACTCTACCTCCACCACATGTCAAGAGACGCTTCTGATCTACTTATGAGTGGAGATCAAGCTTGCCTTTTCCAGCTACACTCTGTAAGCTGCCACCAAGCCCATTTCCCTGTGGGACAGGAGGTAATTTTGTGCTCAGCTATAAAGGGGAGGACTTAGGCAGAGAGAGGAAACAGGCAGCTTTTCTGGGGCATCTTCCTCCTCCTTAATGTAATGTAAAACACAGTGTCATTATTTTCATTTAATAAAGTGGAACAAACTTAAGATGCTTAAACGTTGATTAAAGGCTTTGATCTCTGGAAGCGCGATTAGTGTCCTTCTGTTGAGGAAAGTCACTTTGAGAAATGTATATGCTGATTCCGCATAATCCCCCCATTAATTCTGTGTCAGATATTGTGTTTACTGGAAGCACACGACAAGCCTTTTCTTCTTCCTTCTTTTCCCCTCCTGAACTGTTCTTGACCCAACATTTTTGTGCAGCTTGTCCCCGCCCTGTTGTTCCTCCCCTTCCCCTTGCCCTCTTGTATAGAGGTGGGCAGGGACGGAGGTGACAATCAAAATCCCTTGCTGCGCAATGCACAGAGCCAAGCTTGCCAATGTGTAACAGCCCAGGGGCTGCAATAGCTCCTCTGTAGCCTCTTAAAAACTTGGGCTCTCTTATGGGTCTGAAGGGGAAAGGGAGACCTAGCAGAAAGCACTTAGGTTCAGGTCTGGGATTTCTTCCTAACTGATAAAAAACAGTAGACTGTGCCTCAGTTTCTCCAGCTGCAAAGCAAATGTGGTGCTACTGCTCTGCAGCACAATCTGTGATCTATGGATCAGCTGTGCCGTGCAAGAGACAACACAGTCATCCCACACGTGCGTAGTTGGGAGGTGCGTGTGTATACCTGTCCTCTGAACACGAAACATCAAACAAATGGGGGGAAGGAAAAACTAAACCAGTGAGTGGTTACATCACCCTTTTCTTTGTTCACATTAGGACTCACACTGTACCTGAGACCACCCTGCAAACTACTCTTGCTCCAAGACACGGTTTCCAGTTTGCAGGAAGCTCCAGTTCATTCTGGCACCAGCATGTCTCTGTGCAGGATTTGGTGGGCTTTCAGACCTGCCCAGGGGAGCAGCCACCAGCTGAACTCCTGAGCTGCTGGCTCGTTAAGGAATGAACTGAAATGCACCATGAAATGGCTGTGAGCAAACAGCACAACTGCAAAAGTTGGCAAGCAGCTGCAGCAGTTCCCTCTGCATTTACTTTTTGGGGAGGAGGGTGAAGCTTTGATATGTATCATAGCTGTATTAATCCAGAAGACAGGTAACTAGACACCTAAAACCACCTGAAACAGACCCCAAATCAGAGAACTCCCAAGGTCTGACCCCGCTCATATTTTGGATTCTGAGGTTTGCAGGCATTTTCACCCAGTTAAAGCATTTGCATTTGGGATCAAAACAACTTCATTTCAGTTTCCTAAGTAAAAAATGAGTTGGATAAAACATGCAGAAAAAACTGTCCTTACACATCTGACAAAAGATAAAAACTAAATGAATTCCGAGATTTATATCACTGCAGCAAGCTCTCTGTTGCACAGTGAACATCTGGGTTTATTGTTCCACATCACATAATAAAAATATATTCTACTATTAATTTCAGATGAGCATTTTAGGAGTCCTTTAACAGAAAGCAAACCCTCCATGTAGCCTCTGGTGAACATAGTGTCACAGGGCTGATATTCTTTGTGTTTTGCTGACAGTTCTGAAAAAAGGGCAGAAAATTAAACCAAAAAGAGATTTTGGAACTTTCTGGCAAATAGAAAAATCAAAAGGCTTCTGCTTTGATTTCAATAAAATACTTCACTGATATGTAGCAGTAAATAAATAAATAGGTCCTTCTCACCCATACGCAGCTTTGATACAGTGTAACATGCTGGAAAGGAATTTCAAACCCATGGATTATTACAAATTTCAGAAGTGATCCCTGTTGTTTGGAAGCCCTCGCCATGAAGCATCTCATCTGGGGTGGGGGGAGGCTGCTTTCACTGGTATCATGCAGAACACAGGCAAAACCAACACCAGTGGAAACAGAAATATTCCGATACCACCAAATCTGCACTTTTCTCCTCCTAAAAAAGTTCCAGCTGGAAAATATTCCCCATTGCTCTGAGCAGGCCAACGGTGCACTGGAAGTGCCTTTACCTTGACAAGACGGGACTAGCCTCTGAGCAGAGGTGTCGTGGGCAAGCGCCCAAAGCCAGGAAAAGTGCAAGAAAAGAAGGGAAGATACATGTAACCTCCATGCTCTGCTCATCAGACTAATGTCTGCAAACTTCTCTACAGGAACAATGTCGAAGTATATAATGTACCTCTGCTGGCCTCCGTAACAGCCCAGACTGATGAATACACCTTTCTTTGTGTCTTTTGCTGTTCTTAAGAGACTAATGAGAAAATTTTCCCATGATTGCCTCACTTACACATGCGCTCGCTCTCTCTCTACACCGAGTAGCTAATGGTAAGAAGATTTAATAGCGTGATATCACTTTAATGTGAAGACCATAAATAAAGCTCTTATAACTCTGTAATTACGTCTGCATTGCACCTATTAACCATTCATCTGCATACAAGGCTCTGCACAGTGACAGGGCGATTTCAAAGGTTCTTCCATACTACTAACTAAAATCTTGGTTAGGACGGGGGGGTGGGGGGGGGGAGGGGAAGGCAGGGGGAGAGAGAGGAAGGGAGATTTGAAACTCTGGCTCCAGACCTGCACATCTCTTGGGTACTGAGCGCATAATTCAGAAGCAATCCTGAGGTTGTGATGCTACACTTAAAACTGCCTGGTGTCTGGCATTTTGTTCTAGGAAATAAGAAATCAAATGTCTCATCTACTCCCCCTGCCTGTGGCATCCCTTGGCAGGCAAGACTGATCTCTCAGGTGCCAAAGCTTGGGTGATGCCGTAGATCAGCTTTGGTGCTGGGCACACAGGGAGCACAGCCAGCAACGTCCAGTCTGCAGGAGTGATTTGAGCTCGATAGCAATCTTTGCTTCTTCACCAAAGCAAAATAAGCTCAGTCACTTACAGCAAATAAAAGCAGTGTGTATTTGATTGGTTTAACTCTGTGCACATTCAAGAGTACAAGTATTCCTGGTCCCCGCTGCCCTGAGCACATCATGTAGATCAGATAGAGCGATGATAACAGGCGAGTGCGCTAAAAGCTCTTCCTAAGTTTCTTTGTTGTTAAAGCTGAGCAGGAGAATGGTGTTTTGTTTGCCCAGAGGTCTCAATTTTCACACTGGTTTCATTCGGTGTTGGAGAGAAAATAAAACCCCAAATACTGACATTCTGGTTGCAGTGTGTCAGGCTTCAAAGCTGACTTTTTGATGATGTAATACGTTCTCACTTGCCAGGCAAAAATAATCATTCAAAATGAAAAGCGATGTAGAAAGGAGAAAGTGAGATGTTATATTTAAAAATACCAGCATTTTGACTTTGTCTGAACTTTGCTCCAGTTCCCTGCAACGACAAAATTCTAGGGAAATCAGGATAAATCTGGAGAACACTTCCATGTCAACAAGTGCTAGGTGAACATGATCTGTCAGAGTTCCTCTGAGCCAGCTCTGTAGGTTTATTTTATTTAAAGGCTGTTAAGGCTTGAATATGAACCATGCTCCTGCAAGCAAAAGGGGAACGCAACCTTTGGCCTTTGGGGATAATTATGCTGCATAATGCATAGCATAACGGAAAACTCTCCTTCACAGCTCCCTTCAGCAGGGAAAAGGCCCTCCTCTTGATGCTGGGAGGCTTATGCTGAGTTTCTGCGATGCAACAGCTGTTCACATCCACCGCTGCCGCAGGAAATTGCAGAGTGTAGTTAAGAAGGAGAGGCTGTCAATGATTTGCATAGCACAAGAGCTTATAACCCGGAGGATAATTTTGCCATTCACGATACACTGTCTTCTGAAACAGCTTTTGAGCTCTCTTACCGATGTGCAAAATGCCCTGTGACTGTGCTGGCTCTGCTGCTTCCCCAGCTTCTTCTCTATGCACTGGCAGCGCAGCACGATCCTCACCGTGCCTGTCCCCATCTGCAGTGAGACGAAGCTTAAGTGTGCACCTCTGTGTTTGCAGGACTTCCGACCAGTTCTAGTCTTAAGATGTAGTTAAACTAGTGTAAATTAGGATAACCCCATAGGCTTCTCTAAAAGAAAAGAGAGACCAGAGTAAGTGATGAAAACAGAGATGTACTGATGGAAGACACAGATGGCAATATTTATAATTTTAATTTTAAAACCTTGGATTTGAAAGGGTAAGCAAAGCTAATGAGACTAAAACCCACACTGAAGCTGCAGCAAATAGTGAATTACACCAAAGGTTGTGATGATTAGTAAACAATTAGGACCAATGTTCCATCTTAACTAGCACCACTGAAACTAAATGCAGCTAATTTCCAGCACCAGGAAAATGGGAGATGGAAAAAAATGGGATTCTAAGCACACAGCCAACAAAATTAAACTAAGAATTAATTTCATCCATTATAACTGATTGCTGTAAATTAAAACTAGAAGAAAATAATTGGTAGCATGTAGCTTTTAGTGTTTGATACAGATTAGGGGAATTAGATTTTTTTATTAGGAACACTAAACTCATCTGCCATTCTCTTGTGTCTTCAGCAATATGCATTTTTCCTGATTACAGCATACAGCCTGTTGTCACAGTGGGGTTTACAGACATGAGCATTTGCTTCATTAAGACCTAAATCCTCAGCCATTCCTGCAATCTAGGTAGCTGAGCTGGGTTTTGAATGACTTCCCCAGCGAGCAGGACAAGAAAGGTGTTTTCTGTTCCCATGGCATCTGCAGAGCAGTATCATTATTTCAGCTGTGCTCCCTCCATGCTGAGGCCAACAAGATAACCTGCTCCACTGCTGGAGATGTTCAGCATCTCCAAGGATGGTCCAATATCTGGAAAGCAATTCCCTTTTGCCTAGAGAGGAGGGAGAGCAACTTGAGCCGTATTTTCTGCAGTGGGGACTACTGGCAAGTTGGGATAATCATGTTGGTCTGCTCTAATTGCGTCTGCTTGGTACCACGCAGCAGTCCCAGAAAGACCTTTGCTAGTGAGCTAAGCCCGCATGGAGCAGGCAGAGTTTGGTGGTGAATCCATCCTGTGTATGGATCTTCCCTTTGCAAAAATCCTTTGGGTCCGATTCCTCTGTCGTTAATTTAGTATAACACAGCAGTCATTCCCCTGAAACAGTGTAAACGATGCTGGGCTAGAACACACTCTCATGCGACACTGACAGTGCCTTCTTCACCTTTCTGGGGCTGCTGCTTAGTCTGCTCTGGTTTTTCTGTGTTCTGCATCAGTAGTGGCTGTACAGAAGTCAGTATTGGTCCCATGAAGCTTGCTGCTATATCTTGAAATATCAGGTCTGGCAAAGCAGTGCCTGGCAGGAGTTCAGAACTGGCCTCTGGCTGTACAGCCCTGGGCACAGCACCCTCCAGGGCTGTGGCTCCCTGTGCCGTGCTTTTATCCACATTCCTTTATATTTTACAGGCATTTAAAAAATCAGAGGATGAAGTTGTCACCCTAATACGAAAAGAGGCCAGAGACTTAGGGGTTAAACTTTCTTCTTCTTCTCTATCTGAAGATATTTTCTCACAAGGTGAAAAGCATTAGAAAGACCCGGCTTTGTGCTGTAGCAGATTTTAGAGAGTGGCAGGAAATTAAGTTATATGCTAGCTGTTCTGTTTTTCTGAGAGGTTATTTTTATGCATTTATTTAATTAATTCCTTTGGCTTATATAAGGGTAATAAGATTTTGCATGTCTGCAGCGCTCCCTTTCTCAAGAAACTCAAAAACATTTTGCAGAAACAGAAATAGTCCTCGCAGCTGCCCCTGTGCAAAGACAGAGCGAAGTGGCAACCACTTAACACCAAACGAGCATGTGGTACTTTCCTAAGACCATAAATAAAGGCCACTGCCACTAATTAAAACTGCAGGGAGGACTGCAGAGAGCTAAACTGAGATTATTCTAGTTGGAAATGTGTTGTGGCATTGAGTTTTACACCTTGTTTTTCTTTTTTTCAGAGGGTGCTCTAGGATGCTAGGTGTGCACCTGAGTTCAAGGAGTCCGTTTCCCACCGCTGACGAGAGGTAACACTTTTATGAAAGCAAAATCCTTCTTATGGTGCTTGGGCTGCCATCAGCAGAGCACCGACTGAGAGGGAGGAGTGCCACCTACTGAATCATCGACACTTGGCTTGCTTTGAACATTTCTGCTCGAACTAAAATAGAAACTTCTTGTTTTGTAGTTGGAAACATAAAGGAAGGGGAAAAAATATGGGGGGAGGGGGGAAGAAGCAACCTAAAAAAAGGAATTTGCTGAATGGCATTTTGTGCCAGCATCGTGTTTATAAATAGCTGAAGTGACACTGCTCTTTGCAAGATGAATTTCTGAATATTTCTGATCAGCAAAGAGTTCGAGCTGCAAATAACAATAAATGGGGGGAAATGTGTATAAATAAAAGGCATTAAACACCCTTTCTGTGTGGAATCAGCATCACATCTTGAAGCTTACATCAAAGGGACTCAATTAGCAGACACATTTTCTAATTACATGTTCTAATTTACAACAAATCTGGGTTTCTAATGAAGCCTTGATTATTGGTCCAGATGGTAAGGATTGGACCTAATATTCTGCAGCATGCAGAAGCACATTTTAAGTGCCAAGAAGACCACTTGATGCTCAAGAACCAGCTTCATCTCCTTGTTTGCCCAGACACCTTCATTTTTTTCCAGCTCCGTAGGAATTTCCCCAAGCAACCCCTTTGCCTGAATGTACCTGAGTGAGCAACTGGTGAAAGCAGGTGCACATAATTGCTACTGTAGAATGAAACAGCAACTAAACCACCTCCCTGGGCACTCAATCCATTGACTATTAGTATTTTCCCTTTACAATCTTGAATTGCACATGCAGAGACAGGGAACAGTACTTTTTTGTAACATAACCCACAGGTACTTGCCCAGGCATTATTTTTGATTTTTAATTACAGAGAATGTTCCCTGTAAACTTCCCATGGGTATTACTTGTAGTTTTTAGTATTAATCACTCCAAATGAAATGAACACAGGGTTTATTTCCTAGCTGGTAGCTGGGACACAGCTCAGAGGGAAGCAAAGAGTCATTCTCAGGAGAAAATGTCTGGGGAGCCAGCATAAACCCCAGCAACACCTAGGTCTTACACGAATCTCCAAAAGCAGAGACTGAGAGGGAGCAGAGAAACAGTAGCTAACCACAAACCATGCTTTTTTCCCCCCACTTCATGCTGTGGCCACATTCTCTGCATTTAGAAGCAGAGTGGCAGCTGCCACGTGCTTTTACAAGATGCTGGTTTTAAGAAACTCCTCCCTGTGGTGTGTGGCACGAGCAGGAAACCCTCAGTTTTCCAGCTGAGCTGATAAAAGGAGGGATGAACAACTCTTGGCTGAAGATGCTGTCTCTCTTCCTCTTTGCAATATAAATACCTGATGGATTCAATTGCTGTGCCATCTGCATGCCCCCAGCAAGATCAGGGTGCCATTGCCCTCTTCTAAACCCCTCTAAGAGACTGCCTCTGCCCTGAAGATCTTTCAGTCTAAACAGACATGACAAAGCGCTGGAGAAAGAGGGAACTGAGGCTTGGAGAGAGAACACAGACAACCTGGCTGTTTGTGAAAACAGCAAGAAAATCTATTTCCCATCCATCCTGATGCAAAGAAAAGAAAATCTTTCCTTCTAGCGCTTTTTTTTCTTTCTTTTTCTTTAAGATGCTATTATGGTACTAGCTGAGCCTTGTTCCATTCTTCATGGCTGGATAGCTGTATGCTATCTTGGATCTAACTCTTGAATCCCATTAGCTTTTAAACCTGCTAAATCAAAAATTCATCTCACAGCTTAACCTCCCTGGCACATCATCAGAGTTTACAGACCTATTTCAGGTCTCTGTCCTAGCAGCTGACCCCATGCTTCAGCTGCCCTTCATTCACAGCTGGGACTGAGCCCCTCAGACTTGCCCAGCGTCTTCCCAAACTACCAATATTACAGCTGTGTATACTCTTTTTTTTAAATACTCTATAGACCTGTGACAAAACCCCAAAGGAACAGACTGCATTGACAGAAGAGCTACACTTTTATTTACAGATGAGCCCAGGAGGTCTGGATTGAGGCAAAAGTGAAAAAACCCTGCAAAATCCTTATTCTAATGCCCTAACCAGTCCAAGAGCCTTTTTGGCTTTTGTTACTGTCCTTTAACAACACGGTCCTACAAAACATAGAAAACTGGGATAAACTTGAACAGAACTGAACCGGAAGCGAGAAATACCTGAGCAGATCTTTCACCATTGAATCACATTCTCTCATATTACTGCAGTCCTATGCATAAATAGACAACTTATCCTGAAGGAACATGTTGTCTAATATTGCTGCTTGGCTTGAAAACAGCTCTAAGGGAAATTTCTCTCCAGCATCAGACCTAGTCGGACTAAACTAATAGTAATAAAAAGTAATGTCAATGTAGGATTATTTTTAAATTTAAGTAGCTAGCCTAACATGGTCAGCAAGACTCCTATCCTATCATCTTTCATTCCCCTCTATGACAGGATACATTTCTAAGGTAGGTGGATCAGGCTGTGCTTGTTTCTTTCTACCGTCTGTAAAGGACTTAGGCTAGATACTTAACTTCTGGAAGGCTTCAGTTAAGTAGGATGAAGTGCCTGCTGCATAAAGCTTCAGAAAATAAAGGTCAAGCAAAAAGAACCTGCAAATGTTGTTGAGCATTGTGATTTCAAAACAAATCCCAGGACTTCCTAGAACCTCAGTTTAACTTCTGCAAGCTGAATGACATTTATGAGCCTTTGCCAGCAAGGTATTTCCCTTGACCTAACAATTGTTCCCTCTTCTCCCATAATCTGAAATCTAAGCTCTATTCAGTGAGCCAGTGCCATAGCTTGCACTGCCAGTCAGACTGAGACTTCTGCCCCTTTGGAAATGAAGAAATTATCGAATGACTACTAATTGGAAATCCTGCGAAAGCCCTCAGTGGATTAAAGAAGATTAATGGAGAAAGAAGAGATCGGACATTCACTTGCATTAATGCAGTGGCTGAGGTCTCTAAGTAGCTGGACTGGCCACTCTTAACATGGTGTAGTAGCTTTTAGAGAAGATTTTTATTTATTTATTTATTTATTTTACAAATAATGATTACTATTTAAAGATAAAAGACTCCAAAGAAACGTAGTATTAGCACAGGATAAGAGCAGCCAATTAGATGAATGCCTACCACACTCCAGCCTATCCCAGCATGACTGAGATCAGTTTGATACCTCTCCCCTTGCCAGGGGATTTCAGAGAGCAGAAAGCTCTGGCTCAGGATGTGCACTAAGGTCTGTTTGCATTTCTTCTAGCAGTAAAGGTGGAGCTGGTGTGATAGACCACTGAGAACAGGTGATGCAGGAGGGCACTGTGGGACCACCAGGGTAGGGTAGCTAGGCATGGCTGAACATGGCTGGACCACTTGAGGGACCGGAGTGCTGTAGACGTCATCCTGCTCTCCTTCCAGCTTTCCAGATGCGATCTGGAGGCTGGCCTGAGCCCAAACTGAGTGATTAACTGCCACTGCAAAAGAAACTCTATGTACAATATTGAACTTTATTTATTATCCTAGGATGGAGTCACTCCTGGGAAATACATCTCAGAGCAGTATCCAGGCTACCCCAAGTGGTAAAATTAGTATCCACAAATACAAGGGAAAAATGCACCTTGCAGCAATTTCTAGGCAGGTTTACAGCTGGTGAGAGGTAGAGAGCAGAAACAAGAGGCCAGCACAAGGTAGGAGAGGAGGAGAACGTATGTCGGGAGGACAGGAGAAGAGGGTCAGACGGTGGGTCCTGTCTCTATCTCCCCTTCTCTGGCTCTCTCTCTGCTGTGCCTGGGTTTCTTTTTCTACCCTTTTTCAGTCCATTGAAACCATAAGGTTTTGGATCTCCTTGTGCTCTCTGCCTGGGCAGCAGCTGCCCCAATTAGGGACTGACCTAGCCAGGGACCTCTGGATGGGACACCCAAGATGGGATGCTCTCTGAGGAACACGATGGGTGCGTGGGTGAGAGTGCGGCCAGTCCTCCATCCCCTGCTGCAGACACAGATCCCACCTACCACAGCTTTAGTTCAGTTCTCCCTGGCCCATTCTGGCTCTGCTATTTTGGAGTACAGGGCCAACACAAGCGCTAATTAGTGCCAACTGTTGTGTGGCTTTTCATCTTCCAGGAGTTGAGCTGAGAACATAAACTAATTTTCCTTAGGTCTTCCTCCAGCTGCTGACAGGGCTTGGATTTAAAACTAGGGAATTAGATTTGAAAAGCTCCATATCTCATTAATAATCTGTCGAGCCATTAAGTGCACTCAACAGAGATTTTACCACCATTTTTTTGCCATTGCAGAAGCGAATTACATGACCTCCCTCCCAGCCTTGGGGGTAATGGTACAAGTGGTTTTTCCTGCAGTTAGCTAAGGAAACAGCCACGTATCCCATGCCAAGGGCATCATTTAAAAAACAATTATTGGAGAGTAGATGAGAAACCTTTTTTATCTTTGGCCTTGATTGCATTTCAAAACTGATACCTTTTTCCTCCCATCGTTTCATTTACATATCAAAATAATTGCCTTCTAAATTCAACAGATTGCTGGGGTTCGGGAGGTAATCTGCCTTTCAAAAGCTGGTCAGACTCACTGGATGAGACTTGGGCACAGTGAACTCCATGATAAAGAACAGAAATACTTCAGCAAAGCCCATGCTGAAGAAATACCTCTATAGTGAAGCTGGTAGTGAAATGTGGATGTCATTACAACAGTGACATGAAACCCCACAATATCCTTTTCTTTTTATCATCTCAGATCAATAGCGAAAAATCCCCCAAATCAAACTAGCTTTTCCCTTTATTCTGGAATGAAAGTCTATTTTGATGTGCTTCATTTTGGTTTGTCACAATGATGTGAAAAGTTTGACTTCAGCTTTGCCTGCCCAGCTCATGAGACTTCTGGTTTGTGTGGTTTCCATCTCCATTTTGCAGGTCACCATGGTGATCCCATGATACTTGTGTAGCAATACTGTCACATAGCTGGCAAGCCAGAGGGCAGGGAGAGGTGTTTAAATCCCATACAGAGAATCATTTGGGAGTTACAACATTTAACTTCAAACCTCTTTTACTCTGTTTTTCACTGATATTTTGTACAAAAATAGAAAATGTAGAAGGACAGGGAGAGAAAGACTATAGAAGATGGATAAAGTATGTGAGAGAGTAGAGGGAGACATGGACATTTTGCAACTCTTACCACTTCTGTATGATTTTGCAAGTTTTCCATAAACAAAAAGATTCACAAAAGCAGGAGCAATCAACAAATTAGCGTGGAGCGCCGCAAGGATTAACCTTTTGATTTCTTGTGCAATAGTAGGAAAAGAAACTTTTTTTGTCTGGAGTTTTGGAGGCCTTAATAAATCTTACATTTTAAAAAAAATCACAACCAAAAAAACCCAGAAATCATGTGCTACGTCTCATTTGCCCCAATGATAGCCTGTCTCCTTGAGATCTAATGGGAAACTTAATGACCCCCGAATTTTACTCCTGCAAAAAGTGCTCCTGAAGGACCTGGTAAGTGTTCAGAAATGATGGAAGCTCAGACAATCTTGGCCAAACCTCTTGACATGGATTACACTAAAGTCAGTTAGGAAAGCACGGGTGAAAAGGCTTTGCAGCCTCCAGCAAGTAACATAATTAACCCCAGTGTGTCCTATCTGGGTTCATTCCTGATCTTGCCAACAGTCTGATTCGGCCAAATGCCAGGTATTTTCCTGCTGAAGGCTGGATGTTCTCCCTTTGCCCTGACAGTGTCAAGCATGGCAGTCAAGAGGCAGGACTGAGCCCATAGGGTCGTCTGAGAAAGGAACCAGAGATCCAAAATGTTGGTGCAATCTGACAAATCCTTGCAAGACAAAGTTGCCCAAGTGCTCTAATTCCCAAGCAGAAAGACAGAAGTACCAGTCTCCAGGCTGACACTGACCAGTACTACCACCTCAGGACAGTTACTACTCCTTTGTGGCTCAATTTATTCCTTCAAAAATGTGAAAATGTCCTCTTCTGTAAAATGTTTTAAGCTTTAAGCACAAGAAGACTTTACTAAGGGGGAAAGACCTTACGAAGAGAGGAAAGGAAGGTCTAGGAGGTCTCAAATTTTCTGTGAGATAGTACTTTCTCATCTATGGTTTCCCTCCTCAGATTTATCCCATTTCTATTCTCTGGCTCTAGGGGAATTCAGACACCTCACTCAGATACAAGTGTCTAAACCACAGACACTGACATCTGGTGATAGCTCCTGTCTGAGCACAGACATCCTTCTATCCATATCCTGTGGTTGCCACATACTTTTTTAGCTGAGGATGAGCTCAAGTTTAGGCCTAACACAGACTATAGGTATATGTAATCTCTGTATCTTTCAACCCTAAAGGAAGAAAAAGTAATAATAGTTTGTATCTTCTAAGACTGCTGAGGAAATACCCCTGGTCCTGTAGACAAAATATTCAGATTTTACTGATCATCTCAAGAGAAACTTGTGAGAAATCAACTCTTCTTCAGCCTTCTGAATACCACGGGCTTCTAAAGTTCAGTAGCTAATAAAATCATATATTGTATTGTCTTGCTTGTTTAGTAAGTTGCTGTTGTGCCAAACCTCTGTGGAATTACAGGAGTCAGTGATAGATCTTGCCCAAATAATGTCTCCATCAGCATAAATTCAAATGAAATATTTTATCTATTTTTTCCTCCCAGGAAAAACAAAACAAAACCAACCAAAAAAAACCCCAAACAACCCAAACACAGAAGAGAGCTATGACCCATACGACAGGCCCTCAGAGAGCAGTAGTTCAGTTAATACACGTGTACTTGCTTCTTCGTCTCTCTAGTTGCACTGCTGCCAGACTGACAAGGAGAGAGATGACCCAAATGACAGATTCCCTGATAGCACAAGCTCTTGTAATAAAATGAAGAAAAGAGAAATAAATCTCTCTATTCATTTTTAAAACTGTTTCCCCTCCCTCTGCATGAGCTGTGGGAGACAAATTGAAGCTAAGGCAGATACTCACTCAACGGGTCTTCATGCCACCATTACCATACATCACAGCCCATCAATGCCACTGATAGCCCTGGGTGGTGAGGGAGTAATGGACATTTTCACTGTCTGTCCCTATGCTGGGACCCACTGCACCCTTACACCTTACCCCAAGAGTCTTCACCTGGTAAAAAATATGGTTCCTCCCACCAGCAGCAATGCTCATTTGATGGAATTGAACATTTAGTCAGCTCTGCTATGAGCCTGCAAAGTTTTTTCCCACTAGAAAAGCATATCCTAAAAGTTCCTTGCCACAGCCCCAAAAATCTAGCTAGAGTGGCATCAGAGATTTTCCACCTTAGGACATATTTAAGACTCGCTAAAGATACACCAGTCCCAAAGCTATACTTTAAACGTGCAACCTACCACACACACACCAAAAAAAAAAAAAAGAAAAGAAAAGATTAATGCAAAGAGAAACCTCTGCTCTATGCCACTGATGCAGGTGGTTGTGAATGCTGTTCATGGGACCAAAGTAAAATGCTCCACAATCTATATCACAGCTAGCTTTGGAGGGAAATGTGTTGATTGTACAGCTGCGGTTGATTGTGATATGACCTGATTTTCTTTCTCTTCCTTAATTGCTCACTTTCAAAAGGTGGCAATAAAAGCTGAATGCAGTTTATTGCATAAATCTTCTGTTGTGGGCTAAATCAAATGCTAACTCCTTTCAGATCTCTCATTAAAAAAAAAAAAAACCAACACTGTCTGGTGAAACTTCTGGACAGTGCAAGAACTTCCTCACCTTGTTTCCAAGTGACTAATAACACAAACATTGCAACACCACACATTTTTTCAGAAAGCCACTGGTGCTGGTGTCTCATGTTGGAAAAGAAAAAAACAGTACTCCCATGCAAAAGAGGGGTACTTTTTTTTCTTGGTAAGCAGAGCAACACCAATAAAAGAAAGAGGGTTAAGTTGCAGAGCTGAATATAAATAGCCCCAGATAAGACTGAGGCAATAGCTTTCCTTCCAGCTGTCACACAGCCAAGCCAATTGCATTTGAAGAACCTGTGACTACATATGTTATAATTTGATGGAAAATGATACTGTGACCTATTACAGACAGGAAAGCTGAAGGTCTCATAGGTCACCAAATAAATGTGAGGCAGAGCTATGGATATAATCATTTAAGACCCAAAAGTGAAAGTAATGGATGAACACTGGATTTCAATTATCCTTAGATAATTCAAATTACTTTAAATAGATAGCTGACCTACTAAAAACTGCCTGGTCTCTAGTCTTGCATTTGCTGGCCAATTCAGATAATGACTATTTGATCCTGTTCTTCTTTTTTCACGGAACAGTAAAATTGTTAATAGCAGTGAAGGGTTTCTTTTTGAGCTGAACTTGCAGTAACCTGATGTTCAACATCTCCCCACGTTAAATTCAGTTGTTACAGCACTGACATTTGCAACTTGGTAAGTTAAGGTTGTATTGGTGGCATTTTGTCTGAAAACAAGCAGGCTCATTTACAGCATGGGCTGAAGGAAACAGCTGGATGTTTTGCTTCAGGACTAACTTGTATACTCATTTTCGATCATCTTGTTGGCTATTTTAAAATTAACCTTGTGCAATCTCAAAGAAGAAGGAGGGAAAAAGGGTTTAATTGCATGACTAATGAACACTAGGGATACAGCCAGGATCCGCACACCTGCTGTGTTACATACCATTTCTGGAGTTTAGTATAATTATTACATTATTGCTATCATTTGCGTTATGTTAAGATACAGGAGTTCTACTCACGTACTAAAATCCTGCTGTGCCATGCAAAATACCAATGTACAACAAAAAGATCATCTGCAATCTAAGGGGCAGAGGGTGGTTTTACTGTGCTCAGATTGCTTGCTTCAAAGTTAAACATCTAATCTCTTCTAGCAAACCTGGCTCTCTTTTGTTGGTGCAGGCAGAGGGGCATTTCCAGAGGATGACTGATCCTGCCTAAATAGGACACCTATCTCAGAACCAGGGAGGCACCAGCATCACACCACTGCCAGATACTGAAGCTTGAATGAGGAACTTAGATTAGATGACTTAACAGCTGAAGTTCGATAAGATAGATTTTCCCCTCCCTTTAGAGCCGAAGGAATGTCACTGCCAACATTAGAGCACCTAGCAGGTATTCTTGATGTGCGCAGACCATGTATTCAAGCAACAAGGTGCACAAAATGGTGCAGAAAGAAAACACCAATGGCTAGATAGGGAGCCAAAAATACAGGTGTCTGGATTTATTCCATGTAATCTATTTGAGATTAAGTTTGGAGCACAGTTGCCTGATGTTCCCTTTGTAGTCAATGGATATAGACAGATATTTCCAGAGGGTGACTCAGACCAGGTGATTGGCAGGCTGACCTGATCTCTGGAGGTGTCCCTCAATTAGATGCCTAAAACCTCACTTGATGAATGTCCATGCAGTGGACTCCTTCCTGGACCTGGGCAGAATTCACAGGAATTTAAGTAGCTGTATCTGATCTAATCATTGCAGTACCTCTCTGTGTAGGTACATCCCAGAATAAATAGAGACAGTGGAACTGAGGCCACTCATCATCTTCTTCAGAAGCCTATGTCTGAAAGCAGCAATGTAACGCTCTTCCTCTACGTGCCTGTTTCTTTCCACTATCTGTAAAGGGACCCTGGGACCCCATGTTGAGTAGCTCAACTGTAGACATTCATACTGATGATTATCTCACATCAGTCAAAGTGAATCCTTCCCACACAAGATGCTAAACCCCAAATTAAATACCCTAAATTCTTTCCCAGCCTTGCCTAAATTCTCACAGCAGTTTAACCTCAATCAGTAAGGTTCTCCAGGTGTCACACTGATGATGTTGGGTATGCACACAACCACAAATTCAGAACAACATCCAAACAACCTGAGATCTTCCCCACAGCCACAAAAGTTGACATTCCTTCTGTTTGTGGGGTTTCTCAAGTACTTGATTTTCCCTGTATGTTGTACAGTGAGCTCTAGCACACAAACAGGACATTACCCAAACCACAATGGCACTGACTACATTTCTATTTTGGGCGTGTGACCGTACGGGTCTCTGTAAGTTAGATGTAGTCCCTATGGGCTAGCAAGGGTTAGTTGTGCTGGAACCTGCAGTCAGAAATATTCCAGCCACTTTGCAATGTATTCCCCAGGCACACAGGGAGCACACACCTGTGCTAGAGCTGGAGCATCCTAGCACATTATAAAGTTGAACATTTAGGAATGAGGAGATGGGATGCACCTGCTGCTGACTCTTCCAGCTATGTCCCAGCTACATCTGCTACTCTGGTAAATGTCCCAACAATTTGCTAACAGACAATTGATTCAAGCAGTTTACAGAGTCAAGGGAGATGTATGGAGACAGTATGTGACTGCTGACTTTATTCATCACTCCTAATTGCTAAGCAAACTATGAGTGGAAAAATATCCTCAATATTCATGCTCTCTTGTGAGCATCTGGTTACTAAAGTTACAGATTTTATTTGCTGAGGGAAGGGGAGATGGTGGGAGGTGAAGACCCAAATTTAAGGAAACATTGAGGCTGGAATATTGTTATAGTCTCTTGTCAATGCTGAAAGTGTAGCTGTAAAGCTTACAGTCAAGCCAGAGGTAGTTTTGAACTAGGCATGTCAGTTTTCAGTAAGAGCATAAAAAGGCTTCCCAGAGTGAAATGCATTCTTTCATAAATACCAGAAAGTTCCCACACTTTGCCACTTATATTAAGATGTGGATTAATATAATTGCATTGTTACTAATCTCAATGCTTGCATGCCTAATGAGACATCTGACAAGCTTTTCAATTAGAGACATTACATTAAGTTGCTAGAGCCCCAGAGTTTGCTTTATCCTTAAACCTGGTTATCCCATTTAACCATATTTTGAGCAGAAACAGGCTGTGAATCAAAGATCTAGCCAGACTGGCTATATGACTTTGGTATGTCTTTACCATGCAGCCCAAATTAGCCATGAGGGCTTGACCTAAGTCTTTAGCTAGGCCAGACTGACAATGTTCATATGGAGCCACAGAATGTGTTACTGCATTAAGTAAACAAGCACAGAAAAGAAAACCTCACTCACATTAAAATCACATAAAAGTGAACATTACAGCAGATCCTTCTTGAATTACCAGTGAAGGTCTGAACCTTTGCCCATCAGGGTCATTGCTAGAACAAAAAACAGGCAAGGAAAGCTTTTATGTGTGTATGTACCTGCTGCATGAAGAGGGGAAAGACTTATAGTACCTGAGCACGTTTCACCCAGAAATTAAATGGAATAATTAGAAGATAACAAAAAAATGTGACTGGCTTTTCTCATAGCACAGCATGTTTGAGTGGGGACTTTCTGGAGCACTGTGATTTCATCCTGGCACCAGAGAATGCTAACTACCCCTGCAAGCCAGCTACTGGACACAAGCCCACCCAGATAGCACCCAGTCTCCAAATCCAAAGCACAAATGCAGTCTGATGTTGAAAGCAAGTCATGCTTTAATTAACCAGTTCTAATTATACTACAAATTGTTCTAAAATTGCATGTAACAATTTAAAAACCAAAACACAAGTATATGTTCTCAGTTGCTGAGTTTGTGAGCATCTGGTGCCCTTTGAAAGATAATTAACAGTACGATTACCTTCTGATCATCTCTTTACTAAGTACAGGACTTTCCAGGCTTCTATTGGTTAATATTAATAGCAGAGTTTTGCGTTAATTGACTAAGAAGAAGATGAATGAAATTAGTCTTGTAAGAGAGAAGAATGATTAGTTTCTACTGGGGATACCTTCTACATGGCCGCATCCATTAAGTTATGTGTAACTTTAGTTAGCAACCCATCCTAGGAAACATTAAGTCCACCCTCTCTGCAGATGCCTCTTGAATCCATCTGAGAACCTGCCTGGATTTTTTACATGGACTCTGTAACGTTATTTCTAGTACAAGTCCAGGTAATTCAATGGTAATTGTCTTTTCTTTTCATGCCTCAGAAGTAACAGTTCATGGATTTTCCTTGCATTCCTGTTACAAGATTTAGTACACATGAACAGCAGAGGAGGCTTCAGATGTTTGTGACCTCACAGCACAACGATGCAGTGAAATAACAAATGAAAAGGAGCAGGAAAAGGGGTATAGTAGAGATTTGACTAAACTAAGACTTTAGGTCCCTGAGCTCTAATCCTTGGCTTCTCATTGTCTTCTTACACCACCCAGAGCAAATCTGCACATCTATCTCCCCTTATACTCCCACTTTACAAGTGCAAGATTGATCAGCGATAAGGTCTGTCATTTGCAGTGGGTAGAGGGGGTGATCAACTTTGCATTAAGAAAATAAAAATAAAAATGCCTGTGCTCATAAATCAGTCAGGGTGGGAAGTAACAGCACAACAGAAGTACTTGAGAGTTCATCTTGCAGGAAATCTGAGATAAACAGCAGATTAAGAGAAATAGGGTAATAGCACAGTTGTGTGCAGGGAGGCATGGCTTTGGTGGCAGAATGTGTGGCCAGCTGGACACAAGACACTGTCAGAGCCCAGGGGAGGGCTTAGTCAGTCCCATTCCCAAAATATGTGACTTCTGGGAAAAGTACAGCCAACACCACCCAGGGGAGCAGCTCATCTGGCCGCTATCCCTCACGTACTCATTCCCAGCTCAGTTGTGGGGTGGCTTTTGGCAGTTGCTCAGATCGTGGCTTGACTGCCCACCTCTGGTTACAGCAACACCCCTTAGGCACTGCCTCCCCTCTTCCCTTCTTGCTGTACACGCCTGACTGCGTACACCCACGTGCACGTGTGTGTGTGCACAAACTAACTCCGATAAGAAAACAAACTCTTTGCAATACCCTGGCAGCCAGTCCCCGATGGTCCTTCTCCAAAGATGCTGCATTTGACAGTAATGCTCATTTTCATTTCTCAGACTCTTAGTGATTTCTGTGGGTACGCTGCCCTTCTCTGCAGAGCTGGATGCCCTGTGCGCAGCTCCAGAGCCTTTTTCTAGGTCATACCTAGGAGCCTCAAGCCATATAAATCAGCAGGGCAGGCAGGGCAAAGAGCACTGGGGCAGCTACTCTGACCTGGGAGAAGGTGCAGGACTCTCTGCCCTTGACACATCCACCTACATCTTTTCAGAGGAAGAAGGGGAAGAATCCCAGCTGGAAGGATTTTGTTGATTTTACTTATTTTTGGGGTGACCTTTGGAAAGTGCACTATTCGCTTCATATTTTTACAGAGCAATTAAATGGAAGGAAACATGAGTCTTTCACAGCTCACTGACCTCAGGAACCGTTTCCTATCTGAGCTGTCAGGAGACACATCGTTCTCACTGGCTTATTCTGCCATTTTTAAAGAGAATATTTAATAGCTTTTTTACTTTTCATATGGAGCAGTCTCAGAGCTGGTTGTTTCTTTGTTTCCAGACTCCATTGGCCACATATTCTCCATAAATAAATTCACCTTTGAGAGATTTTTATTCAGAGTATTTAAACCAAGACAGCTAGTAAACAGCACAATGCTCTGAGAGGGTGGATTATTCTCAGACCGTGGAGAAAAATATCTTGTCCTATAGTCCTGCCCTCACCCTTCTGCTGTAGTATGAGCACAGAAGTGGCCCCACTCTCCAGGTGACCACATTTCAGCATTAACTCATCCTTTGGATGAATGGGGACATTCATACCTCTCAGAACTATTTTTCAAGCTGTCCACCCAGCCAGGCAGCGCTCTGGTGATGACAGGTGGATGACCTGCTAAACCTTCCCTTTGCAACCAGGAAAGCTAGGTAAATCTATAATTTTATAATGAAAAACTACTTGATCTTGTGTTTTTATAGAACAGATTTTAGGCATAAGCTTTGTTTGCCTGGCTATGTTTTCACGTCTTTCACAGAGTGGGTTTTTTTTTGAGGTACACAAACCAGAATAAAAGTTGACTGATCTTACTTTAGGGTCTCAGCTGATCTTGAGCCGGGATGTAGGAGGAGGTCTCATCATTAAACAACACAGTATTGCAAAGTTACTAATAACCCCCTTTCTCTAAAATGTCCACTGTATGTTAAATTCATAGGGAAAAAAAATAAATCCTTACCTTGAAGACACAAAATCAGTGGTCTATTCCAAGCTGGCAAAAGTCAATCTAAAGACAGATCACTGCTCATTTAACCCTCATATTCATAAAAAGTGGCAAAGAGAGAAGACACTTTCAACCTTAAAAATTAGATTTAAGATGCAAGTTTTACGCTCGTGCAGCTCTGTGAAATATTCACAGCAAAAATCAGCAAACCTTGCAAGAAGCAGCTTTTGCATCTCTTACTGGATTTCATACAAGAAGTACTGTGAGGTTTCTCAGATTTTCTTTGGCTACAGGAGGATTTATTTTCAAGCCAGCTCTCTCAAGTTTAGCTAAAACACCCTCGTCATTCAAGTCTGCTGAACTAAGTCCTTTATCTCCCACGGGACTTCTGCTGCTCTGGGTTTGAACTGGACATTCAGAGAAAATGCTCCTTATCATGGTACTTCAACTTCTCCTGGGCCTTACACTTGAAACTCCTACTGGAACCAAGTGCTCTGTAACATGGCATAACCTTTTCATAAAGCCCATCAGCTCTTTCCTTCTCAAACCTCTTCTGAGGTGGACATCCCTCCACACAAAGAAAAGCAGGAGGAACACCTCTGTACTGGTAGCAGTTACACGTAAGGCATGCTGAGCTCTTCAGGTGCAAGCTGCTCTTCTGTTGACTCTTTCTTCGTTGCCTTAGCTTTCGTTGTGATCAACAAAATATGTCAAGTCCCCTGACAACAATCTAATCTTATTCCCGGATGCATCAACTCAAGCACTCTCTCTTTTGCAGAAGAATGTTTCTTCCCAGAAAAAGCAATTTTATTTCGGCTGCCGTATCAAGCTGTTGCCTCTGATATTAGTGCTGAGCTTCTCAGGAACTTTCTCAGCTAGAACATTTCTGTTCTGGCAGATCATATCAGAAAAGTGGGAAAATACGATGCCTATATGCCTATGCCTTAACTATTATGAATAAAGACACAGATATGGAGAGAAAGAGAGAGAAAACACGTAACAGAGGTACAAACAAACAAAACATATAGCAATATGCTATGGGTTTTGTAGAAGGGACAGATAAAGAAGAGTCTCCTGACTCCACAGAGGCCGTGGCACAGGCTCATGGTCCACCCTTCCCCCCGCCCTTTTTTTTCCTCCTTGAGCTAGTGATATATTTTCCAGTCAGCCAGCGATGCGCCTGCTTTATGGAGAATAAGATGATTGGACAGAGTGAATGTGGCGTTAATGGTAAGGAGACAGGGGCAAGAGACTGAGCAAAATGCAGAAATGACTTGAAAACCTAAGGGGAGGGAAGCCAGCGACAGAAATTCCTGTCTGTTAAACACAATCAATGGCCTGTTGGTATCAATCACTGCTGCACTCTGTGCACTGACTGCTGATTCCTCCCTGTCTGTAGCAAAGACAAATGGGAACGAGCAGGGAAAGGCTTGGCCACTACACAGAAGGCAAAGGAGGGCTCCTCCAGGCTGGGGGAAATCAAAGCACCACTGCTCCGAGATGGCTCATGAGACTGAGATGTCATTTATTAGCTACTTTCTTAATTAATTTTTTGAAAATAATATATATGATTGCTGGAAAGAGACTATTTGTCAAAACCAGTCCCCTTTTGCGGGAACATACCGATTTCAGTGAAAGCTCCAAGCTGAGCATTTCCTGAGGTCCGGGAAGGACTTGGATTGACCAGTGGTGGATCCAGGCTCTCTAATAGCCCTGTCCTGGCACTTTCCCCAGGAGTAGTTGTGGTCCAGGTTGAAAAACTCTTATTTGCATGAGAATTCCCACAGCAAGAGCATACAGCATATCCCAGAATGAGATACTTAAATATGACTTATCAGTAATGCGCCATTTTGTATTGAAAAATACATTTTCATCAGTGTATGTTTGAACCTGAAGCTACAGGGTAAGTGAACAACATCTGCTTGTTTACTCAAAAAAAAAAAAAAACCAAACCCCAAACCAAGAACAGATCACTGATTCAAAAACATTAAAGAAAGCTTCAGAGGTCTTTGTTTCCCTAACTGCAAAACAAGAAAAAAAATTTCCTTCCCTCACTCCTTTATCCAGACTCTTTGATTTATCTGAGTTTATGGTGACAGTCAGGAATCCCCCCAGAGGTACCTACACATCAAACGAATCAGAACCTGAAGTAAAAGACAGTTTTCTTGCTTTAAGTCTGTTGTGGGATCCTGGTTCAAATCCTCTTTCTTGCAGGCCAAATAAATTCCTAACTCTAGAGCCCTAGGGACTCAAATACCATGATTTCCCAGTATTGCTGATATGAAAGCATACATCTTCAAATCAGACTCACAAACCTGTCCTGGCTGAGGTTCTCAGCGAATCCTGCCTCCAGGATTTAGGTGCTTGCTTAGCACAAGTAGGAGCTAATTTCTCTGCTTCAGATTTAAAGCCTTCAATGATTTCTTGAAGGTGAATTTCTAACCTTCTCTGTCTAAAGCAAAATACTAACCCATTTTCTCCTGCAGACAAACAGCTGTGATGGGGCAGAGGCGCCTGTTAAACAGGGTTCAGTATGAGCTGAGTCGTGTTTTGAAGGCTGTAAAATTTAGACTTTAGTAAGTGCAACATCTCTTTGTGGCTCTAACTCGGCCACTTCAGGCCATACTTCCCCCCCAGGGCTGACATTTCTCTAAAAGTCTTCACAGCTAAATTCCTAGTAACAGACAAGAAGGATGTCTATGAAACGGCTCAGCATAAGAACGATGGAGCCTGGATAAGAATTTAGATTTCACCACGACATAATGTCTGGAGTTCAAATCAATGGCTAGGAAGAAAAGAGAAATGCAGAGGTCTACAGTGAATAAAACAAACAAATCTAGGACAATTCTTCCTAATCACTTCAGAGCAAGCAGGTCTGATTGCAAGTGCATCTCCACTGAAATGAATAGGCTGGCTGGCCCTTGCTGCCTACAGCCGCCAGCACGGCTGCCTCTGCACTGCTGGGGATGGGCAGCCCGATGGGGAAGGCTGCCTGGATGGATGTGAGAGGGGAAATGCTATCTCACAGCTCCCTTTGGTAAAGGGATCCGCTATTTGCTAAAGAAAATTTGCCTCACCCCAAAGCAGAATTGGAAAAGAGTTAACAGCATCTGTATCAACAGATGGAGATGTCGGGCTGGGACAGAGCCACAAGAAATGCCGTTACTCCAGCTCGGCCCCACCTCCGCCTGCTGAGCAGACACATCCCTGCTGACAACCCCACCTCCAAGCTCCCCGTCCCGTGCACCCAGTAAGCAAAAATCCCTTCAAATTTCTCACTGTCCTGCTGCTCCTACAACACCATCCAGCCACCACCTCTCCCACAGGGGCCATGCTGGTTTATGAATTAAGAGTTGCAATTGCAGTGCATTACACTGCCGAACCATATTCCCAGACCTTCAGAAGCTGTGTCACTTCTGTGGACGCCACATGAGGATGACTGACATTTAACAATTTTCTCTCAGAGAAAAATTGCCCGTTCCTCCCCAGAATGAACCTGCAATTTTTTTCAAAGCTGAGGCCACATAGTTCAGGTGTTTCGATTCAAAAGTGAGGACAAAATTGTTTACTCTGCAGTAGAAAAGCAGAGCATGGCAGAAGATGCTCTGATGACAGGCTGTCCCTTTTGCAACAGGGGTTATAACTTGTTTTTAATCAGTGTTTGCCCTCTTTTCTTTTCTTGTTTCATTTTTAGCTGCTCAAGGCAAAAGCTAAAGTCAATTTACTGTACATATAGATTACCTGCTGTTTCAGTGCTGCACAGGGTAACTGATGGGAAAGGTCTCAGGCAGTGATGAAAGGAGATGGCAAAGTGGATTACCAGTAACAGCAGCTCACACCAGGTTCGCAAGTAGATGCGAGAGCTGGGTCTTGCACATCTGATATTTGAAAGGCCCATGGCAAACACTGCACAAAGGTTTTTATGCATTAAGACAAAGTCTGGGACTCAACCAAGGCTCTTTACATGAGTAACGGGAAACTGTGGGAAGCTGGGGGCAGGGACTCGCCCAACACACTCCAACTCAAAATCTTTGCCAAGTTGTTGGAAATGTTTCAGTGTGCTTTCAGTGATAAAAGCTTCAGAAGCTGGTTTTGAATCTCCCACAGCTCTTAGGTCAACTGAAGACAGGACCTTGTTTTGTGGACTCTGGATGTATCCACAAATTTCTCTGCTTGTTCCACATCCTTCCAGGGAATTCCTCTCCTGTACACCTCAGCATTTCCTTGGAACAGGGCAGTCCTATGACCACAATTATCTCCAGCTAATTATGTTAAGTAATGGGATGGCCTCTGTACCAAAGGTGTCTGTGAGAACACACTAATACTATAGCGACAAGACCCTGATGAGTCAGGTCCTGCGCCCAATTCCTAGCTGGTGCTGGGGTGAGAGGGATCACATTTAGCAGCAGACTGATCCTTCTCTGGGACCTCTGAAGCAGCTGGACATTATATTCTCCTCTGGTCCCTTCTCTACATGGGCAGCCATGGGGAAGACCCTTTTCCTTGCCTGCATCCAGGTCCTTTGCAAGAGGCACTTAAGAGCTGCTGAGACGCCTGCATGCTCTGATATCGCACGCTACAGCACTGCTGCTGGGTTTGCTGTAGGCAGCCTGCTGTTCCCAGCAAAGCCTGACATACCAGAGGAAGGTTTCCACAGGTCTGGAAAAACAAAGGGGCTCTGAAGTCCCTGTGAGCTGCCTACATTCAAAAGCTTTCAGAGAAAAAATAAAAGGAAAAAATGAAAAAAAAAAAAAGGAATAAACGTGAACTCAATGCCTCCTTTGTTGAATTCACCCACCTCTGCAATGGATTCCAGCCTTTCTCAGATTGCAGCTTACTGAACACTTTCCAGCGAAAGTGCTGGGTACTGGATTTCAGTCTCCCTGCTTGCCTTTCCCAAGTCCCCTCTGCCTACTCAGAAGTGGCCCCAGCAACCCTAAGGACCCACTGATTGCTTTGCCATGGCACTCCTGCTCGATACATGAGCTTTCTGCGATGGTGCGCTAGGCTACATGGGGTCTGAAGCAGCAGTCTGCTCCCCATGGCACCGCAGTGCAGATGAGCTCTCATAGACTGAGACATGCCAGGTGATAAATAGGGATGCGCAGAGGGATGGAGAAGGCAGGAGGTCCTTGGAACAGGCTGTGGCAAGTCCACTCAGGCTGATTTCTAACCGAAGTTAACAGGGAACCAGTGGACTAGTGTGAGCAGGAGAGCAACGTGCCCATGTTTCTTAAGCATGGCAAGAAGCCAGCGAGCAGGCTCCCATCCCTCCTGCTGCCTGGAGAACTGGCCCCACGGGAGTCTACAGAGCAGCTATTTATACCAGACCAGGTGGGAGATGAAGGTATTTCAGAAGCAGCAGCTTCCCTCTTCTTTTTCCATTTCTCCACAGATTTATCCAGGATCCCGCAAGCCACTTCTGTGAAACTGCCCTCCCCTTGCTAACAGCCCCTGCATAACTGCAGATGAGCTCTACAGCATGAGCCCCACTCCCCAGACTTCAGCTAGACACTCACTATGTACATCCACTTTCTTATTTTCCTTTTATTTTTAATATTTGCCTGCATTTTCTCTGACTCCTTTTCCCCAGCTGGAATGCAATGCCCTTCTGCCCACACAACGCAGAATCCACAAAACTAACCAACAGCTGCTGCAAGCCACAAAAATGACTGCACTGTTTTAATTTTGTCATTTAAATCATCTCAGTCAATGGGAATTTCCTTTCTTTCCTTCTCTCCCCAACACACCCCTATTTTTATTTTAAGTAAGTTTGTAGTGCTAGAGCCTCAGCCAGCAGACACGAGCAGCAACAAAGTCAGACGAATGGAGCCAGTTTGCACCCGTGATGAATTTGGCCCTGTAAGCGAATCAGGTGCTTCGGCATCCCACCCGTGACAAAGCATTCAGGGGTTGGGAGGAGGATGAAGTAGCACCTCAGCTGAATTCACAATTCTCCAGTTTTATCCACAATCTTCTGCTTTTTTCCTTTCGTTGCTGAAGTGCTGGTAATTTTTGCACAGCTCATGTCCAAGTACCCCACCCTTGCTCCCTGACGGCTCTCAAGCTCATGCTTTTCTCTCTCTGCTGTTGTCAGTTCAACTGTCAGTCCCCATAGTCATTAGGGCTGGAAGGAGCTGGTGCCAGATGCTAATACTGGGGATTCAGCTTGCAAGATGTTGCAGTGCCATCTTCAGACAGAAGGGCAGCAACCACAATCCAAATACTAGTGAAGTGCCAATAGCAGGGGAAAAACGAAACAAAAAGGAAAGGCCACCCAAATCCAGATCTTTGCAGAGGGAACATGCAACCTGAGTCTAGGAAAACATTTGCAGTTGGAGTCACGGGAATCAAACAGCACAGCTTGTCACACGCTCCTGCCATCTACAGATCTCAACAAGTGTGCCAAAGAACAACTGATAAACCTCTGCACAGCCCTGGAAAGACTGAAACTCTGCTCGGTGCTAAAGCTTGGAGATTATAGGATTCAATTGTATTAAACAGCTAAGAGGTTTTATGAAAAGCAAAACCAGATTCTCACTCTCCGCTATGATTTGGTATGCTGGGTTGGAATACTGTAATGCACATTTTAATGCCTTCCTCCTCTCTGTCCCTTCTGGCAAGCTGAATAACATTATTTTATCCTAATGGCTTATTCTGTAGTAGCAAATAAAACAGGCCAGAGACCTCTCTTCTTCTCTGCCCTGAGATCCCGCAGCATTGCACAGCCTCTGCCCACACAGTCTTCCACCACCCCATCATCCCTACTGCCTTGGGAACAGCCTGTGCTGCCTCCTGAATGGGGCTTTGGCATTTTCTGGGGGAGATAAGCAATGGTAGGGAGAAACAAAGGTGTTTAGAAAACTGGGGTTACTTGGGTAAGTGCTTGGGTCTACACTCCATTTAATTCAGTAGCACATTAGTAACAATCAACAACAGCAGTGGACTGACCCTGAAGGTAAGCAGTGTATATAGCTTCTCAGAGCATTAATCAGGTGGGGTCTGGTGCTAAGACAGTTTCAGATGTTGACCCTCTGAAAATCAGGGCCTTTAAGAAATCGGTTTCTAGTAACACTGGTTATTCAGGCCAATTTTTAGTAATTTTGGCCTGCTTGCACACATCACTGCTGATATAAGCCTCTTTGGAGCATAGGAGACAGCAGCCCTGCCCACGCTGCAAAGCTTTAGAGAAGAAAAAGCAAGTGTTCCTCATGATTTTGCTGGGATGCTAAAGTTTATCCCACATGTCTTCCCCCAAGGAACCTCTCCATCAGAGCCTCCAAGCAAAACTGCATGCTACAAAACACATCTGAAAATGGAGTATTTTGTGAGCTAAGGAAGGGATTTCTGTGACAGCTACAAAAAGTACAGCCATTTTACAGCAGCAGTCACAAATGCTGGATCCTCCTGGAAAGGTATTTGCCTTGCCTTGTTTTGGGCATTTTACAGTTTAGTTTTTAAGACTGAGCTAGTTAATGTGCTTCTTTCTGTAGTTAATGGAGAGAAATAAGGATGGCTAGAAGGCAATTCTTCTGACCTGTTGTTAACACTTGTCTTAACACGAGAGGAATAGGCATCTGGAGAGGTCTGTCTAGCCTAGGATGACTAGTTCAAGCTCGTTGACAAATCTCATCTGAAGTGCTGGACTGGTGGGAGGGAGCCTACTACCCAAGCACCTTGCCTTGCTCCATCCACCACACGCAGAGCTGGTTGACCAGACTGCCCTTCCAGCCCCACCAAGCCATCAGAAACAATCAGCCCCTTTGTTAGGCTGGTTTCCTGATAATTCAGTGACCTGAGACTGCTTTGGATGGAAGCTTGTGCCAGAAGGAAATCTGGCAGCAGGCTGGGACAACAGCACCCCTCGTTAGATCAACTTAGACTTGCACAGAGACCCAACCTTGGGAATTCCAGAGAGCTCAGCGTGGGAAATTTGCCCAGTATCAGCCAATCAATTGCAGGTCTAAGACTTGACCTTATTTTGCCCCAGTGCCCTGGCTGCAAAAACAAAAAGTCTGGTAACACAGAGAGCCACCCACACAAAGCTTCCAGTCAGTATTGAAGCCAATTTGCTGAATTCCCAGTTTGGCGGGGAACGTACTGCACAGTAAGAAACTGGATCTCTGAGTTATGTATAACTTAAAGACCTTCACTCCCTATCCCCCGAGCCAGCTCAAAGACCTAGACCTATTCCTTCAAAAGCTTCTTGGCAAATAACTTCTTTTTTAATTAATACAAACTCCACCCAATTGAATCTGATGCCTTGAAAACAGTTTGAGAGAGGAAAACACCAGAAAAAGAAGCAAGCCAGGTTGTAGTTCTGTGCTTATCTGTGCTGCTTCTGGATGAGTATGTAGGGAGCCATGGGTGAACCTCGTCCCCAGATGAGGGGACAAGATGGGCATGAGCCTGAACCATCCCTACACCATGCTGGGTGGGTGGCAGCCAGGCTGGCCAGAAGCATGTGGAAAGGGACATCTACTCTAATGCCACTGCAGCTGCAGCCTGCAAGCCCCTGGTCCCACTCATTATCTGTACGTCCATGTGTACATCCATCTTGCAGGCATGTCTCTCACCAGTGGCCCCAGCCCTGATAAACAGTACAAAGCTGTGTACACACACATGAAGCTTGCTCACTGTTCTGTTGCAGTGGATATAAAACTGTCCCAGCTCTGGCAAATCAGAGTAATGAAGAAGCAATCATAGATACCAGACTGAAAATATGACTTGCCTCCCCAAACCATCTTTATTCTGCCACCATGGCAACTTTTAACAGACTTAATTGCTTCCTATTTTAACACCTGAGGAAGAAAACCTTTGTGATCTTCTACCACTTTATTCATTATTAACACTCATTACAACAAAAATAAAATGCAGACAAGCACAATTTTATGTGTGTGTATATTTGCAGCTTGCATTTTACCTGTAATCCCTGTGTATATATCTTTGCTACTCTTTCAGCAACTGTCAGAAGGTTCTAAGAAATACCTGAACATTTGCTTGCTCATGGCTCTACCCTCCCCAGGCTCTCTCATTACAGGTCAAACTGGAATAAACATCTCTCCAGACTGCACAGAAGCCAACAAGGAACAGCCAACACTGTAACATCTCTCTCCTGGCACAATTTCTCTCCCGGAAATTCAACCACAGAGAATTGCTCTAAGGTGCACGTGCACACCCACACACGCATTCACAGATGGGGAGTACCACAGCACCGAATTTGTCCCCAGTTTCATCCTGCCCATCGTGGTGTAGTCACCAACAGGTTGTGACCAAATTCTCACTTCCAATTGTGATCTAAAGGGCCAAACTGATGTGATTTGCCCCAGGGCCATGCCCATACTGGGAAAAACTGGTCATATCTTGTCCCACCTAACAGAAGACTTGGTGGAAACACAGAGTGTTTGTACGGGCAGCTGAGGGGTGCAAGCTCACAGTCCAGAGCTTTACACGATGCCGAATGGGCTGCTGTAACACTCTGGGATGGCATTAAGGTCAGCAGTAGCAGCACAGTTCAGCTGGGAAGTAATGGGAGTTGCAGAGGGTATGAAAGTGGTCCATGGTGACCAGAAGGTCAAATTCATTGCCATGGCACCTCCCCTGCCATGAAACAATGAATCTCAGGCTGGAGCAGACCTGTCTCTCCTTCTTTTCCTTGACAGCAGCTCATTTCTGAATCTTGGCAAAGCACTCGTCTCTTCCCTGAGAACCTAGAGCAATAAAGCCAGTGACCTCCTTGCTGCAAAACTCTCACCTGCATGAAAAACAATAAAAATATAAAATATTTTACAATCTGCTCCCTATTCATTAGGACTTGCTGAATATAATAAAGCTGCCACTGGACCAGCCACTCTTGTAGCTCTCAACTCATGCTGAAAAATATAATTATATTGCAGTGAGGTTTGTAAACAGCCCCAGCTTTGTTTATTATAAGCCTCTCTCTTAAAATCCAATCAGATTAATTTTACATGCAACTTAAACTGCTGCTGCTGCTAATTTTAGGTATCGTGCTTGATATATTTGTTTTCTGTGCTTGCATGAAATGTAGAAAGACAGATTTCAGGAAGGTGACTCAGTCCCTGTACACACTGGTCCCAAGTTTGAGGGCTTGGAGGGCTGGGGTGAAACACAGATGACCAGAGCTTCCCATTCCCAGCACTGAGCCACAGTCTGTCACCTGAGGGTGCTCCCCAGTTCTCAGTAAGGCTCTTTTTGGTGCAGTGCTCCTAAAAGGTACGTCTTCAGCTGTGGTGCACTAACCTGGGCTCATATTCCCACATATGCCTGGGGAGGTCACTTCCTTGCCAAGGCTGGAGATGCAGAGACTGAAGCAGCAAAGGAGCATGAGAAAAGGGTCAAATGTCTGAGGCTCACACTGCTGGCATGAAGGCAGAACTGCAAAATCAATTTGCCTAAGGTCAAATCAGAAGAAATCACAAGTTTGTTACATCCTGGTCTGTACCTGAGCCATGAAGTTTTGCTTCATTGCCCCCTAGAAGCTCAAGCCTCTGCTGTTCTCTTTAGTTTCCAGGAAGGATGGCTTTGCACACAGATAAGATCCCCCTCAGCTGGGAACTCTATTGAATTTTCTCCTTGCCCTAAGTTTGCTGCAGTGTGTGGGAGACTCCTTTGGTCTGATTCAAGCCCAACATTTTTGCACCTGTAGTTGATACCCAGCTCTGCCCTCTCCTCTTAGTTCAGACCTTGTTCAGGATCACAGGATGCAAGTGATTACAATAAGCAAAGGGAAGGTGGGCGCTGAATACATAAGTGGATTTATATTTCTCCTTAAGCATAAGACCTTTTATTTTATAAAAAGTGAGAAGGGGAAACAGGAAGATTAAGTGAATTTAGCAAGAAGCTGGTCAATCCTTTAATACCAGGAGGTCAGAACCATCCCACATGGATAATCAGTTTGCTTTCAATTTCTCCTTGGTGGGTTGCTGCTTTGAAAAATCTCATTTCAAGACACAAAGAGTCAGGTCAAGGAAGTCACAGCTCCTAATTATGTGAAATGAAGTGGGACATAGTGGATTTGAAGCAATCTTGGCTGTAAGCATCCGTGGGAAAGTTTTCCAAAGCTGCCTTTAAAGTAGAGATTGGATTGTATCTAACCTAAGGAGGCTCAAGGATGGCTGTGAGATGAAACAGAGAAACTTTCTTTCCCTCCACCCATCAGGGACAAAACCTGCTCCAGCCTTTATATGTTTGTCTCAGGGAAGCAGAAATTAAAGGATCTTGTTCTGTAGCATCATGCAGTTCAACTGTATAACAGATTCCCAAAGGGCAGTGTTTCCCAGAGTTTTTGAAATAATTATTTTTATCTCATTTGCCTTCCTCATCACCAGACTCTGATGATGATGAATCTAGTAAGGAGAGATGGAAAGCTTCTACAGGGAACCTGGCAGTGGGTGGATTTCTCCCCCCACCTTCCTGAATTATCCTTCTAAAGCAGATGTTGGTCAGGTCACATCTTTGGTCACAGCTGATAGCTCAGGCTCTGCCCTTCCTGTTAACTCCCCTAACAAAGTGGTGCCAGGCTCACAGTACTTGGAAACTGCCACTTCTCTTAGATGCTCCTTCCCATCTCCAAACTCTAAGAGCTTTTTTGTCTCCATTGGTTGCTGGAGAGCACAAGGAAAATCACGTCCCTGGCAGCTTCATGTCACTTCAGATGTGCAGCCAAGGATGGGACAAGCTGATGGCACTCTGCTATGAGGCAATCCATGCATCACTCCAACTTCTGTGGAGCAATACATCAGTCACAAGCTGGCAGAGACCTTGTTAAAACCATTGCCTGAAGGAAGCTACAGATCATAGAAAATGCTGCATTAACTTTTTCATGACTCTGTCCTAGAAGATCACTGCTGACATTAAGGAGGGTAGTTGGGCAGGAAGGATCCCACCACTAAAAGGATATGAAGCCACAATATCCCCAGAACCGAAGGATCCAGCTGTTATTATCCATTTTGAAGGTAAATTACAGTCAAGTGGATAGGTGAGAGAAAAAGGGCAATTTGATGGAGCAGTTGGGAAACATCTCCTATGGGCAAAGCTATCAGCACTGGAGGCATTAGACTGCAGAGATGGCACGGACTGGGAAGCAAAGGCAGCCCTAGAGCTTCAGTGGCCCCACAAAAACACAGAATCCCCCAAATTGCTGAAAAACCACGAGGAAACTGAAGCAGATACTGGCATGCAAGAACTTCTCACCTTTACTAAAATCTTTATTGTCCTTCAGCTCCCTAAAGTCAAGGGCAATTTTATCTGACACCCCACACAAGGTCTCTGGCTATATGCACCAGCTATCCCATGTGACCTCCCCAAAAGAAGCGGGTGTTTGGTTTACTGTGGAGCCTCTAACAGCCAGAACTACTCCTAGGGCCCCAGCAAGCTAGGAAGTCCCTTGTCCTGGAGGAGGTAGCAGGCTGTAACCTCAAAGTGCATCCACAGCTCTAAAGCTGTACGCACTGCTTCCAGGCTCAGCTAAACAAAAGCAGAACTGGATCCAAACTGAGCAAGGTGGCAAGGACCAGACCAGGGACAGGGAATGGGAGAGAGAAAGCTGGAAAAGGAGTATTTCACTGCCTTCAGGAGTCTGTTCAACTTTGTGGCATGCAATTTGAGTCTAGGCGAAGGAAAAAGAAGAATCATTTTTCTACAGATGCTCTATTGCTCAGTTCTCTGGCTTGTTGCTTGAAGTAAAGAACGTGCTCCTGGCCAAAAGACTCCCTACAGAAGCAGCACCGCATTCTGGGAGAAGACATAGCTAGTCAGGGGGGCTAAAAAGAAATAGAGGGCTTTAAGGAGAGGTAAAAGAAGAAATTGTTCACTAGACAGACTTTGGTCTTCCTTCCCTTCACATGTAGCACTTGTCTTTAGAGGAAGTGTCCTTGTTTAGTAAATAAAACAACATAGCTTTTAAATAGATGAACCCCTCCAGAGAGAGAGTAGTGGAAGAAAAGAAATAATCAACTGAATCTGACAAGTTTGCCTATAAGAATGGAAAGAAGAGGGGAAAGCTTTCAGCTCTGGAAAAGGCTTTGTCTCTAGCCAGGTTGCTGGGTCAGAAGATATAGAAAAGAAAGAGTCCTTCCTGCATGAAGAGCTTCAGCTGCAGGCCAGGACAGGGGTCCTATGCCTGGGCTCTGCCATTTATACCTTTTTTTTCCCCTTCCCTCTCCAAAATGGAGCCCAGGTGCAGTTCCTTTGAGGTCATCAACCCTGGATATTGCTGCCTTCCATGGCTTCTTCAGGTTTTCCTTACTAATAGGATGTTGTTCTCCATCAGCAACAAGCAAATATAATTTAAGAGGGAGGAACACATGGGAGCATTTGCAGTTACTGTGGGAAAGGTGTTCCATACTTGCTCTTTATCTTATTTCCAAGAAACTGCAGACCAGCAGCTTGCTAATGGATTATCTAAGTGGCTTTTCCTTATTCAAACACACAGACTTATATTCTACATGCTGGCAAATAGTTATCTTTTAAATGCAATGAACAGGTTTTGGATGTTTCACAGCCAGAACTTCAGCTGCAGACAGAATATTGTTAGGAAACGAGAAATCACAGCCTTTGTTGTGCTTGTTTAGGAGTGGAAGCAAGAGCTGTAATGCCTCCCATCAGCAGAAGTTCCCCACAGTCATCTGCAAAGAGTTACCACCCAGTCTGGGATGATCCTGGCTTTTTGGTTCAATGTTGTTAATTAAGCAGAATCTGGCCATATTGATTTGATGTGAAGTTTTGCAGAAAACAGAAGCCTGTGAAAGGATTATGAAGAGTTTTAAAGAAAGCCTTTCTTAGCCCTTTTGGTACATGGAAATATCAGAAGTTTCATCTTTATGAGAGAGGTAAAAAGCACAGTTCAGGGACCTCTGTGTGTTCAGAAAACATGGTTATGCTCCTCACAATCAAGAAATAAGCTTAGAATCAAATGCTCAAAAAATTGTGATCTGCTTTTAGAGATTTTACAGTGTATTCATATGTATATGTACATACACAAAGTTTTCCTCTGCAGTTGCTTAGACCAGAAATGCTAACACTTCATTTTGCTTTAATGAGAAACTTTAAACTCCAAAAATCAAGAAAACACCCTAAAGCAATTTAAAATAAAATTTGACAGCACCACAAAACCAACCAACCTTTATCCAACCTCTCCTATCCAACCTGTATCCAATCTTTTTTCCATCAGATATATAGCATCCTACATAAGGAAAGTATTCACAAACTAGGTTTAGACAAGCTTTTAAAGCACCTTAAAAATTTAAATAAATTAGAGGTGTAAATTTAAAGTGGTTACTCAAACTGCATTAAGGCTCCTTGTAGGCACTTTCTAATTCAGAATTAGAACAGCACTAATTTGATTTAGTTTAATTGATGCTGAATCTGAAGATACACTGAATTAGACCACTCTGAAGAGTGCCTACACTGGGATTTAATGCTATCAACCTCATCCCAAAGCAGGTAATTCAGGCCATACATAATGGACTTGCCTTGAGCCATGGCCTTGGGTACCAAAGCCTGAAGGCAGTTTCGTCTGAACAGTATCACGCAAACAAACACTGCTGCCAACCTAAAATCCGCAGGTAGATGAAGCTGAAAGCATTATGCTCAGTCAGCCTTGCCATTTGAGTAGGCTCTAGTCTGCATTCAGCCTGCAAACAAATTTCATTTGATGGTCGCCAAAATCCCACATTCTCTGGCATTTTTGTGTTACTCACTCTCCTCCCAGCATCCCAGCTGCAATTTATTTCTGCACTTCCCAGCTGCCAAAGCCTTCTCAGGCTTGTGTTGCACTCACTGTCCTGCCTCTTCCTGAGCAACACTCACTTAAAATTAGCAGTTTGCAGTAAAAATGCCCAGAAGTCCCTAATAAGGAATAAGTGGATTAGTACCGCTGGCAGCAGCACGTCACAACAACAAATCTTGCACGAAGAGATGCTGTTTTATGCCCCAGGTTCACCCTGCACCTGATTACAGTATTTGTCTTCCCCTCCTGAGGCCTGGGAAAAGGTCTCTCTGGGTAACACATGGTGTGTCAAGAGGAGGGAAAGGGCTGTGGAGCAGCATCAGTAATTTTTAGTTTTAATAAGGAACACTGCAAGAAGTCCAAAGGTTTTTCTCTAATAGGTTTATGGGAGATACTCAGGTCAGGAGTGGCTGCAATCACTTCCAAAGCTGGGCTAAAACAGAGGATGAAAATACATATTAAAATATATTGTATATATATTTTATTAAATACAGTGATGAAACATTGGGTGAGAGACACCAGTACAAGGTAGGTGTTGGACCCTAGCTGCTTAACATTGACATTAAAAGATCAAAGATTAATTACCAAATTCCAGAAGGAAAAAAAACCCCCAAGTACCATTTCTTTCTCACTACGGAGAATCCCCCTGTTCACACGAGCCTCAGTGTATGTCCTGTCCCTGCCCGCGTGGTTGATGAGAGGTGGCTGTGATCTCTCAAACTCAGGTGAGCAACAGAAGAGCACAAAAGTCACCACAGTATAAAGGCACCCTCAGCCATAATGTGACAGCATCTACCAACTTGCTGTCTCCCAAAACATCAATCAACAAAAAGAGATGATTTGGGGAGTGTTCCCCTTTGCACCAGAGAAAGCCAAAGACAGGAAATCCAAACCCTTTAGCAAGAGTTTGCTGGGAACTGCATTTAGGCAGTGAAACAAACTGCAGTTCAGGCACAAGAACACCAGTTACCAGCTAGTATGATAAATGACCAGGTTAACTAAAAGCTTCACTCTCTTTTCTTTCTTTGTTGTTTGGTTGGTTTTTTAAATTCTACTAGCTACAGCAGCAAAGCATTGTAAAGTTGCATTTAAATTAAAACAATCCTCCAGCCTGGGGAACAGAAACACAACAGAGCCATCCATTTTCAAGAAAAAAGGGGGGCAGGAAATCCAACTAAGATTTATACAGTTATTCCTCTGTAATTATCCAGAAGAGAGAGAAAGCCCACCGGTCAGCAGTATCTCATTCATTATCACACGGCTAGCTTTTTAGGCTTTAATTTTGTTTTATATTTTTGCAATCCCCTGCCTATGTCCAGATTAACAGCGATGTGCTGGGAAAATTAAAGCACGCTGCTGATAATCGGGTGAAATACAGCTCTCCCCATCCCCTCGGCCACATGGACGGCATCCACCTACTCAGCAGCACCACGTGGCAGCAGCGAGGACAGGTGCCCAAGTGCGATTGTCACTTGTTGGCAGATGACTGGGCTGTAATCTGATGTGAGGAAATTAAGAATGAAATGAAAAGTAATTCAAAGAGAAGAGGGAAAAAATAAGGAGCCCTTCAAGCTCTAATACTTTAATTCACCTTTTTCTGTAATTGCTTTATCCATTCTTTTTTTCATCCTCTAAAAAGCTTCCTGGGCTATTGGTGCTACTTATATTTATGGTAGGAGAAATACACTTGAGGCCCTGTGCTGGTGGCCCATAGTTCAGTGTGGCATTTAAGCAAGGCCCACATCCTTCTGATTTCAGGAGAAGGACCCCGATCTAATCAGCCAGCCAGGGTGTCCCATCCATATTCATCTACAGGGGGATTCCTCCACCTGCTTGACAGACAGAGATCCCTGGCGATGGTGCAACTGGGCAAGAAGAGCATGAGACCTGCCAAATCTGGGGTCTTCAGTCCTCCTGCCTCCTGACCCCAGGCTGGGTCAAGCTTCACCAGATGATGGAGCTGGCTCCAACATCATCCCCACATTGTGGAGGGAATTCCAGGTCCCCACACAGCAGGGACCCAGAGCCATCGCTGGTTAGTTCCCCCATTTATCTCCACTGGTTTTATGGGATTTATTCTGTTACAGAGGGAAGGGCTTTGCCCCAGTACCCCAACAGGCTCAGATGATAAACTCTTTGAGGTGTTCACTCCAGGCAGAATATGATGAAGGACTGAAGGAAAATTAGAAAGGGGAAGTCTGTGGAGGAAAGACACTGCTCTGAGGCAGAGAGGAACAATGTATTTTATGAATTACCACCAAAGTACTCCTGAGAGGAGGAAAGGAGGAGCTGCAGAGATTCATGCCTGGAAGAGACCATTGTCTTTCACCTCCCACCAAGAATTAGAGGTACTTCAGTCCTGAACTGCTGTTCATTTTCACTGGGTCCTGCACTAGGACTTCGACAGAAGCTGTTGCTGCTCTCCATCTGAAAAAACACTGGGAGTTTTTCATATATTTTGAAAGCACCAACTTGGACTTATTAATACAAACAAGGTAGTAACTGTTTCCAATGCCCAGGGTAGAAATAACAATGTGCTGAGACCGCAGGAAGAAAATCAGCTCAGACATTGGAAAATTTTCTGAAGGCTATTGACATGGTGGGCACCAAAATCTGTTTTCTAGAGAGGCAGCAGATTTTCATGGCCTACTCCCACAGAGCTGGGCTGCAGAGGCTGGTGGGGCAAGAGAGCAGACCAGACACCTTCCTGAGGTCCCCAAATTAACACACTTCTGAGAACAAAAGACGCTGATCAGTGAAGAAATTTTTACAGCAGTATTTAAAGCTCATTAAAAGAGCTAATGGAAGTCTTTTTTTTTTTTACTTTCAGGACTCAGACTTTCTAGGACACCATCACATGTGCAGACAAGCTTAGGATAAAACAGATACATATAGGAACAGAGTTTTATGATCGTGGTTTTCTGCTTAATTAAAGATCCTCCTCTTGAATTACTGCAACTTAATCTGGGTGCACAAGACTTTAACTGGCACCAGCTGAGGACACAGCCCTGAGCAGATTTAAGAAATGACAGTGATTTAGGCCCTAGATAGCTTTTTGCTGTCTTTCTTCCAAGCAAAGGAAGATTTTTTAAATTTTTTTTTTTAAAGAAGTCAGAGCTGGTGTCCTTGTGCCTGCAGCTGGATTTCACAGGCATGCTGTGACTGACAGTTCCCACACATGTGAATGGGATTTTCCTTATATTGTTTTTAAAATCCTCAAACACTGCAAAGAACTGATATTTTTCCCCAAAGTGCTATAGGGGAACAACTCGCAGCAGAAGCACTAAGCCTCATGGACTGAGTGACCTTGCTGACAGCAAAATTGGCTCAAGCAGCTCAACAGTCCAATTTGAACAAAGTTCACAAAAGAAGCCACAATAAATCAATATTTTTAATATTCTTCCGTCTGGAGATAAAGCTTAAAAACTTGCTCCTAGAGTCATTAATCACACTGTAAAGTAAAAATAAAAAGCTATATGTTCTTCTGAATTTTGAAGATGTAATTTCAAGCCCTTTAATAGCAGCCAGTGAAATGCCTTTGGAGCCGTACTGCAGCGATTTGTGGTTTCCAAGTTCTTAATAACACTTGAATGTTTTACATGGGTTTCTTTTGTTACAACTCAGATGTGACTGCTCTGCATTGTATCATATATTCTCTAGCGGGAAAAACTTAAGCAGAGGACTATGGATATTCAAGCTATGATGAGGAGGTTAGAGACTGGGTCAGGAGAACTGTATTCCAGCTTAAAGTTGATCTACACACCTCCCCACCTCAACAAATAAAAAGGACTTTGACTCCATCTCTCTCTTAGGATGACACTATTTTACAGTAACTATGCAGGTAATTAATGATTATGACAGGACTGCTTTATGTTCCCAGAGTGGTGTGCAGGAGCTTTACTATAAATTAAAACATCTAAGTCTTTATTGGATTTTTGTACCATAATTCACTTACAAAGGACAAGCCTTAGAAAGTTCCAAAAATTAACTCTCCTTGTTTGCCATGACAGAGATTCAGATATTATAAATTACAGCTTTAGTATGGAACAAAGCAGTAAGGAAAGCTAGACATCACAGGGGTGAACGGAGAGGTAAAGGGAATTTTAGTCAGATCTTTTACATTCATTAAAAGTGTTAGCTAGATCTGGATTTATTATTTTGCCAACTACATTTTTTTGGCACCTAAAAGCACCTCAGAACATTTTAAATACTTTTGCAATAACAGCGCAAAGTCTCACTGTAAGTGTTCAAGCCTGTGACATTTTTATAAAACAGTGACAAAATATAATAGTCTTTATACTGTTACGAGTTTAAAAAGCAGCAGCAGCAGGGAAGAGGGGAGTAACATCCTCTTTAGAAAAACAGAGCAACTTCCAGGTCTCTATAAGGCCAGGTAGGTGACTGTATGGGGAGCACAATGAAAAGGCCGGTTCATTTCAGATGGGTTGGTTGACTATTGGTGTTTGAGTGTGAACAACAATTTTGATTTTTCCCTGTGGTGGGGATATAGATGGAATTAATGCAGAGCTTCAGGTGTGGGACTTGAGCTTACATACACCCTTTTCTTAGCTGCGAAATACATAGGGTCCCTCTTCTCAGCTATCTATTGCTACAGAGCTTCTTAGAACCCCATCACCAGAGGAAATAAGGTGGACAGTTGAAAGGTTGGGTGGCAGAGACAGAGGGGCACAAAGTGTGATTGATAAAGCTGAGAAGCCAGACTGCACAGGACAAAAACTCAACACCATTTAGTATTTTGTAGCCTCAACCACCCTCTCCACCCTAGAGAGAAGAGCTGGGAAGTTTGATCCCTTGAGACTAGGGCAGATTTCAAGAAACACTGACCATTCAGATCAATAAGGCTGAAGGTACTCAGACCTTTCACAGCAAATAGCAGCAGCAGCAGCATTGATAATAAGCTGGTCCCCTTATGTACCAGCCAGAGCCCCCTACCCCTGCAGCCTCCTCCTCTCCAGTTAGCTTTGGACTTGACCTCCATACATCACCAGCATTTCTGCAAAGCTATCTTCAGCATCAGGACCCACTTTTAGGACTTTTAAATGACTATGCCTTTTAACAAAGACTCATGGGTTGCAGGTCCTCCAAGGTACCAAGGGACAGGTAGGCTTCAATTTACTGGGGAACCATGCATTTTCTCCCATTTTCCCCCATGATTATTTCAGTAGGTTCAAAAGGTAGAGGTGCTTCTCCCAGCTGAGTCATATCCAACAAGAGTAGGACTTCAGAGGAAGACTGTGATGAAGGGTCACTCCTTGTGTTAGTAAAGGCCAAACTGGAAATCAGACTGCTATTTATTAGAAATAATATTCATACCTATTCAGGGGCAATGCCATTGCTTTAATATCCAGAGCTGATCCTGTGCTGAATTAGAGGCATGGACTTGCTGCTGTCCTTCTACATGGAGATGAATGACATGTATTTGATATTGCTCTGGGTAAGAGGAGGGACCTGGTAATTGGTGGAGGTCTGGCCTGGGACCTGCAGCTCCTGCTGCAGCCTGGAACAGTGACTGCATTGATCCCACTCAGAACTCCCTGCCACTCCAAGATTAAAACCGCTAAGAGGACATTATTTTGGCCCAGTTTTTATCTTAGCCACTATGTCAAGAAAAGTGGCAAAGAGAACCGAACACAAATTATTCTCCTTTGTAATGCAGGCATGGCTGTCAGGAAAAGGACCCAAACACAACCAGGGCAGCATGGGACCATTTTTATTTTCAGATAACCTTAACTGGATTCCTGCTTGGTAAGGAGGCTGGAGTTTAGGAGCTTATTTACCACCTATCAATCTATTTACTTCCATCCTTGACTTCAACCCTAACAAGGAGGACTAAAGAATGAGATTAATCCCTTTGCAGAGAGGATCAAAAAAGTCCAGGCATCATTACCCATCTTGCCACAGAAAAGAAACTTCTTCAGCAGATAGATAAAAGAAGCAAGTCGCTAAACTGCTTGTATCCTTTCCTCACTCTCCCTCATAAAAGATGTGAGATCAGCAACTTAGTAAAAAAGTAAAGTTATAAGCAGGAAAAGGAGAATTGTTACTGTTGAGCTTAGCTCTCTATTGGTTCCTGCAATGTCTCATCTCACTGAGAGCATGGAGCAAGTGTCCTGATTAAATAATAATAAACCTTGCTGCATTTAATCATTGGGTTTTATAGTTAATAATAAGGTTCAAAACTCCAGGCTGTCACTTGTAAAGAGAGCACAGAAAACATGAAGCAGCATAATATGCTTTATCTGAGGAATACGATCCCTTTCTCAGAAGGACCAAACAGGATCAAAGTGCTCAAGGACAGTCAAGGATGACTCAAGTTGTGGAGAAAAGACAAGCTGATTTTATTTTCACCTGAAATAAGACTGGGGAGACCAGGAATACAGCTACAGCTTCCTGAGGCACAGAAAGCTTAATCCTCTGAAGGCACCAGGTGCCTGCATAGGAATTTAGGCTTCCCTGACTCCCACAGATGCCTTGGGAACATGGGGCACCTAAAGAATTGGTATTGTGGCCAAAGCTGACCAGCTGCCTTGGCCAAAAGCCACACAGGGGATCAGGTATAAGAAAGGTGACCCAAATTCAGGCTCTATCTTGACAGCTGCAACCTTAGCCATCCTCTTTATAAGCACATTTTCCCCTGCTGTGGAAACAGGACAGTAAAATAAAACAGAAAAACAAGATCCTGAGCAGTCATCTCTGCTAGACAGGAATAATTGCATCTAGTACAGGACCACTGCCCTGATGGGGAAAAAAAAATTTTTTTTGAATAAAGGCTTATAGGAAAATAGGGGTTTATACAGAGGCACTCATTACACTAACCAGACATTTTAAGGACAAGAACTGTGGCCTTTTTCCACCCATAATTAACAGTGTTTTCAGAGCTTTTACATAAATCATTTAGGAGTTATTAAATAAAAATCTGCCTCTGCTTTTACTGTTTCAACACTTTACGTTTCAAATTTGTTTTCTGGCTTATGCATTTCTATCAAAATTGTCCTCTTTTCATCTCAGTCTGAAGCCCATTTGCAGCACAGAATAAAACTTTACACCCTTGAGAGGGAAAAGTAAAAAATAGAGAGAGCAGAAATAATCTTTACAAATTACCAAATAAAATAAGGAGGTATCCAATTTGCTTGCCTTCCAAGTTGGAAGTACAGGGGGTTAAAAGTGCCTTCTGTGCTGCAGAATGGTAAAAATTTAGCTTGACATTCAACTTTTCAGTTCAGGTGGGTATTTCAGAGCCTCCAGCAGATTTCATCCTGCTGTGACACATAGCAAATGGATCCTTAAGTGTCCCAAACGCCAATTTACCATTTGTCCCAGTTTGAAAAGACAAATGTTTCAAATTGCACCACATTAAAGAGGTGATCTGTATTTTGCCTTCCATTGTGAGTAAAGGTCATAGCATATAAAATATTTTTCTGAAAAATACAAACTCTATTACTGACTCATGCAAAACTACATCTGCAATCAGGCCTCTCTACAGGAACTTGCAGTCCTTAAGTTAAGCCTGAAGTTTTCTTTTCTCTTGAGAAAGAAGAACTTGGTAAATCCACTGTAAAAAACATTGGTTTGGATTAAATCTGGCTGAATTTGGCGTCGTTTATTTTGACTGAGAGTAGACTTAAATAACTTTCAGATGTCCAAGCCAGGGCAGATGAATACAACCCTTTGTGTTTAAGCCTGAACTAGCTCACGTTAAAGGCAGCTGATGGTGAGAAATACACAGCTCCAGGGAATTATATATCTCAAAGTGGTAAAGGCCAAATGAACTGCCCTCCAGAGACACCTGCTGCCATGAAGGCTGGAATGCGACCTGGCAGGAAGAGAAGGGAAGTGTGCCACCTGTGGCAGTGTTTTTAAGATCATATGAAAAGTAGGAGACTTCAGAGAGAAAAAAAAAAAAGGCATGCTGTAAGGAGGCAATTTAGTCATGATCACAGCCTCAGAGGGAGCAGAGAGACAGTGCCTGGAGAATGGAAAGCAAAGCAGGGATACTCGTGGCACTGCAGGACCAGAGATGAAGGTCTCTGCTCTCCCATCATTAGAACAAGGAAAGCATTTAAGAGAGCCTCAGAGCAAAGTCTGTTTTCCCTGATTGTCAGGGAGAAGCAGGTTAGTTTCTATATTCAATGGTTTCGAATAAAAACAGCTTTGCGACAAGTGCTAGAGACTGCAGTTCCGATCTTTGGGGCTGGAGACTCTTCCTCTCCACAGCACAGGAAAGGGTATTTCTGGGGAGCCAGTTTGAGAACACGAGCCCAGCACCTGCACCTCAGGATCACATTGAACATAACACTGCAAAACCAAATTATCTTCCGATTCATGTTCTCAAGTTGTAGCTGGGACTTACTGCAAAAAGCAACTCCTGCCATACCACTGCATCCACTGCACACAGCTGCCTCTCCTGAGTAGAGAAAGAGCGTGTGCACTAAATGCAAAAGATGTAGATGAGCAGATTACTCACATACTAGCATGGAGTTCAAGAGTTTGGGAAAACTGTGGGAGAGGAGTTGTAACAGCAATCAAAAGTGGGTTTGGCCACAGTTTGCTGAGGAAAGTTCAAATGCTTGCTCTTCTGTGCACAGGAACACAAGCCAAAGTCCATCAGCTCTCCTGCCTGCTCTGAACCCCCTGCAGAAATCCAAAACCAAACACAAGGTTTCAGCACCAGCCTACTTCAGCTTCTTTATGATGGCTTAAAACAGGCTCGATTTTAGGTATCAAATGGGCATAAAGGAAGAAATCCAGTACCCAAACAGTGATGTGTGATGTGTTTTTTTCTCATTATCTTCATGCAAGTGAAGCAACCACCAGTAGGGCAGCAGGGAACAGATACAGTCACACCTCAGCAAGGAGCAGCTTTCTGACAGGTCTTAAGTAACTTTGCAAGATGAAGAAACTAATGACCATATGCTCAGAAAGCATTGTCACGAGGAGCACAACAGGCAGATTGAATCATTTAAATCTAACTACTTCCCTCTACTGTAAAAAGCTCTGATGAAAAAGCCCTCACAGCCTGCTTCTCACCAAGTCCTTACTCTTCCCAGGTTAAAAGATGTTTTATTTTATCATCATCACCTGCCCTCCACTAATATCATCTTTTTTCCCCATACTGATGAGGCCTACTCTGCTTAATAAATCCTCACACATAAGAGAGGTAACATAAATATTGGAGGAAAAAAACAACTCCATAAATATTGGATATTTTCTTTCTAATCATGTAGCCTTGGGATATATTCCATAATTCCTTTCAGTTTGCATTTTAAATACCTTGTGAATAACTTGCTATTGTTCCTTCTGTTTTCTAGCTTTTAACTCTTTGATATTATCCAACAATGGTTAAGTTCTTCAAGGGCCTTCAGTTTTTTTAAGGGGCATGGTCTTCCCTTCACTTCTAAAAGCATCCATTACTTTACTGTTTAAGCACACTGCTGTTCTTGTAGAATTATTTTAGTTATGGTTTTGATAGGCAATAAAAAATTTACTCTGAACTGCTCACACAATGTCTTTAAACAGTCTCCAAGCCTCCTGCAAGCCTTTTACCCTCTGCCCCTCCTCCTCATTCCCTGTTAACAAGATTTCTCCACTTCAAAAATGAAAACCACATCAACAGTGTTGCCTTAATGGATTTTTTGGCTGTTTCATTACTGTAAAGCACTGAATTTGAATACATTTGGTCTCTACAACAGAATGGCTGTTTCATAGTTACATCTTGAGCTAGGTCCTGTACACAGCTTACAACTAGCAAAGTTACATGTCCCTTGTGGGTTTTCTGCTTGACTGCTCCAAGGAGCTGTCAATCCTGGTGCCTAAACACGTTTAAAAAAACTGTCATGACATTTAATCAGCCTACGTGGGGCAAACTGAACTCTCCTGTTATCACTGAAAGCAATTTCAAAGTAAAAGCTTGATGAAACTGCAGTCACGACCTCCTCCCCTGCCAGCTCTGTCAGGTCTCTCCCAGCCAAGGAACTTCTCTGCTCTTAAATCAAGTGTAATCTTTGGACTAGTACTTTCCGCTTCCTTCTCTTGCTGCATTACTGTAGAAGCAACATCTGGGGATAAAAACCTCAAGTCTTTCTGTTCCTCCTCTTTATCTCCCTAAGAAATGAATGCTTCTGAATCACAGCAGGCCCACTACAGTGCTCTTAAAGCAATAGAAGACATGTTTGTTAACACGCCCCTACAAACCTTCTGCTTACATCTTCCTAGTTGTTTTCCTGATCTAATTAGTGGTGCAGAGAATTAAACCTCAGCCTTCAAGACCAACAGCTCCCCAGGAGAGCAATCCAGCTATAATACTGTTTAAATATGAAACAGCTCCTGTCCTCAGCTAGAGTTGAGGAGGCATAAACCAGAGAAAGTTGTAATTACTAGGAGTGATTAAGAATTGCAAGTTATTGTCAGAAAGCACAGAGCTGCTTTATGCAATCCTCATGAGACAGAAAGAACATCTCCATGGTTGAAGGGGGTGGAGTTGGTTCTAGAAAATGTTATTTAACAGACTTGCTAACACAGCTGTGCACCAATGGTCCCTATAGCAAGAAGGGAAACAACCCGACAGTGCAGAGGGTGCCCTCTGTTAGGGCAGACCCCAGCCCTGTCAAAACCACATCCACACATTATCAATATTGCAGACCTTCGGGAAGGACTGAGGCATAAACTCTGGGCTAAGAGGATCCTAAATGAATCTCCCTTCTAACGCTGTCCAGTCGTCCTCCTGCCTGTATGCAGTTGTTGCACACGCAGTATCTTTTTGACAAGCACCTCCACAGGTCTCATTTCTTGTCTGTTTTGAACTTGGCACCTACTAACTTCATTTGATAGCTCCCTGTTCCTGTGCTAGCAGAGCAGAGCTATTGTTGTCCAACACCTCCAAACCATACTTGGTTCTGCAGACCTCCATCATAGACCACTGCAGAACACCTTTACCACAAAAGTCCTCTTTTTCCAAGATGAATCCAAGCCTAGATGGCTCTTGTAGAATGAGACTACTGCAGACCATAGTCATCCTTCTTGTCCTTCTCTTCCTGAACTAATATTCCTATTTACAGATGTGGGAAGAAGAAGAACTGCACAAGAAGTTCAAAGTGCGAGCAAGCCCCAGATTTATACAGTGACATAAGGATGTACTCTATTTCATTATTCGTTTTCTGATGCCTAACATTTGATAGTTATTTTACTCCTGGACACTGAGCTGATGTTACACACACCATACTCCAAAAATCTCACTTTTCCTCAGACAGTCTGTATTTCAGGCATAAAAATGTGCAGCAACCATGTCATCCAACATCAGTAATCCAAAATCTGTACACTATAAAGCTTACTATCATTTGAAGGCAGCAGTCAAGCCAGACTCTCAATCTCCAGTTCCCAACTTCGCTTCTGCCTCTGGAGTTAGGAGTAGCCCAACACTTACGTGGTCCTAGTCCAGATAGACTGGGAACTGCTGGATGGCATAAAACACAGTCTCCAGGTTAACTACCTGTTCTTCAAGCTATTTGGTAACCCATGCCAGCAATACAATGCTACCCGAGTGAGTATTAAACTAACAGTCCTGCAAAGCTGCCATACAACCCCAGGCAAGCTGCTGGCTTGCCTAATCCCAGATTTCCAACTGCAGTTCAAGGCTAGTCCTTCCAGACTTAGTGCTATTACAGCCTCCTCAGATTGAGGAATTGCTTACAGCGAATATTTACAGAGACTACTAGTACAACAGGTTACCCTCTTGGGTACTGTGACAGAAGCAAAAGAGAATCCCTACCAAAGGCGGGAGCCCAGACAGGATTTATAGCTAGGGTCTGAGTGGGATCTACGCCCCAGAAGATGCCGTAGATTTGTTCACATTCAAGTAAATGTAAAAAAAACCAATGACACTTTCTGACCTAAGCTATGAAAAAACATCCAAAGAGATTCATAAGAACTGGGAAAGAAAGAATATGTTTATATCACACTCTCCTCCTCCTCCCCCTGAGAGCAAGCACAATGCACCCAGATTCCAGAGGATTTGCATCTTTTAGGTGACTCAGCCAGTAAATGCAATTTAATGCAGACAAGTGTGAAATGCTAAGTCCAGAGGGACAAATGCTAGACGAGCAAGTGCAGCTTAAATGGAGCAGTCATGCAACGTGATGATGGCCAGAGAAGGGATTTATGGTTCAGTACAGAAAAATCCCTGTAGTCATGACACCCTCCTCTTATCACTATAGTTCAAATGGCACGAGAGAGGCAAAGCATGAATTGAGCAAGACAGCCATCCCTGCAGCAGCTCTATAGAATTTGTTTGTTTTTAAAGCTCTCCTCCAAAAATAACAGCTGTTTATGGTGACTTTGCTTCTCCAAGAAAGTTTAACACTCTCGTCAATAGACTGCACAAAAGCTGGGGAACTTTCATTTGAAAGCTGGAAGTGTGCTGCCTGCAGTCACCCACCATCCCTAAAATACAGCCATTAAGGAAGGGGGTGATCAGCACTAGAAAAGAATCCAGAGCTAGTCCCCAACTTCCTTGAATTTTAGCCCTACTGTTTGAAAAACAGATGCCGAGACTCAACACAGGAAACCTATTCTTTCCACAGAAAATTGTAATTCACCTGCCTGCCTCTATATAGTTCAATGTATTTAGACCATATTTGCTTACTGGTCATTTACGGATCCATCCCAGCTGCCAGTAAGACATCCTTGAGGCTGAATTTTAAGATGATGAAATTACTGGAATCACAACAGTTGTCATCAGAGCCCAGCAATCAGTCTTGTGCTTTGGAGGCAGATCTTGAGCATCAGCAAGTATTACTCCAGGCAGGCTGTGCAAAGGAGCACACAAACAGGACAAATGAATCGCTCAAAGGACAGAGGGCTCCATGTCCTGCTCCACCAGTACTCCCCACTACTTATGTAGTCAAAACCTGTCTGGACAGGAAAAAGTTCAGTCCTATTGCCTATCCCTTGTCAGTTGATGACAGATGAACAGTATGAGGGAGGGGGACCCACAGCCACCTTTGTCTTGCCATATTTGGTGCCCTTCATGATTTCCAAAACAAGATGGACTTAAGTTATACCCAGTCACAGGCTTTACCACAAATTCACCTATGTTCAAAGAGTCAGATTAGTTTCCATGCAGCTGAAACACCAGTGGGTACACTCTGGGAATTTATCTCCACAAATAAGGCTCCTCATGCATTCAGAAAAGAGCCACATCAACAGCTTACCCATCACTTCACCATCTGAAGTGTCACTTGAAACCCAAGCTTTGATGTCTTCTTAAAGGCTTTCTGACACTTGATTTCTTAAGAAATCTTCAATTAATAAAACCCACCCAACAACAAAAAGCCACTTCAGGCTGCTAATTTTATTACCTTTGCTTTAATGAAAAAGGCATGGGTTGCTCCAAGAGCTGCTTCTCCTCACCTAGCCAGGCTTTCACAGCTTTGATTCTGCAATGAAAACACACCTCTGTGCTCCCCAGCCTGTGCAATGTGAACTGCTCACCTCGCACTGGGTTGGGATGTCCTGAACTGGTGGTGCCACTTCTCAGTGCATGACTCATGCCTCTCCTTTCCACTGCTGGTCTGGGAGAGCCCATCAAACTCAACTTGCAACTCCTTCAAAGCAGGGTCTTAGCAGTACCTACATCAAATGACAGCCTACTCGGTGTCACAAGAATGTAAACTAACAGAAAATTCATGCAACACCTTAGTCTTTGCATATGGAGGGGCTTTCCCAGTAGGATCAGTATCCCTTCCTCTGCTGTCTCTGGGGAGGTTCAGCAACAACTGGAGAGCCCAGTGACAGATTCCTGCTTTTCTGGTGCAAGGGAAAGAAACCTGCTGATGCTGTGCAGTCTGCCCCAAGACACCCCTCATGAGAAAGTTTCCATGCTATGGGAATTCTTGCAGCCTCATAGCCTCAGCTGCAGAAAGTTTGACTTCTCCCTCCCCACCCCCACCAGTTGCCCACTGTCTTCCTTCTCCAGTGCTTTCTTAACAGCTAGTTGGTTCTAGGCAAATTAAATTTTAGGCTTTCTTTGCCATACAGGTTTGTCTCCAGACACTACATTTAAATCAAGGCAATGACATATTATGGCAAGCTGAAGGGTAATATGGTGCTGAAGAGCCCCCTGAACAGAGCTGCAAAGCTGATCCTGCCAGTCCCTGCAGCAGGGACACGACAGACACTGCCAAAGTCTCAGTGGGAAACCAAGCAAGAACAAGTTTTTCTTTCTTTGAAAATGTTTTAGTGGTTGGGTTTATCATTTGCAATGACCACATTAAAAGTAGCCTTGGCAGTTAAGGCTTAGAAACCCCTTTACTACCTGGTATTAGAGAGCGGGCTGGTGTAAGTGAGAGCCAAACAGCCTCATGCTCCTAAGCTACACAGGCAATTTGAAGAGCTTGTCCCAAGCAGTAACTATACCAGAGAATAGAGCATCACAAGGGGGTGGGATCAGGGATCAGAAGCGGTGCCGCCTTTTCAAAGTTACTGTACAGGATCAGTCTTCATCTAGCAAGAAAACTGGATGTTTTCCAGTGACCTTTCCAACCTGACCACAGAAGGACAATAATGCCAGGTTTCAGGCCTTTTTTTCTACCCTTCAGGAGAAAAAGTCATTATGCTACTGACAATATTCTTCATGCTGCTTTGCCCTGCGACCCATTAAGAAGTATCATGTAGAGGTGCCTGGAAGAGGCATCCTCTTGGACTAAACTCAAGAGAGGCAGAGCTGGAACTCTGAAGGATGCTAAGTACTGACCTGAGGAATAGGGCAGGCTTGCATTTGCAGCGTGTTGGGTATGTACCGGCTTGCAGCCTGGGCTGGACTCACAGCTCAGTCCAAAGCTGCAGTTAAAGGCCACCTTAGGCAAGACCTTTTCCTTGCTACCCTTTCTGTTATTGGTAGGAAAGATTCTTCCTCCTCCTCTTCAGTCTTAAGAGCTAGGATCTCTGGTTTGTCTTTACACAGACCACTAGTTAATTATCACAACAGTTCCCATCCAGAATACTTTGCATTTGTGCAGCAACTGAGACACTCTATCATTATACTGTAACCCAGAAATTTTGAAAGCAGTTCCCCCACAAGCAAAATCCTTTTCCAGGGAATCTGGACTTGCTGTCTGACTTTAGACTTGCACATCAGTATTGTCCAGGGAAATGGGAGTACAAATCCAATGGTCAACAAGAAAAATTTAAACCTACCGCAGACACTATACCTGAAAATTATTGCTATGTCTGATAATCTGTCCTCTAGCTAGGAAACCAGTAGGTAGAAATAACCTTCTTATCTCTACCTTATCCTAAAAGAAGTAGGGAAATGGAGTTGGTAGTACTGCATTGTACATTTCAGGCTATTTTTTTCCTCCTCCAACACAGAGGACATTGACAGATGACACATGTTGTTCTCAAGGACAATTCCATAGGATAAAAAGACCCCAAATCCCACAAAAGTGTTCAAGTTCTCCATCGAGGGGACCTCTTCTGCTAAATTGCTAGTTATCTTCACACAAAAATGTTACCCATTGACTTGCTGTTTTCTATAAGAAGCTGCAGGGAATACTATTAAGTATTGTGATAAGCAAAACTGTTTCACCAGGGCTAAATTGGCATCTTTATTGCAGCACTGCAATTTGAAGCCAAAGGACTGCTTGAAGTCCAGGTGCCTTTATTACCAGATTAGGGTTACAGCTGCTGAATCTGAACTTCACAGTTGCAGAGTGTGCAATGCACCATGTGAATGCTATTAGCACTTCCCCATGACCTGCTGTAGGTCTCAAAAAACATTCAAGTAATACAAAGACTCAGATATGAAATAGAGTTACTGTAGCTTAACAAGTTACAATGCATCAACTGATCTGTAAAAAAAAAAAAAAAAAAAAAAAAGGCAAAAGGCTTCCTATGTGCTAATACCCCTGAACAAAGCCAAGGGAAAACATACTCAATGAAAAGGGCTTTGTGCTAATGCATTTTGTCTGTTTGCTTCAGGCCTAGCCCCCACAGGCAGCAGGACTCCTCTGGTGCAAGGTTCCCCAGGAGTTCAGGATTTATGGGATTATTTTAGGGGGACAGCTTTGCACTTCACATTGCCAGAAAAACAGGAGTCTGCATCATATTGGTACCCACAGAACCCCAAAAGAGCTGTACAGCTACTGTGAGAAATGCCAGGGCTGCCCTGAAGGTAGATGACCCTTAAGACTTCAAAACCCCATGAGGTCTGAGACTTTTGTACCCCAGCTCTTCACCTAAATACCACACTCTTCCCCACTCCCCCCAGACAGGCTAAGCAGAAATCACATTTTGGGAGAAGATCATGAAGGGACAAGCAGTCCACACAACTGTATTCACCCAAGCATCCCTGCATGGCTGGAAGGCTGCCTTTTGTTATTCCCTTAGGAGCTAATGCTTCCTAGAAGCACCTTATTCCCACAAGACCATTTTTAGCTTGGTGACCAGAGAGCATTTTAGCTATGAAACTGCCTACCAGACTCAGTATTTATATCTGCACCCTCACCATCTACTGCAGCTACTTTCAACTCCTCAGCAACTACAACATGAAGTAATTCTACAGCAATTGCCCCCTCCTGACATCTTTAACCAAAGTTCCTCTGCTGTTAGAGCAAATGGTCTTCCTATGAGAACTTAAACCCCATATGAAGATTTGTCCCAGCTGCATAAGTCATCTAGAAGCTTTCTTAAAGCCCGAAGGTAACACAAGAACTGTCCAGGGCCCAGAGTGATAGGCTAGCAGCTCTGTCCTTACCTTAGAACTCTGACAGCAGGTTTTAGCTCCTTAATCTCCTGTAATACATAAGCAGGTCATGCAGTCAGATTAAAGCTCCTGGCTTCCTTAAGGGAAGGGTGCTGCAACACAGTTTTCAGAAATGGCTCTCTAGAGCCCTAGGTAACAACCTGTTTGCCCTTCACCACCTCGTAGGTGCCCTAGGTGAAGGTATTCCCATCCTCTCCTGGAGCAACAGCACTCACCTGAGTATTGGTAACAGCTGAAGTTACCCTGTTTTAATTTGCTGCTTATCTCAGAAGCAGGGGAGAAAACTTCTTTCACCAGAGTTTCTAGAGAGAGTTTTAGCTGCTTATTTCTTATTGTTCAGCTGTCCTTATCCAGCATTTATTATTATGTACAGCTCAGCTATTCAAAGCAAGTTTAATTTACCTGCAGATCATATTACCTAGCCAACATTTTCAGATTTATATCTCAAATGGTTTCTTCTTACATTGCATGATTATCTGAATGGAGCATGCTGCTGTGATGGATGGACCTCAAACGGTTCGTAGTTCAATTGAATAGGAGAATCACCAAAAATGCAGGGTGTTTTTTTACTTCTATGTAATTGCCCAAAACCACAGAAGTCTACAAATCTTGGCCAGCAATATCAGATCAGAGCATGATTTACTCAAATACTCTAAGTCAGCTGCTGAAGAAAGTATTTTTCTCTTTTACTACAGATAGAGAAAGCCTAGTCTTCTAATACAAGCAGCATGAACAACTTTCATAGCAGGGAAAGAACCATGATATTAAACTTCTTTTATTTGCCCATTTCCTCCATTTTTGCAAGATTCAGGGGAGTGTGTCAGTTCAATTTGAGCTTTTTTTTTTAGCGTATGGAAGGTGGAAATACAAACCAATTCCTTATTTTATCAGTAGTGATGTTATTCAAGTTCTCCCACTCTCATTCTCACTGCGTGACTTTTATCCCACAGCTCACACTAGACCCAGCCATTGAAATCCTGTTTGTACTATAACTGAGTTTTGTAACAATTATTGTAACTGTATTATATTGAACTGAACTGTTTGAAAATGAACTGTGTGCACCTGTGTCAGTGCCTGCATCATGAACTGAAGGGCTTCCTGTGATGTTTGTGAGCTTCAGGGCCAGCCTTCAAGGGCACAGAATTGTTTACAGGTTTTAGAGAGAGAAATTCAGAACAGCACAGAATTCAGCCAGAATGAATTTCAGCTACAGATGCTCATGTCCCCTTACGATGTTGCTTATTAGCTCAGAGCTTTTTCAGCAAGGTTTAATCTGCTGGGTAAGACTGGCAATGTCACCCCCAGCGAAGCAGGCACCAGAGGGAAAGGAAGACCAATTTAAAAGCCAGCCCTGCCATTGCCCTGCTGCAGTATCTGGAGAGCATCACCATACCTCCTCTTTGACTTTGCTGTCTTACTAATCAAAGTCCAAGCTCCTTCAGGTAGCAGCACCCCCCCTACTGTATATTCACATTGGGTTCAGCACTGCAGGATCCCTGGCTTTATTCAGGACCACTAACGTTCAGGTAATATAGGTAAAATAATGTATTATATTCAGAAGAAACCTGCCCTGCTATAGCAGTGGGTAGAAGCTGCTGCTGCCAGCCTGTGATACCGGTTTTACATTCAAGAGGGCTCCCCCAGCCTATTGCCTTTGCTTCAAAAGCAGCTTCCAGTATTGCCCTGCAAAGCATCCGTTTCTACCTCTACCTACCTGGAGACTTCAGTTTGGACCCCCAGATAGCCCTATCCAAGCCATGCCAAAAGAGAGGACATTAAACAGGAATCTGGACATGGGACCACCCTGCCCAGAAAGTTCGCTTTGGCCCTTTGCAAATCAGTGAATCTGTGATCTGCAAAGTATGATTCCTCTGCAGCTACTGCTGATAACACTCATTACAGTGTTTATACAGCAGCAGAGGTCTTTAGAATGTTTTCTCCTTAATTCATTTTCTCTAAATATGACTATCATGGTGAGATATATATACACACACTTACGAAAGCACATTTTTATGCAGCATTTCAGATAAACAGCGTAATTAACACAACAAAGCCCACATTTTAAAGTCTTGTGTAGTGTTCTGTTAAGCAAGCCATCCAGCGCAGGTCTTGCATGTATTTCTTGATTGGAGAGATGTTTGGCTCTTCTTCTGCAGTTAAAGCTAAGTGGTTTCTATGATTTTCTGTTATCTGAAGGAGGAGGATGAAATCAAATAAGAGATTACAGTCAGTATTGCAGAATACTGAAACACACCCTGCCAATCACAGCAATGGATGCTCCATCATTATAAAATGCCTCTTTTTCTATCTCAAAAGAGCCATTACCTCCCCCTGCAGAGCTTCCATATACAAACTAGACCAGGAAAAGAAATAATACTAGCAAAAGTTTCAGGGATATGAAGACAGAGACTGAAGAACTTCAGTACAGCACTGATGTTGAGAAAAGTGTGTGTATAAGGGAAAAAAAATCAAGTTAAATGCAAGTTTTCTGAGTTTTATTAAGCCACACCACCCAAAGGATGAATTTCTACGCAAGTTCATCCTTAGAACAATTCTGCTAGATATTTCAAAGCATTCTCAAAAAAAAAGGGCAACCATGTGCTAACAGAAGCTTTCTGTTCAGGTTACAGATGGGGAACAAGATGAGGGAATTTAGCTGGAGGGACAAAGAGCCTTTGGAGATTCCTCTGAGCAGGATTTTTGTCTCATCTACACTTCATAAATGGAAGCCCTTCTGGAAAGTCTACACTTCATAAATGGAAGCCCTTCTGGAAAGTCAGAGTTTTCAGCTGTCTTGTGATACATCCAGAGCTGGCTAGACAGCTGGTTATCTGGTATCTAGTTATCTGTGCTAGACTGAAAATCTCATGAATTGTCTGTGCTTCAGTGTCACCGTGGCATCTTTACGACAGCATCTCAAAACTACATCTTGAATTAATGATTTGTAGCAGGTTTTTATCTACCAATAGATCCATACTGCAGAAATTGAAGTTTTTATGTGTTTTAATTTTCATGTTTCTTTATAGAAGGGACAAAACAATAATAAGAAATAGGAAAAATGATTGAAAAAATATAGACGCTGCTCTGAAAAGTTAGCAGAGGTTTTAAGAGTTAATGGAAAAAGTTGCTGTTGTACTCAGTACATGGATTAGAATAGAATAAAGACTGCCTGATTTTCACATTGCTTCTATAATTTGGCTCAGCATAATGCAAACAAGGGTAGAAATAAGGCCCTAAATAATATTTCCCATGATTTTCTTCTAGCCAAATTCTATGGGGTAGGAACCAATTCTGACGCCCTCCCATGAGGCTGAACCTGCTGAAACACATTCCCTCTGAGATCTACAACCTTCACACTATCTGGCTTTAGATGGGCCAAGGTGCCATAAGTGATGTGGCTCCAAAACAGCCCATTTTAAAGAGCCATCTAGGAAGAGATGGCAGAACTAACTAACATACAGGGAAGCTGTGGTTAATTAACAACAATAACAAAAAAACAACCAGTTTTTGCCTGCTTTGTAATAGCTGGTAAGGGCCTTTAAAGCATCAGATTTCAGAGTCCTGTGATTATATGCAAATCAGCACAACCAAGAAATTAGATTTCTAGTTCCTGTGGCTATAAAAAAAGTTGGAGGGAATCAAAATACAGTCTGAAGACTTTAAAAAAAAAAAAAAAGGAAAGCCAATGACAAGCATTTGATTAAAAAGCTGTGGGTGTATCACAAATGAAAGATAAAAGTGTATTTTGGAAGGTGTATTAAGGAAAGTTTCTGCTATATAATTAGGAAACAACCATGAGCTTGCTGTAGTGTGCTTAGGAGAGGAATTTACTACAGAGCAAGCACTCTTGTAGGGACAGAGTATTTGCTTTAATAAGATTCTCTCCTTGTGGCATCCTCTGGGACACCATCCTTCTGTCTGATGAAGCACTTAAATGCTTAAGTTTTGCTTAAGGTTACAGCTTCTTTAGATAATTCTAATTTGAGAAAGGGAGGAAAAAAGACATAAAGGAAATCACAATACAGCTTTGTAGGCACTGGTCCATGGTTTAATGCAATGTACTCAGAAGAGGGTTGTGCCTTGTCTCCTGAGATTACACAAAGCAAAAGTGGCTGAGGATCTTTCTACCCTACCCCTCATTAAAAATTTGTTTAAAATTACCTTTATGAATAGTGGCTGGGGTTCCCCCCTTCCTCTTTGCCACTGCACACCATAGTCACCTGCACTTTGCCCCAAGGAAAGCACTGCCTATAATAAATCCACACTCCAGTCCCTCCGTCCTGACTAAAGCGAATACAGACTTACCCATGCAAACTTTGGACTTACTTGCTTTGGTAAGGTGCATTGTAAGGCTGCAGCATCCCAAAATTCAGCAAAATGTCTGAATCACCCCAACGACTTGAGGGAACAGGGGATGATTAGCTGATGCTGAGTTTCACATTGCCTTGCCAAATAACTGTACTCAGGTTAACAAATGCTGGCTGTAGTCAGGGTTCGGATTACCAGCACATGGAAGCAGATAATATGGAAGGGCTTGCTACAGCTTGGCGGTTATCTGTCTGTGGAAGCGAGACCTGGGCAAAGGTGCAGACATCCCAAAGTCTGGAACAACAGCTAGAACCTCGACAACATGTGAAGAGGAAGATTTTATCTTTGGCTGATCCAGGAGGGATAAAAAAGTATGGATTTTAAGGGAACAGAGCCAGCAGGCTGTTTTATCTTGATTCTGTCCTTGATTCATTTTGACTGCAGGGGTGTACCCTTCATCCAGTACTTTGTAGGTAGCAATGTGTTTGGAAAAGTTGCCTGCTTCTTCACATTTGCTCCTGGCCTTATGCTTCCCTTGGAGAAGCACCAGAGCTGGGAGAGGAGCAGCTTCTCTGAGCAAAGCTCTAACAACTTCGAAGCTGTTAGTGTCATTTTATACATTCTGTTCAGGATGAGATCTTGTTATCTGGGAGACAATCCTGCTCACCTTGGTTACACTTCTTTGCCTTCAGAGCTCTGCTGTTTCTTTGCAAGTCTGTTTATTTGTCCTAAGTTTGCAAAGAAATTTCTTAAAGCATCGCAATTCTGATGCTCCCCTCTCAGCCCACGTAAGTGGATATTCAATAAAAACTGTACTGAACAGACTTTTCAGTAGAAACAACAAATTATTAGTCTCTTCACTGTGATTGAATAGCGGTGATCCCACAGAGCCTGGCATAAATACAAGCATTGCTTGGATACAGAGTACATCTAAGGTATTTCATAAGTTCCTGTTTTATTATCTATATTTAAGTTATTTCGTGTCTGTTATACTTTGTATTTCATTCATTGATCTTTGCATTACATTCATTTTAATAAGCATTAAAGGGATTGACACTGAAAATCCAATACACAATAGGACAGTCTGTGTCAAAATGGACAGTTAGGTTTGATATTCATGGTAATGTTTTATCAAACAATTTTGGACATCTGGAATTTCTGAAATATTGCTGTTAGAAGAGTTTTCCTTGATTCCATTCCTATATGTCTGTGGTTCACTGTTTAACAACTTCCATTCTGTGTGAATGCAGAAAAGGAGTGAAAGAAAACTTCACTGATCAGCCATAGACAAAAGGAAGGGCGGAAACATTGTCAGGTTTAGTGGAAAGAGGTTTGAACTTCAAGGACTCTATAACAATATGGTTTGAAACAAATCTACAAAACAAGCAGCCCTGCTGTTTTCCTGGATGTCAAACACAGCTGCTGAAAGGGGGAATGTGCAGAGGTCACATCACGCATCTCCCAGCAGACTCCCAGTATCTGGAGGTCCAGGAGCTAGCTTGCCCAGCTACACAAATTCTTCAGATCTCTGTATCTTCCACAGAACATCTGACATGGAAAATTTATGATCAGAGTTTTCAAGCCTTTTGACAGCCAGTGGACTGTCAGCATGGGAATTAGCTTGCAACAATACTAGCAATGGCAGAGAAGGCTCCTCTGCTGGCTTTTAGTTCCCATTGCTATCAGTAGAGCACTGTACAATCCTTCCTGAATGTCTATGCTTCATTGCTCAATGGCTTCCCAATGCATGGACATAGGAAAGAGTCCTGGTTTCAGGTGGGATAGAGTTAAGTGTCTTCCTAGTAGCTGGTACAGTGCTATGTTTTGGGTTCAGTATGAGAAGAATGTTGATAA